>CM053622.1:685197440-685277336 GCA_028646595.1 Phalanger gymnotis | reverse complement strand
GGCATTTAATAAAGGCCCATTGAACTGAAATGAGTAATTCCATACAGAGCATTTCAAAACCTTTTATATCCCCTCCACAATATCTGCTGTCCAAGATAAAACAACTGCCAGGCTTTCAAAAAATGATCCCTCGTTCTCATGTATGTTGGTCTCCAGGACTCTCACCATGCGGGTCACTCTCTTCTGAACATACTATGGACCGAAGTCAATCATAACACACTTATTTTCTCTCTCATTCTGCATACTCCACTTCTCTTAAAGCAGTCCCAAATAATTAGTGCTTTGTGATGCTAACACACACCATAGACTCATACTGAATTTGCAGCTACTAAAACCACTATTTTGTCCCCACAAGGACTGTCTTCTAGCCAGCACTCTTCCATCCCATACTTGTGAAGCCGATAATTGTTTAACCCAAGGAGAGTAGGACTTTCCATTCACCCATATTAGATTTTATCTTATTTAGTTCAGTCCATCATTAGGGCTTGTCAAGCTCCTTCTCAATTTTGTGTCGTTTACTTATATCACAGGTTTACTTTCTATGGTTTTATCTGAGTCATTGTTTAAAGCACAAAGCCAAGGCCAGATCCATTAATGCCATCTCTTTAAAGGCTGCTCGTTGGGTCAGGTTATTAACCAATTCTCATCACTTGTATCAGCTAGCTCCCATCTTTTCCGTAAGGATAGAATGTCTAATGTTTTGTCACAAATCACTGAAATCAAGGAGGTACTGGTTTTAGGATCTTTCATACCAGTCAAGAGAGAGCTTAAAAATAAAAACAGATAATACTGAAATAATGCCTACATAGCTACAAATAATGAAGGAAGAGTCCTTTACAGTGGAGGTGTCCAATGCTGCTGCCCACGTTTCCAAGTGCCATTGGAACCAGAATAAATGTAATAAAAATATAATAAAATACAGATAACATTATATTTTAAAGCTAAGTCAAGGAGGCATGTGGATGGATTTGTAGCCCCCTTTTCTAGGTTTGAAAGCACTGTTTTTCAGGACTGTTGCAGGAACAAGAAAAGGTACTAGAAGATTGCCAGGGGCCAAGAGGTGAGAATGAAGGTTGTTAAAGATCCCATTAAAAGATGAAGAAGCAAATGATTTAATAATAGAAATCACAATTTGAGGGGGGCTGCATAATCCTATTGGGTGGGGGGAAGGGGGTCTAAGCTCTAATATTTCACAATCTATTAGCTGAATGGAAGATAATATCTGAGTATTGCCTGAGGAAGTCATTGGTGGCTATTGCCAATGGCTCGTGGGGGAAAAGAAGTAATGTTTAGTACAATAAAACACATTTTTGTTATACATGTATACATATATTACATATTAATTTATATTTAATTTATGGACATATATATAATATATATTCATTCTTCATCTTTAAAGACAATGCTACAGATGACAACCACAAACATCTGTCTGCATGCCTAAACCCATGCTGTGTTACATTTATTTCTTCATTTTCATACACATATATGAGGTGCATGTTGGAAAATTTATTCTTTAATATCTGTGTAGCCTCAAAAGCTGGTTCCAATTGAAAGTCATCTTTTTAATGTCCACTGAAAGGCATTTACACTGTATTTATGGCCTGAATATAATCATTACCTCCCTATAAAAATGACTCATTAAATAAAAAGCAATTTTCACCCATGAGCTATTAGAATGTATTTGCTTACTTATGGAAATTCACTGGCGTGCTGCTCAAAATTACCTGTATCTCTCAATACAATTACATGGCCTTCACTCTGTGCTAGTTTTATCAAATCTAAATAGCCCACAAAAATTTTAAAATGCAAAGTCTCAACTTTACAAGGTGATGGGGTCTTAGTTTCCAAGTCCGTGGGTTAGCCAGGGAGTTGCACAGATGCAAACACATAGGAGAGTCACTCATTCATTTAAGTCATTATCAGAGCTTAATTTCTTGAGAAATGTTCCCCTGTTGGAACAGGAGAGAGACAAAGACCCAAATGTTTTTACTGACTTCTCTCCCCACACCAGATATAGATAACGACACACCCATAAGTCAGTGGGAGAATCTGTGTCTACACTGCAAACAATCAATTTTCTGACATGTAGCCCTTCTGCTACAATTCTGATGAATACATCTGCTTATTAGTCCATGGCCCAAATCCAGCTGCTTAACAAAATAAAGTAGTACTTTATAATTTTAATTCATGTTTTTGTTTGTTTGTTTTCTAACGAAACCTGTCTATTTCAGAGCTACAAGGAATCCCCAAGGCCATCTAGTCTAATCTCTTGATTTTACAGATGAGGTAATTGGGACCCAGAGAGGTTGAGCAATTTGCTGAAGTGTATAGAGGCAGTAAGTTGCAGAGCTAGGATGTTAGTTCAAGATTCCCTGATCTTGTCCCAGCACACTGGCCCTAGAACTATACTACCTCCTCAAATGAAGGGGAGAAAAGCTTAATTATATACTATCTGTAAGATATTGTGAACTGAAGATACAAAAATGAAGTAATACCTGATCTCTACCCTCAGAAAGTTTTAAACTCAGAGAGAAAACAGAGGGGCACAGGTAACTGTAACATGTACTATAATATGCTTGGTATGTAAGAGAGATATATAATGCTATGAGACATTTGAGAGGGGTAAGGCCATTTCCAATGGCCTACATTGAGGACATGGGGAAAAAAGAAAAGTAGGGAACTATCTAAAGAGATTGATGTGGATGCAAAAGGGAACTCAAGGACAATCTCTGAGCTTAAAAAGATCTGTACAGAAGATAAAATCGAAGGCCAAAAAAAATGATAGTAAATATTTTTTAAAGAGTAGCTTGGCCCTAAAAGAATGGCATCTGGAGCACTGGCTAAAGTTCAGAATTAGCTAAGGCTGGCCATGTTTGCAGTGATAAAACAAGGTATTTTAAAGGTTGGGACATGAGGAACATCAAACAGAGAAGGGATACTGCCCTTCAGAGTGGATGAAATGATAACAGATGACACAAATTGGGCAAAAATACTCAATGGTTATTTTGCTCCTAGTCACACAGGTAATAAATAAGTGCCATAGACATGACTTAAACCAAAGTCTCTTGAACATCAAACCAAGTTTCTTATAATTACAACACCCTGCCTTTTCTCTTTAGTGAAACTGCATACTCAGTAGGAGTAAACTGTATAATGGCAGCCAAAGAGATGTTATTACTTCAGGTAACATTAAAAAACAAAGTTCAGGGCTGAGGAGGTGACAGTTCTTCTTCTCTGGTCAGACCACATCTACAGCAATGTTTCTCGAACTTTCTGGTCTCAGGACCTCTTTACACTCTTAAATATTACTGGAGACTCACTCTCTCCCCAAAGAGCTTTTGTTTATTTGCATTATATCTGTAGATACTTACAAAAATTAAAATATCTAAGTCTTAGTATGAAAAGTTTTGACCTGGTAGAACCCCTGTTAAGTAAATGTCTTAGGGACTGTGGGGAGAGGGGTATCAAAGACCACGCTTTGAGAACTGCTGATCTAGAGTGTTATGTTCAGTTCTAGGTAAGGCAACTTAGAATGGTCACTTACAAAATAAAATAAGACCAAAGTAGGGTGGCTAGTATATTTAGAGGAATGGAAACCTTGCTTTAAAGGAGGTATTAGGCCCTGGAAAGATTCAGCCTGAAGAAGAAAATACTCAGGAAATACAGAATTGTTGGCTTCAAGTCATGTGGAAAGAGATTAGAATAGGTCTTCTTGGAACCAGGTATAAGAACCTAGAAGATGCAGAAGTTGTTGAAAGGGGGGTTTAGGTTCAATGTGAGAGTCCTAAAGGAAAAGTAAGGAAAAACTTCTTGATAATTAGAGCTGTCCAGAAGTAGGTATGAGGTTGGCAATTTCCCATTCACAGAGGTCTTTAAGTGAAAGTGAAGCAAGTGTTTGCTGAATATATTATAGAAAGGATCCCTGCATAGGTACAGTTATATGAACTACATAAACAAGAATGAAGTACCTTCTAATTCTGATAATGTATGGCAAATCAGGGAAATCTGAGGAAGAAGATGGCACCTAAATCAAACATTTAAGCAAAGTACAGGACAAAGGAATATAAAACATATTCCCCATCTACCTAGTTATAAGACCTCCTCCACCAATCCTGGCTCAGAATCCTAACATCTGTGGTACCAGCTTTCAGCAGCCTTGGGACAGGACATAGCTATGTTTAACATGGTCTGCCTGGGGCCCCGGTGGGAATTCATTTTTGTTTGTGTTTTTTTTTCACAGCACTTTATAATTTAATGACAACAAAGGTACTTTTCCTACTTTAAATGTTTAGGCTTATTTATCTAACTCAAAAACACCATCATAATGCACAGTGAAAACCACTTTGGGAAAAGGAGTGTTTGCATATGCTAATGATTTAATTGGAATAAAATGTGGCTAAAAGCTGGGGATGTGTGATAAAAATGCAGTCCCATATTTGTATGAAAAGTGCAATGTGAGATAGCAGCTTTGCAGGTCGGTGAATAAAAGAATATGAAATGCTTAGTCACGAAGCTTCAAAAAGAATGGACACAAACATTCATCAAAATGCAACTAGAAAGTGCAAATACAGGAACCTTTCTCTTATTTAGTTTTTTGGCAAACAAAATTGTCTACCCGGTGACATTTCTGCATATCTATAACATGAGATAATTGATGCTTATAATAACTGGAATTTATATATTGCTTAAATTTTGCTGATAAATAACAGCTCATTTGATCCTTATAATCCTCTTAGGAGGTGGTGCTATAGGCACTACTAACTCCATTTATACAATTGAGGAAAGAGAAGTGAGAGATTTTTCCATCCTCACCCATCTAGAATGGCTGGGGGGGGGGGGGTGGATCTGAATTCAGTTCTTCCTGACTCTTAAGTCCAATAAATCAGTCAATAATTAAGCAGTGAGTAAGCTTATACTATTTACAATGTCCTCTGTTAAGTGCCAAGGATATAAATGCAAGAGTAAGAAAATCTGTGCCCTCGAGGAGCTTATATTCTAGTACTCTGTTTATGTTACTTCTTTTATTATGATAACCTTGATGCATTTTGGAATCCTAGAGAGCTTGCTGGATTATGAAAATGGATTCATGTTAAGGTTAAGTGATTTGGACCCCTAAGGAAGGGTCCTTACAGTTTATGTAGTACAACTTCTTCTTTCTCTAAGTGAGAAAACAGGCCCAAAACAAAGATGTCAGATGCCCAAAGTCACAGGGAAACAGAAGCAAAATTTAAACCCATGTCCTCTGGCTCAAAATCTCACTGCCCTTTCTACTTACTACCCCACTGCCTCAATTCACAGCAGACAATTAGAGCTGACCATCCCCTGAGTTCTCAAGCCAGGCTGCAGAGGTCAGTGGGTCAGCTTCAAGCTACAGGAATTGGGAGGTGAGAAAAATTTACATTAAGAATATTTTTCAAGTTTTATTTTGAAAATATTTTAAACAATATACTCTTGGGGGGGGGCACAAGACAATCAGGGTAAAGTGACTTGCCCAGGGTCACACAGCTAGTAAATGTCAAGCATCTGAGGCCAGATTTGAACTCAGGTCCTCCTGATTCCACAGCTGGTACTCTATCCACTTAACAATGTATTCTCAGCTTAAGCACCGTGTACCATTGAGAATTTTCTAACTTCAACTCCACTCCACTTTGCTCATGTTTTTTGGTGTCTATGAGCCAGCTCCTGCATTTGCATTAACACCTTACATTAATATTCATTTGGCAAATGAGGGGACTGAGACAGAGAGAGTGAGGAAGCGTCCAAAAAGTCATACAAGCAGCAAGGCTAGGATTCCAACCCAGGTCTCCTGACTCAGTCTAGCGTTCTTGCTGTCCCACCACACTAGAAGCAATGAAAGGGGGAAGAGATATCTACCCCGAAGAAAAGTAGACTTGGAAAAGGGCAGAGTGCTATGTATCTTGCAAGGCTGTCATTTGAAAAATGGGATTTGACCCTTTTTTTGGAGCTCTGGAAGACAGAACCAGAACCAGTGGGTGAGCTGTAGGGGGTACAAATTGTGGTTCCATTCCAGAAAGCACTTTACAAGAGAGTTTAAAGAATAGAATGAGTTTCCTTGTGGGGACTTCAGGTTCTTGTGACATTTAGGGCCTCATTTAAGATGCCTACGATTCTACGGAGGAAAAAGAAAAGAAAAAGGTATTATGTAATGTTACAATTGCGGAGAAAGGAGAGATCGAGAGTCCATGAGTGACATAGAGGTTATAATCACAGCTTATATATTTCATTGTTGTTATCGTTGAGTTGTTTCAGTCATTTCTGCCTCTCCATGATCCCTCTGGGGGTTTTCTTGACAAAGACACTGGAGTGGCTATTTCCTTCTCAAGTTCATTTTACATATGAGGGATCTGAGGCAAACAGGGTTAGGTGACTTGCCCAGGGTCGCACAACTAGTAAGTTTCTGAGGCCAAATTTGAACTCAGGTCTTCCTGGTACTCTATCCACTGCCCCACCTAGCTGCCCACATATTTCTACTGCAAATTATGAAATGCATTTCTCACAATAGCCATGTGAAGTATATCCCCATTTCTAGAGGAGAAAACTGAGATTCTCAGAATCTAATTGACTCGCCCAAGCTGGTAAGTTTTGAGGCTGAAATTTTAAATCTTCTGCATATAAGGTCTAGGTCTTACCACACTACATATCATTCAGCATTTATTCTACAAATATGTATCAAGAGCTTATTATAATCAAGGGAGCTTGTATATAATATTACATCATTCTATGGGAAGATAAAAAGATAAATATTAAGTAGTCCCTGCCTCAAGGACCCCTTCCTTAGGGGTCCAAATCACTTAACCTTAACATGAATCCCTCTGTTGGAGGGATACAGGCATACAGATAACTAAAAACATGGTCACGAAAGGAGGGGAAAATCACCAAGTGGAGGGGAAAGGGCACTGGCCATGGAAGGTAAAGATTCTATGAATCTGCGAAGGAGAGTAATATTAAATGAGACAGAAAAACAGATTGAAACCACAATGCCAGACTCCTTTTTTATCTAATGGACAATAGTCACTGAATGTCATTATTAAAGAATAGGATTTGCCAATTCCTGAGAATCCCTTCTCTAAAACACGTGTCAGATTCAACTCTTCCTCTATACTTTTCATAGTCACCCCCCCCCTTTCTAATTCCACATTTAGGGAGTTGTGTCCTCAAGGCCTGCAACAGTTCCTCACACTTAGCAGAAGCTCAATAAATGTTCCTTGATCATGTGAATGATATTGAAGAAAGGGAGAGTTTTGTGGAGCAATACTTCAACACATACAGATTTTGCAATTAGGCGGCTAATGGCTGCAATAAAATCCTGGGCCTGGTCTTTTACTTTTTTTTATTATCCCCCAAAGCTCTAAACACAGTGGCCTGTCCATGGTAGATGCCGGTAGTAGATACAAATCTGCTAAGTTAATTTGCAGCAGACTCCAGAAAGGTCTTCCTGCCTTGAGTCTCTGCCACTGTAGCCGTTCCAGGATAATCTTCTCATTTGCAGTTTTTATGATATTGGTCCCTATACTGCGATTTACAAAGGCTCAGCCTAAAACAGCCAGCATCTCCCAGAGCTTGGGGAAGTTAATTGTGTCAGCCTCATATAAGGTTCCTCCAGTAACGAATAATGCCATTTCTCCCAAACTCATTCTCACTCCAGCCCACCCAAGAAGGAAGTCTCTTTACCATGTCTCATACATATATCCTGCTTTCTACATGTGTAAATATTGCTCTGTCCTGCTTCTTTTCTGACAACTTATACTTAATACTTACTATGAGAATATGCTATGAGATAGCTAGATGGCACAGTGGCTAGAGTGCCAGGCCTGTAGTCCTGAAGACCTAGGTTTCAATATGACCTCAGACAATTATTAGCTTGTGTGACCCTAGGCAAGTCACTTAACCCTGTTTACCTCAGTTTCCTCATCTGTAAAATGAGCTGGAGAAGGAAATGGCAAACCACTCTAATATCTTTGACAGGAAAAACCCAAAAGGGGTCACAAAGAGTCAGATATGACTGAAACAACTGAACAACAAAATAATATGCTAGATACTCAAAATTTTCTTCTAGGAAGACCTGCTTTTTTTTTTATTCAGACTTCATTTAAATAGAGACACGATCACTTATTATTAAAGAACGTAAGCTTCTCTGTTAGAATTTCCGGTTAGAATTTAAGGTCCTTAATGAGTAGGGATTGTTTCATTCTTTGTGATTGTATCCCTAACGCCTAGTATAGTGCATGGCACATGATAGGCACTTTGTAAATGCTTATTAATTGAACGACTGACCAAATCTGCTTTTATCCTCTCATCTTCAATTAGGTGGTCACTTTCTTGAGCACAGAGACATGGGATCCAAGGGTGTGCTGGCAAACCTGTTCTAGGGGAAAATAATGTACGATAATATACATTTTAAAGGTGAATCTGCATTATTAACCTTTTTTCCCAAGCTTTATTGAGTCTGGACAATTAAGAAAACAACGAATCAAGTGCTGATTTGTATTGTTGGTTGATTTCCAAGGTATAAATTCCCACAATGAAAAGTTTAGTTACCTTAGCACAGTGCCTGACACATAGTAGGTACTTAATAAATGTTCATTAACTGACTGACTGGCTGTAGATAGCTGATTTGAGCTGGCTCCGGTACAATCTTAGCCGAATCCCACCCTATTGCTAAACCCCACCTATTAGGAAGTAATTTATACACTTAAATGATTAGACTAATCAGGATAACAGCTCATTTTACAAAGTTGCTTTTCTCAAAAAAATACCAGGCGGTGTAAGTACTATGAGTATTATTTTCCCTATTTTACAGATGAAGGAACAGAGATTCAAAAAGGACCCTAAGAGACATGCCCAGACTCAAAGCAAAGACAGAAACTCAGGGTTTCTGACTCAAAGACAAGGATTCCATCCTCCCTCTTAGCAGCTTAGTAAATACCTGATGAAGTAATGATTTAAAAAAAAAAAAAAAAGAAAAAGGTTTTTAGAAACCCAGGAGTTATTCTGCAAAGTGATGATGATAAAAAGTCATCTGTAGGCAGATGGAAAAATAGCAGAGAAGCAGATGGAGAAAGGGGTGACATTTTTAAAAAGGAAAATGTGCTTGAGTAATATATATTTGCAGCAATAGCCTATGTTTATGTAGCCCTTTAAATCAGTATGTCACAGATCTACATTTTTATCATGGCGGAAACTCCCACCTCCAATAAACCAACTTAGTAGGTAACTTCTGAGTGGGTCCCATCGCTAGGGTCAGAGGCAAAACTGGAACCCGTCTTCATGATTCCAGGTCTAATATTCTATCGCCAATGCCTTTTCTATCTTTTATAGTTTACAAGTTTCCAAAATATTTTTCCTCATCATAACACTATGAGATAAGCTCACAAGATGATAGATTGAGAGATGGAGAGGATATATGAGGTCATTTTATACAAGAGAAAATCATAGCTCAGAGAATGTCACACAGAGAATGGTCACACAGCTAGTGTCTCAGGCAGGTTCCAGGCTTAAGTCTTCGGGAATTCTAAGTACCACATTCTCTATCATGGTACCCTGATGGTGTGGTTACTCTTATCCCCACTTTTCAGATGAGAAAACTGAGGCATATAGTGGTTAACTGACTTTCCCACAGTCACAGAGCTAGCAAGCAGCCACATGAGCTCATAGATTTAGGTTTCTTGACTCCAAGACCAGGGAGCTCTCTAAATCACATTCTCTCCTGTAGTTCTTTGAGGTCTATCCTGCTGCCCTTATGTTTTATACTGGAATTAAATTCATCTTATATATGTATATGGGCATCCATATCCCCCAAATTTTAATCTTAATTCCATGGAATTTTTTTTTGTGGTTTGGGTTTTTTTTGTTTTTGTTTTTGGTTGAGACATTTCCCATTCGATATACAACATTTAGCAAGGCATTATTCTCACCAGTATGTTATCTCCCCAAAAAAAAAGAGGAAGAAAAGAAAATTGAGCCATACATTAACCATGTTATGCAAATGAAAGTCAGATGCTCTGTGAATTTAATCATAGAAAGTGACCATAGAGTGGGTAATAAAATCTATACAATCCAATAGGAAAATGTGGAGAATCCTATTATATCCAATAATTCAAACACCAGCACCCAGAATTTAATATAAATTGAATTGAATCCTACACACAACTCTTTGTAGATTTTGTCTGTCGATAAGGCACACTTTCATAAAATCCAGCAAGCTAAAAATACAGAGTGAAGAACATTTTCATTTTCATTTCATTCTCTTCTCAATGAAACACTGCAATGGTAGGAACACCACATAAATATTTATCAAACTCCATAACTGTCTTTGTACTGCAATGCTAAATGAAAGTATCCTTCAACCCTCATGCAAAAACCCCACAGAACACTTTCACAAAACTAAAATGAGACGCAAGTCACTTGAAAGAAAAGAAAAAATATATTTAATAAATGTCTACATATACGTGTATGTATATTTTAATTTCACTGCCTTCCTGTGCATCCTTGGATTCATTTACCCCTACACTTATTCATTCATTCTTGTCTAAGTAAAAACTCATTAAGCAATTACTAGGTGCAATGAACTGGGTGAGAAATGAAGAAAAGAAATGAGATTAAGAAGTAATCCCTACCCTCAGAAAGCTTATATTTTGGTAGGGCACATAAGACATATACACTGATAAATATAATACAAATTAGAGTTTGAGTCACGTATGAGAGGAAAACCAGAAAATTATTAGGTCTGTGGTCACCACTTTGCACAATTTCTAAATGTCACTGAATATTTATGATGTCAGAAAAAGATCCAAAAGCAGTTGCCATGTTGAAGGCGACTTTATAACTGAGACCAATAATGAGCATAAGGGGCCCTAAAGACCAGATAAGCCAATCTTTTTTAAATGTTAAGAACTATTTCCTATTGAAGAAAGAAAGACCACATATAGAGAAAAGGCCACAATACTTTCCAAACTGTTGTCTTACCCCATTATTAGGATTATTTAATTAGAGATATCATTATTTTTTTTATCACTTACTATTTACAATACCAGGAGAGAGAGCTTAATATAAAATGCAGATGTTATTACAGATTCTAACCAAAAGGTTTTCCATTAAAACCCAAACTGCCTCTAACCAACAACTCAGAAAAGGTCAAGAAGAAGGCACCTGATGAAAGGAGTAATAAAAACATGTTGTTCACTCTTTCCCAGAAACATCTAATCCTTTTCCCCACCTGGCTTATATGACAACTACTAAGTTCATCTGAATGTAACACAGTGTTCAAGCCTCCTCGGGGAAACATTATTTTCATTCTGGAATAATTAGGGGAGAGATGTCTAGAGTGAAGGTTAAAAATCCACAGCCATGGAAAGTCCCTGCTGTCACTGGCTCATAACTCCATTCCCTTCGGTTTGGTCTGGACCCAAATGGAAATTTTAGGGGCAAGTCTGGGCCAGGATTCAATGAGCCTCTTCTGAGTTTGGTGAGTTGGGGTAAAAATGTCACTTTTTAAAATGAATGGTGTGGGGGAGGGAAGTCATTCAAGCTGGGCTTCTCATAAATAACTCTGAAACTACCAAGTGCCATCTGTCTTCCTCCTTGACTCATCACCGAGGAGTTACCAAAGAAGTTTGCAGGAATATAACTAAGGAGAGTAGGAGTCACAAATCATATGAAATGTGAAGTCTGGTGCCTCAGCACGAGGGAAAGGAGGTTTTTACTGCATTACCTTATGCAATGGATTGGATGCTGCAAGACTTAACTTTGACTTCCTCACACCCAAACTGGCGCTTTCATCCATGACAAAACTCAGGGACTATAGTCATCACCCTTCTCTCTTCCCTGATTGTCATTCATTCATTCATCAAACATGCCCCTCAGCACCTTCCACCCCCCTTCCTCAATCTACTGTGCTAGGTACTGAGAGCAGTACAAAGAGCTGACTATCCCAGTAGGAGAGAGAAATTTAATAGAATTTCATAAAATCCTTGAGGGCAAGGACTGGTTTTTTTGTCTTTTTATAACCAGCACATAACACAATGGTTTACAAAAGGTAGGTGCTTAATCAATGCATAATGAATTCAGCTGAGTAACTACAATACAAGGTAGGCATTTGTAAGAGTTATGGGGTGCTCAGAAGAGAGATCATTTATGGCTAGAGTTTTCAATAAAAACTCGTATGGCTTCTCCCTTCATATCAGATTTGAGAGCAGGGCCTTTTTAGCCTTTCTTTGTATCCCGAGTGGTTAGCACAGTGCCTGACACAGCAAACACTTAATAAATGCTCACTGACTGACAAAAATGTTTATTGTTTTCTGGAGGACATGGTATTTGGGAAGTGCAAGAAGGATAAGAGTGAACGGGAGAGGAGGAGAAGGGTACTAGGGACATAAGAGACGGCTGGAACAAACACACAGAAGACCAGGGAGACTTTGGGATGATAGCAAGTGGTAGAGTCTGGCCAGAACAAAGGGTTCATGAATCAGAGCAGTGTGAAATGAAGTTGGGGAGGTAAGGATGGAAACAAATTGTGGATGGCTCTGAATACTAAGAGAAAGATCATGCTTACCTGGCAGGCACTGAAGTTTTAAAAGCAAAGCAATACAGGGATTCAAGTTATGCCTTAGGAGAGACCGATGAAGTCTAATGGAAAGAGAACCAGATTGGGAGTCAGGACACTCGGGTCCTAGTTCTGGCTGTCATTTCTTTGTTATATCACCTTGAACAGATCACTTGACCCTCTGTTTCCTCGTCTGAAATATAAACGTTTTGGCCTAAATCAAGGGTTCTTATACTAGGATTCATGACTACCCCCTTTCATAAGAGATCCATGAGGGTTCATGTACATTTCAGGGGGTCTGTGAACTTAGATGGGGGGGGAATAATTACTCCCTAATGTCCTTTATAGTCCTATGAATTTTATTTTATGCATTTAAAAACATTTTTCTAAGCAGTCCATATGCTTCACCAGACCGTGAAAGGGGACACACACACACACACACACACACACACACGCACACACACACATGTTAAGGACCCCTAGCCTAGATGAACACTAAGATCCTACTCGGCACCAAAACATTATAATTACAGAGGACTCTGGCATCAACAAGAAAGATGAAGTACAGAGTCAGTAGGCAAGGCAACCATTTAAGAAATTTTTATTGAAAAGCAACAACACCTGAACTAGCCCTGTGATAATGAGATCACAAAGAATATATAACACTGCCTCCAAAAGGGTATTTCTCTGAGTCTTCAACCTGTGAATGAACACCAAAGCTATGCTGATGGAGACAGGGTTCTACCTAGGTGGAATGGCTTTCCACTATTGTGTCACAATCTATCAGCAGCTTATATCTGTCATAGGTGGGGCCTGCTTAGTCAAAAAAAAAAAGAAAAAAGACAAAAAAACCAGTCTTTGCCATCAAGAATAAAGAAGTTAATCACCAGGAGAATTCTCTTCTCCTTTTTACTTCCCCTGTACCCATAAATAATTTGGCCCAGTAACCCATGAAGCACACATACACCAACACGTATGCACGTAAACATATACATACATATGTATATATGTATATACATGAACATCCATATATGTGTTTATGCATATTTGCATAGAATGTGTGTATAGAATAAGTCTCATTCCTACAGTCCCCTTCTTCACTCATGATGGAGAGAAGGTGGTAGAACAGGGATAGATGATGCTTAGATAAGATTTATCCAGGATGAGGAGGTGTCTGGGGTATAATCTTTACTAGAAGATGTAAATGTATCAGTGAGAACAGTTAGTTGTATTAAAGCAGGGAAGAAGTATATGAAATTATTAGCCTCTTCCCCCCAATATTATCACTACCATTTCTTAGGTGGGGCAACCCTTTTTCTGCTGACACAGTAGAAATGAAAGAAGGCTCTCTGCTGAGCAGACCTAGCCCTGAGACTATAGAAGAAGCAGTCTGGAAAACACAGGTTGGAGAAGCTGAAGCCCTGTTCAGTTCCATTTCCTCCCTTTCTCCCTTTAAAAGCAAAAAAAAAAAAAATTGAAGGATTTCTGTTAACAGTGCTATAAGAATTCACACTGCAATATATTAGACTCAAAATTTGTCATCAGGAATCAACATAGTATTTGTGGAGATGGGCTACACTGCTAAGTATGTAGCTACTACAAACAATACTGTCTCAGTTATCATTATGCACAATGCATATAGAGATGCCCAATAACTGGCATCCAATTATCAGACAGCTCCAAATGGGAGGCACCGTTGATTTCTGTGATACTGCAGTCAAGGCAAATAGATGTCTTCCATTCTTCTCTCTTTCTTTCCTTCTTTTCTCTTCCCCTTTTTGCTTCCCCTGCACCCCTATGATTTCATTGGCATGGGAAATTCCTGGTGTGAAAATTACCTCCATCAGAGCACATCAGCAATCTTTCTGTAACTTGAGTCTTAGAGAATTGCCTTGTGCAAAGAGAGGTTAAGTGAATTGCCCATGATCACAAATCCAGAATTTGTCAGAGGCAAATATTTTTAAAATCCAAATTTGTTTTGAGGGTTTTGTTATTGTTAAAATACTTTTAAAATTTTCTATGTAAAAATACTAAATCTGTAATATGTTAAAGTTCAGAGATATTGTTATGAAATAATGATTCTGATTTGGTGTTATATAGTACTCCAGATAAAATATTCATTTGTAGGGGGCAGCTAGGTGGTGAAATAAGAGTGCAGGACCTCGAGTCAGGAAGATTCATCATCCTGAGTTCAAATCTGGAGTCAGATACTTACTAGCTATGTGACCCTGGGCATTTTTCCCATTTGCCTCAGTTTCTTTATCTGTAAAATGAGCTGGAAAAGGAAATGTCATACCACTCTGGTATCTGCCAAGAAAACCTCAAAAGGGGCCATGAAATGTCAGACACACCTGAACAACAACAAATCCATTTGTAGAAAAGTTTTATAAATAGGTGACAAGGAGTCCTCCAAGAACTATCTCAAATACATGTTCTTGTCAATGTGATAGGTATTCAGTATGAGGGTCAGTATTTAATGACGCAGTACACTGTCAGGAAAAAAAGCCTCTCACCACAAAGAGAAATTGTCTATTCTTATACGAAGCTTCAAAGTATTTTTATACTGTAAAATTATGATAGAATTCCAGAAGGTTACTACTCTGATGGAACCTATAAGATGATTCATTGAAGAGAACTAGAGAAAAGCTGCTCACACAAAATGTTTTCATAGGTTACCTAATTAGACTACATGACATTGGAGGCTTTGAGGGGAGAAGTAGTAAATATTGTCACTATTTTATACATTCAAGAACTGAGGTTCTGAGGAGTGAATGACCCTTGTCTTCCAACTGAATTGGAAAAAAAAAGAAACAATAATCCACTCTTACAGCTAGGATCTGAATATCTATTGACCCCATAACATGTCCATTATCGAATGACTTAAAAAATACCCCTCAGACTAGAAACAGGAATTAGGTAAGAATTCCAGCTAGGAATTCAGGGTTCAAACCAAAGAGAAACGATCTCTTTCTGGTATTGCAAAGGTGTTGAGGAAATATAGCTCGTGGGACAAGGGTTCCATTAAGCCACTTATGAAGGTCAGAAGTGGAGCTAGGTGCTAACCTAGTATAAACAGACTAGAAAGCTGATCTACCAGTGGGTAGAGGTCAGGGAGGCTTAGCTGAGGCAAGACACAGAAACAAGGCAAAGTGAGACCTTTTAAGATGTGACAGTAAAATGAATATTTGTTTAGTCCATACTGTGATCTTTGTGTTTTATAAACAAGGACCATCTGTATTTTATTGCTATTTTTGTGTTTTCTTTGGGTTTATTTGTCTTGCTAAAAGACTTCTCTTGCTTAAAGGAAATAGTTTTGTGTTCACTTAGCCGAAAAGAAATGAGGGTACACGGGTCACTCTGAAGGCTTAGTTGGGGGGGAGGGGCCAGCCATGACCATGTAAGCCACAGGCCCCTCTCAGCACAATTTTCAGGATTCTGAGGCTGTTATAATTCATCACTTTAACAGATTCATTATCTCCCCGAGGCGACTACTTCTTCAATCAGTACAGATCCCACCTTTCCCATATCTTCTCATCCTATGCAGTTTTCATCAGTGTCCCTTCAGAATCAGAGTAATTATTCAGTCGGTCGATAGACATTTATTAAGTATTTACTATGTATGGGTCAGGCTTTGTGCTAAGCACTGATGCTTCTGGGGGAGGGCATCCACAAAAGCAAAGGCAAATATGTAGAAACATGCTGAAAGTTTTCAATGAATGGAAAGAAGTATAATTTAATTGAAAATATAGAAGGATTTCCTCTAATAATACACAGAATTTCTTTGTTTATCCAGCCCTAACCTCTCTCCTGACTTCCAGTTTCACATCCCCCAACCTGCCTAATGGCTATCTCAAACTGGATGTCCTGTAGACAGCTCAAACTCAACATACACAAAACAAAATGTATTATCTTCCTCTGTCCAGCTCTAAACCTTCCCTGCTCTTCTGAATTTCCCTATGACTATGATGACATCCAGGTTCAAACCTCTGGCATCGCCCTTAACCACTCACTCGAATTCACCCCACATAGCCAATCAGTTGCCTAGCCTTGTCATTTCTAACTTTACATTGTTCATGTGTTCCCTTCTCTCTGTTCACACAACCACTGCTCTGGTGCAAGTCCTAATTACTTCATATCTGAACTGCTACAATAGCCAGATTATTGGTCTCCCCGTCTGAAGTCTCTCCCCCATTCTAATTTATCCTTCTCTTAGATGCCAAAATGACCTCCCTAAAGCTTGAGTCTAACCATGTTACCCCTATTCCCCTCCTCACTCAATACCCCAATTACCTACATGATCAAATATAGAACCCTCAGTTTGGCTTTTAAAACCATTCACAAACTCACTCCTTTCTATCTTTCTGGTCTTCTTACATTTTACTGCCTTCCACATCCTCAGTGATACAGCAACACAGGCCTTCTTTATGTCTCTCCCAGATCTCTGTCTCTTGACTCCATTCTTCTTTCTCGGTGGCTATCCTTCAGGCCAGAAATGTTCTCCCTCCTCACCTATGCCTACTGGGTTCTCTGTCTTCCTTCACGACTGTTTCCACAATCTGGCTAGCAGCTTCTGTGGGGGTGTAAGATCCACCCACAGCCAGCACCGGAAAGCTGCCAGCATGCCGAAAAAACACAGGTTCTTTTGATCTGCTTAACTAAGGAAAGCAGGGGGAAGGGGCTGACAAGCTTACTTTAATTTAGCACACAAATATTCACTTAGTTCAGAGGAAAAAGCCAGCACCCTGAACTTCAGAACAAAATACAAACAAATTACAAACATCAACAGACAGACCTTGTCTGATTCAAATCCCAATACATAGTTACCAGAGTTCAACAAAGTCTCAGCATCCAGGTTTACAAGCTGGAGGGCTCCTTAGCTACAGCTGCCTGGAGTCTCCTCACCAACACCATCTCAAGAGCCCTGCACAAATGGCTCTGTCCTTCCTTATTATAGGGTTTCATACCTCATCAAACATCATCTGAATGACCAGAGCCTATTGGTTCTTGAGTTGGCCCCTCCCCTTAGGACCCTGGGCGGTTCACATCCACATAGATTAGGTTAACACCTAAAAGGGCATAGCTCTAGAGTTAACGCCTCCCCTTAGCCAGCCCCACCTTGGGCCCCACTTAATGAAATACACTGAGTTACTCAAAAACACAAAGGCCATTTTGCTTACCAACGCACTCCACCCCTTGTTGTAGGATACATAATCTAATCAGCCATGTATCCTAAAACATACATTGACCCATACATTATACATTGTGATCCAATTAAGCAGGAAACTAAAACATATCATTCACAACAAAGCAAAACACATCATTCAGGGACAATCCCAAATATCCATTTATAATACAAACGTGACCCACCCCTAGGTCCCAGCAAGATAATCTCTTCAATCAATCATTCCCAAAATACTTGTTAACAATTCAAATGTCTACCCCTAGGTCAAAGCAAGTTAATCTCTTTAGCTTATAAAGTACTTCTTGAGCATATACATTGCCACTGAGCTCTTTGCCACAGCAGCAGTGGTGGCCGTGCATGACTCTGGGCCAGCCCTTGTCCTGAGCTCCTGGGCTGAACCTAGATGTTGGTAACTATGAATTGTATTGGGTCTGTCTGTTGATGTTTATAATTTGTTTATATTTTGCTCTGAAGTTCAGTGTGCTGCCTTTTGCCCCTGAACTAAGTGAATGATATTTGTGTGCTGAATTAAAGTAAGCTTGCCAACCCCTTAACCTTGCTTTCCTTATTAAGGCAGATCAAAATAACCTGTCTTTTTGCAGCGTGCTGGCAGCTTTCTGGGTGCTGGCTGTGCGTGGATCTTACACCCCCACAGAAGCTGCTAGCCAGATTGTGGAAACAACAACTCAAATCAAATCTCACCTTTCACAAGGGGCCTTTCCCAGGCTTTTCCTTCCTCTCTCTCTCAAAAGACCAACCTTCTGAGATTACCTCCCATTTAATTAAATGCTTATCCTCTTACTGACTGAATGTACATAGTTTACATGTGGTTTCCCTCATAAGAATGCGCTCCTTAAGGGCAGGGACTGTATTTTTTTGCCATTATTTCTAAGACTAATCCTTAGAGCAGTGCCTGGAACATTGTAAACACATAATAAATGTTTCAGTGATTAATTTTCCAATAATAATTATGCCCAATAGTCTTCAGTGGTTTGTGCACATTTTCAAAAGACTTCAAATTTCACCACTGTGGCCTTGGCTTACCTCTTGAAAATTATATCCCTCACTCTACCTATAAAAACCTTCCACTCTAACCAACCCAATTAACATACTATGACCAAGGGAAACCCACTGAGCAACTTTCTGGGCCTCAGTTTCCTCATCTGTGAAATGAGGGGATTAGACTAAATAATCTTTAAAGTGTCTCCCATTTCTAAATCCCATGATTCTACCTCTACATCTATGTTTACTGTAATCCAAACAAAATCTGAAAAAGTAGCTCCAAATATTCAAAATTAACAAATGTGGAATATGAGATGTGGGTCACTCCAAACACATTCCTTTCAGTTAACTTAGGTAAATCAAATGACCAAATCACCAGTCAGGGTTCTTGTGTGGCTGCAAAGTATTTTTAAAAAGATAAATTATTGGTTTAAAATATATAATGGTGTGTATGTGTGTGTGTGTGTGTGTGTGTGTTGAAGCCTCTGAGCTGTAAAGAATATATATTATTGTTACAACATACATTAAGAATGAAATCTCTGTAGGAAAAAAAAATGATTAAATTGCATCTTCCAGCCTAGTGATTTAAATCATAATCAAATCCACTCTAGTTGGAGTGCTAGTTAATCCATTTAAAATGCACACTATTAAACATTTATTAAGTGTCTTGTGTACAGTAAGGAATTTCAAGGTATGGTTCTATTTCCTGAGTTCCAAGTAAAAGCAAAACTATAATGTATAGGAAAAGAATTAAAAAGAATTAACCACTGCAAATGCAGTGTAACAGATAGCCACATCACGATTGCTCTCATTTCTAACGCTTATGGAGCAACAAGAAGGTATTTCTGTCTGAAGAAGAGTGCTAGAAAAGGACCACTAATGGAGACTAGAGAATTATGTAGATTTCTGAGAAGAGGGGGAAAAAGGGAAGAGTTTACTTTAAAAGATAGCATACAAAGAAAGAAATGGTACCTTACATAAAAGCAATAATCTGGGACACATTTTATTGTGGGCTCCCGACTAAATTTAGGGACAAGGATCAAATCTCTTGACAGCTGAACTCAATCATTGGTTGGCAACATAAACCCAAATGAGGTTGGGTCACTCTGTCTAAAAGGCCCAGAGAAATCCAGTGTGTCCTTTGAGGAAAGACTCATTAACTGCGGAAAGAATAAACAGCCCGGTGCCTCAAATGCAATTCCAACTGTGACTTTTAGCACTTCACCAGAGCAAAGGGCTGATGAATCATTCAATAGCGCTTAAGCTATTGCTAACCCAACAGCACCATGCTAATGACTTCTCATGTTGGACAACTGATTGCCAAATTTATCCTCAACACTGCCTCACGTTGGCAAGAATCCAAGCAATCATTCTGAGTCAGCTTCCAGGGGCTCATAGGTTGCTAATTAGCTAAATTCTTACAGAGGTGAGAGGGGAAGCGGCAACGTGGTTGTGAATATTATTATACAGAAAATCTAATCTTCAGGAAAGATTTCAACACCCAAATCAAAATCTCTATTTCTTACAAGTAGAAAGAGATAGTGATATTAGCAAGAAGATAAACAAGGCTATACAATGAGAGAAAGAATGGAATAAGTTCCATGATTTTAAAATATTGTTTATTATATACGGCTGATTAATTCAAAACTTAAGTGACACAGTGGAAAGAGCCCTTGACCAGTACAATGTAAGTGCCTTGAGGGCAGGTGGTGGTTTGGGTTTTGTCTTTCTATCCCCCCACATCTAGCATTAACTACTAGAGTTGATGGAAGGAAGGAAGGGAAGAAGGGAGGAAGGGATGGAAGGAAGGAAGGAAGGAAGGAAGGAAGGAAGGAAGGAAGGAAGGAAGGAAGGAAGGAAGGAAGGAAGGAAGGAAGGAAGGAAGGAAGGAAAGGCGGAGGGAGGGAAAGAGGGAGGGAGGAAGGTAGGAAGGAAGGGAGAGAGAGAGGAAAGGAAGAAAGGAGGGAAGGGAGAGGGGGAAAGACAGAAATATAGACAAATAAATAGATATAGATATATGATGGATGCACAGATACAGGTATACAGGTAGATGACAGAGATAGATAATAAGATAGTCAGACAGACAGATAAAGCATTTATTGTTTACAACATGTACCAGGTCCTGCATTAAGATCCTGGAATAAAAATACAAGCAAAAAAGAGAATCCCTACTACCCTTGAGGAGGTTACCAACCAAGCACGTAGTAGGCATTTAATAAATGGTTCTTGGTTTTATTGATCTCGGCTTTACTACTTCCCAGTTCCCAGTGGGCAGATAACGTCCCTCTCTAAGTCCATTTCCCTCCCTATCATTTGTAAAATGAAGATAATAGTAGCAGTGGTCCTGCCTGTACTTCACAAATTATTTGGAGAATAAATGAGATAATGTGCATGAAAGAACTCAGAAAATCGTGGAGCTCTTCATATATGCAAGATAATGGAAGTTCTATTATCAGTATTGTTAGTAGTGTCAAACACATTTCTATAATCTAAAACTCAACTGAGGAAATGCAGGGGAATGGGAGTGGTGGTGGAATTTGTGAACAGAGAGAGGATGTTTTTTTAACATAAATGAAAGTCACCATACTCTCAGAGCCAAAAATTAAAAGGGTAGTTTTCAACCTATGTAATTATACACACATTTTACATTCTAACACTCAGGATGAGGAGGAAAAAAATACACACACACACAGAAGATGAAAACCTAGCCCATTCTCACCTAGTCATTCCTGTACTTTGTTCCATTAAAAGGACACAAGACAGAATTTCTTTTAAAAAACACACCAAAACAATTTCATTGTGTCTTGAGGTATTTTTATAGATGGGGCTGGCAAGGGGATGGGGCTGGAAAGTCCAGGACATTCCCGTTTATGCTCACCCCAGTCAAGGGTCTTGTACCCCAGTAGCCTTATAGGTTATGTTATCAAAAGGCAGCTGAAACACATCTTCAGGTCTATCCCTGTAGTAGCTTCTGCTAGTATGGTCACAGAAGTTCACATATAATAGCTGGCGTTTATATAGCTTTTCAGTGTTTGCACAGGGCTTTAAAAATATCATCTCATTGTATCATCACAACAGCTCTAAGAGGCAGGTGCTGTTATGAGACCCATTTTTCAGATGAGGAAACTCATCTGCCCAGGATCGTACAGCTAGCAAGCATATGAGGCAAAAACTGAACTCGTGTCTTCCTGACTCCAACCACCCATGGTGCCAACTTGGCCAACCAACTTACTGACATGCTAGACTTTTTTTCATTTCTACACAGCTAATTTAACACTTTTATAGTCTGATATTTACTTGTAATATGTCATCCTCAGAGAACTCCAGGGTTCAACCATATTTTTCCTCATGTGCCACAAATCAATCATTCATTTATTCAATCAATCAGTCAAAACAAGAGATTATTAAACTCTTATCATGTTCTAGACACGGCACTAAGCATTCTTATTAAAAAAAAGTACAAATACTGTCAAGGAGTTCACTAGGTTGGAGGAGACAACAAGCAAATACCTATAGTAAGATACAGACGGTGTAGACACAGCACAGTCTTAGAGAGAAGACTGTAGGGGAACCAAGGCAGGATTTCTGGAGAAGTAAGATTTGAGAAGGGTGCTGAAAGAAGCCAGACAAACTAAAAGATAGGGATAAAGAGAGAGGACGTTCCAAGCATGGAAGACAACCGGATCCCAAAGCAATTGTGGCCTAACACATCAATAAGTAATATATAATAAAATTTGCTTGATTTCAGGCTTCGACATACTACACAATCATTTTAATCATCTGCTTCATCTGGCTATGAAAACATAGGTTCATTGATTTATCCTCAGCTAATGTGGCCTTATAGGATATCAAATACAACTCTCTCATTTTATAGATGAGGAAACTGAGGCACAGAGAGGTTGTGCCTTATCCAGAGTCACACAGCTAGTGAGCATCTGAAGCAAGAGTCAAAATCAGGTCTACTTGACTCCAACCATCCAGTATCATTTACACCTAGGAATTTGTTACTCAGAATTGGGGCTAAATCTAAAGTATTTTATAGGTGTTTCTTTTTTTACATGTGGTTATTAGTTCTAGTGAACTGGTATTTCCTCCCTCCTTTTTCATCTTTATTATAAGATACGGCAGGGAGGGGGAGGGGCAGAGAAGGAAAGGAAGAATACATTGGGAAATGTGGGTGATATAAAAACAAAAGATATAAATAAAATTTATTTTTAAAAGATATTGAGAAGTTGATGTTTGGTGGGCAAAAAATTATACACTGTCTACTCAAACTGTGTATACTTTTAAAAATACTTCCCTTTAATAAGGATACGGCCTAGATCTGTGATTTTATTAGTATAGGGAGTTCCCATGTAAAGAAACTAAATTTTCTCTACCAATACAAGTCAGTGTTTCCTCTGCAAGTCATACTCACAGAGAGGTGTCTAGAGTACTGAGGTTAAGTGACTTGCTCAGGGTCATACAGCCAGTATGTATCAAAGTCTGGACCTGAACTTAAGTCTTCCAGACAGCTGTCTAACATACTAAGCTGCCTCTTAAACTTTCTAATTTAAGTACTAAAATCTCTCCCTTTCATATTACATTTGTGTTAGTAATATTAATGTTTATTACAACACTTACAACTTAAAGAATGGTTGTCAAAATCCCCTGGGCATCCACTGCGTATACAAAACACTGTATTTTGTTTCAAGGACTTCACAGAGTACTGAGATGACAAAGCTGGTCTTAAGAAACTTACAATCTGAAGCAGATGATCAGTTAAATATGCACTATTATCAGAGGAATAGTTAGATTAATGTATGTGAATGTATACTGTTATACATTTATACTTGACACAGAAAAACACATACATGCAAACAATTCCATGCATATATAGGAGATTGAATGGGTTACAATTGAGCCACTATAGTTAAAATTTCATTTCTTACAGAAAATTAATTTGCATAACAAAATTATCTGACTTTATACCAGTCTATGTATGTGTGTACACACACACACACACACGCGCGCGCGCAACTACCCCGATTAAGACCAAGTTATTTCAGAGCATGCTGAATGTCAGTGCTCATTGTTTAAAGCTGTAATAGGTCCATGAAAAATGATAGAAAGCAAACAACTGATTCAATATCATTACAGAAAAAAGCACCATGGCAAAAGGAAGAAGTAGGATATGAAATCCATTTGAGAACCCATTTCACACTTCTAATTTAAAGCCAATTCCGCCATAATTTACTTTACTGGGTCCCTATATTTTCATGAGGGTCAAGAGTGCAATCAACAGAGGTGACAATAGTTATTTGCAGCTATCAAAAGATAAAGTGACAGCAGTAACTGAGCCAGTGACTAATAAAAATCCTGGGGCTCCTACTGAAAACTGAATTACTAAATCAAAAAGCCCTCTCCTTTAGCCCCCAAGTGAATGTTATAACAAAAGCTTTTAACGTATGTCAACTTGGCATCAAATGCATGTTTGCAATTTAACTGAGTTCGGTACAATGAAGTTGGATTCACTGGTGCATAAACCCATCATTTAGCTTCTCCACGAACATTTACAGAAGGTAAAGCAATCACTTTTGCCTTTATGTTTAAACTTACCACTTTCGTCATCTATGTTAAACCTTCCGAGACCACTGCCATCCCTGATAGAATACTGGATCTCTCCATCCCTTCCAGAATCTTCATCTCTCGCAGTCACCTGCAACACACTTGTTCCAATACGGGAGTTTTCCTTTACAGATCCAACAACAGCAAAGTCTGGGAAATAGGGAGTGTGAAGGTTTTCGTTGACGTCCACCACTTCCACCTCCACAAAGGAAACAGATGACAAAGATACTGGGCGTCCTCTGTCTTTTGCACGGACAGTGAGGTTGTAGAACTGTTGTTTCTCATAATCAAGCTCTTTGCTCAAACGAATGGCACCGCTGGCTTTATCAATTTCAAATCTCCCATTATAGTCATTCACCAAGGAGTAACGCACTTGACCTCCCAAGCCAAGATCCGGGTCATGGGTCTCCAACCACGCAATGACCGTGCCGACTGGAAGATCTTCAAGAACGTTCACACTGTAGCTTGTTGGTATAAAAGCAGGGGAACAATCATTGACATCATCCAAGAAAACCTTAAGAGTAACCACAGAAAATTGCTGCTGGCCACTCTCAGATTTGTCCCGGGCCTCTATTTTTAAAGAATAGTTTGCTTTGGATTCCCGGTCCAGCTGGTCAGCCACATAAACTATCCCAGTTGAACTATTGATGGAAAATTGCTGTGCATCTGTTAACACCGAATAAGTCACTTCACCATTAGATCCCAAGTCTTTATCCCTGGCTTCCACTTGAATGATCTCAGTACCAATACTTGAACTTTCTAGAATATTAACAGAGTAACTCTCCTGCAAGAAAATGGGCCTGTTGTCATTGGCATCCTCCACATTAATGGTCAGTAATCTCCAGGAGGATTTCTGGGGCTTCCCTAAATCATAAATTGTAATGTTAAGAAGGTAGAGGTCTGTTTGTTCTCGGTCCATTGGCATCAGAACTTTAAGCTGACCTGTTTCCATGTCAATGTTGAAGCAACTATCTGTATTACCATCGGAGATTGTGAAAACTACCTTCCCATTGAAGCCAGAGTCTGCATCAAAGGCTTTTATTTTCAAGATGTTAGCACCAACTGGCAGGTCCTCCTTGACGGCAATATCAGAAGGAAAGGATTTGTCAAAATGGGGTCCCTGCCTATTAACAGAATAAAAGTCAAGAAACCCATCTTCTGAATTCAGCTTCCCGTTGGCTTTTGCTTTGATGAGGAGTTTCTCTGCTAACTTCTGAGCCACTCGAGTTTCTCTACAATTGAAACTTTTAGAAGATACCTTTCCCTGTAAGACTGAAATGTTAACAAACATGGCATCTGCAAAATTCTCCCCATCAGTGGCTGTGATCCTGAGGCCAAAGTTACCATTCTTTACCCCAGAGTTAATCAAGGACTGTTTAAGTTGTAAGACACCTGAGTCAGGATTTAAATAAAAAAAACTAAGTTCATTTCCAGAGATGATTTTGTACTTTACCAGTTCCAGTTCATCGATATCTATTGCTGACACGGCAGTAATGTGCCCCCCAACAGGGAAGTCATATGAAATGACTCCCTGGCAGGCCACTTTTTCAAACAAGGGTCTGTTGTCATTGACATTTCCTATGCGGATGGTCACATTGACCTCACTTTCATGTCGATAAGGTGAACCCCAGTCAGAGGCCCTCACGATGAACCTGTAATTTTCTGGAGAGGATTCAAAATCCAGTTCCTCGGTTGTACGAATAATACCTGTAAACTGGTTAATGGAAAATGGTAATGCACTGAGACTGGCAATACTGTATGTGATGTACCCATTCTCTCCCTTGTCCTTATCGGAAGCTGAAACTGACAAAACGCTTGTGCCCACAGGCACGCTCTCATTAACAAATGCTTCATAGGATGACTGCTGAAATTCAGGGGTATGATCATTGGCATCTTCTAAGCTGATGGTGACTTGTGCTTTCAAATCACCTTCTTTGTTTGACACCCCTAGCTCATAAACTTCTTTCCTGATGACATCCAGGGGCTGTGCTGTGACTATTAGACCAGACTTTGGATTAATCTTAAAGTACTCAGCATCTTCTCCGGGAGATATTCTGTATTCCACCCCTGGAGGCTCTGGGCTCAGTTTAACAATGGCAACCACAACTCCAGGAGGTGAAAATTCACTAATGGTGACGTTGTAGGTTTCCTTCTCAAATCTGATGGGGATGTTATCTCTCTGGGGATTGGCAATATGGACTACTTTTACTGCTGAAAACTTCTGCGGAGAACCTTTGTCCTTTGCTTGAAGAGTGAGATTATAGCCATAGGGAAAGCCCTCCCAGTCAATTGACTTCCTCTCCTTAATTTTGTACTCATTCATCCATTTCCCTTCCTTTACTAGGAGAAACTGTTCCAAAGGATCTCCAGCCACAATGGAAATGGATTCAATCTCTCCATTCGCACCCTCATCTAGGTCATCAACATTAACCACTGCATATGTGGGCTCCTTGTCCAATGAGAAGGGGATGTGTGTGACCACACTGATAGTTGGCGCATGTTCATTGATCCGTTCAATATGAACATAAAGCTTTGCTGTGCTGCTGACACCATTGTTACCATAAAGTTTCATCCCCCGGTCCACTGCCAAAACTTCGAGATCATACCTGTTCTTCTCATCATAGTTTAACCTCCCACTTAGGGAGATTACACCACTTGTAGGGTGAACAGAAAAGAGGTCAACTTTGTTTTTAAAGTAATAGTAGAATTCACCATTAGAACCGATATCGGCATCAGTAGCCGTTACCTGGGCGATGCTAGTCCTTAAAGGTGTGCTTTCTGCTATTGTAACAGAGTATGTTGTTGGTGAAAACAAAGGTCTCAAATCATTCATATCCAAAACCTGTATATTCACTTTGGTCCATGCTTCTAGATCCTCTCCTCTGACAGAACCTTTTACAATCAATAAATAATTGTCCTGTATTTCTCTATTCAGTATGGCAGAATTGCCACCTTTAGTTCTTATTCTGAGGAAACAGAAGTCTGCAATGATGACTTCCTCTGCTTTGAAGAAACCTTCTTCATCCCCAGACACTATTCTGTATTTGATGTCCCAGGAAAGATCTGACAAGATGATACCCATTCTGCTCTGGCTATTGACATAGGTCCTTGCTGCTGAGTTTTCATAAACCGTAGCATTATAAATGGAATGTGTAAAGTGGAAGCCCAGAGGTCCTGTCCCTGGGAGACCCTGGGAAACACTGGCCAAAAGCTTGAGAAGCAGGAGTACAAGGCAGGAGGGAGGAGGTCCTGTGCCCATACAGCAGCCCATAGTTACATCCATCACATCATTCTTTCATCCTGGGGGAAAAAGACAGAGAAAAATAAATGAATCTAAAAGGAAATCAACAAGAGGAGAACATTATAGATGTGCAGATGTATATAAATATATATATATATAGATGTGCAGATGTATATAAATATATATACACACATATATGTGCATATATGTGTGTGTGTTGAGAAGTGATGTGTTTTATTATATGTCCTATACAGTAAAACATGAGCACATATCAAATATTTGGAAATCTAACAATATTTCAAGTAATTCAAAATACACTAAGCCCATAAAGAGACACTATGCTATCAGCATTTTACCCCTTCTTTTCTGATTGATTGTGTTTATTTTTAAATAACGACATTCATAAGCAATTTAGTACCAAAATAAGGTCAGTAAAATAATCTATCTATCCATTCACATATCTATTCATCCATCTATCAATCCATTTAACCCTAGAAGCAAAGGACCAAAAGCATCTGAGGACAAAGGGCCTGCTAACATTTCATTCAATAAAACCCATTAGCAAATGGAACAATATGGGGGGTAAATGGAACATTAGTGATTTAGACATGCACTTAAGGAACTACAAAGGAACTTCCAACTATGTCGTTAGTCACCACAGAACTTCCAGTCCTCAGAGTATGGCGCCTCTCCCAAATGGACTTACCAAAAAAAGAATAAAGGTTGAGACACGTAAAACTGGTATAATAGTAGGTCAGTTAACATTTATTAAGTACCTACTATGTGCCAGGCACTGTGCTAAGTGCTGGGAATACAAAGAAAGGCAAAAGATAGTCCCTGCCCTCGAAGAGCTAACTATCTAATGAAGGAGACAACATACAAACAACTATATATGTGTTAAATTAGACATAATAAAAAGCAAGAAGCTACTAAAATTAAGGAAGATAATGAACAAGTTTTTGCAGAAGTTAGGATTTGAAGGAAGCCAAGCAAGCCAGAAGGCAGAGATGGGGGCGGGGAGAGGGAGAGAGAAAAGGAGAGGGAGAGGAGGGAGGAGGGGAGAGAGAGAGGGAAGAGAGAGAGGAGTGGGGAGGGGGGGGGAAGAGAGAGGGGAGAGAGAGAGGGGACAGAGAGAGGGACAGAGATAGGGAAGAGAGAAACAAGGAGGAGGGAGAGAGAAGGGGACAGAGAGAGGGGACAGAGAGAGGAGCAAAGAGAGAGAGAGACAGAGATAGAGAGACAGAGACAGAGAGACAGAGATCGAGGCACGTGGAACAGTGAAAATGCCTGGAGTCTGGAGGCAAAATGTCTTATTCAAAGAAGAGCAGGAAAGCCTGTGTCACTGGTTCACATACAAAGAAACAAGCCATCAGACCACAGCAAAATTGTCACCTGGAACATGTGCTCAGCTCAATATTCATGACTGTGACCTCTGACCTGGCCCACCTCCTTACTGATTTACCCACCACCTGCACCTTCCCTCCCTGTACTTAGTTCATCTGGCATTAGAAATATGGCTCTGGTGCTCATAGATTACAATTCCCAATAACCTCTGAAAATCTGACTTGAAGCTTCTCCTCCTCCTCCTCTTCCTCTTCCTCCTGATTACAGAAGGGTGTGATGGGAAGAGTCCTAGTTCTAGGGTCAGAGGACATGGGTTTGAATATTGCTCTACCTCAAGTAGACAGAGCACTGGGCCTGGAGTCAGGAAGACTCATCTTCATGAGTTCAAATCTGGCCTCAGACACTCCCTGCCTGTGTGACTCTGAGCCAGTCACTTAACCCTGTTTTTGCCTCAGTTTCCTCAATTATAAAACGATCTGGAGCAGGAAATGGCAAACCACTCCAGTATCTTTTCCAAGAAAACACCCCCAAATGGGGTCAAAGAGTCAGACACAATTGAACAACAACCCTACTGATCGTGACCTTGGGGCAAGTCATTTTTCCTTCTCTCCTCCTATCCACCCTTAGCACTGTTTCTTCACTTACAAACTGAAGAGATTAAATTATATTATTTCTGTGTGTCCTGGTCTAATTTCTATGATCCTATGAGAAATGACTTGTTTCCTTATTGATCATACTCAGCTACCCCCTCTAACAACATGTTCTTTAGCTACTCTGTCTACCATGATTCCAGCTGTGACATTCTGACACAAATCCAGTGAGCTGAACCCCTGAGAACTCCTAGCTCAGGCCTGATTAGGGTACAGAGTTTTAGAATACTTTTGTCACTTTCATATGCATTTTTAAAAATTATTTTTTCTATATTTTATCAGTATAATACAAATTTCTACAAAAGTAATTGAAGACAACTGGACTCCAGCATCCAAGATATTTAGGCCCCAGTGATTGGGCATTTTCTCCCAGAAAAATTCATCTTATATTTTCTTCTCTTTACCTCTTCCATTTGGTAAAACTTAATCCACAATTCCAGACTTCAATGTGTCTTTGATCCAACTGTTCAATTATCTTTCAATTGTATCCAATTCTTAGTGACCCCATATGGAGTTTTCTTGACAAAGATACTAGAGTGGTTTCCCATTTTCTTTCCTGGCTCCTTTCATAGAATGGGAATTGAGGCAAACAGGGCAAAATGACTTGCCCAGGGTCACACATCTAGTAAGTGTCTGAGGCCAGATTTGAACTCACCAAGATGTGTCTGTTTGACTCCAGGTCCAGCACTCTATCCACTGTACCACCTGGTGCCCTCTTTGATCCCATAGCAAGTCATCTTTGCTCTCTCACCCTTTGTGACTCCTCCGCTTTTCCGTATCCTCCCATAAATCATTCATCCAATGCCCTAAAGGCCTTCCTCTAGAATGTGTATGGTGAGCCCCTGAGAAGCCTATGGTTGGCCCATGAGTGATTCCTTAACCCACTGGCTTTTCCCCACTCCCTTCTACCCTCTTTTTCGCAATTCTTATCAAGTTTCAAACTAGCCTTGTTTGTTCCAAGCTGAAAAATGCATAGAGGTGGTCTCTAATTTCCTATATAATGCATTGCTAAGTAGAAGCCTCAAAACAGAGCTCAGTAAAGCAAAATTCTGACTGTGCTTGTCCTCTATCTTTACAGCACATGCTCACCTGTCAAGGCAGGTAAAGCCAGAAAGAGGTGAAATATACGTATGTCCTGAATCATCAGCATTGCAAAAGTAGATTCACAAAATGTGAAGTAGGGAAAAGGGATCTGACTCTTGAAACTCATGAGAGCCTCACTTAATTCAATTTAATTTCCTATACAACTGTTGGAACACAGCCCATCTGTCCCTATACAATGCTTAAGTTCTCGGTTTATGAGGTGAATGTGTGGTGAGCTGAAGCAAAAAGGGAGATTCAGGAAATAAATGTACAATGGCAGCTCTTATCCCTATCCTGTAGATTGGGAGTAGGGGTGGATATGCTTTTAGGGTATGCCTGCCTGTTTAGGCAGAGCGAACCTGTTTTACATGTGTGTAGGGCTGTGTGGTTTACAGAACACTTTCATAATCATTATCTCATTGAATTTTTGCAATAACCCTGCAGGGCAAACAAGACATTTACCATTCACATTTCACAGGTGAGGCTGCTGAGAGGTTAATAGACTTGTTGGTGACATGTGATTGGCAAATAAATGACAGAGCCAAGTCGTGAACTCTTTTTTCCCAACTCAAGGGCTCTTTCTGCTCCTCCATGCTGTTCCTAGGTTATCCTACCTGAGCCTCACAACAGCCCCATGGAGTTGGCTAGGCAGATGTCACAGGATCAAAATATCTAGACTCGGAAGAGATATTGGGGGCCATGCAGACAAATTGCCCTCATTTTATAGAGGAGGAGACCGAGGCTTGGCGAGGTTAAATGTTTGCTCAAAGTCACAAAGATACAGGCAATAGAGCCATGATTCAAACTCAGCGCCGCTTCCAGTACATCACACAGGAGCCTTACTTTAAATACAAAATAGTTTCTTGGTGATGGGCAACCTCACCTTTACTTCTACAGCAGCTGTCAATATTACCAGACTTCTACTAATTAAACAATTTTTGCTTTCACTCCCATGAGTGGTCGAGGTGTTAGGAATAGTTACATCTAAAAGGAATTTTAAGTGTAGGTGGGTGGGATACCTTGAACCCAGGGGAGCTACAGGAGAAATTGCCTAGAAACACCAAGAGCTGCTACCATTTAGAGGAGAACATCTGGCTGTTGTCCAGGCATTCTCAAAGCCCTCCGAAGCAATGAGGACATTAAAGTGACAGTGTGTTGGGATGTGCCTGTTCTGGGGGACAGGCTCAGCTGGAGAATGTGAAAGACAGAAACCTCTTAAGGATCACACAGGGTAGACCATCTAAAGAAGGCTCACTCATGTTTAATTATGTCTCGATGCCATTTCTTTCATCTCAGAAACTGAAAAGTGCTTCCTACGCAGCAGTTGGTATTCTCATGTTCATTAAAGATAGAGACAAAATGGATGTTTTTAAGAGATCTGCCAGTGGTTGTTTTATATGAACCCCATATCTCCATAGCCAAAGCAAAGAAAAACAGAGGCAAGTCCCTCAGGCCAAATACCCCATCTGCTTTTGCTGCATTTGCCTGTTTTCCCCGTTCTTGATCACCTTACATATGCTGTGGAGGCCCTGTGAGTTCATCCACGGCTGGCCAGTTTCCTGATTCTTTCCCAAGGTGTCTAGACTTCACTGTCCACACAAAGGAAACTCTTCTCAATGCTGATGTATGACTGTGAGAAAACGTCAACAGTACTTCACATCTCCTAATACTGGACGCTCAGCTTCCGCTTCCCAACTACAAGTCTCTCTTGGCTTTATGAAATACATGTGTTCTTTTTTGTTCTGAGGCTGTGTTCAAGCTGAGCTGTTCTCTTGCAGAATTACATCATCATTTCAGCAAGCATTTATCTTTGTTTCTGACTGATCTTTAGTGGGCAGTGTTTTCTAACACTTTGATATTGTTACGCTCCTTGGTGTCCCCTCTCCCCATCAAGTACCTAATGGATTGTGAGTAAATACTTAAAACTCACTGGGGGAGTTGTTATTTTAACAAATCCTTCTGTGAGTTTTTTTAAGCAAAGAATGCTCTCATAATATGGGAATATTACTTCCCTGTACATACTATGCTCTAAATAAACTGGCTCAGTCTCCGACCACATCAGAATCCCTTCATACCTCTGCTCATGCCCACGATGCCCTCACTTCTCCCTTTTACCTTGTTGACTTCCTATTATAGGATTTGAGATTTGGGGCCAGAAGGTACTTTGGAGATCATCTATTGCAGGGGTGTCACACGATAGCCAGAACCACATTAAAATGTCATTGGGAAGTGTTGAACAAGAGAAGTAAAAATACAGTAAAACAAAGATAATATGACATTGTACAACTGAGTCCATTTCTGGCCTGTGGTACACTTCAGTGGCCCCCATTTCTCCTTGAGTTTGACACCCCTGAGATCAGCTACTCTATTCCAACTCCCTGATTTTACAAATGAAGATGCTAAAAGCACATACAGGTAGCAAGCAGCAGAACCAGAAACTGAACCCAGGTTCTCTATTTCTAAATTCAGTACTCTTTCTTTTATAACATGCTGCCTTCTCACCCTTTATATGGCCAAAACATGCCACCCCCTCCATTCAGTAATGACTTTCCACGTTACATTTAACATATTTTCTTTTCAGCTGATGCCTTTCTCTTATGCTGTATACTACTGCTGCCTGATGTTCATCTCTCTTGTAATAAATCCAGTTTCAATGCACGTCTCATGGACTTGTGATTTTTTTTGTTTAATATTATTAAAGCATATTGATGTCTTATACCCTATTAGACGGTCTGCTCCATGAAAGGAAACTTCCAATCTTATCCAGACTGTATCTCTAACATGGAAGATATTCAGTAAATCTTTGATAAATTAATGAATTAATCATCTTCTAATTTATGTTTGCTTAAGTTGAGATTTTTTTGTACAGAGGGTTGGCATAAGCCATACTTAGACTCAAGCTGTTAGAATTTTCTATTACACTGAGACTGATTCGTTTAAATACAAAATGGAAATTTCTCCAGGAACATGCACAACTCAAATGGATCGGTGGTGACGTGGTACTCAAAGGATCTCTTTCTAGCTGGCGAAACAGGTCTATACGTTTTAGATGCTGAAGAAACAAAGCCACCTCGCAAGATCTCTGTGTTTCTATTCTCTTGAAAAATTTTCTCCCTGGCACAAAATAATTAAAAGGCCTTGCTGTTTTCCTATTGATCCAAAGAGATAAATGAATGGTAGAAGTTAAGATTTCTGTGAAATCTAGCAAAGTATATGTTAGAATATGGAGCCAGTTTCTGGAGTTATTTTTCTAATATTCTCAAAAACAATTGCTAGGATATGTATTTACTTTTTAATGCATGTTTTACTTTTTCCAACATGGTGTGAAAGCTATTTTCAAGGCCAAGTATGACAGTGATGATATTTGAGATACCCTAAACTATTGATTTATTCCGCTGATGCCAGGTTATTATAAAGAAAGCCCTCAGTCCCCTATCTCCAAGCCTATTTTCTACAACTTAGTAACCTAATCAATAATATTTGGTAAAAATTCTCCAAAGTAATCATTAAGTCATAAATCTTTCAGACATTTATTTTCAGATGCAATTCTGAGTGGACCTTCACCTTCTGTCTTTTTCTCATTCTCTGTTGAATTCAGTGTAAGTCACATGAGGATGAGCACCAAAGAGATCCATTAAAATACCCCCATTCTTGGGGCAGTTAGGCTGCTTCCTAGGGGGCTTTTCCTTCATAGGCCCCAAATAAAGTCTGATTAGCATCCATTAAATTAGTATTGGTAAAGCAGCTTCTTTCTCAAAAAAAAGAGCTTTTTAAATGGGAGATCTTCTACTTGCTTTCTATCCATCTTTTCCTGTCACATATTCACTTAAGAGAGCTCCCTGATGCACCCAACACCAATGCTTGGGAAATGCAGCCAGATCGATTATAGAAACAAAGAACAAAGCAAACCATGGCAAATGAGGAGACTACTCTATATAAGCATTTCTTGTCAATGATTGTTTTGGTTAGGAATTAAGAGAAAAGATGAGAGAGACTGGTGTTGCGATTCTAAAAGCCAGGTTGGTAATGGCTAGGAAATGTAGCAAGTGACTTACTGAATCAGTTTCAGAGGGTCACAATTGTCCCTGAACTATAAAAGTACCAAGCTAAAATGCAGGAGACTTTTCTAAGTCTCCCCCCGCCCATATTTGAGACTTCAAAGCACAGCTGATTGCAAAGATATTAGAGATGATGTCTTTAAACTCAAAAAAAAATCCTACAGAGAATTTTAAGAGAAATAATTAAGAATAAAAAGAGGGCACAAGGGTCAAAGGGCTTGAATGAAAAGCACAGTGTTGATTCACCAGGGAAGAGGGTTTCAGGATCAACTGTATTCAATTCAAAAGCATTTATTAATTACCTACTATGCTCCAAGTGTTGTGTTAGATGCCATGGCTACAAAAGTGAAGATTCAACAGTCCATACCCTCAAGGAGCTTATATTCCATTGGAGTAAATTAATTACACATATAAAGATGATCAAATACCAAAATACATGTAATTTCAGGGGGAAGTGAGATCCGAACAACAACATGGGAAATCCTAGAAACTCTCTCTAGAAAGTCTTTCTAAATAGCTGTTCACAAATCAGAGCTGTGATGGGTGCTAGAATCAGGAAAGGGGTCCTGGTTGCAGTATTTATCTGCAGTATTTATTTAAGAAAAACTGCAGCTTCAGCTCCTCAACTCCTGTGCTCTCAACTCCTTGGCAAACATTTTCCACTCTGAGAAAACCTTTGTCATATAAGGTAAATTGATCTAGGGATAACACCAACAGATTGTTGCCTTAAAAAGAGGAGTCCTAGACCAGCCAAATATTTCTAAACGTTGTCTTCTGGAGAAGATTATTTTCATATTTTGCATCCTAATAGGAGTGCTTTTATGTTTTCAAGCAGTCCCAGTAATTTACCATCTGTACAGTAATAATTATAACAACTAGCATTTATATAGTGCTTTAAGATTTACAAATACCTCAAATAGTAGCCTCACAAAATACCTGGAAAGTAAGTGTTATTATTTATCCTTTTATCACAGATGAGGGAACTAAATCAGATACATACTAGGTGACTTGCCCAGGATCGCACTGTAGATCATTACAGCAAGCATGGGAATAAAGTTCTATTCTCTTCCTCCTACCAATGGCTGTATTTAGGAATAAACAAAATTTGTACAAGTTGTCTAATTTTTGACACAAAGTTCTGTGGTATAATTGGGTAGCTACGTGGCACGAGTGCCAGGCCTGGAGTCAAAAGACTCATTTTCCTCACTTACTATCTGTGTGACCCTAAGCAAGTCACTTCACCCTGTTTGCCTCAGTTTCCTCATCTGTAAAATGAGCTGGAGAAGGAAATGGCAAACTACTCCAGTATCTTTGCCAAGAAAACCCCAGACAGGGTTACAAAGAGTCACACATGACTGAAATGACTGAACAACAACAATGGTATCATAATATACAGAAACAGTACACCTCAGAATAAGGAAGACATGGGTCGATACACCATCTCTGGCACATCTATCAGCGTGACCCTCAACATGTCACTCTCAGTGAGCCAGGCAACTTTCTAAGATCATCAATTCCTGAGCAATGACTTATTGTAAATCAGTGGAGAAGGTTTCCTCACTTATACCAAAGAAATGACAGATTCGGCCACTCCCTATGACCCCTGTCCCTTCATCCCCAACTACTGATCACCACAATCCACAATCCAGTGTAATCAGATGGAATGTGGCATGACCCCAGGGAATTCAAGTCACTCCATTCCCATCTCAACTGGCCAAGAGTTCTGCATAACACACTAGTAGTTCACCAACTTTTACTTATAAACTGCATCCTTTTAAGGAGCAACTGCACATCCAACGAGACTGAATAATTTGTTTGAGGTCCCATGGCCAGTTAGTGTCTGAGATTCTAGAATTCAGATCTCTATTTGGATTACAAGATGAGGGGAATGTTAGACAGCACAATACACACTATTACACAGAACTTTGGATGAGATCATCTCTAACATCCTGTTCAACTCCCGACTACCATTAAAGTGGGAATTATGATTCTACCAATACAAAATGGTACTTTCTAGTACTTGATGGTGGCACCCATAACAATAACTAATATTTATATATCTCTTTAAGATTTGCAATGGTTTTATACATACAACTTTATTTCATATTCCCAACAGCTCTGGAAGGTAAGTGCCATTATTATCTGCCCCTACCTTTTTTTTTTTTACAGATGAGAAAAGTAGGCTGAGAGAAGTTAGGCAGTTTGCTCAGGATCGAATAGCTATTAAGTGTCAGAAGAAGGATGTGAATTCATGTCTTCCTCATTTGGAGTTCTGAGCTCTACTACATTACCTAAACTACCTGCTTCTAATAAAAGGTAAGAGGAAGACCCAATCCAATTAGGAATCAACTGACCTCCATGAAGAAACAGGGCTATTTGGGAGCTCTCCAAATTCAAAGCATAGATTTCCCATTCAACAAGTTGGTAAATTATCCTGGGAAGCCTTAACTCAATACCTGTCCATTAATCACACCTCCCATTTCAAAGAATGGAATAAGAAGTTTGCAAGTGTCTCCTCCTTTTTGTTTGTTTTCTGGAGGGGTGGTTTTGATTTTTCTTTTGGGTTGTTCTTTGTTTTTAAATCAGACAAACATGGACATTGCCAGAGTGCAGTTCTATGAACTATTAAGACTAACGGAGAGAACACGTGAAATTTTAAAATGGTGGTTTGGAAATAATATTTGGAAAAACTATGGATTTTAAATAATCATTCAATATATTTTCAGTCTAATTTTACTATAGCCAAAGGCCAAAGGCAATCAGACAAGTCCAGGTTTTACTCTTCCCCTTCAAAACAGTTTTTCCTCTTTGGCCTCTAAAGTCTAACCAGAGCTCAGTGGAAATGCACAATATTTGATTTACAAGGTTGAGACTTGTAATATCCTTAGGTTTCCATCATTCTTTGAAGGGAAACAAATTCCAAACCTAAAGGCTCCAGTAAATACATCTACCAAAAAAACAGACCTTTCCCAACACCAACTTCTTGCAACAAAACAACCCAGCAAATTCCAGTTTTTCTTAGTCACTGCAAATCTTCTGTGTAACATCAACAATGTAGGAGAAAAGCCAGTCGGGCCTGAAGCAAGTGTAATCCAAGCTGATACTGAGCACATGGAAGATTCAACCACAGAGGGGCAGCAATATGAATAACTTCCTTTATCTTCTCCCCAGGTGCTGGGAATATTTCCATGCAACTAGCTAATGTCAAGTGTCAGTTTGGCAGCAAATGCTTCAAATTCAGTCAGAGATTATATGCAGGCCTTTTAAAATCCCCTCTCCCCTAGGGGGGAAAGAAACACTTCTTGGGAGAAAGGGCAGGGAGGAGTTAATTTGCTGCCATGTGTGACAGCTTGAGAAGGAATTCCAAGGAATACCTGGTTGCAAAGACTTGTTTTATACTTTTCACTACTAGGTCACCGACAGAAATAAAAGGTCGCATACATTATAGACAGGGTTTCACCCCCGCCCCCTCTACCCCCCCACCCCCACCATTTCCAGTCTAGTGATGACTCTCCCTCACTAATAAAGATTTTCACAACAGAAAGGTGCCACCTTCAAAGGGAAGAAAGGACTTCCTGTGAAGTTTACCTATCTGTGTTATTCTGATATATAGAGGACAACCTTGACCCTAAGGGGAAAGAAACAAAAGCCCACAAAGCTTCCAACAGCAGAGCTTAGAGTAAATGAACTCTAAGGTCTTCTCTAGCTCTTTAATTCCTTCCTATCACACAGGAGACCAGAAATAACATAGAGGTGATGGAATGACTGGAGGCAATATGGTGCAAAGGAAAGCTCCCTGCACTCTGGAGCTGGAGGATGTAGGACTCAGCCTACCCTCGGACATTTCAGGCAGCTGGGTAGTGCAGTGCCAGGCCTAGAATCAGGAAGGACTGGGTTCAAATGTGACCCAGGGCAAGTCATTTAACCTTTGCTCATCTCAGTTTCCCTATCTGTAAAATGGGGATAATAGCAGCACCTTTCTCCCAGGTTGTAAGGCTCAAATGAGATAATTGTAAAATGCCTAGCACACAGTATGTGTTATAGAAATATTAGTATTTTTAATTATATGTATGACAGGCAAGTCACTTACCCCAACCCCACCCCCTGGCCTTAGTTTGTTCATTTATAAAGTAAAGAGGATAGATTATAGGATCTCTGAGACCTTTTCCATTCTAGATCTGTGATTAGATAATCTTACCTATGGAAAAGTAAAGTCAAGCATCAATAATTATTATTATCAATGAATCACTATTAAGCCCTACTGTGTGCCAAGCAATGTGCTGGACTCTGAGAATACAAAACAAAAAAAATCAAACAATCCATACCCTCAAGGAACTTACGTTCTAAAAGAGGAAACAAGTACACAAATAAATGCATACAGTATAAATATTAATACAAATATATATATAGTAGTTAAAAGAGATATACATAAGCATACGCATATGTACACATATTTGTGTCTAATGGGGGGGAGAAAATAAATTTACATGATGAATTTATTATATATTTAAAAGGAAAAGCAAGTTATACATAATAGATTTGCAGTTTTGTGTGCAATTATCTCCTTATTATTCCACTATGTTACGGAAATGCTTGTTTTATTTCATAAATTAAAAATAAAAGAAAAAAAGAGGTGGATGTAGAAACCAAAAACAAAGAATCACAGTCATAAGGTCAGGAGGTGAAGTCTCCACTCAGGGAGGTTTTTAGGCAAGAGTGTGCTGGTAAATGTTTAACAACTAGCTGAGGTGGGGGGAGGATAAAGTATGCACTGCACATTTTAAAATGTAATCTGCATTATCATTTTTCCATCGTTTTCTTAAATCTAGACAATCACTAATAGAATAAATCAAGCTCTGATTGTAATATCTGTCAATTTCCTAGGTGTAAATTCTCACACTGAAAATTTAACATTACACTCTCTGGTTGGAGTTGGTTATGGGTTACAGTGGAAGCATTATGAGCCACAAGAACACCGGATTGTAGGATACAAAGAAAAAGCTCACTGGAAACCATGTAGGAGAGAAGATGACAAAGAAGTAGGGAAGAGATTACAAAGCTTCCCTCCTCTTAGCACAGACCCCTGTACTCCAAGCTACCCTGACCACTCACTACCCCTCTCCTTTTGACCATGTTTCATGAAGCAGCCCAGGTTAATGTGATTAGCCCAGTATAGCTGCCCTGGAAAATGGTTCAGCACAAGGCACTGATGTGAATGGGAAACACATCTTCTGGGTCCTGGGGAAAAGAATAGAGATGAGATGGATTCAGCATGAGTGACCATAAGTAGAAAACTGAGACTCACTTCAGGAATGCAAGAAGGAAGTATCCCCAGAGAACCCTGAGAAAACCTGAAGGAGGGAAGGGCTGGGCTTGTGTGTTACAGTTGTACAAAAAGGTTTGGAAAGAATATTTTGTGCTGTATAACCCATTCATCTGATATACTAGAGTGGTAGAGGTGGTCCCCTGGATAAGGTGACAAGCACCATCCTCTGGAGAATGACCAAACTGCAAAAAAAAAGCCGACAATGGAACTAAACCATAGAGGGGGGTAACTATAGTAAACAATGGCAGAAAGGGTTTAGCCCAAGAAGAGAAATGGCAGCAGTGGTGGGAGCTGAGTTACAGCAGATGAAGAACAGAGAAAAACAAAACCAATGATACCTGATGAGAACTACCAGAATGCAAACAAAGGGATCACAGAGGGGAGTACCATTATAAAGGAGAAGACGCCAATTCCTCCTTTCGCTGAAGTACTCCTGCTGGCAGGAGCATATGTCACAGAGACTGTACAATTCTCTGAGAGATAAGATGCTCCTTTGGCCTGGTAAGAGCCCCTTCTTTGCACGCCAATATGTAAACAAAATTATTTTTAACTTGCATGCCTGAGTGGTTTTGTAGCTTGTAAGGGGAACTGGTAGTTACCCATTGGGGGAATGCCAGATAATGACCTTCACATGTGGTGGTGGGGGCAATATATCTGAGAGCTGAAAGGTTCTCAAACTTTACCAAGGCCCTTTATATCAAGAAGATGCCTCTGGGTTACAGTAGTTAGGATATGGAAGATCAAAACATTGAGGAGAAACTACAAGTACGTGGATAGAAATTATAATGTCACAAAGGCCAGAAAAAAAGTAATTAAATAGGGAGGGCTTGGATGTGAGGCAACAAGGAATATGGCTCAAAGTGACTGCCACACCAAAAGTCTAAGAATTCCTATGCCTCCTTCACCCAATCAAATCTAAACCTGCCAACAATTCAGTAATGATACTAGTTAGGCCCCTTCAGGCAGGCTCTTCAGATAACTGCATATACACGAAGAAAATACAAAGTTGGGTTCCCCTCCCCCTTCCCATTAAGATCCTTTATTTATTACTGACTGATGTGTTTATGCTGATGTTGTCTGGTTTAGTTAAAGTATGGTGCTAATGAGGCCAAGGTCACAGGTTCAGTCCCCACATGGTCCAGTTAGCATCACACAGAGGAAAACTCAGTTCCTAACTATAGTCTGCAAGCTCAGCCTTCTTAAAAGTGTTTGCATCAGTCACAAGGGGGTCCAGCTAGGAGGATGTGGGTAGCAAAGCATAAATTTATCATCACTCCTGGAAATAGGCAAATGTCCTTGTGATGGAAGGTCAGAAGTGTCATCTTGGTCCATGCAGAGCAGAATATTTACTGTTGATTGAACGATGCAATGCTACAGTGAGTGGAACACTCTAATAAGATGCATTATAATGGAAGTCAAGTTATAAAAAGAAAGCACTAATGTAGAGATGGGAAGGGGAGAAAGTATCCCGGAAGCAAACACTTACTCAGCTATGTAGACAAGGACTAATTTGACCTAGGAAAAGCAAAAATCAAGGATGATCAGGATACAAGCAGCTCCCATGAGTAGGTAAAAGTTATGGAGATTGGGGAAGGGCAGTGAAATGAAATATGATTTAAGAAGACCTCAGAAAAGAGTCGAATGGAGGAAGTAGGACAATTTTACTGTGAGGTCTGTAACCAATAGTATGGAAGGGATAAATTCTATAGAGAGATCTACTCACATCATTGGAGAGGTTCTTCAAGGTAAAATAAAATTCTAGGAAATGTAGAGAAAACAACTTAATTCTAAAAGCCTTCAGGCTTTATGTTAACAAGCACTCAGCCCAAAGGAGCTGAGGATATTTTCTGAATGGGGCCCCAATGAACTGTTAACCCTACTTATGGCAGAGCCAGGAATGGTTCCAAGATGGTGAGAGTTTCATTACCTACCCACCCCTACCCTGTGCAGATTACTTTGACTTCTTCTGGCACTGGTATAACTCTAAACTCTTGGGCACCAAAGGAATCTTCTCCAAATTCTTTTTCCATCATAAAAAAGGAGAAATGCTACCCCCACTTCTCGACGGGTTCATTATCTCCAGTAAGAATTCTGATGTTCGTTCCTTTCCAATATCCACCACACCTCAATGGCTAAATTGGTCCATTGTTCTCTTGTGTTCAACTGCTCTACCTTGGATGTCTCTCTTTACAGAAACACATACTTGCAGACAAAAATCAAAACTGGTATATTGATCTTTGCAGGTCAATATGGGGCCTTTCTCTCCAGAGACCTTACTACCTTACTCTCTATAACTATTAAGGCCAGAGCCACACCAGCAGCTCAATAGTGTGACCCTGTCACGCCACAGGAGACATCACCATGCTCTTTGCAGCGTGGCATTAAGAACAAAAGATAATCCTAACCAGGATCAGGAAACCAGGCAAACCGCCTTCAAATTCCCAACTATAACCGAAATAGCTTTTTCTGACACTTTCCTTCGATATCGGCAGCTGTTGGAATGAAAGCCCTTCCTTTTCCTCATATGACACCCGAGTGGACTCATTCCATGTATTTAAATGCACAGCTTCCTCTTAGTCTACCCGGGGGTATGTATCATCAGAAACCCAGGATATACTCTCCCACTATTTATGTATTACAAATAAATAGTTTACACAAAAGCATGTAAACTGTCAAAGGGAGTAGCTACAGTTTTCAGCATGCATAGCAGATGTGTGGAAACAGCTGTATGCAGAAGATGACTAGAATTTAGATGAAAATTATTTCTAAGTACCACCCCAGCAAGAAGGCCATTTGTTCAGCTTAAAACGCTATACCAAATGATGCCAAAGGTATGGAGGACTGTCTTTGTTCTTTGCCCAGATTCTTGCATTGTCTCAAAACATTCCTGTCTTAGGAATAGGAAACATCCACCATTCTAGTTTCTTTTTCTCTGGGGCAGCCCTACATATTTAATGGAAATAAATGCAATTTGCTGTAGTTCATTATTATTTAAAGACAACAGCTCCTTTCTAAAGCCTACTGCATTTAGAGAGCAGCCTTGGAGTCAGGAAAGCCTGGGTTCAAGTGTTGCCTCTGATACCCATACTAGGTGTGTGACCAAGAGCTACAAATCATGTCTGTGTGCATGTGAGCACATATGTACGTGTTTGTGAGTGCATGTGTGTAACCAGGGGAAGGCAGGAGTCAGAGGAGATCCTTATGAAGGCTTTATGGAGTGACAGGAATCACCTAGGATGATGAGATGTAGATGAGAAGCCATCTTCATGAGCCAGAGTACTGGAAAGCGTGCCGCCATGGATCCTACAGTCAAAGTACATACAACTGTGAAATGCTAACAGATGCAATCAAAGCTCCTCATTTTAAAATTCAAGACAAGTAAATATTTTTAAGTAGTTAATTCTATGGAAAGGACTATGATGGATACTTAAGGAAATGCGGATACAAAACAGTCCTCCCACTTAAGCGCTTGCTACCATCATGGGCTCATAGGATCCTGAATATAGAGCTTGATAAAAACTTAGAGACCTTCAAGTCCACACCTCTTGTTTTACAGATGAGGAAACTGAGGCCCAGGGAGGGCATTTTACCCAATGCAATTGTGTAATGGGGGTCAGCTAGGTGGGGCAGTGGATAGGGCATAGGATAGGGTGCATAGAGTAGAGATCATTTAGAATCAGGAAGACTCATCTTCACAAATTCCAATCTGGCTTCAGACACTTATGAGCTGTGTGACCCTAGGAAAGTCGCTTCACCCACTTTGCCTCAGTTTCCTCATTTGTAAAAATGAGCTTGGAGAAGCAGAGGGCAAACCACCCCAGTATCTTTGACAAGAAAACCCCAAATGGGGTCCTGAAGAATCCAACACAAGAGAAATAACTCAACAACAACTGTTTAAGTGACTCAAATCCAAGCTGCTCCACAAATCTTTTTCAAACAAAGGTTATTAATAAGGTCAAAATACTACCGTTTCTTTGACATTTGGCTTTCCTGGAGAAAAAAAAATGTTAAGAAAAAAAGTGGCTGAGCCACTATGAGTAGACATTTAATTAATGACAAATGTGAACTACCTAACATATCCATCATGTAGGATAGATCACCAAACAGCACCCCAATTGGTGGTTTCTTTGTTTGTTTGAACTAGACATATGACTTCAGGACAGTTAACTTCAATTGAAGAATTTCTATGTTGAAGAACTCTCTCAAAGCAGATCAGCGAATGACTGTTATTTACAGTCTTGCTAGTTGGCTTGGGGCCCTGAGATGTCTACTGACTTATCTGTCAAGGATCACAGCAGGTATATATCCTAAGCAGAACTTGAACCCAGGTCTTTATTCATTTCAAGGCCAGCTCTCACTAAACTAATTAACATAAACATCTAAATCACATGCATGTTTGAAGATAGGTGTATTCGGTATTATAGAGCTAGAAGGGAATTTAGAGATCGCCTGGGCCAACCTCTTGATTTTACAGATGAGGAAACCAAGGACCAAAAAAAGAAAGCACTGGCTGGTAAAGGGGTAGAATGAGAACCCTAGTCTTCCTACTCTTATTCCAAGAATTCAGAAAAACTATGACTGAAAGGACTAATGAACTAGGGGATTTTCTTTAACATCTCATAAAATGATACTCCGCAAAGCAGCCATCAGGTCATTCCCAAGTAACTGTTACCATCCACTTCAGTTCTTTATGAACCTCAATTTCCTATGATCAATCCCCTCAAAATGCTTCAATGCTTCCTATATAAATTTAACTACAAGTAAAAAGAGCATTATTATTCACTATCATAGGGAAAGTCCTGTTGCTTTTTTATAGTGCACTCAAAAAGCACAAATGAAACATTAATTAGTACCTTAAAGACTGGTCCCATTCGTTTGTTCAATGCTAATTTTGCCACCCCATTAAGGCACAAACCCCAGTTTCAGCCAACGTAAATATGAGGTTGATCTACTAAGATTTAAAAGCGAAGGAAGCAGGGTGCTAAGTAGGGTTTGTATAATTTTAGCAAAAATAGTCCACTCTTAGATTATACATAAAGATCATGGAGATTGTCTAACATAGAAAAGGCACCAAATATGCAGTCAAAGAACCTGGGTTCTAATCTGGCTCTGATCTAACTTCTCTTGAGACTATTTCTTCATCCATAAAAAGAAAAAAAGGTTATAAAGGAAGGAGTCAGATCAAATGATATCTAAGGTACCTTACAACTTAAAAATTGATGGTCCTATGATCCCTTTGGCTGGATATCTCTGTGAGACATTTTGGAATACCCACCTCTGTTGTTCCTTTCTTCTCTCACCCTTTTCTCCTTTTCCAAGCAAGGGTTTCTTTTTTGAGAATCCTTTATTTTTTTTTAGTAATTTTCAGTACGTACACTGTCTACATGAAAACATCACTTTCGTTTCCCTCAGACGCTAACCTAAGACCTTCTCAAAGTCTTCCCAATAACTGAAAAAGCAGTGCTTTTAGGATATTTATATCAAATTTAGTTCTGATGACTAATGCATACCACCTAAGACCTTCCACAGAAGCAGACTCTGTTAAAGAAAAAAATCATTACGGGCTCCATAATTGCAAGCAATTACCTCACATAAACCAAAGGAAGCAAACAAAAAACACTAATGCATCACACTCTATCTCTTACCTGATGGATGGCAAAATCCCTAGGCCAATAAAGAGAGCAAGGCTATCATCAACTACTTAAGCCCAAATAGAAATTCAAAGGAATAAAGCCACAATTGAAAGACAACTGGAAGATTTTGCTTACAGGGGTGTGTATGTGTGTGTGTGTATGTGTGTGTGTGTGTGTATGTGGAGGTGGCAGGAAGGTTGTTTTTTTCTCCTTCTCACAAATAAGAGTTCATATCTCTCTAGAAAACAAGTCATATAGTTTTTAACACTTTTGGTGTCAAAGACCCTTATGGTGGCCTGGTGAAACCTATGGATCCCTTCTCAGAACAATATTTTAAAATACATAAAATAAGGTGAATAGAATACTAAGGAAGCCAATTAAAATGAAATAGTTATTTTTTTAAAAATTCACAGATTGTTGTATAAGAACTCCGGCCCAAAGTATACAGTGTGAGGCAAAAGTTGATGAGATGGGGCATAAATGAAGTAGGGAAGGGTAACTTTAGTAGATAAAAATATAAGACAAAGCAAAAGACCTAGAGCCTAGCATTGTCACTATTATCATGACAAATATCCTTCTCTTCAGTTATATAGAGGGCTTCCGATACCCTGAGCCCCAGTTAGAACCAAAATGAACACGTCTGATGGCCCTCCGCTTCTCTGACATAGCCTCATCTCAGTGTAATTTAATTGTGACCAGAGCCACACTAAGATAGTTACGGAGGGAAAAAATAGAGGCTCAGGACAGATTTGAAGATCATGGCCTGGGGATGTTTTAAAGTCCTTCTATAATTGGATGCCATTATTGCATCTAAAGCCCCAGGAAAATTTATAAACCAATTCTTTTATTCAGACCCAGGAAACACACTCCTAAAGCAGGTGATAAACTACAACTATTTTATACTTTTTGGTCTACCATAAAAGATCTGACTATCTTTATGAAAAGTTGCCAGAAGACAGAAAATGAGAGGTAAGGTTTTTAACCATATGTGGGTGTACCTAAGACAAAGCTTTCCTCTTTAAATTCCATTTTAAAATCGTAACACCACTTTGGTTAAATTAAATAGAAAGAAAGTATTAGCTTCTGGTTTCCTAAAACCAGCATATTTATTGGGAAAATGTCCCTTTTTCCTGAGATACTGCACTCTAAAATGAGAAGAGGGACTTCCTCCCATCAGCCTTGTCATTGTGCATCATCCATGAAGACTTTTACTCCGCCAAACAGAGGCAAACCCAAAGATATCCAGAAATCAGCAGCCAAAATTTGATTTAGTCAAAGGGCCACACTTCAGGCCCTAGAGGGCCACATGTGGCCTCAAGGCTACAGGTTTTCCACCCGTGGCAGGTCCTTTGCCAGTAGTTTGCCAACCCCTGCTCTAGACTTTCAATGTCCTTTCTTTAATATGGCATTCAGAATGGGCTGCAATACTGTAGATGTGAGTAGATAGCAGCATCTCCCTCATATGAGAAAGTAAATCAATAAGCAACAAGTGCCTACTATTTTCCAAGCATTATCCAAAGCAGTTTATAAAGCTTATCTCATTTGATCCTCAAAATAATCCCAGGAAGTACATGCTATTACTGTTTCCATTTTGAAGAGGAGGAAACTTAGGCAGATAGAAATTAAATTACTTGCCCAGGGTCACAGGACTAAGTTATCTAAGGCTGGATTTGAACTCTGGTCTTTCTGACTCCAGGCCCAGCACTGTACCTACTGTATTGCCTACCTGCCTCTAGGAATGCTATTCTTGTTGTCACACAGCCTAAGATATTTCATCAGGTCTTTTGGCTGATGCATCACAATGTTTACTTAGATTGATTTGCAATCCATCAGAGGTAGTAGGTGTTTTTCACATGAAATATTTTCAAACCACAGCTCCTCCTCCACTGACACTTATATATACTACCCAGTACTTATAAAGCTGGGAGTTTTTGTACCTATGCGCAGCTTTTACATTTTATCGGATTGAATTCCTTTTTGGCTCAGAACCAGAGTTCCGGTTTGCTACTACGTTTTGGATCTTAATTCTCTTGTCCAAGCTATAGATAACCCTCCTTACAAGAAATATGATAAGTATACTGTCTTTCTCGTTATCCAAGTAATAGTTGACAAAGAATCAAGGATTGTTATACCTATGTGTGTATGTATAAAAGTGTAATTAAAACTCCCTCTCCTATCCTCCCTGCTCCTCTTTCTCCTTTTCTTCTTCTTCTTCTTTCTCCTCCTCCATCTCTTCCTCCCTCCCTCCCTCTCTCTCTCTCTCTCTCCCTCTCTCTCTCCCTCCCTCCCTTTTTCCCTCCCTCCCTCTCTCTCTCTCTCTCTCCCTCCCCCCCCCTCTCTCAAAACAAATGTGGAATGGATGACAATACATATACATATGGGTAGGCAGTCTTGGAACTGGCTGAGTTTCTGGATCCATGAATTATTGATCAAGAGAACATTATTAAGAGAGACAGTAAGGATGATAAAAAGGAAAGAAGACTGGACTGAGTCAGGAAACCTAAACTCAATTCTAATTTAGGGCTCAACAGACACCATAACCCTTTGCATTATCCGACATCATAAATGGGCAAAAACACAAATGTACACCCCCCCCAAAAAAAGAAAAAAATCATAGCTCAGTTTTTTGACCCTTCTGCTTCCAGAATAATGGTGATATAATGACAGAAAAAAGAAAGGAAGATTCTGAGAAACCCACAGATATTAGACTGTCTACAAATATAAGTTTAATTGTTGGTACTCTCAGTATGCAATCTTGGTCCAACAAACAGAAGGCTAACGCTAACGCTGCAACTGAGCCACATCCATATTGACATTCTTGCTATAAATGAAACCAAGTAGCAGCAACCTTTAAACGCTGAAAAAAAAATCTCATTTTTTATTATTGACTGAGAATATCATTTAAACCCCACTGTTCTTGCCTCCTCTGGCTCACCACAGCACGAAACCAATGAAACCCTATGTTGAGAACACTTTATTTGCCCTGGCTCAGCACAGTTCATTTCTGTTTTAATATTTTAAAATTATATATATTATTCAAAAGAAATACTTCACGCTACCTGCAGCATTTTCATTATTCCTAAGGCTGAAATCTGACCCCCAGCAAGCACTCTTTGTCCCATACCATCCCTTCAAGGGTCCCTTTTCAACGGCAAAATGGAAATTAAATAGTTCTCAAGGACACTAAAAATAAAACCAATTTTCCTCATATAAAGCCAAGCTAAGTTATAATGTGGTTGTTCACTAGCAAACCTCATCCCTTCTTTCTTTTATTTTTTTTCCTCTTTTCTGTCACTTTTTCAAATTTTGATCTCAGAGATGTTACAACACTTACAAAGCAAAAGAAACTATCTCAACCAGAAAGTCAGCTGTGCTGCCAGAATTGTGATAAAAGGGAAGACGGAGGTATATATTTGGTGTTTCTGCCTCTTTGGTTAAAAGGGAATCTGTTAACTTTCTGAAGAAGGACCTGGTAGAGTAAAAAGTTGAATAAAGGGCTGCTTACTGCAAAAACGGCGTTCTCAATCCAGCAAAACTTGACCCAGCATTGTGTTCCCAGGGTTCCTTTACCACCGTCTGCTTTTTCATGTTGCCCAATATAGCTTTTACTTTGTTAAACAAACTATAAAATATGACTTACTAAGAAAGAAAATGTCTGTGAAGATTAGAGGAAGGCTTTTTAACAGTTAAAAGTTTCCATTAACTCTCATTTTTTAAAATGAAAAAAGACAAAACTCTTAATACAAGCTATATTTCATTCAAAGTCAACCATTAACTATACATTTTGACCTATACATTAGGTTAGGGAAGCTAGGTGGCAGTGTATAGAGCATTGGGCCTGGAGCCAGGAAGACTGGAGTTCAAATCCAGCCTGAGACACTTATTAGCTGTCAAGTCACTTCACCCTCTTTGCCTCAGTTTCCACATCTGTAAAATGAGCTGGAAAAGGAAATGGCAAACCATTCCAGTATCTTTGCTAAGAAAACCCTAAATGAAGACATGAAGAGTTGGACATGATTGAAAACAAATGAACAACAACAGAATACATTCGGTTTGCTAAATAATTTTACATCACTATTGCATTATTACAATTAAGAGGAGATTAAAAAATTTTACAATCACAAAATATATTTAACCATCCTTCTTATTTAAAAATAAATTATTTTATTACACATTTTATTTTCTTAACATTTATACAGCTCTATATACTATTTACCAATAAGTTTTGTTGAAGCAGCTGTTAAAGTGGATACAACTTGGAAATGAGGAAGTTCCAGGTTCAAATCCTACCTCTGACACATGCTAGCTAGATGAGCGTGGGGAAAATCATTGAACTTCTAAGTACCCCCAGAAAACTCTAAGACTATGCAAGTCACCAGTATCATTGGAGTGATTTCCCACACTAGTAATTTCCTATGCCCATGAAATCACAGATCCATACAGAGAGAAATGTATATCTATTATACATATATACACAAGTATGTATACATGCATTTGTCTATACTCAAGTGTGTCCAGATACACATATATGCACATATGTGTTTTACTAGAAACATTATAAAGCCTTGAGATGTTGGGCAGATCTAGGGTTACAAGTATAATATACTCATTTTTCCTTTTACTCTATTCCTTTCACTAATTTATAAGCCATGTCATCACTCCTTTGTCACTATCTGGAAACTAAACAACTATGATTCATTCTAAGACTTTCTGCACAAGTTGTTCCTGGTGATATTTAAAACAGTTCTGTCTGAGAGTTCCAGTGCCCTTCCAAGCAAAGAATGATGGAACATTTTTGGAGCAGGATGAGTAATATTTAAATCAGTATTTCTAAACATAACTGATAAATGTAGTCCTCCACCTCTATGCAGATGCCCACCCCTTTCCTACCCCTCTACGAAATGATGACTCTTCTGGATTCACAAATAATTGATTCTTCTGAAAAATCAGCATCACAGAATGTTAAAATGAAAGGGATGCTTTAGAGATTCGCCTGTCCCTTGCTTGGGAGAGTAGGTAGCATTCTAAAGGTTAAATGACCAGTGCCTGGGCCCAAACCCTGGTTGGCCCAGATGAAATGAAAGAGCCAGCGGGTCACATCAACATATTGGAGCAGAGCCTGAAGCTGGGCTGCCACAAAAGTTCAAAGCGTTGGGTGAAGCTGAATGCATCATAGAAATTATCATTTTGCCAATACTCCTGGTAACACATTTCCTGGACCCATGCAGATCTCGTTGGCCTGGACGTTTCAAGATTTTGGCATTCCCAAGAAAGCACATTCCTTGACACAGAATACACAATGCCTTATACTCACTTGAATACTCATTCAGACCCTAAATTTACATTCCTGTTGGGTCTCTCACCCCCACTAATTTCCCTAATCACGAGGCACATGTCCTGCTCTATCTTATTCAGCTACTGTATCCTCCATGGGGCAATACATCAACCAGCACTGAAGATTTAGAGGTGGAAGGGACCTTAGGAATCTTTTCATTTTACTGATGAGGAAAGAGGCCCAGAGAGTGGTGTTCCTGAGGTTACACAGTTTCTATCTGGAATTCTGAGCCCAATCCTGACTACAAATCCAACATATTTTTTTTGCAACAGAGAGTTTCATTAAATTATGCTGACCCTTGACTTTGCCAGGTTTCATGTAAGGAAAGACTGCCCTGCCAAAAATGAAATTTTCCTTCCCCAGCAATCTTCACTTGATCAAAAATGCAAAGCGATTTCAAACGTCCATCCCCTACAATTATGCTGAATTTTTTCGTTTCCAAAGGCTCTAATGAAGTAAGAGGGCACTAAGATCATGAAGTACCTCCATCACTGCTGAGAGCGTATTTTTCAGTGCTCCCGGACAGTGTATTAACGCAGAAACTGTCAGTGTTTCTGACAAACTGATAGCTGACGCTACAATTTGAAAATAGCTAACAAGCTACTGTAGAGGAGAGGGGCGGGTTTGAAAAAGGTCTATATCTCTCTGGCATTCGGTTCCATCTTATTACAAGTTCACTGTACAGAATCCACAAGGTGGACAAATGTACGCGATATTGCCACCTGTCTCTTTTGCTGTCTGATGTAAAACAAAGATAGGTGCCTGGCAAGAGATTCCTAATGAGAAACATCAATCAATAAACATTTATAAAGCACCTACTATGTGCTGGGCACTGCGCTAAGCACTAGATATACAAAAAGAGACAAAAACCAGTCTCTGTCCTTACGGAGCTTACACTCTTGGTTGACCCATAATTTCCAGGGGGAACTGAAATTAAAACAAGGTGAACCTCCCCAGCAGCTCTGCTCTGCAAATATTCCAGAGGTTCTAATGGCTCCATATTACGTGTCAAGATGTCATCATGTGTAGACAACTCTTAAATGTGTACTCAGGAAGAAATAACCTTGTGTTTTCTGGAAGGTGTCTAAAAGGTTTACTTCCTAACGCCTTTTTGTCAAGGCCAGCATTTGCAAATGTGGAGTTGTGAGGGGTGGTATTGTAGCAAAATGGGCATTCAGTTTAGAATCAGCATATTTGGGAGTCTTACATCTTGGGTCCATGACTTGTTAAATGTGTAGCTCTGGGAAAGTTTCTTTGTCATTCTAAGCCTAAATTGCCTCATCTGTAAAATGGAGAAAATAATGCTTACTCCACCTACCTCTCTATGTTGATGTGAAGCAAACACTTCACAAATTGTAAAAAGCTCAACTCTAAAGCCTAATCATGGCATGGAGGTGACCTTGGGCTCTGGAAAGGCTATGTTGATGAAACCACATCTTAGCAACCTGGAAAGTCTTCAAATAAAGATATAGGGATAAAAGGGACAAGGACAAATTTTCAACCACAGTCACTCTGGAAGACCATCTAATTAAGCTGTAGATGGGCTATAAGCTGCAAGGATAAAGGAAGTACCCACAACAACAAAACCACAGCTTCTCTTATAAATTACAGTCAATGGGATTGCACAGAGTCTATGGGAATTCATGGCACGGAGAAATGTTTGCATAAAATATATTAGGGATATATATATATATATATATATATATATATATATGTATATTAGGGAATCTTGCTACCATATCCTACCTGCCCTTATCCTGGTGATCTCATCAGGGCTTTTCCCCCAAGATCAGTAGAGAAGTAGTTAGAAAAGCAGTTAGTACCTTGTAAGATTCCCATTGAGACAACTGCATTCTATTCTTTTTTGGGTGGTGGTGGGAGGTAGTCTGGATTAAGTGACTTGCCCAGAGTCACACAGCTAGTAAGTGCCTGAAGCCACATATGAATTCAGGTCCTCCTAACTTCAGGGACTGAGCTATACCCTATCCTGAAATTATGTAAACAAGAAGGAGTTTTCCCTGGTCCCACTTTTCTCTCCAGCTAAAGACATTGCTATCTTAAATTCGTTTTGTACCTTCTTTCTTTCAAACCTCTGCTTAACTTATTTTGGTCTACTCTTTCAACCTGATAGCATTGCTAAGAGCACAATAGTATATTATCATGGAGGACCTGGGTGGGGCTCAAAAAGGTCTTTGGCTAATCTCACCTCTCATATCTAATCTATCTCAAGTCCTTATCAATCTTCATACCCCTTTCTGAGCTATTCCACAGATCTAAACTTGTTTCCCAACAAGAATGTGACTTGAAATACACATACATACATTTCTTCTGTGGTCTTAAGAAATCTGCCCAGGAGGATACCCCTATCCTAAGATCTCATTATTTTTAGGAAAGAACTGCTGAGGAATATATTCCTTTTCCAGGCTTTTACTCTTGGCCTCATTACCTCCACAGGCAATCTAGAAGCCATTTATCTACTTGTGCACCCTAAGTCATTCAGGGCTCTCATATTATTTAAATACATTAATCCTTGAATTTTGCTGCTTCACCACTCTGTATTCTCAGCAAATTTTACCCCCTTTCCACTGGTCTTCCCACCAAGATTAAATGACATATAAATTCAACAATCCAACCCAAGTGTTCACCCTTGCTGCTCTCCTTCTAGCACCAAGTGCTTCTCCTCACAAATATCTTCTTCCATCTTTAATCTTCCTCTTTTCCCCCCTGCCTAAGACCCATTTTTTCCCCTCTATCCTATTATGGCATATAGGCAGGCCAGTCCTGTGATATCTTCTTTTTCAACAAATTCTTTCTAGATTTATTCCTAAAATTCCTCTTGATGACTCTTAAAAACATCCCCAGAAGAACATGCTCTATGTCCATTATCCCAGGTAACAGATGACACCTCAAGGAACCAATGTTCCATACTACGGTGGTTTTCCAACTTCCTATCTTCTCTGCACCAACCAAACAGTCAGTCAACAAATACTTCTTTGGTGCCTATTATGTGTTAGGCACTGTGCAAAGTGTTGGCCATTTTAAGACAAAAACAAACAAAAATGAAATATTCTCTAGTCTCACGGAGTTTCTATTCTTTAAGGAGAAATATGTATGTGTCTATAAAGACCTTGACTTTTCACTGATTTATTGGGAATAAATAATCATTTATATAGTACCTACTACATGCCAGGCACTATGATAAGAACTTTTATAAATATTATCTCATTTGATTCACACTAAACATGTGACTAGGCCAAATGATCCCTTCATCAGATGTGACCTTCAAAAGTTAAGTCATTGAGACTAGGAGTCAGGGTCATCAAGAAAACTAGTTCCTAATGGGGCAAGAAGATATATGGAAGCCAGGAAAAGGTAAGCTGTAAAAAGCTCCTCGGAACATAGAGAACAGAAGTACAGTCAGAGGCAACCATTGGAAAGAAAAGGGTAGGACTCTGGGAGCAAGGCTTCACAAGGTGGTTCTGACTCAATGTCTGAACAGAAACTTGGTTACCTCAATCTCATCCTCTCAACCCTGGATCCCAACCACCTCAAACCTGTAATCCTACATCACCTTTCTGCCTTTGAGGTCCAACATGGGAGCCTGGAGTCTTTACATCTAGGCACAGGAAAAGTCTGTTTGCCTGTGTTTGACATGTTTACTTTCTTTTTATAAACAGTATCTTCTAGTGTAATACTTATTGGGACTATAGTTGAGAGGAAGCAACTAAAGTGGAAATATATTCAGAGAAGAGACAGACATAGATCTAACGCCAAAGTTTTTTGCTAGAAGCATTGTCTCTGGCTGAGGGCTTAGAGCTAAACATAAGAATTACTGATCTTTTGATATTTCTCGGATTGGAGAAGGAACCCTTTACACCAGGAAAGCCATCTAGGCATTGGGTTTAATAGGATAAAAGAGAAAACAAGAGTGATTGAGTAACTCTGATTCAGTCAGTCAATAAACATTTATTAAGCATCTACTGTGTGCCAGGCACTGCACTAAGAGCTGGGGCGACAAAGAAAGGCAAAAGACAATCTTTGACCTCAAGGAGTTCACCAACTAATGAAGGGCAGAGAGGAGAGACAAAACAAACAAGCTAGATATGAGATAAACTGGAAAAAATCAGCAGAGGGAAGTTACTGGAAATAAGGGACATTGAGAAAGCTTTCCTGTAGAAGGTAAGATTTTACAAAGGACTTGAAGGAAGCCAGGAAGCTGGTGTCACTAGATTGTAGAGTACATGGGGGGGAGGGAAGGATAAGGTCTAGGAAGACTGAAAAGGTGGAAGGAGGGGCAGGTTAAGCATGTCAAACAGAATATTTTATAAATGATCTTGGAGGCAATATGGAGCCACAGGAATTTCTTGATTATGGGGGAGGGGGAGTGACATGGTTAGACCTTCACTTTAGGGTCATTTTAACAGCTCAGTGGAGGATGGACTAGAATGAGGATAGATTTGTAGCAGGCAGAGCAACAGCAAGTTATTGTGATAATCCAGGAATAAGGTAATAAAGAATTCTACCAGGTTAGTGGCAGTAGTGGCAGGAAAATATTTTTTGCAGCAAATCTCTCTGACAAAGGTCAGTGGAAAAAAGGATGCATCCATGAGAGATATTATGAAGGTAAAATCCACAGGCCTTGGCAACAGATTGGATATGGAGGGGGACTGGAGGGAGAAAGAGTGAAAAGTTAAGGATGACAATTAGGTTAAGAGCCTGGGGGACAGGAAGGATAGTGGTATAATGAACAGCAATTGCTGTCGTTGTTTGTACTTTGTTTTTTGAAGGAGACCAGTAACATCACAGGATGATGTCTTGACTCATGTGTGGAATGGATTTAAATGAGGCAGAGCTGCATAGAGTCATCAGCCTCACTCTCTCTTCCAAAGTCATCAAAGTCCAGTGGCAGGACAGAGTCAAGATGACTGGTGATGGCTTGGGATGCGGTGAATGACCTTGGCATCCTCAATGTCTGACCAAGCTTTAAGCTCCCTACAGTGCCTGCTGCAGTTGCTTTTGTGGCCATTGAAACAAACTGTTCTTATCCGGCTACTCCTCTTGCAGAAGTCTTCATGTGATTGGGGTAGACATCCCCATAACTCACTGATGGCTTTAAGGCCTGTTGCTACCCTGAACCTGGTTTAGCACATCTGCCAAGATGCTTACCAGAATGTCGCTGCTGCCCATGCTACAGCTTCTCGGAGCCACAGGTGAGAGTTTAGTGCCACGTGGACACCAAAGGTGGATGAGCAGCCCTGAAAAGGGCACATCGATCAAGCCCTCACACCAGAGGTTCTAGTCTTCCTTGAATACCCCATATACTCCCTTGGGAACTTGGGAAGATAATGAGTTCATTTTGGACATGTTGAGTTTTAAGATATCTACAGGGCATCTAATTCAAGATGTCTAACAGGCAGTTGGAGATGAAAAACTAGAAGTCAGAAGAGATGTTTGGGCTAGATAAGTAGATCTGAAAATCACTAGCATATAGATGATAATTAAGTCCACTGGGGCTGAAGAGATCACCAAGTGAAGAAGTATAGAGAGAAAGAAGAGGAGAGAGACCATGACAGACCTCTGAGGGGCACCTATGGTTGGAAGGTGTGACCTGGATGAGGATCCAGCAAACCGGACAAAGGAAAGGCCAGATGGGTAAGAGGAAAACCAGGAGATAAAACCTAAAGAGAAGAGAGTATCAAAGACAAGAGGGAGATAGAGAAGTCCGCAGAAGGATGACGATCACCACTTTGTCCCCTTAACACTGCTACATAAATATACACATAATAAATACAAATATACACACGGTAGTTAAACACAAGGTAGTTATCAAGTCATATGCCTGAAGCATAGCAAGCACTTAATAAACACCTATTGACTGACTAGGCCTGACTGAGGAAAGGCAATAGCAGTTGGGGTGAAAATTAAAAAGCCATTTGTCCATATAACAGCCAGAATTCACTGTCCACCTCTCTCCCACCTGCCCTAGAATTGAAGCAGCAGCTGCAGCAGCAGGCATGCACCCAGAACCCTCTGCCACATTTGAGACCTTTGAGACCATGAACTTTTACTTTTCATCTGCCACGCAACTTTACCCTTATAATTAACTCTTTGCTACCTCCCATTTCCCTCCTTATTCCTTTTTTTAATCCATCATAAGCAAGAAAGAGGCAAACTATTCCTTACCACCCCTTTTCTTCTCTAATCTTTCTCCTCCTCAATTCTATACCATACATATCACACTCTAACCCCATTTATACCTTCCATTGTGCCCTATAGAATTCCCTTCCACAATATACTAACTTCCCTTTACTCTGGACCTCTTTGTCTCACCCTGATCCCACCTTCTAGCCCCACTGAGAACACATTTCTTCTTAATGACATTGAATCCCCAGCCAACTCTCTCCAGCAATGGTAATACCAAAATACTTACCAGAATTCATCTTTCCCTTATGAGGGACAAAATTCCAGTTCTACTAAAAATAAAAATGCCTAAAATATTTTGGGGAGTAGGAATTTTACATTCTGATGAAGACATCTAGATCTCATAGGCCTACCTAATCAATCCTCAGAAAACAGGCAAAGACCTGCAGAGGGACCTAGAGACAAGAGATATTGTTACTGATTCTCATACAATGCAACATAGGCATTTTGAAGTTGGAAGTGCAATGAAAAGATCTGTTTGAGGAGGGAAAACAGCTGCTAATGGTTGCTATTAATCAAAAGCTGATGAATGGACAAGATAATACAATGGAGTACTAAAGTCTGGAAAAAGGTAACTTACTTGTAAAACTCACTTTTTCATTCAAAGATATACCAAAGTCATTATCAGAAGACATGCAAGTGAGCTATAAGATCGAGTTATCTTCATCAGAATATAAAACTTCTACCCAAAAAAAATTTTAGGGATTTTTTTATACCTATTAGAACTGGGAATTTTTGTCTCCTATAAAGGAAAGATGAAATCTGATAATTATCCTGGCACACTACAAAGGAGATAGGTTCCGGAATTACAGAAATTGACAAAGGAGACAGAATATTGCAAATCTTGTACCAAAAGCCTCATGTAATGAAAAATTAAGATACATGTCCAAGAGACTGAAATAAATATGCTTCGGTGGCCTGACAGCTCCCTTGGTTTAACTTCCACTGAAAACTTATGGGTTATAATTACGGTTAGACTTGGAAAAATGGACACTATGCCAAAGGTACGCTTTATATCCAATGGGATAAAAGTGTGACCGCAAGGTAAAGAATTAAAGAATGTTGCAAAACTTTACTCAATGTCTAATGAGTGAAACAAATGATTACCAAAAATGGATACACTGCATATTAAAATCATTTTGACAATATAAAAATGCATGGTTCATTGTTTATCAATAAATGTAATAATTTTGCTTTCACCCCACATAATTAGACACCTTTTAAAAATGAGGAAACAGGCTTAAGTTGCTCTGTAGATGTAACTCCTTTTTTTAATGGTGTCCTTTGTCATTACCCAAATGAAATTAGATGAAGTCATCTTTGCGGGGCTGGTCATTTCTAAAAACTGTTTGCAGACTGTATAGCCTAGAAATGATAATTCTTGACAGTCTTCAAAAAACTACTTTCTCCTTTATACTAGGTGAGTAAATATAAACGCCTGTTTCATTTCATTTTACTGGAAGTATGGGTGGGCTAGTAACTACTGTATTTATCTGGTTCTTAGCTATGACTGCTCAAAATACTTCCTCCTCAAATCAGGGTCTTTTAGAACATAAGTTGCCCCAAATATTCTTTGTCAAGACTCACGAATTACCTATTTTCAGGGCTTCTTAGCTCCATTCTGGAAACATGCTCAGTTATGATACCTTATAACAGAAACTCCAGACTTTTTTTTAAAAAGCAAACTATGTACAATTGCTGTAAAATACAAGTTATGACTGCTGAGATTAATGCATCTGGAAAGAGGATTTCCAACAATCACTCCAAAAATATATGAGAAAATAAAATAAAATGAGTTCATGTAATTGTGGAATTTCCAAGTGTAGAATAGATAACAGAATTTCACATTTGGGAGGGAATTCAGGAGAACATCTACTCCCAAAACCAGGCCTACATAGGAATTCCCTCTCTGACAGCTCCAATAAGCTGTCATCCAATCTGTTCCTGAAATCCTTCTGTAATGGAGTACTCACCTCCAAGTGAGGCAGCCAATTCCACTCCTGGAATATTAGGAAGTCTGTTATAAAGTTTTTCATGCTATCAAGCCTAAATATCCCTCTCTGCTACTTACGACCATTTTTCTCTGTTCTGCTCCCTAGGTTTTCCCCAATGTTCTGCAGAACAGGTGAGGCAGCTGGGTAAGCCAGAATCCAGGAAGATGAAACTTCCTGACTTCAGCCCTGGCCCGCTATCCACTGTACCATCTAACTGCCCATAATAATAATTGTTAGTATTAGTGTCATTAACAATGTTGGGAGTTACAGTCAACAATCTCATATCCCATAAGTCTTTTCCAGGCTAAAGTGAGTATTATGCCAAGAATTGTTTGTGAGATGACCTCGTGTTACTTTCAACTGTTAATCTTTCATCTGATGGATCTGTGGAAATAGGACAAAACCTACTTGTCATCTAGTCAAGCCTCTTCATTTTATAGATGAAGAAAGCAAAGCCTAGAGAGTATAAGTACCTAAGGCCACAGAGAGTAAGTGGCAGAATCAGGGTTTAAATCCAGGCCCTCTAACTGGTAATCAAACAACCTTGTAAAAATCTATCTCGCTAGTACTGATACATATTGAGAGCTAGGCACCAACCTGAAGGATCCAGCATGCTTGAAAGAAAAAAACATACCTGAAAACTAAGAATTAATATAAATTTGCATCTCTCAGCCTGCTGAAAGCTTGCCTACACAGCTTCCAGAGAAATCTCCATCTGAGAAGGGCTTGGAGGGGAGACACCCCAAATGAGGAGAACAGTTGAGCTGCTCCCTTTCAGAAAGAGGACACTGTTTCCATCACAAGGCTGAACTAAAAGAAAAGAAAATTGCCCTGATTTTAAGAGCCTCTGGGGTCACTGTGAAGAAGGGAATGGCCAAAGCCGCTGGAAAATAACCAGTTTGTCCACCCCTTACAAAAGTTATTCCACAAGGCTGTATAGGAGCAGAATTTTTTTCACATCCAGTTCCCTGCCAGGTACCTGAGATAAACTGTCTTCCAGGTCCCTACCAACTGTTGAGAAGTGTCAAGGCAGGCAGGCAAATCAAGTCAGATCAAGCTAAGCTCATCATTCTTACACCTTAATGACTTCACATGCTGTGGCTGTTTCACCTGCTTCAAATGTCAAACCATAATCCCCAGAGAATTTTCAGATTCCACAGATAACTTCCTAGAAACCTGAAATAATCTACCTAACATGCTTGAAATTGTTTTAAAATGGTATCAGATTAAAGGTCCAAATTCTCTAAATACCTCCTACCAATTCCAATTTTTTTTTTAAACGAGGGCCTCAGGCTAAATTCTGCTGAAGGTCCAGATGACAGGCCCTATAACTCCCAGAGACTTCATAGATAATTGGTCTTTTCTTCCACACATCTTTGGATTCATTAAAATAGCCAAAAGAATGTTAAACTGACTACCCACTCATACTAGTATGATGTTTTTATGTTTCCAATATGTCTTGTATATCTGACTTGACATATCTGCCTCAAATTTCAATAGGCAAGGACTATGTCTACATAGTTCCTCTTTGTAGCAATTAGATACTTGCTTTTGATGACAGTCAGATTTGGAGTCAAAAGACCCGAGTTTGAATCCTAACTCTACTATCTACTTGGATGAAAGGATTTTACAGTTATCCCTTCCACATTTCGGGGGTTAAGGGCACGGTGCAACCGTGATCTGGAAAATCTGAGTAAAATTTTTTTGGTCATCCTTTCTAAGAAAGGAGGAGTCTGGAATATTATGGCATTAAAAGATAAAATATGTTGATATTATACAATACTATATGTATATTTTATGCATTTTGGAGCTTTAAACTTTTTTTTGTTGTTGTTGTCTGCTGGCCTTCCAGTGTCGTCTGTGGCTTCCATAAAACTCCCAAAGAATTGCCTTTTAATTTCTTATGCTGACCTGCAACAGACCCAAGATATATCAAAACCTCAATGGGGAAAGTCATGATGGGAAAGGGATAATTGTAGAATTGACAGACATTTTGGTCATTATAGGGCACATCCCCCTCACTTGACCAAGGCAGAACCTGGGGCTTACCAAGTTAAAAGACTTGCCTGAGGCTGTGCAAACAGCAAAGCCAGAATTCGAACTTCATCCAGGTTTTCTGATTCCACATTTAGTACTCTTTGCCCCACACAATATATGCCTTTGCTTGAAGCCCTTTCCCCCCTCTGAACCTCCATTTTCCCCTTCTGTTAAAGAAAGAGCTGGACTGAGATATCACTAAGGTGTCCTCTAGCTCTATATTCTATAGGGAAGGCCCATATAACCTTTAAAGACTTCTTGAATAAAAAGAACTGCAGGCCTGTTTGTAAATACACCAAAAAACCTCCAAGCGTTATGTAGTCACATATAGACAACCAAAAACATTCAATATTCTTTACAACACAAGAACAAAGGCAAAATGAGGAGATTTACCAACATGAGTTCTTCTGAACCAAAGTATTCTACACCAGGCTCCTTCAGAAGTCCACATACTTTTTTATCTAGGTTCTTACTGGATGCTCGAGGCCTGTAGAGATAAGGCTACATTTCTGCTGCTATTTGGGAAACCTCAATGTATGGCTTTCCCTATCACTTTTCCAGAAACACTCCAAGGAAGGTTTCTGTGAGTAGAAAGTTAGTTTTCTCTCAAGGACCCTTTTGTAATATTTGTCCTCAGAAAAGATATCCTAGACTCAGGACTGAAATTTGTCCCGCTGACTAGAACATATTTTATTTCCACAAAAAAGGGATGTTCTAATGATGTTCCCTCACTCTAAGAATAGAAAATTCATTACAGGTCTGGACCCAAGGGCCATCAAATAAATAGGACTCACTTCAGTCAAAGGCTTTGTGTATTTCTATACAAGGAACTTCTGAATATATTCCAAATGGAAAATCTACCCTTTCTGGGGATCTAAATTTATGAATAAAACAAAATATTTAATAAAACAAATAAATTCTTTACTCCATAGCCAGTGGGAGAATGGAATTAAAGTCCACTTATGTGGTATGCTCAAACTCAATTGGGGTATGAGCAGCAAAAGAAGGAAAATAAGTTAACTGGGGACCAAACAAAGGTTCCCAATGCTACTCAAAACCTAAGCAAAACAAACCAACAAAGTTTGCTCTAAATTAATTCATAAGAAAATCCCACCAACCAAGTTGATTCTCAAAACTAATAAACTGGTTATTTGGCCTCTTTTCCTTAAGCCCTCATAGTGGGAATACTTTTAATGTGAAAGGGGAATCATATTGTTTTCCTAAAATCAAATACAACTTCAATTAACTGAACTATTAGCTGTTCTCTGAAATCTGCCCTCTCACTTTTGAAAATCTGTGAAGTTTTCCTCCCTGCCCCCAAACCTTCTGCTTAGAATGCCCTCACAGTCTTCATCTTTGCCTTTCAGACGGCTTTTCTTCCCTTAATTTATAGCTCAGGCCCAATCTCCGTTCTGTAGATTCCTTCCCTTTTTTTTTTATTCCCCCAGCTAAAAGTGTCCACTCAATCCTCGAATTTTCCTAGAGCCCTCTGTCTGGCTCTCTCCTTTGATCTCATCAAATGCAATCCTGTATTTTGTTTACCTCCGTATCTGCCTTATCTTTCCCTAGTAAAATGAAAGCAGCTTCAGGTCAAGGACTAGGCCATTTTTAATCTTTATACTACTCTTGCTTAGCATTGTACTTTGCACATAGTAGGTATTTAATAATAATGTTATATTGAACCAATTATGGGCATCTATTTCTCATAAGCTTTATTATTCTTGAATACCAGAGCTGGTTTCCAAGGAGACAAAGGTACAGAGGTGAAGGAGATAGCTAAAAGGGACACAAAAAAATCTGGAGAAGAAAGGATTCTTCCCTTATTACTACACATGTTTCTTTTTTTAAAATATATTCCAGATTAACATGATCCCTTACTTCCACCATTCCTAACTTTTTTTTTCATTTTTTTTTTTTTTTACGCAAAAGATTTAGCTAAAGAAGTATTAAGTTTGGGAGAGACAGAAGATTTTCTCTTCAGATTCATGGAAAAATAAATAAATGGGCTAACCTATCCCTCCTAATTTATCTTACCTTATGGAATCTGCTACTTGGAGAGGCGAGTCTGATCTCCTGCTTTATCACCGAATCCTAGGACGGTGGGCCACTCCATCCTTCCATGTCTCAGCTATTACTCCCCCTCAGAATGTGAGCTCCTGTACGAAAAAGATTTCCTCACTTTCCTATCTGTATTCCATAGAACTTAGCTAATAATTGGACATAGCAAGCATTTTCAATTTTTTAAAATTCATTCATACCATAATCTATGAAGAATACATTTTTAAAAAGGCAAAACAGACCAGCTTCCTCCCTGAGAAGGCCTGTGACACATAAGCCCATGCCACTGACTTTAGTCTTGCCTCAACTCACAAGATCATTGTGAGAATTAAACAAGATCTTTGAAATATGCACTAGAAAGGGATGGAAACCCAAGTAATTTCTCTTAGTGCAACCAGCCTTCATTTGAAAGATGATGAAACAGGTTCAAAGAAAGTAAATAACTTGTCTAATGTCCCCCTTCCCTCTGATACTACCTCCCATTTAGCCTTTACATGTATTATATGTATGTAGTTGTTTGCATGTAGTCTGCCTCATTAGCCAGTCTCTAAGCATTTAATAAGCACTTACAGTGTGCCAGACACTATGCTAAGTTCTGAGGATACAAAGAAAGGTAAAAGACAGTCTCTGCTCTCTAGAAGTTCACAATCTAATGGGAGGGACAACATGCAAACAGCTATGTAGCTAGGTAGCTGTTGCCCTAATCAAAAGAAGGAAGGTACTGCCACGACCAGAAATCAGGGAAGGCTTGCTGTAGAAGGTGGCATTTTGCTGAGACTTGAAAGAATCCAGGGAAACCAGGAAGCGGAGATAAAGAGGGAGAGAATTCCAGGCTTGTAATAGAGTTAAGAGTTCCTTGAGGGCAGAGTGACCTTGTTTTGGCCTCTTTTCTCGGTATCCTTAGTTCTTAGCACAGTGCCTGGCACATATATGTTTGCTGCTGTTGCTCAGTCATGTTCAATCGTGTCTGACTCTTCATGACCCCTTTTGGGGTTTTCTTGGCAGAGATCCTGGAGTGGTTTGCTATTTCCTTCTCCAGCTCATTTTACAGATGGGAAACCGAGGCAAAAACAGGGTTAAGTGCCTTGCCTAGAGTTACACAGCCAGCAAGCGCCTGAGGTTAGATTTGAACTCAAGGAGATGAGCCTTCCCGACTCCAGGCCACTGTGCCACCCAGCTCCCCCAGCTCATACATAGTAAAGGCTTTATAAGTACTTGTTTATTTCTTGTTGTTCAGTAGAGCTCAGTAGAGTCCTACTCTTAGTGCCCGGTGGACCATATTCATACTGTCCCTGGAGTTTTCTTGGCAAAGATACTGGAGGGGTTTGCCATTTCCTTCTCCAGTGGATTAAGGCAAACGGAGGTTAAGGGACTTGCCCAGAGCCACACAGTGAGTGTCTGAGGCTGGATTTGAACTCATGTCTTCTTGACTCCAGGTGCAGGGCTCTATCCACTGAGCCCTCGGGCCACTTTTTGTACATGCTGATGATAATGATGATCCCAACTTAAAGTCTTTCCACTAACTCACACTGACTTCTTTATATGGAACAGGTACGACGACATTTTGAAAAAGTTAAAAGCATTAAATAGAGGGATTGTTTCTCTTTTAGCTTACATTTCCAGGCATTCTGAGAGAATTGCTGAGACTTCCCAAGACCTGGAAGGACAAACTGAGTGCAAAGGTCTATGCCCAGGCATCAACACAAGACATCAAGGAGTTAACCGAGGGGTGCCTGGCCAGTCGCACTACATGTGAGTCCCATACATAGCAGGGAAGGAAGGATAGGAGGTGTCAAATCAGGCAGTCTTTAAAACAGAAGAAAATCAGTCTTCAAGGTTTCTAAAATGCCTTAACCTGAGCTCCACCCAGCAAAGAGAGTTTGATATTCAGCCCTTAACTGAGAGCACAGCTTTATTTATTTATTCTTCATCCGGCCCAGACTCTTCCACCTCTTTGCATTTCCAAAGACAACTACCCTGATCCCTCTACCACCACCCCATCCCCCTTCTGCAAGGCCACCTTAGTCAACACACAATCTGCCTTTCTGATGCTAATGCAGTTCAAACAACCAAATCTTTCAGTTTTTATGCAAAAAGCCCATCTGAGGTCATTGAGCAAGAGCTGCAAAACTGAATGGCTTTCCCTCTTTAAAAAAAAAAAAAGAGAGAGAGAAGAAAAGAAAATTAACCTGCGTTTTGCTTAGAACAAAGGAAGAAGCCAGTGGGTAAGAAGACTTCCTATAAATCCACATGCTGGGAAAGTGAGTAGCATATTAAAGGAGGCTACCCCTATCTTTTATAACCTCATGGTTGCATTTATAATGACAGCAGGCCAAAACTGTCAAGGAAATGGGATGCTGGGTATTACAAACCTCAAGCTAACATCATATTTTAAATGAGTTATGGAAAATACCAATTTAATTCAATTCAAAAATTTATTGACAATCATTCAGTCCTACAGACCAAAAGCCTCTGTTTACAGGCTCCCTTGGGCTGATCCTCCATCTTCTTAAGGAATGCCAATTTGTTATATATGTCTCCAGATTACCTGGGGGGACCATACGGGGGAGGAAAGGAGAGAGCGAAGACTGGTTAAATCTTTTTTATTCTGTTTTTCTCAATCCAACATGTTCATCTAAAAGAATGCTTTTACGTACAATTTATCTGAAACGATGAACATATTTTAAATGTATTTCTGAGCAAATCAGGAAACTGATTTCAATAAGAATGGTTAACTGTGAAGTCACAAAACTACAATCTGAGAAGGAAATGGACTATTTCTTTAATACATAAAATGTCATTTTCTAGGCTGACTCAGCACTGCCTCCCCATGGGTGGAGTGGCTTTCTTTTCTATTTTCTAAATACTCTTCCTATGCTTCCTGACAACCAATTGAGAGAGATACACATAAACGGAATTCAGTAAATATTTATTTGGTTATCTGTAGAGGAATCTTCTGGTTCCTCTGGTATCTTACGGAGAGACCATGTAAAATTTTGCCATGCGCATTCATTTGGCGCCTGTTTACAAAATTATCTGAAAATACTGAATGAATATATTTTTGGGCAGCCTCTGTGACCTTGGAGATCACAGCTTTACAATAAGATGGGTCAGAGGTCTTCAATAGAGAAGGACTGGAGACTGGAATGGATAGTCTTTAAGTTTCTCTCTTGTTCTAAAACACTAAAGAAAATACTGTTCCATAGTGGCCTATAGCTTTAAGATTCCACATCTAAAATTAGGTTATTTTACATGTTATAAGTTTTCAATAGGGAGAAGGTTTGTGGTTTTATCAGAGTGAGAAACACCTATTCAAACTCCACCAAGGGAAACAGGCAACTTTGTGTCTGACTCTTCATGACCCCATTTGGGATTTTCTTGGCAAAGATACTTGAAAGGTTTGCCACTTCCTTTTCCAGACCCTCTGACAGATGAAGAAACTAAGGCAAACAAGGTTAAAGGACTTGCCCAGGGCCACACAGCTAGGCAGTGTCTGAGGCCAGATTACGTTGTAGCTATGGTTAAGTAATTAAGAGGCAGAACTTGAACCCTGGCCCTCTATCCACTAGGGGATGCACTCTCAATCCCAGGCCCTATTCCAATCTCTCTTCTTGTAACATTGATTGAAAAAATAATCTTCTATAAATAGTTCAAATGTATAGGGTTCCTCTCTGGGTCCTAGTACCAAATACACAGTCTTTTGTCCCTCTCAAAAAGACCAATTTGAATTAATGCATCATCAAGAGCAGTGTGCCTTAAAGAAGGAAAAAAAAATACCTGCTTTTCTTTCCTCAATCCTGCTTGTAAAGTAATATGTGCAAAGAAGAGAACACTGAATTTGGGGTCACAGGACCTGGTTTCAAATCCTACCTCTCATGCTTCCAACCTGTGTAACTTTAGGCACAAAGCACCCAGCTCAGGCCTGTAGCAAGGCATCCCTTGAAAGAACACTAAATTTGGAATACCTGGGGTTTGAGTCTCTAATCTACCACTTAGCATCTGCTATTCCCTTTTACTTCTGGGAGGCTGTTTCCTCATCTGTGCAATGGTAACAATATAGGTACATCTCAGGATTTTAAGGATCAATTGAGAAGTGTGTGTAAAGGTTTTGTAAGCCAGGAAGACATAAATATTTGTAAGCAATTATCAGCATTATAGAGCTTAGATTTAGAGTTGGGAACGATACCGAGATCTGGTCCAAACCCTTACTTTACAGATGAGGCAACTGAGTCACAAACAGATGAAGTGATTTACTTTATTAAGGAGGAAAATCCAAGAGCTCTAGTATCCCAGGTCAGGGTCTTTGCTTTCTTGGATGCCAGGCAATTCACTCCACATCCACTGAGAATAGCCATAACGTTTTCAAAGAAAACTAAGAACTCAGAGAAATCTATCCTTGTAAGAAACAACAGGAGAGATATACAAAGCAAACTCAAGATATGATTGCTTGTAGTCAAAAGACATGAACTCTACAAAAAATTATCAGAATCTTTCACTCTACTATCTTATATAAACATTTTTTTATAAGTGTGATATATACAAACTTCCATACCTTTCGATAACTTTACAGGACACAGAGATTACTACTGCAAAATGAAAACTTCTCTCAATAAAATATGTCTATTCATTTGATTTTCTTTCAAAAAATAGAAAACAAAATGATTAAGAACACCTAAATATAATCATCCAAATGTATGAAATCAGGTTTTTGCCTGTAAAATTGTTTACAAAGATCAGTATAGTTTGTAATCTTTACATACCTATAACCTTTCTCCTTTCTGTCTGTCTCTGTGTCTGTATCTCTCTCTCCATGTGTATATATTACACACACACACACACACACACACACACACACACACACACACACATCCATGTGTATCACTGGACCACACAAAGGATTTTTCATTTTTGTGTGTGTATGTGTATGTATATATATATATATATATATATATATATATTATATATACATATTATATATATATAATGTGTATATATAAAATATATATATACTTTTCCAAGGCTGCCTATCTATCCATTATACCACACTTTCTCTCGCATATTTCAGTTTTTGTTGTTATTGTTGTTGAGATCTTTACTCTTCATCAGTAATAGCTTCCTACCAACATATCAACAACTGCTCTCCAATTAGTTATAGAGAATTACCTAGGTTTCTGAGACTGTGACTTGTCTGAAGTCACATATTATATAACAAGGGGGAAATCCTTCAGCTGTAGGCCTAGTGACAGATTCAATGTTCACTGTCCAAGAACCAACCTACTTAAGTGAAGAGAGATCCATCACCTTGGGACTAGTCATAAAATAACTTTTTTTTTGCTCTAACAGCTCACGAAGACCTTCTATAGTGGGGAGGGATTTCAGTCTTTCAATCAATATTTATGGGTGGGCTGGTGAAGGGAATGTCCCCACTGATGAAATCATCAATCTTTTGAAGAAATAAAATCATGTGTTTAAAAGGAATTTAATAATTAATAATCTTTCAACAAAGGAACTATTTTCAATGTATAAATATATACAGATATACAATCCAATAATGTAAACTACAGGTGTCTTATTAATCTATAACTCTAGAAGGAATTTACAAATTATAAAGGTACATCTGGCTCAATAATATTGTCTGACCCTTTGTTGTTGCCCCTAAGAAAGAGATTTGGATTGAGAATTGTGAGCCCTGGGCCCTAATCTCAGCTCAATGCACTCATCTAGCTGCATGTCCTTAGGTCAGTCTTTTGACCACTCTGTGCCTCGGTTCCTTCACATGTTACCTGGGGGAGTTGCTCTCTAGATGAGAGGATCTCTAAGGGCCCTTCTGTCTCTAATATTCTGTGACTCTATTAAGTGGTTCCTCACTCTAGGACACTCTTGGGAAGCAGGCCGAGGTCTATTTTATTACTCAAAATTACAAGGCATAGAGGAAGGCATACGTAATTTGCCAGTTAACAGTAGTATAGTAGGAAGAATTCTGCTATACTATCTGAATTTCAAGGTGGCTGAGTTCCATTGTCAAGGTACTAATGTACTGAGCATGGACAGGTAAGAAACAGAGAAATAATCGTTGAGGAAAGAGAAAAATAAAACCCACAGTACTTGTTGATATCCGTAATATTTTTCTTTCCTTCTACATTTTAAAAGAGTATTTATGACTTTTTTTAAGAGTATGAAAGATATGAAAAAGGTCATAAATGTAAGAAATTAGGTACCTACAAATGCTGCTTAAAAAGAGAGAAAGGGGTAGGAACTAGACCTCTTTGAATCGTTACAGGGAACCCTCTTTCTTACCACGGTAGGTCAGCCAGGATCTTCTCTGCAATTCCTATTCCTAGAAAGCTGAAGGGTTAAGCAATTTGCCCAGGGTCACACATCCACTAAATGTGTCAGACATTGGACCTGAACTCAGATTTTCCTGGTTCCAAGGCTGCGTATCTAATCATTACCCTGTGCTGTCTGTCTCTCATTTATCTTAGTTTTTGCTGTTGTTGGGACCTTTGCTATTTTTGGTAACTGCTTCTGTCAACACAGATCAGCAGCTGCTCTGCAACTGGTCAAAGTTGCCCAGGTTACTGAGACTGTGACTTGTCTGAAGTCATAGAGTCAATTTATGTATCAGAGAGATGTCTCTTGAATCCAGAGCATCTGGATCTAAAGTTGACTCTTTCTATCCACTATCCCATGCTCCTTCTCAATTATTTTCATGCTATTAAAATATTATTTTAATGGAAAAGCATTTTCTATTTCCTATTCGGAATATAATCCAGAAAGTAATAAATGCAAAGAATAAAAGGAGTCACACAGATGTGGATGTGTATTAGTGTGTGTGTGTGTGTGTATAAACATAGAAATATATACTTTAAAAATATTTTTATAGAAAAAAATCTTATCACAAAACACATACGCAGACAAAACCAAGGACTGCAAATGATAGTAGAAAAGATTACTAAGTGCATTTCCTGCAAGAAAAGTAAAATAGGTTTCATACAACCAGCAGTCTTTAAGAACCAATAGATTTTAAAAGAATAGGACAGAAAAATTCTTTGCCCAACAAAGCTATAGAGGCTTCCTACGAGATAAAAACCATAGTGATGTATCATCCAAACAAAAGCTACTGTGTAGGTTAGTAAAGCATGGTATTTCTCTCTCTTCAGTCAAAGATAAAACCTGTTTAAAGGAATTATAGATAACCGTTATTCCAATTCCAATTAGTTTAAGTTGATAAGTTTAAGAACATATTCTGTGCTTCTATTATAGTTATTATTATCTAAGATTCCTTTACATGCAGGTCAATTCACAACTGGATTTTTTGGCAGCTTCAGAAATTAAAAAGTTTTTTTTCTATAAATAGCACAATATCAAGTGGTACAATCAATATAGCAAATTCTTATCTACCTCAGACTCATATATACCGTAGTATATGACACAATCACGGCCAAGATCTCTCCTCAATTAAAGTGGTTTCTTTAGAAACTATTAACTTCCCTCTGTACACACCGTAATCCAAAGTAATAATTTAGAAAACTGATATAAAATGCAATCTGCTGAGCAAAGACATTCTTACCTTGTTTTAATGTCCCAGGACATCTTATCGCCTCCCATATGCTCAAAGTTTATGAAAATCAACATACATGTTGATCATATACTTACACACATGCATATATGCACAGACATATCTATACTAATGCCCCGTTTTTTAAAAGTCACAAAACTGAATCTTCTCAAGTCATGTGAAATTGACACCAACCATAAGATAACAATAAGATTTCTAGCTCTTTCCCCCCTCTAGATATACATAAAAACAGAGAGCTTTGACTGGAGAGACGTTGGAAAGGAAAAAAAAAAAGGCAAGCACAAATGCCTCATCTTCTAACCTCCCTCATGAGCCAATTAGTGGAAAGCATCAGAAGTAAGAACAATGTACGCTGCCTTTGCACGGACAAATTACAGCAGCCCTTACCTTTTAGTCAGAGTAAGTGACAGATAACAGGCATAATAAACTCAGCAGGCAGGGCTGTGGGTCCGCATTTCTCAGTGGACCCCTCTAGCAGTCCCAAAAGAAAGGCACATAAAAACCCCAGCCTGCCTGCTCCATTCTTCGGTAACTGAGATATCCACTACCACGGTAACCAGAAAAGGCAGAAAGAACTACCAATCTTAGCTTCTTAAAAAGCTTTGTGCTGAGGGAAAACGAGAGAGAGTGAAGAGAGGGGGAGAGAGAAGAGTGGGGGAGAGGGAAGAGAATAATTACTTTGACTGAGGCCATCCAGCCAAATGCACACACAGCACAAGATTTTTTTTTTTAAGTTTGGATCTCCTGGCTTACAAGATCCAGAAAGAATCTCCCTCTGGAGAGAAGGGGGGGAATAATAAGAAAGAGCAGAGGGAGAGGGAGAGGGAGGAGAGAGTGAGCAGAGCCCAGGCTTGGGGTGGGGGAAGGGGAGACAAGAGTGGGCTGCTTGGAGGGGCTAGGATCTGGAGGGGAGAGTGAAGATGTGACATACATATGGAATGAGCATTAGAACAATGCGGACCGGATCGCCAAGACCCTGCCCTCTGAGCAGCAGTTTTCAAAACACAGCTTTACAGCAAAGGGGGGAAAAGGGGAGAAGGGGGACTGAAAACACAAAACAAGCTAATTGAAATAAGCAACTGGATGCAAAATGAGTTGCCAAAATCTGCGTGGTTGCCTCAGCAGTTTTCCAGCATCTCAGACAGATGCACAGCCTGTGGTTTTTTGTTATTTTTTCCTTGCTAGAGAGCTCCACATCCCAGGGGTTTAGAATTCCAGAGGACCCAATTAACACCGCACTTGGCTAACTCCTTGGTCTGATCAATATGAAATAAGCTGCCTTTTAGAAGCACCATAAAATTTTTTAAAAAGCCTGGAAACTGAGACTGCTATTTTCTTATTTCGCCTATACAGTGACAACCCAAAGTCTTGGTTGGGGAGAGGGAAGGAGGAGGGCCATCACAGACACATACCCCCAAGAAGAGTTAAGGTGTCATCTATTTCAATATATTTAAAGGACCCAAAACATATAACATGATTTTTTAACCGGGTAATTCAAAAGCACCTCGCACATACCAAGTCTTCTAATTACCCTTAAATGGTTATATCATCTACTACTCTGGGCAAAAGAAGGTAGCTCAGGCTACAGCAGGACTTGAACTCCTGTCTTCGCAACCTAACAGTAGCATTATGGCAAAAGATAAGTGTACCAAAATAAAAAAGTTGGTGTCAAATATAACCTAGTCCAAAGACTTGCAAGAACTGGTTCAGAGCAAAGTATGAGGAACCAGGAAAACAATATATGCAAACATCTGCATGTAAACGAAACCAACACTAAGAGGAGGCCAAACATCACACACACACACACACACACGCACACACACACACACACATAAAATTATTTAATTAATTATATGTACATATATGTGTGTGTAAGTATGTATGTATAATTGACCAAACTCAGTCCAAGAAAACAGATGAGGACAGATAACCTCTTCCTCCTCCTCTTCCTTCCTTCCCCCATTCCTATCGGAAATAGACAGATGTGATAGTCACACTTGGAGTATGCTATACTGTGTCTAAAATGGTCAGACATGGTCACAATGTGGGTTGGTTTTGCATTAATTGTTTTTTTTTTTCTTTTTTACAAGGAAGGTTTATAAGGGTACATAGATAGATATAGATATTACATGTATATGGTATATTTAAAAAGGACTACAATGTACTAGCCTAAAGTGTTAGTAAAACTGTTCTTTAAACTCACACAGATAATACCCCCACACACACTGTCAGAATATTGTTTCCATTCCGATCCTCTTACTTTCCAATTCCTGTTTTGTTTCACATACAAACATTCTGGGAGTGAACAAAGTGAGTATACTTTGTACAAGTTCTGTGACACCTTCCACTACAAACACAACATACTTACTGGAGCTGAACTCTTTTTCCCAAAACTGGCACCACCAACAAGTGAGGGTTACAATGTCCATCTTTTGATCTGGTAGTATATTGTTTCTGTCTAAATGAGACCTGATTTAAGAAGCTCTCTCTCAACATATGCCCTTTCCCTCCACAATGGAAGCTTACATACATATACAAACTACCAACTATAGAAACAAATGACAACAAAACTCATCCTCAAAAATAATTAGGAGACCAGAGGTCAGCTTTTGTATCAGTACCCCATGTTCCTGATACGCAGTTATGGCTTTCTATTTCAAGTGACCTAAATGTGTAGCCTTAAGAGAAAAGGAAAAAAAAGATGAAATGCAAGCAGTAAGTTCAGGGCTAGAATAGCATGGGTTTACAGCTGGCTAAAATCCCTTCTGTTAAATTACTGGGGATCACATTTCCATAAGAATAAGCTCAATTTAAAATGTTCATAAAGAAAGAGATCATTAATTCCCAAGTGTGGGGAAAGGTCTTGAAGCGTTAAATCAATGAATATGAAAACCTATGTTTAAACAATTTTCAGGTTATGACATAAGCCAAGAGGGAAAATAAAATGAGAACAATGGGAGGATTGAAGGTCTGTCAACATCAACTCCAAATTTCATGCTGCTTGGCTCAGCTCTGTGTGTTATTTAACACAGATTTTTATATTTGGGTTATTTGCCTCCTCTTGTGGGGTCTTTTAGGTCTGAAATCTCCAGCTTCTCAGCCAAGCCTCCCTTTCTAACTCTGGGCTGTGGTCTTGTCAGATGCACCTACTTGGAAGGTTAAAAAAAAAAGAGGCTAGGGCTCAGATGGAGTCACTCCAAGACACACAGCAAGGAAGCTGGTGTTTACAGGAGCCAACTTCAAGTCACTTCCTAACCACTGATGCTTCTAAAATGCAACAGTACTCCATGGATTGCACAGGGCAAAATAGATGGATTGCAATAAGGTAAAGCTAGAACACTGACAAATGTGTCAATGTGTCCCAAGGATGCTTTCCTTGTATTTTTCTCCTCTTCTTCAATCCGTACGTAGGCTCCCACTTCCCAGGGTGTTAGGCCAGTTGCAACTGAAGAAGGCAGAAGATGTGAAATCCCTTATTTTGGTTCAAACTGGATGTTTTCTTCCCTTTTGCTCACTTAAAACATAAAGCAACATACAAGTAGCAGGCTTTCAGTTTTTCTCCACTGAGCTCTTTTGTGTAGGGTTGGTTCAAGGAAGGGATTCCCATTAGTTCAATTAGTTCAATGGAGATTCATGGCAGGGAAATCTCCTAGAGGGAGATATTAGACTTCATAAGGGTGAAGGAAGGCCTATTGTCTAACCTGTTAATGCAGAATTACAACTACAAAGCCAGCGTAAGCTGTTTGTGCAAGTTAGGCAGGGTTTGAAAATCATTCTGAAAATGTCCACTAAAATTGGTTTTAAAGTATACTTTGAAGCATCACTGTATATACCTGTGACTTATAGCTCTGGATTTGGAGTCAAGAAAATTTGAATTTAAATCTATGAAAAGAGTATACTACTTCCTTTTGCTTACAGAGTCATTGTAAGGATTAAATGACATAATGCATGTAAAGTTCTTTGCAAAATTCAAAATGCAACATAAATAGTATCTATCCATCATCATTATCATTAGCAATGGAGAGGAAAACTTTTGGCCTTTAAAAAATGTTAAGGTAACCTGTGTTGTGCCCCCATGCACACTATATGTCAAACAACAGGCTGTTTTACCTACTACGAATCCTAGGAAGATAAGTAATCCAGCAAGTGAATGGGGGCAGGGGTCCACCCATGCATGTACTAAGCAAAGAGGGAAGGCATGAAGAAGGAATCTTATCTGACAGTACAAGGAGAAACTTAACAGTAAGTAAACAAGGGCATATCATCTATGTGTTCTTACATCCTTTTCCATGAAGAAATGTCAAAGGCATGACTTCTAGTCAACATCTACTCATTAACCTTGTCAAACTGATGTATGAGAAGGAAAGATTTAAAACGGACATGTACGAGAGAAAAGCAAGGGCAGGTGGCTGAAGATGAATGCAAAAGAGCAGCATAGTCCGGCCAGAATAACTAAAATCTAGTATTAGCAGGGGCTTGCAAGAAAAAAAAATGTTAGGGTTGACACAAAAGGGCTTTTCTTTTCAAGCTATGTCAGGGGCAAGAGGATGTCTAAGGAAGGGATAGGATCTATGCCTGATAGAGATGGTAATATGAAAATAAATCAGAGAGGAAGAATGAGAGAGACAGAGCAGAGGTGTGCGGGAAAAGAAGTGAGGGTAGGAAGGAAGAGAAATAAATAGAGTGAGAGAGGGAGGGAAAGAAAGGAAGGAAGAGACAGAGACAGGTGGGGGAGAAACAAAAGGAGGGACTAAAAAGAGGAGGGAGGGAGGGAGAGAGAGAGAAAGAGAGAGAGAGAGAGAGAGAGAGAGAGAGAGAGAGAGAGAGAGAGAGAGAGAGAGCAAGAGCAAAGTCCACATTCGAGGAAGCGGAAAGGGAAGAGGAAAGGAGCAAGCATTCATAGAGCACCTACTATGTGCCAGGGACTGTACTAAGTGCCAAGAACCAAGACAGAGGAGGTAGTCACCAAAGTCAAATGCTACAGAAAAGTAAGGACAAGGCCTGATCCTCTTCAGTTTACTAATCTGGAGATAACTGGTCACCCTGAAAAAGTCAAAGTAAAAGACACAAAAGCCAGATGACAAGTGGTTGAGAAGTAAATAAGAAGAAAGGAAATAGAGGCAGAAGGTACACACTGCTCTGTTTGGAAGTATAGCAGTAAAGGGGAGGAGAGAGAGAGAACAAATCATGACAAGTTAACCTCATTTCCTTTTATGGGAGGGTTACCAAGTAAATGCCACAAACATTGTAAAAATGAATCTCAACAAGGCAACTGACAACATCTCTTATGATGCTATTGTAGACAAGATAGAGACGTAGACTATTATTGTGTTGGTTCAGAACCAGCTGGCCAAACCAATGCTATAGGTGTTGATTAGTCAATCAACATCAGTCCAAAAGGAATTCTCCAACAGAGTACCACACAGCTGTTCTTGGCCTTGTCCTAGTCAAAATTTTTATGAATGCTTAATGGAGGCCCAGATGACATACTTATCAAATTTGCAGATAGTATGAAGTTGAGAAATAGGAAATAAAATGCTAGACTAGAGAACAAACGAATGAATGAATGAACAAATCAATAAATGAATGACAAAAAATGCTTCTGTGTGACAATCATGGTGCTAAATACTGGGAATATACACAGAAAAAGCAAGATAGTCCATGCTCTCAAGGAACTCACATTCTGGGGGAGACAATGCAGAAATGAGAATTCAGCTAGGAGGACTGGGAAATGCCTGGAAGTCCTAAGGATTCAGCAATATGGAGAATGGCAAAGCCCAGGGAGGCAAGGGTACATTGGGATCCAAAAGGATTCCAACAAGATGGAACAAGTAAAAATGAAATCTAACAGGAAGAAATATAAAGTCATATGTTTAGGTTTAAATTATTTCCAAATACAGGGTAGGAAACACAAAACTAGAAAGTAATACATTTGAAAAAAAGACCTAAGGATTTTAGTAGGGTGGGTGGAATGCTCAACAAGAAAAAGAAGTCTAACGTGATAGCTAAAAAAAAGTGTATGTTTTTCCACCACACTGATACAAGAATTATTTCCACAGTGACAAAGGAAGTATTGTTTCGTGAATGGGATATTATTGGGTTTGGCAATGGGAAGACCTAGGTTTAAAATCTTGTCTTTGACACTCAAGCGCTGTGTGACCCACAGGCCATTCCTCAGGACTTAGAATAGCTATTAATTTCTAGACATGGTAGCATCTGCTATGGAGGGAGGTCCTGTACCAAGATTCCCACACACTGATAAACTAACAAATACTTTATGTTATTTGTTTAATGTTACAGATAGAGAAAGGAGCACAGAAAGCACACTTCTATACTCTGTCCTGACAAAACCATATGGAGTTCTGTAGCCTATATGATCACTATAGAAGAGAAATTAACAAGCCAGGACTCTTCCAGAGAAGGATGACCAAGTCAGTCAAGTACACACAAAACCAAGTTATATGAAGATCCCTAGAAAGATCCAGGGATCAGCAAAAAGGATCATAGACTTAGTGCATAAAGGGGCCTTAGGAACTATTTAGTCCCACTCGCTTATTGTCTAGATGAGAACAGATGTTTAGCATAGAAAATGGATGACATGGAGGTTTGGGAGAGGGGGAGAGGTAATGATTTTTCTCTTCAAATATATGAAGGGCTATCATGGAATGAAGATTGGACTTATTCTTCTTGGTACCAGACAGCAGAACAAATGGGCAAAATTTAAAGGGAGAAGAATTCTTTAAAAATAAACTTCCTAACAACTGAAACTTCTCAAAAGTGTAAATAACAGAATATTTGCAAGGAGCCAAACCTTGACTTGGGATGCCAAGCCAACAGCTGGGAAGAAGTCACCCATTCACCACTCTCAAAAAAAACTACACCAGAAATTAGCACGCAGGAACGCAGTTATGTCCCCAATTTCTGATTTAGCATGTGGGTGTGAGTTAAGGAAACAGCTCCCGAGAGAAAAAAGCCAGCTTGCTATATTCAGGAAACACTTTTCTATACATCTGGAACACCTGCTCCACATGTTGTGTGCACTGCTTGGCTCAAAGGAGTGAAAAAAAAAATCCTCCTCTTCCCAGGAAGAATATGAGGGTAGAGGAAAAGGTCAGTAAGAGTACTATAAAGAACCACATCACAAAGTTCATTTACATTCCAGGTTGTTGTTGTCTGTCTTTTGTTTTTGAAGAGAACCATGACATCAGGAGGGTGATGCTATGATTTGAAAGTGAACTGGATTTAAGTGAAGGAGGGCTGTGCAAAGTCACCAGCCTCAGTTTCTCCTCTAGAGAGTCCAGTGGCCAGATATAAATCAGGCAACTGCAGACACCCTGGATGCAGTGAGAGACCTCGGTTTTTTTAAGCTCAAGTCTTTCCCAAGTCTCATTTTGACTGAGGCAATGCCCACTCAGTGATTAAGGCTAGGTAACATGTTCTATAAATGCCTTTTTTAAAACCCCCACTAAAATACAAAAAAGAGCATTTTTGCCATATCTGGGAAGCTGGATTGAAACCTTTTCATAACCACAAAGTCACCAAACTATCTGATACTCATTATCCACTCCATAATGAAAAACTCTCCAATTTATACTTCTAATTGGTCGACAAAACTTTGTCTGGCTTTCCCACATCAGATGCTATTTTCTTGGCCAAAATTAAATGGGTAGATTATAAGTAAACCTTACCACTAAATCTTGGCAACAAACTAGCAGTGCTAATATTCCATTTAGGTGTGTAACTGTTTGTTTGACCTACCTTAATGTACCAATGTAACATGTATTCCCCAGCCTTGAAACCAAATGCTACCCAATTTACAAACCTGCAAAACCAGTTGGGCAACTGAGGTGTACATCTGAGAATTCAGATTTGCACTTCAGCTCTCTCTTTAAAATCCATTTTGTAACAGAATTTCAAAGGCATTATAGATTCCAACAAAGACAGAAATTCATTAGACTGCTACTCTAAACACAAGGTTAGAGACTTCACCTCTAAAGAGTCCATTAACATAACACTTCAAGGATTGCAAGATGTTATCCTCAAATGGAACCTGTGAGGTAAAGCAAGTATTATTATCCCTATTTTATTGATGAAGAAAAGAAGGCTCAGAGAGGAAAAAGGCTTGCCCAAGGACACTCAGCTAATAATACGTGTCAAAGCTTGAATTCAAACTCCAATGTTTTTTTACTCAAACAGTTATCTTGGGGCCCATGTGTTCATCTGAATCACCAGATGGTGCCTTACAGTTTAGAAACTTCTGTCCTACTGAGACTTGATTCTAGTGCCTTCCCTCTATTATTATTTCCAATTTACCCTGACTACACTTTGTTCATACGTGGTTGTTTCCGCGTCATCTCTCATTAAACTGTGAGCTCATCAAGGGCAGGGACTGTCTTTTGCCTTTGTTTCTATCCCCAGCACTTAGCACAGTGCCTGGTGCATATTACACACTTAATAAATGCTTCTTAACTGCCTGATCTAAAGAATACCTCAGGAAATCCAAAATGACAATTCAAATTCAGTAAGTATTTATTAGGCACCTAGTGTACAGAAGGCACGTTATTAAATGTTAAGAATACAAGAAAAGTCACTGCCCTCAAGGACCTTACATTTTATTAGGGGAACAAAACATGTAAAAAGAAAACTATATACATGACAATTTTAAGAGGAAGGGGGAGAGGCAGTGTGGTGTAATTAATCAATCAACAAGCATTTCTTAAGCTCACTGGGATATAAAGACAAAGAATAAAACAATTCCTACACTCAAGGAATTTATGTGTTAAAGTGGGACACAAGTACATACTAGTATATACAGATAAGAAGAGAATAAATACAAATGGATACAAAATAGGCAAATTCAATGAGGTAACTTTGTGGCACAGAGTATAATAGAATAGTGGGCCTGGAGTCAGGAAGACTCATCTTCCTGAGTTCGAATGTGATCAGATACTTACTAGCTAGCTGTGTGACCCTGAGCAAGTCACTTAACCTTGTTTGCCTC
>CM053622.1:685145371-685196940 GCA_028646595.1 Phalanger gymnotis | reverse complement strand
AAGCTGCGGAGGCAGGAAGCTGCGGAGGCAGGAAGCTGCGGAAGCAGGGCTTACTCGAGTGCGAGCAGGAACGTGAGGCCAGTGAACATGATTTGGCTAAATACTCTCTTGCTTTTCTTTGGCCTCCTAGTTGCCCTTGTGAAATGGGCTTTCTGGGCCTGGAGTCTTTTTGTCAAGATGTTGGAATGGGGAGGCTGGTCCAAGTTTTTGCTGCGGTGGGGCCTAAATAAATTTCTTGTTGTTTTCTCCTTAGAGAATCTCTCATACCTTGCGATTTCGGACCATTCAAACATATACATGATTATATTTGAGATCATAAATTCGGCCTTCCTACTACAGGAACTGAGGATAATGTCAAAGTTATAAATCTGAGAGACTAGGTGGATGGTAGTGAACTCAATAGCAATAGAAAAATTGGGGAGAGTAAAAATTTTAGGGGTAAAAAGTAAATTCTGTTTTTGACGCGTTACATCTGACATGTCTCTCAGAAATCCGGTGTGAAATGTCTAATAGCTAATGGGTGGTATGGAACTGAAGTGCAAGGGAAAGAAAATGTCTGGATATATGTGTGTAGACAGAGAAGAGTAGGGGACCTAGGATAGAGTCTTGGGGACTATCTCCAGTTGGGGGAACATGACAAGGATGACAAGTTAGTAAAGAAAGCATGAAAAAGAGGAGTCAGACTTGTAGGAGAAGAATCAAAGGAGAATAATGTCACGATAACATAAAGAGTAGGAGAAGAGGATGGTCAACAAGATGAAAAACTGCAGATAGGTCAAGAAAAAAGCACCGGTATTATTTGGAGAGAGGAGGTTCAGTTGAGTGATGAAATTCGAAGCCAAGCTGCAAAAAAATGTTGAGCAGTGAATGAGATGAAGAGAAATAGATGTAACAAATAGAGACAACCTTTCCCATGGCTTTGGCTGAAAAGGGAAAGACAGACAGGCAGGACAGTGGATAGAGCACTGAATGGGGAATCAGGAAGACCTGAGTCAAAATCCAATCTCAAATAGTTATTATGTGATCCTGGGCAAGTCAGTTAACCAGTGTGCCTCAGTTTCCTCATCTGTAAAATGGGAATAATGATAGCACTTACTTCCCAGGGTTATTGAGAGAACAAAATTTGCTAGTGTGATGTACGATGATAGAGATCTTGAGGAGATGACAGAGTCTAGCAAAGGGTTTTTGTTGTGTTTTTTTTTTTTCCAGGATGAGGGAGACTTGGTTATGTTTGAGGGAAGGATGGAAGGAACTGGAAGATGAAGTGAATTGGAAGACTGTAGAAAGAATGATTGAGGTTCTAAGTTGTTTTGGAAAACCTGAAGGAATAGGATGAATCAAGGCCACATACAAGGGGTCAGCCTTGGCAAGAAGAGGGGTCATCTCATTATCAGACACTGGAAGAAAGAGAGTGGACAATGATGTCAAGATGTTTTAAGATGAAAAGAAGAAGATGGAGGAAAAAGAAAAGGAATACAGTGGAAAGGAAATCAGATTTAGAATCAGAGGACTTTGGTTCAAGACATACCTCCCCACTGAAAATAAACAGGGGGCAAGTCCATAACCAAAGCTCATAGCATTTGATATTAATTGTTCAGATTGCATGATTTCAGATAAAAAGCGAAAAATGAGACGGAATCACAAGCCTGGATGAATTTAATCAAAATGTGTTGAGCTATCTGGATGGGAGTGCTAAATGAAGCTTCCTTGTATAATCAAGGCCTTGACCATCAATGTTTAGTGTACAATGTGGTGTCATGGACAGAGCAATGGCCTGGATATCAGGACACATGAATTCTATTTCCAACTCTGTCACTAAACTCTTTGATCTTAGGTACGTCACTTCATCTCTATCTCTACCTCTATTTCCTTATCCATAAAATAATAGGATATGAGTAGATAACCTCTAAGATCCTTCTATAGTCAAAATTCTATGAACCTATAACAAGCTAACCAGATGTACAATTACTTACTGATTCCCAGAAACAGAAAATGCAATTTTTTTTTTACTTTGTTCATGAAAATACAGCTGTATCTTCCCACAAACCAGCCTTGCATTGTGTGTGCTTTGGCCTACTCTTTGGGAAGTACCAGGAACACAAAAAGTCTACTTAGTATGGAAATGACAAGTCCTATAGGAATCTAACTTACCGAATTCATTTCTTTTCCTTTGCTTACTTCCCCTCAGACTCATACTCTATACTCAAAGGGTGGACACCATCGCAGAATTTAGCATCTGGGATAAATCACTTAAACCGTCAGCAGGAAAGACTTCAATATGTCTTCTATAAAATAAGGAAGTCAGCTTTCAGTTTGTTATTCAGTCATTTTTCATCGTGATCCCATTTGAGATTTTCTTTGCAAAGATACTACAATGGTTCATCATTTCCTTCTCCAGATCATTTTATAGGTGAGGAAACTGAGGCAAACAGGGTTAAGTGACTTGCCCGGGGGTAGAGAGCAGTAAGTGTCTGTGGCCGGATTTGAACTCAGGAAGAAGAGTCTTCCTGATTCTAAGGCCACTGAGCTACCCACTGCAGCACACCGCTGGCTCTTCTGGGTCAACTAGTTGGTCCCTAAGGCCTCTTCCAGCTCTAAAACTATGATCCTACAGTAGAACATTACCAACTATTGGGGTCAGAAAGGCTTCTCACAGGAAGGAAGTGACAACCAGAAGTACTGCTGTACTCCCGATCTCAATGTTCTTTTCTAAAGTGGGAGATAGGCTGGTGGCTAATTTCTTCTTCTAAGTGTTTTAATTTGGTGACAGATACATCTATTCTGAGAAAGCAATAAATGGTAAATTAGCAGAGTTCTCTGTCTCATTTTTATGAAGAGAAAGGACAAGTCATCCAATGTACAATGAGACAGCATCTCATGACGAAGACAAATGAATCAATTCTGAAAAACGCGTCAGAACCAGAAGACAAATTACTGGAAGAAGCTTTTCCTCGTAAAGAGGTTTCATTACGAACGTATCAATGCTCTTCACACATATCAAATGGTCCTCTCTTTGCAGACCCTCTCTGCAATCTTTAACATTCCATATTTACTAAGCACCACTGGATTAGTGAGACCGGCCTAGAGGGAAAAAACATAAATGCCCAGACAAGGATGGTGCATATAGAAGGGTCTCCAAGCTTCAGAAAAGCAGCACCCAACTTTTTTCCCCAGTCCTCAACCCTGCTCATTACCTATTCATTGAAACTAATCTCCTCTTACTTCAGATGGCAAAGCCTCAGTTTCTGCTTATCTCAGTTGTTTATATTATTTGCATTCTGTTTGGGTGAATAAGACAGTACCAAACACAAACAGAATGAAAAGATTTATTTTTCATTCCTTGAAATCCTATTAACATAATACATCTCCAAAATTCATCAGCCATATACAATTGTTAAGTGATTAATATAAATAATGATTATAATGAATACAAACTCAAAACTAATAGCATTCACAAAACAAAATCAGAAATGCTGCTTGGCTTCTTCAGAAAGTATAAAAAAGAAATGTCTGAGAGCTGTGTCAAATATTTACCAATCATGGTATCTTGTATCCTGCTATGGGTAAGATAAAACAACTTAAAGTGTTGTAGATTTCTACTAATTATGCTTTAGCAATTTTCCCACCTCAAAATTAAGTTCTAACACTGAAGCAAATAGCACCAATGCACAAAGCAAAGGGGGAAAAAAACCTGGAAAATAAAACAATCTTCTCAACCATGCTTACCATGAAAAAAGGTTAGCTAGATAATTGCAATTTGCAACAACACAATAACCTGTCTGGGTTGTTCAACTAAGTGCTTCAGTCTATTATATCAGACAAACAAAGGCCAATTTCTTACAGGGAAGATGAGGTTCCATGACAGGACCAAGAGGTCTGAATTTGATTATGCTGCCTTATTAATCAAGCAAATTCATAAAAATGACTACAATTTAGTTTTTTCCTTTGCCATCACCTCCTCCTCGTGTACTCATAATCACCTAGGAAAGACACCCAACCATAACAACCTCTCCTTCTAGCTTATAAGACTTATTGCATTGAATTTTATAGCTATCTTAGCCCCAATTAATCTGAAAACTCCTCAAGGGCAGAGATTGTGTCTTTCTTGTATTTGTGGTCCACAATACTTTGTATCTAATAAATCACTGCTTACTAAACTGAATCATATCAAGAAAATAAAACTCCAACAGGCTCCTCAATATTCTTTCAATGGTACTCTGGTCCTCATAAAAGAAATCAAAGGATGTCAGATCTGGAGATGGTAGAGACTTTCAAAGTGATTTGGCTTCCTTTGTGACAGATGAGGCCTAGGAGAGTTAAGTTACTTGCCCAAGATGGCAGAGAGAAAATGGGTCAAAGCCAGCCTTTAGACCCAGGTGCTCTGACTCCAAGGCCCTTTTCACCTGTGGAATAGAATAATAGGTAAAAAGTTGTAAAGAATCTAAGAGGCCATCTAGTCTGCCATCAGCGCCATCACCACCATCACCACCATCCCCTCAAGTGATTAAGTGACTTGCCCAAGGTCACTCAGAAGTAAAGTGGCAGAGACTGAATCTGAATTTATTCTCATGACAACCAATTCATCAGAAAACTTGGGCACTCTTTTCACTACAAGACATTATCTTGTCACCTGGCCCCTCCCTCTCTCCCCTCTCCTCCAAAGATTTTCACAAATTCTTGCTACTATGACCCAATTTTAAGAACAAAGGGGAAACAACAACAACAAAAGTCATTTCCAGAAAGCAATCTCCTTGAGTTGTATTTATAGAGATCTAGCAACATCTAGCACACTACTGATCCTGCTTCCATTAAGATACCACAAACTAGCTCTAGAGATTCATTTGCTGTACCCTAAGCTTCCATTTAGTAGAATAGATTCTTTTGAGTCAAGGACCTTGTCTTGTACTTCTTTATGACCCTCCATAGGTCCTTGCGTTTAGTGGGAGACACTAAGTAATTCTCTTTTTTTTTTTTTTTAAAAAAGAAGACAGGGTTAAGTGACTTGCCCAGGATCACACAGCTAGTCCTAAGCTCCGATTTGAACTCAAATCTTCCTGACTCCAGGACTGGTGCTAAGTGTTTCTTAAATCACTGTTGATTAACTTCCCAAAGCCTATGAAAAAAAAGATTATCTTCAGACTAGATTAGACCCAATCTGGCTAACAGATAAAAGTCAGAGTTTTCTCTCAATTTCTGTTCCACTCTAACTTCTTTAACTTAAGAAATTCTCTTGAGATCACTTGGGGACAAGGTTAATAGCCTAGCAGGTGAAGCAGGCTAGTGCATCCTGGGTGGCCAGCAGATGCTCCCGCAGGCAAATCCTCTTACCTCCCAGCCTCCCTTACAGCATCACTTCTCACAGAAATGGTACCATGTACATAGAATATAATATTCAGGACTGCCAAGTGAACTAGTATATGTTTAACTGCCATGACCAGGATTGCCTCACCAAAACAAGCAAGATTCTCACTGATAGGCCAGATCAGGCATTCTTAACCTAGGGTCTGTGAATATTGTTTTTTTTAAACATCTTAAGACTTACATTTCAATATAATATTTCTTCAGTAATCCTTTACATTTTATTTTATGCATTTAAAAACATTACTCTGAGGAGTCCATAGTATGTACTAGACTGCCAAAGAAGGCAGGGAGCAAAGAGGTGCAACTGTGTCCCTCTCTCCAGAACTCTTGAACCAATTAGCACTAGATATCCAGACATATCCAGTGGTGTCCTGGAGCAGGCTCTTACTGGCTCTTTTTAAATTCAGAGTGAGCGTTTACACCTTAGCAATCAGCAAAGGCTTATCAGGGTTTCATTGTTTTGTTGATCGTCTAGACTTAAGAAAATGATGGAGAAAATTCTAATAAATGCAGATTAACTTAAAATGTGTTGGAGGTAATTTGTTTTTTCCCAATGAAGAGAAAAGACAGAAGGAAGACAGCCTTAAAACTGGTCTGTCATACTGGGGGAAAACTACTTTGGACACTCTGTAACTACTGCTTAGCCCAACTTCTCAAAATAGATGCCCAGGAACTGTTCTTGCTACTAGCTTCAAAATCTTTTTTTCCAAATACTATAAACCCTAAGCAAATAAACAGCCTGTACTTACATAGCTTCAGCTTTTCTATATAGAATTTAGAAGATGAGAAGATTTTATTAACCCTTAGCCTCACACGGCATATTGCCTTTTTACAGAGACCTGGCGAATACACAGATCACATCAGTTAAATGGGCTGATGACCTAACTTCCTCACTTTCATTAGAGAGAACCTATGCCTTTTGGTTTGTAGAAATGTAAAAGAGAGTAGGCAAAGAAGTGCCCTTACATAACATAAGGTTGATGTGAAAAGATATTAGAAGGAACAACATAGTATAAAGGAAAGAGAACTGGATTCTTGAACCACCTTGGCTGCTAATTAATTTCATGACCTGACACAAGCGGCAAGTTTGCCAGCCCCTTATAGCTCTATATCTGCGATTCTAGTAGCCAATGGGCCATCCTGGAAAGAAAATATTCACTCATTTTGCCATCTGGCTGTTTATTCGAGAGGCTTCAGACTATTTCCTTAGTGCAGGGAAAATAGGATATACGATTAACCCCATATCTTTGTCATTCCACAGTATAATCCTGAGGAAAAAAACTGAAAGTAATAAATTGTCAGACTTTTTTCCTCATTGAAGTAGATCTCTCCAGAGAGAGAGATGTGAGTAAAATGTGTTTTATCTCAGAAAAAGGTTTCACAGGCTCCTCTCTCTGTCCTACCCCTAAGGATTTGTTTTCTGGTTTTCCATGAATCTTTGTATTGTGGGGGGTCCTAAACTCTGAATTTCAGGACAGTGTGAACCACAGGAGAGAAAAGCTGCAAGGACTCTTTTTTTCCAGGAAATTTTAATGAAAATGAAAGAAATTCAATGTCTCCTATAACTCCAATCCAAACACTACCACATCACATTTTTTGAGATCACATGAATAGGACGAAATCAGGCCTGAAATCAGGAAGATCATCTTTCAAAGTTCAAATCCCAACCTCAGACACTTACTAGCTGTGTGACCCTGGAAAGGTCACTTAACTCTGCTTCAGTTTCTTCATCTGTCAAATTAGCTGAGGAAAGGAATGACAAACCACTGCAGTATCTTTACCAAGAAAACACCAAACAGGGTCATAAAGATTCAGACATGACCAAAAGAATCGAACAGTAACAATTCTCTACCTTAGTTAGCGTCCTTTCACTCTTCAGGGCCAAGTGTCTCCTTTCCCAGCCTGCTGTCATGTGTCAAGGCATTTCTGATCATCCCCAGGAACCTTAAAGGCCAGAGAAAGGAACCCTCCCCTTCCACAATTATACATGCCAGTAGGTGACTGTGGCAACCTATTTAGGGCCATGGAACTTAAGGAGTGGCCATTTCTAAGTCATAAATAACATATATATATATATATAATATATATACTTGTTTATATGTACATATATATGTGTGTGTATATGTATGTGTGTATATGCATATATATGTATGCAGATACGTGTGGATATAGATATAGATATAGAATAGATATAGATATAGATATGAAGCATCATCAGCACTGGGAAAACCGATATTAGATAAATGATTTGAGCTACTGATGAAATTAATAACAAAAACTCACATTTATAGTCAAGATTTGCAAATTTCCCTATCACAATGGTCCTGTAAATTGAAACATTTTCATCCTCACTTTACAGATGAAAAAAATTAAACCTTGGTTAAGTAAGTTGATCATGAACGTACAGCTAATAAGTGCCCAATATCAGATTTGAGTCCAGATCTTTGTCCACTAGGCCATGCTACCTCTCAAAAAAAAAAGTTATTTGGCATTATAACATAGTACAGTGGGAAAAAATCAACATTGATTCTATTGCTTTTATATTGGTTCTATTGGTTCTATGCTGGTTCTATATGAAGCACCTGGCTTCAAGTTCTTTAGCTTATGCATACCGGTGTGACCTTGGATGAACTCTTTGGAGTTCCATTTCCTTAAGAGTAAAATGAGAGAGTTGGGCTAGGGGCTCTGACATTCTTCTGGCTCTAGATCTATGATCCAATAATTGGGTGTATTAAAAGGAGAATGATATAATTATCATTATAATAATTACAATAATATAACACTTTAAGGTTTGCAAAGCACTTTACAAATATCACCTCATTTGATCCTCACAACACAACCTTGGAAGGTAGGTGTTATTACTGTCTCCATTTTATAGATAAGGAAACCGAGGCAAAGAGTGTTAAGTGACTTGCCCAGGGTCATAAAGCTGAAAAGTATCTGAGGTTCGACTGAAATTCAGGTCTCTCTGACTCCAGGCTCTCTCTGCTGTATCACCTAAGAAATGATTCTGAAGTTTTATGAAGGCGGGCTTAGGTACAGGACAGAGAACTACATTTGAAAGGTCTGAATTGAGAAACGATTCTACTTACTAGCTGTGTGACCCTGTCAGGCCACCTCCCTTCTCAGATCCCTGTGAGTCCTCGAACGTGAAAGACATGATAACCTTTGTACCACCTAACCTCGCAAAGGTATGGAGACAATCAGAAGAGATAATGCGCATCAAGCAGTCTCGCAAGAATAGCTCCCCTTGCTAATCACATGGATGTGAGCTCTCCTCAATGATGATGATGAGGATGATGATGATGATGATGACGATGATGGTGTATTAGTGGCCCATTACGAGTGAATTAGACTCTAACATATTCAAAGTGGCAAAGCAGGGGTAAATAGGGGAAGATATTAAAGCCCCAAGATGAAAATAAAAATGAAAGCCATTCACATGACAAATGGTTAAAAGAATTCGACATTTTTAGCCAGAAAAGAGAAAAAAGGAAAAGAATGACTAAATAACAATCTTCAAGTTTTTTTTCACTAGATTTGTGATTTCCTTGACACATTTTATTTTCTCTGAAACATAATGGTCTTAGAGTAACAGCCAAGTGGTCCAGAATGCTGGAGCAGCAGTTAGAAAGACTTGAGTTCAAATCCTCCCTCAGACACTTACTAGCTGTGTGACTCTGGGCAAGCCATTTAACTTTTTTCTGCCTCTGTTTCCTCATCTTAAAAATGGGGATAATAATAGCCCCTAACTCAGTGCTTTGCAAACTTTAAAGTGTTATAAAGAGGACTGCCCAAGGCCCTAAGATATTAGTGACTTACCTGGCCAATACATGTCAGTCGAAGGCTTGAACTCGGATTTTCCAGAAGAAGCTAGCTCAATATTCACTAACACAACCCTACTTCTCATATCTTCAAGTAGCCAAAGAGTTAATTAAATGAAAAGTGTTTATTCAGTCCTTCCACTCCAATGATGGAGAACCAAAGACAAGAGGACAGTGACATAATTTTTGGATTGTCACAAAGGATAAAGTTTGATAAAGGAAAAACTTCTGGATTCAAGCATGATTGACGATGAGAACAATCTACCAAGGTAGGCTGTGAAAATTCTGTCCCTGGATACCTTTTAAAAGCACTGCTTAGGTGGCTTAGATGAATTGAAAGGCGTTTTGACATCCTGATCGTGCTCGGCTAGGTGCATTAACTCTTTTCTCTGTTTCTTCTTAACACTTTTCTTGTATGTTTCTGTACTACCTGGCAGCCACCCACACTACCTATCTCTAAAATCACTCTCTGTAATGGAGAGGACCCATTTGGCATTCACCATGTCCAACGTTTGTAGACCTGCTTTGTAAACACATGCCTTTATGGCACCCTCATCACTGAACACTACTAAATTATCGTTCAGCCAGTCAATTTCTGTGCAAAAATTCACTGTACAAACTGCCTTACATCCACTACAAGTTCATTTTTCAAAGCACCATTTTGAAAATAAGAAATCTGAACCATAAGAGATTGAGAGATGATTCCTCACTTTGTAAGGAAAACCAAGGGCATGGCCCTGGGTTAACAAAACTCAAGATCTTGAGATTCACGCTGCCCTTAAATGGAACTGTAAGGATGTGTATGTGCTTGGATTACATATATCACAGTAACCATACACACATGAAGCATCTCATCCTTTTTCTTGTATATGGTACCATTTGCTATGTACAGAGTCATTTCCCTAAGCAAAGCGCATTTATCTCACCATGACAGAAAGCATAATTTAATTAATGTTAAATGAAGAACTAAAAGATGCGCTACATTATTAGATCTTTTTGAAAGCGTTAAATGTTTCACTGCTCAGATCTCCTCTCTTCCTGTGCCCCACGATAAGTACTAGAAGATTTATGTGCCTTGAATTTCCAATTACCCATCTCTACCAGCTGGGCTGTCAATCAGGGCTTGTCTGTACCCTGCATGTCTTTTACCACACCCATCCCCTTGTTGTGCACACACTGAAACAGGCTTTTAATTCTACTTGGAGCTTACTTACCATCAGATAGGTTAAATGTTGGCTTGATTAGATCCAGTTTCTGCTGGACTGACCTTCTGACTGAAATTACTGCTACCCCCCACCTTTCCAACATACCCAAGCAATTCATGAAGAGTTCTGTACACTGGTGGGTGGAAGATGCCAATAGTAAACTTACTGGTAAAATTATCCTTTCTGCAACCCCCCCCCATAGGATCCACTGAAGCAGAATTGATTTGATCTCTAGAGCAATCCCTCTGACATCTGGAGACAGGTGGGAGAATTCTAAAAACCATACCCTCAGAAATTATCATCATACACACACACACAAACACACAAACATACACACATTAGTCCATTTAGAAAAATGCACCCATAATCATTTCAGTTATGGATTTCTTAAGAAAATTAAGGCAGTCGGTTTACTATGCAAATCTATTATTTTGCTTAGATTTGGACTGGTGAGGGCATAAGTTTCAGAACATTCTGGAAAAGGTGGTGAGATGCTTTTTAAGCTAAGCTAAAATTCTAAATTCCCAGAAATTAGTAATATTAGTCCTTTGACGACCCTACTACCCCATAACCAATTTAGATGTCATAGATAGACAGATATACACACATACATATATATGTGTGTATGTATAAATCTACAAGCATTACCAAGTGTATACTATGTGCCAGGTACTGTTCTGACACCGGAGATACAGTGACAAATAAGAGTTCAAAGTCCCTGAGGGTCACAATTATCCGACTCCCATTTATCCCAGTGCTCTTTAATTATCCAGTTTAAGGACTACCCAGATCCTAAACTTTTCTTTCTCCCACCTACTATATCTACTTTCCTACATTTCACAACATGTTACTACAAAAAGAACTAAAGAAGAAAAGGGAAGGCCCCAAAACTCAGAATCTAACTTTGAAGCTTATTGGTCATTTGGATAAAAGGTTTGAGGACCTAGGAATCCAAAATTAAATGCAAAAATCAAGTAAAGGGATTATCCATAGTTTGAGGTTTATTTCTTCCTTTTGCCTCTCTTGTTACTACTGTTTGATATTTAAAGGCCTTTTACCAATGGTTCTGCCTCACTTTTCCAGGCTCACACTATATACTCTTTCAGCTAATAGTCTCAATGCCTAGTTAGAAATTAACAAAAGGCATGTAAGCCTTCCTACAAGCAAGGAAGCTTCCCTTAATGGGCTCCACATGAGGCCTATTGATGGGTGGGGAAGATCTTACCCTTCCCACATTAACATTACAGAGCTATTCCTATTGTATAGATGAGGAAACTGAGGTAGGCAGTTCAAGTGGCATGTCCAGGGTCACACAGCAGAATCTGAACTTAGGTCTTCCTGACTGCTTGAGGGCAGGGACTGTTTCATTTTTGCCTTTGTATCTCCAGCTTTCAGTCCTGTGCCTAGCACAGAATAGGTGCTTAATAAATACTTATTTATCACTTATTCTTTATTAAGAATACTTAACTTGACTTATTAACTTATCTGATGACACTTTTTTCAGATATGGGAAAGAAATTGTCTTGCCCATGCTATTTCTGAGTCTTGGCAGAAACAAAAGGAATCAGGGATTTAACTCTCAATAGAAAATAAGAATGCAAGACCATCATAAAGTCTGCCATATCTTAATGGAAATCTAAGTAGACCATTTGTAGTATGGAGTCAACAACTCAGCCTCTTGGAGAAAACAGTGATCCTCAGGGAAAGCATGCTCCTGATCATGAAAAGGGGACAGATGGACAACTATGTTCACATAGGAAGAGCTGAGAGAATAACATACTTTAGTCCCATCAATTGCTGGTTAGTTCTAAAGTATCCAAAGTTGAATATGCCCTCGCCCATCCTCATAAACCAAGTATAAGAGAGTTGGGGGTGGGGGAGGTGGTGAGTACTAAGGCCTTCACTTCAAGTTAAAAAATGCTAAAATAGAAGCAAAACAGCCAGATGTGATGAGATCCGATGGTTAGGAAGAGGTAGGCAGTCAGTGACACAGATATTACCTGTAGAGAAATAAGGATAATACGAGGTAGAATGTGAGACAGATCTAATAATTCACTTGATAAAAGACTCAAAACCAGAATGTTCTTTTCATATGGAAAAGCTTTCTGTTGTTATCTTTCAGTGCTATCAGTCTTGTCTGACTTCTCGTGACCCCATTTGGGGTTTTCTTCACAAAGATATGGAGCGGTTTGTCATTTCCTTCTCCAACTGATAATCTTAGCATGTTGTAATAAGCATATAAGAAAACATCAAAACAATTTTGTGCTATTTCCAAAGCTGACTGCTGGGGTCTAGCTTGTATCTTTGGATTTAAGTTGAAACCAAAATCTCCCTTCCTTCTTTCCCACTACTTTTGTTTTCCAACTTGTTCCTGCCTGGGGTTTTTCTGTGAGTAAACGCACCTTAGAGAGGTACCTCTAAGACCTATCTCTCTGTCGGCCTGATGACACAAAAGTGTGCGCACACACCAGTACGTTCCCAGAAGTCAGGCACTTGCTGCTCAAATCTGTCTTCAGATAGCCAAATCGGAAAGCAAATAGCAAGGAAAAAGACAGTGAATGGGAGGGAAGGAATGCATCCCTTCTCTCAGTTCTGCCCTCTGCTGGAAATGAAAGACTGGCGTGAGGACTGAGCTACAAAATTCATTCTTTGTGGTCACCAGTGACCAACCTAACATGTTACCCCCCCCATAAAGCAATCTACTAATCAATCCACAGACATGTATTAATTGCTCAATATATGTGAGGTACTTTGATAAATGAGATACAAAGACACAAATAAAAGGGTCTCTGTCCTCAAGGAACTTACATTCCAAGAGAGGCAACAACCTAAACATATGGATACACCTCCCCTGATCCCGCCACCACTCTAGTGCAGGCCCTCATCACCTCGCCTGTGAACAGCTGCAATAGTCTGCGGGTGGGTCTGTCTGTTTCAGGCCCCTCCCCGCTCCAGTCCATCCCACCCATTCAGCCACCAAAGTGATTTTCCTAAGTCTGATCATGTCACTCACCTTCTCAAAAAACTCCACTGGCTCCTATTGCCTCCAAGATCAAATAGAAAATGCTCCATTTGGCATTCAAAGCCCTTTATAATTGAACTTTCTCCTACCTTTTCAATCTTCTTACACCTTCCTCCTCAACAAAGACTCTTCCTCCCAGTGACATTGGCCTTCTACCTATTCAAGGAACAAGCCACTCCATCATTCAGCTCCGGGCATTTTCTCTGGTTGTTTCCCATGTCTGGAATGCTCTCCCTCCTCAACTCCATCTACTGACCTCCCCAGCTTCCTTCAAGTCCCAACTGAAATCCCACCTTTTACAGGAAGCCTTCTCTAACCCCTCTCCATTTGAGTGCCTTCGCTCTGTAAATATTTCCTATTTATCCTACATGTGGCCTACTCTTTATATATTTGTTTGTGTGGTGTCTCCCTCATTAGATCATAAGTTCTTTGAGGGCAGAGGTTGTCTTTTGCCTCTTTTTGTAGCCCCAGCACTTAGCACTGTACCTGGCACATAGGTGGTTCAGTGGAAAGAGTGACCAGCATGGAGTCAGGAAGACCTCTCTTCCCGAGTTCAAATCTGGCCTCGGACACTTACTAGCTGTGTGAGACCCTGGACAAGTCACTTAACCCTATTTGCCTTAGTTTCTTCATCTGTAGAAGGAAATGACAAACCGTTCCATTATCCTTGGTGAGAGAACTCCAAATAGGGTCATAAAGAGTCAGACATGACTGAAACACGACTCAACAAACATTGATCGATTGGATTTTATGTACATGGGAAATACAGGGTAATTTGGACAGGGGAGAATACACTAATAATTGGAAGCCTTAGGAAAGGCCTCTTGTACTGAACTGAGCTTTAAAGGAAGCTAGGGATCCTAAAAGGCTGAGGTGAAGAAAAGAAAGCCATTTAGGCGTAATGGGGCCAAACAGTGTAAAAGCTGAGAGATGGGAACAGGATAGTGTGAGTAACAGGAAGAATGCCAATTTGGCCCATAATGTGTTTAGGGAGCAATTTGTGATAAGCCTAGAGAGTCAGGTGGGAGCCAAGTTGTGAAGGACTTTAAATGGAAAACAGAGGAGTTTGTATTCAATCCTAGAGACAATAGAGAGCCACTGAGGTCTCCAATGATAGGATAGCTAATAGTATCTTTAAAGTACTTTAAAGTTTGCAAAGGCATTATGTTTCTCATTTGAGCTTTACAACAACCCTGTGAGGTAGGTGTTACTATTGTCCCCATTGTACAGATGAGGAAACTGAGGCTGAAATAAGTTAATTGACTTGTCCAGGGTCACAGAGCTAGTGACTAAGGTAAGATTCAAACTCAGGTCTTCCAGTCTCCAAGTCCAGACTGTGGCACCTAGATGCCATGGAATAACAGATGCTTAGTCAGTGCCTACAAACAGGATGCTGATCTCACATTAGACTTTTTTCCGGGAACCAAAGACATATCTACATCTTTTTTTTACTTCAAGGCAAATGTCAACTGCCCAGCCTACCGCTTCTGCACTTAGTCTTTTCCCTAGTTGGCATTTAATAAATGTTAAAACTGAATTGAAGAACTCTATCTTTACTCTCTGTGCAAAGCGAGAAGTCATTATCTAACTTGCCACTCATTACGATTTCTGCCTTCTAGGATGGGTCACACCCCTAAGCTATACTCCTTGCCTCTGGTTCCTGTCTCCTTCCCTCTGTGAGAGACTGCTCTCTTTCCTGGCTATTGATTCTCAAGCATGTTAGAGACAAAGGCATTCAACCTCTGAAGGCTGGAGCCAGGTTTCACGATTGTGTCCCACCCTTTGTGATGTGTTGGACCAGCCCAAGCCTTTCTTTTCTCCGCCTACTGACACACATAGAGCAACAAATCCTTTACATAGAGAGTTCTGCTCCAAGGGGAAAAAAAGCACCTTAGACAATTCTCAGATTCATTAGCCATCTTCGTACCACGGAGAAGAAACTACTTAAGACCCCGTGGTGCAACCTGGTGAGAGAATTTCAGGCAGAGGGAGAGTAGAGGAAGGAAAGACTTTCACCGACAGACAAAACCTTTCTCCCCTTTGTATCCCTGAATCAACAATCAGGGGGAAGGCAAAATATACTAGGTCTACTCCTGACGGACTTGATCAGAAAGACCTTGAAAGAAGAAATAGTGCCTATAGCCAAGTGAATAAAGTCAGTAAACTGTACTAGGAGAGATCAATAGGGATTCATGGAGATTACCAGGGCTCAGCTAAACCTTTCAACTGTCTCTTTGTGTAAGACAGGAATTAGAAAAGAGAAGAGGGGAAGAGTGCATGCCCAGAATTAAGACCATAATAAATGAAGTTCAAGGCAGAGCTGGTATTCTTTATGTTTCTTAGTATTATCTATAGTGAAAAAACACACAGTGGGCCATACCAAGCAGGAAAGCAGGGTTAACCATTTGTAGATATATTCTACTCTCTTAAATATTCACACCAACAGGATGAGGTTTTGCTAATGAAGGAACAGCTTTGGGTGAGGGATATGCCTATGATGGCACGTGCCCCATCAACTTCATGGGGTTGGGATGAGCCTCAAGAGTGAGGGAAAGCATGTGTAGTAATTATGATCATCACGTTTATCATCCTCACCATCAACACCATCACTGTGGTTGTTTTAATCCTTGTTAAATGAATTCTCAGGTATTTCCCCTCATTATTAATCTAGTCCTGGACCTTCCTACCACTCCCAGATGTTCTATTCCTCCCGCAGGCTTCCCTTCACCTTTTCTTCTTCACTTTCCACATGTTACAGGTCTTCAGGGTTTGTTTCTATGCTTCCACTTCTGTTGTTTTTTGCTGTCAACCATGGAGGAGGGGCCCACATACCCAGTATTGCCAATATTGCCCTCTGTTGTGTTCAGAGAACAGGCATCAACAAAACAAAGGAAGGAAAATCTCTATATTTATCACAACCCCCAGAAGATGGCTTGCTAGCCTTCCCCTCTCTTAGGCAGCATGGACAGCCTATCTGCAGCATTTTTTACATCACTGTTGCCTCCATTAGGTCAGATGTTGAGAGAAAAGCACATTCTGAAGCCAATAACTCCAACCTATCCTACAACTTTTCTCCTCAAACCTTTCACTTAGGGGTCATCTTGAAACTACCCATTATGTGACCATTCTGAGTTTCCAGGTCTTTTCAGCTTTAAAAGGGGCGCCTTAAACACTAATTCAGTGACAATGTCACTTGAAATAGGTAGAGATTTGCCATCTGTAGTATATTCAAAGAGCTTTCACTTGTACTGGTTAAAATATTCATGGACATGAACTGTGTTTTCTTAATGAATATTATCATATTCATTTTGTGCTTAAAATGGCACACATTCATTTTCTGGGAGACAAAAGGCAAGCATTACATGAATCACTTTCCACAACAGTAACTCACCTCTAGGACATAAGCAAAGGAATTCCAGGACTGTGTTTTCCTCTAGAGTCAGAAGGTAAAAGTCAGGGTCCTATGCAACTGTCTCACTCCAGTAAGAATTTAGCATGCTTGCAGTGTGAGTCAGGCTGGTCTAATTACCTCCTTGAAGTAGGAGCCTTTAAATCTGATGAAGATAATAATAGTGACTAATATTTATATAGGGCAGCTAGGTGATACAGTGAATAGAGGGCCTAACCTGGAGTCAGGAAGACTCCTTTTTCTGAGTTCAAACCCTGCCACAGACATTTAGTATCTATGTGACCCTGGGGTCACTTACCCCTGTTTGCCTCAGTTTCCTCATCTGTAAAATGAGCTGGAGAAGGAAATAGCAAATCACTTCAGTATGTGCCAAGAAAATCATAAATGGGATCACAAAGAGTCAGACAGGACTGAACAACAATATTTATATAGCTCTTAAAGGACTGCAAAATGATTTACATTTTACCTCACTATTATTATCCCCAGCAGTCATATACTCAGGACCACGTGGCTAATAGGTATGTGGGGCAGGATTCAAATTCAGGTCTTCCTAACTCCAAGTTCAATATTCTTTTCCATTGAAAACCAAAACTAAGGTTCCAGAGATCTGGGTTTATTAAAAGATATACTAGAGCAATAATTATACACGCCCCTAGAGAGCTAGGGAATTACTACTGCAGTGGCCCAAGAATCCAAATGCACGCCAAGTAACAATATTTTGATGTTTAACTCCAACAGACTATGCAGTGTGACAGAACATCATCAATAAGCAAGCATACCTTCTGCAGGCTGAATAAATAATCTGATTTGCAAATAAATGGCTGACTTTTCATTTTAGGTAGATACGCTTGTGATTAATAAGCAACAAATTCATTTGAAAGCACTCTGCTAAATTCATACTTGCTTTATGTCATGGGTCATATGGAAGATTATCAGATTTAAAGCTAGAAGAGACTGTGCGGGCTTTAGATATAGAGCTGCAATGATCCTGTGGGGTCATCTAGTTGAACCAGTTCATTATACAATTAAGGAAACTGAGGTCAAGAGGTTAAGTAACTTGCCCAAGGTCACACAGAAAATGGCAAGGCTAGAATTTGAACTCAGGTCCTCTTGATTCCAAATCCAAGATTCTTTCCACTGTGTTATCCCTGTGTATATTACCCACTGCTTCTCAGTCTCAATCCTTCATAGGCTCATGGGATTAGAGACTTAGAACAAAAAGAGACCATCTGGTGTACCCCTCTCACTTTGCAGCTGAGGAAACTGAGGTCCAGAGAGGAAATGATTGGACTGGAAGTAAAGTTTTCTCATTCCGATTCTAGTGGTCTTTCCATTACATCATAGTGATTCTCAGTAAGGGTAACAACAAAATATAATAATGTAAAAAGTCAGGAGAGATTGACTTTACAAGTGCCAATGTCAAGGTTAGAGATAGATTAACAGAGAAAACAAAAATGGAAAAGTGACAAACACTGATAGAATAACTTCTACCATGAACAGGTCCATGAATTTACTGACATTAAAAAAGAGTCCTCATACTCAAAAAGGTTGGGAACTAATGTCCCAGCACCTATCTGACCCAAGAACAGAAATGGAATAGCTCCCTTTGAAATAGCTTTCTCAGATGTAAAGACAAAGGAAAACCCAGAGCAAACGTCAAAAACTATCCTAAAATCCGACCATTTGCTCCCTTCCTATGGCAGCAGTGTGGCATGGTGGGTAAAGCCCTGGATTTGGAGTCCGAGGGCATGGATTGAATTCTCAGCTGTGAAACTTACTTGTGTTATCAGGTACTTAAACTCTCTGGGTCCTACTTTCCTCATCTGTAAAATGACAGGGTTAGAGCAGATGACCTCTGAAGTTCCTTCTAGTTCTAAATTCATGTTTCCATCACCCTAGTGTGGCTGGACCACATGAGCAGAAACATCCAGCCTGAGAAGCCTTAGCATTCCATCTCCTAAATGAGATGCAGGGGAGTTATGGCCTTCAGCTGAGTTAAAGTGGGAATGCCTGCAGATCCAGAGAGAAGGACACCATCCAACCTAAGGGTACGCTAGGGGCCAGAAAACCAACCTACATGATCAGCTACCTGCTAAAAATCACTAAAACAATAACAACAACAGGCAAAGGTGGCAAACTGTTCAAAAGAACAAGACAGCCACTCTTGGAACTCAGAGGATTTGCACCATCTAGAAAGAGCAGCTCAGAGTAGATGGAACCAAAATGAATACTTCCCGTAAGCTAACTGTTTAGCTAACAGACATGCCACAAATAGAGAGAACAGGCCCATTTGTCTAAAAGCAATTTACCTAAAGCCAATTCACCTAACGATCAATTCCTCTAGCCCTCTTAAGCTTTTGTGCATCATTACTGCTGTTTTTCTCAGTTTAGATGTGGAATTTTTTTTAACCTTTTACAGTAGACCCTACTAAGCATTTGTACATTATTACTGTTCTCTGTGTGTCTTTTTTTTATTATTCTTGTACTTTAGCAGTAATTTTTGGCTCCTACTAAGCATTTCTTTTAGCTTCTTTAAAAATCTGATTTCCGCAAGTTAAAGGCTTACGTTAGGCACTTTGTATAAGCTCATTTACATCTAAATTCACTGAGCATAATAAAAAGGTCTTCATGAATCGTCATATTCATTAAAATATTTTGCATCTCTTTCAGTATTTTTGCCCCTTTTTGTCATCTGTCTTGTCTATATTTATTCATTTCTTTGACTGCGAGGAAGCAGCAGCAGCAGTCTTAGATACAGAAGAACTGGGTTCAAGTCAAGTCTTGTAATTGTGTGACCCTGAGCAACTCCCGTTAGCTCTCTAAGCCTTAATCCTCTCATTCATAAAGCAGAAATAATAAGCCGACTATATCGGTGGGAAGAGTAACCAGTGTGAGAACAAAAGAACTAAGTTAGAATTCTAGCTCTTCCATTTACTATCAGCAAATCACTTCTCCAGGGCTTGAGCATTTTTAACTTGAGCAAACTGAACAAATAATAAGTATCCTTCCAGCTATAAAACCCTACAATCCTACTGGCCCAGAATACTTCCCTGGGTCTGACTTGAACATTGGGAGCAACGATGCCAATGAATCACTTGTAGACAAACCAGCTTTAAGCTCATTGACCTAGGCCCAATTATAGGCCATTGAGGCCTCTTAGTCAAAGAAATTATCTCTGGATTTCACAACTAGGTCTAAATTTTGCCGGTCATATTTCACAATAGGGATTCAAGCCCCGCTGAAACTCTAATATGCTAAAATCCACTTAAACCGTGACTTAAATTAAAATTTTACTTTGATAAATAAACTGCAAAAAGACAAATTCATAAATTTGCTCACTGTTGTTCCTCGTTGCCAATATGAGGCAGAATTAGCCAAAATATAATCACTATTCCAAGTAGCTATATGTACGGTTCTTCTAGGATTTCTTTCTATCTCGGTGGCTGGCAGATGAAGAAAAACTTGGATGATTTCAGAATTTGTGGGTACAGAATGATAGCAATAATAGCCTACATTTCCAATTTAATCCAATAAGCATTCATTAAACAGGATAATCAAGTTCTGTTACAATGTGACAAACGGAAGAAAGTCCTGACCGACACAGGGAAGACAGCTGTGAAGGGACATGCATGTCATCTAGTGGAACCAAGTAAGTCAGCCCGTACACATCTGTTACACACCATCTCCTACCTCCGTGTCTTTGCAAAGGTTGTCACCTGTGCCTAGAATTCTTTCCCCTCTCATCTATACCTCTTAGAAATCCTCATTTTCTTTCAAACCTGAGCTCAAGAGCTGCTTCCTACATGAGACCTTTCCTGATCTTGCCCTCCTCTCTGCCTCTGTAACTAGCGATTCCTTATCAAAAACTATTGTTGGTCAATCATGTTTGACTCTTCATGACCCTGTGGACCACACTTTGCAATATTTAAAAAAAATGACTTCCTCAGAGTATGTATTCCCTTCACTAATGTAGGTGGCAACCCATCCATAACTTAATACATGCTTTTTATTACTTGAAATGGGCAAATGCATACGTATGAATACACTAAATACACGTACACATATTCACTCATCCCTTTACCTGATGACCAATAATTTGGAGATGGGACTCTCAGAATTTAGGCAAGTTGGTCCTTGGGTTAATATTTAGTGCCTGACTTCTTCTATTTCTTCTTGCGCAGTCACGCCTAATGCTCTGTGACCGCATGGACCATAGGGTTTTCTTGTTTGTCATTTCTTTCTTCGGTGAATTAAGGAAAAAAGAGGTTAAGTGCCAGTGTCACACAGCTAGTAAGTATCTGAGGCCAGATTTGAACTCAGCTCTTCCTGACTCAGGTTCTAGCACTCTGTCTACGAAGTTATCTACTGAGCTATCTAGCTTTCAAAAACTACCTTGTAATTATTTTGTATATATGTTGTAAATTCTTACCAAAATGAAAATAAGAAAGTCCAGGCCAAAAGGAGCTTGTAAAATCTAATGGAACTGCAGGGAAGAAGAATGTACAAGCACCTATAACACAAAGCAGCATATGATTCAGTAAAGAAGAGATTTTTTTTAATTAGCTTGAGAGAGTTAGGAAGAATGAATTAAGAGGATGGGGGAAGGCTTTATGGAGAAAGTGGAGACAGCTAGCCAAGATCAAAGCAGCAAGTTCTCCAATTTAGCTGGAGCATGAAGCAAAATTTAAAAGGTAGATTACAGCCAGATTCCAAATGGGCCTTGAATGCCAAGCTAAGGAATTTACATTTTAATCAGTACACAAAGGAAAACCACTGAAGGCTTCTGAGCAGAGGAACATCCTATTCAGACTTCTGCATTAGGAAGATTACATTGGCAGGAGTCTGACAAGGTCAGGCAGAGTCAGGCAGATCAGACACCACCATAGGCCAGGTAAAAAGTAATAAGATATTGGATTAACATAATAGGAACATGAATGGAAAAGGGGGGATGCGATCTAAATTCCAACTCTCTGAAGACTTGAGACTCATTAATCTATATTAGCAACAGCATTTAACTTTGTGAAAAACAAATAACCCCAAGTTAAGCTAGGTACAAGCCAGGTAGCTAGATGGCTCCGTGGATAGAGCGCTGGTTCTAGCATCAAGAGGAGTTCAGTTCAAATCCAGCCTTAGATGCTTATTAGATGTGTGACCCTGGTCAAGTCACTTAACCTCTGTTTGCTTTAATCCACTGAAGAAGGAAATGGCAAATCCCTCCAGTATCTTTGCCAAGAAAACTCCATGGATGGTATGGTTCACGGGGTCACAAAGAGTCAGACACAGCTGAAAAAGAAGACAAAGAAGCCTACATTGTAATCCAAGGATCAACCTAGCTAAATTCTGGAAATTTCATCTCCAAATCATTGGTCAACAGGCAAAGGGATGAGTGAATGTATGTACACACGTTTTGTGTATGCATGTCACTGTGCTTGGCCACATCAAACAAGAAAAGTATATATTAAATTATGGATGGGCTGCGATCTCCTACCCACACTGAGGAAGTTGTAGATGTTTTGAAAAACTATTGTGACTTAGGTTATCAGTAATTTTGTATGCTGGTTACAATTCAAAATTGGTTTTTTTTTTTCTACAAAATAGTAATAGTCCCTGAAAAGGTCAAGTTGTTTCTTTAAAAAGTTACATAACTTTTAGCATTTCAAAGCTCACAAAATTCAATGCCTTGAAAGACAGACATAACGGCTACCACATAGTCTAGTCTGGCTACGTTAAAAGGATAGGGAAAACATTTTATACCTCTTTGTATCTGAAATCAATCCATCGCGAAGCAAGGAGGAACCCAGCATGTGCCAGGCACTGTTTAAAACAAATAAACAAACAAACAAAAGGAACTATTCCTTCCCCTAAGGAGTACTTGATCAAGCCCATCTTCTGTGCCTAACAATCTCGTACACACAGTAGACACTTAATGTTGGTTGGTGATGATCCTTCCCTAAAGCCCTCCTCTGATTCCTTACTGTAAGGTGACAGTGACCCCGGATCCTCAAAGACCATGCCACAAAAGCACAAACTGAAAAACACTTAAAAGTTGGGACAAACTGATCCCTGGAAGGTTGATTACCGGGTTAGAAGACTATTTTTGTGACCCTAGAAATTCATGAAAACTATATATTAAGGCTCATAGATTTTAATCCTGTGTCAGTATAGGGAGAAACACCCCCACCCCCACCCCCCACCCCCGCCTTAGGATACCACCGATCTTCTGAAGCATTCAATTGATGATGAGGACAGTGGTGCTGGTGGTGATGATGATGATGCCACCAGGGGCAGAATGGCAGAGGAGAAAAAGCACCAGACTGAATTCTGGTTTGGGCTCTGCAGCTAATTCACTGGATCATGGTGGTCTAGTTATATAACCTGGGTCTCAGTTTCCTTTTCTATCAAATGGGAACAGGGGGACTAGGTCATTTCTAAGGTCCCTTCAAACTCACAAATTCTAGATTCATACGGTCACAGTAATTTGAGGTTTCATTTCCTTTGACCATCACTTGATGTTTTAGAGAAGACACTCAAGGTAACAACTTCTTGACTTAGGACATAGTTGAGACTGACTGAGTCTTTCCTTTCTCTCCAGGCCTAATCTGTAGACCTCCCACCCCAACATACCCATACAGTGCAGTCAAGGGTTCCTCAGCTTAACCTTGCCATCTCTCATAGATCAGTGGAAGTCCTTGTACTTCTCCACTGAAGCCTAGACCTGAAGATTACAGAAGGTAGAATTGAAGCTATTCTGGTCCCCGACGTTAATGACTACAGTCCTCTCACCCTGATTCTCTCCCATATAAGCAGAGGTTTAAAGGTGGGTCGATGCTCAAGTCTTTTGCCAATACCTAAGCAACCAAAAGATAAGTATTTATTAAGCATCTACTATGTACCAGGCATTGTGCCAGACAATGAGATGTCAAGATCGCTGTGCCAAGACCATGCTTCTCTTTTTACTCCTCTCTCTTTACTATTAGGAGTCACCCTGTTTTCCAGAGCTAAGGCCCAGCAAGAAAGCTGTGCCCTGAGCTTGGCATAATAACAATCCTTTGCACTCACCATCCGGAGGAACTCCGCTACAGCTAAATCACAGAACTGGTTCACACCAGCCCCAGGTGGTCCCTGAACTTCGACAAACACCTGCAGGGACCACGTTCCAGCCATGAAGCCCTGCTATGAATCAAACCTGTCTCATTGTTGCTGTTACCCCTCATTGCCACAGCTACACCTTAATGCTCAGTTCTTTGTCTAGCCATAACTATATGTATCAAGTCTTAGCCTCAATGCCTTGGGTATCCTCCTGGGAGAAGACACTGGCATGTGTGTCTAGTTTCCCTCCTCCAACAGAACAGAGAAAGCTTTTTGCTTATAACCTCTGTGAGCTCTTAGGTTTTATTTTATTTTATTTTTCAGAGTTGACAGTTGGTATAAAGCTTTTCCTATAACCTCTGTGGCAATTTGGTTTATTTTATTTTACTTTTCAGAGTTAACAGTTGGTGTACAACCTCTGTGAGCTCTTTGGTCATTTATTTTCAGAGTTTAACAGGAGAAACAAAACCTAAAATGAAAAAAAAGCCTGCCCTCAAGGAGCTAATGGCCTGAGGGCCTGTTTGGATAGAGTGCAGGAAGGGAAGTAATTTATAGGTAGGCTAGAAAAGTAGGTTGGAGCCAGATTGTGACAGGCTTAAAATGCTGAACAAAGGAGTTTCTGTTCCCTCTTAGTGAATTGATGTGATCAGATCTGTGCTTTACAAATATCCCTTTGACTGTGGGGAGGACAATTTGGAGAGGGGACTTTAGGCAGGGAGACCAGTTAGAAGGATATTGCAATAATCCAGTTAAAAGATGATGAGGGTCTCTACTTGGTTCAAAGCCCTGTGAGCAGAAAAAAAGGGACAAATACAAGAAATGTGATGGAGGTAAAACTGGTAAGACTTGGCAATTAATTGGGTATGTGGGGTGTGGGAGAGTGAGGCATCAAGGATGATTCCTAGGTTGCTAATCTGTTTGACTAGTAGGATGATAGTTTTGTTAAATTCTGCCATGTCCAGACTCTTCATGACTCCATTTGGGGTTTTCTTGGCAAAGATACAGCAGTGGTTTGCCATTTCCTTCTCCAGCTCATTTGACAGATGAGGAAACTGAGGCAAACAGAGTTAAGTGACTTTCCCAGGGTCATACCATTAGGAAGTATCTGAGCCTGTATTTGAAGTCAAATCCTAGCTTCAGGTGTCCTGCTCTATTCAGTACACCACCTAGATGCCCTCAACAGAGATAGGGAAGGTCCAAAGGGGGGTGAGTGGAGGTAGAGGAAGAGGGAGGGAAAAGATAGTGGGTTCTGCTTTGGAGGTGAGACGCCAATAGGGCATCCATCAGCAGCACTTATTAAACACCTACTATGTGCTACAGGAAATGGAATGTGCAAACAGCTAGTTTGGTTAGGTTATAAAGTATGGGAAAGGGATTAACATTAATAAGGCTGGAAAGGGAGGGCCACGTTGTGAATGGCTGTAGGTGGCAAAGAGGAATTCATATTTTATCCTTGAGGCAATAGGGAGCCACCGGAGTTTATTTCTGAAATGTCCAACAGACAACTGGCAATGAGGGACTTAAGCTCAAGAAACAGAATAAGGCTGGATATGTAGATCTAAGAGTCCTCTGTGTCCCAAGAATTCCCATGTCACAAAGCTGGTTATCACAAAGGAAATCCTGTTGTTCTCTCCCTCATCAATACTACTTTTCAAGCCTTTAAGGCATCAACTCTGCATTTAAACTGCCAGGACATTCAAAGTAAATAGACAGGTGGAACACTGAAGTTACAGTAATATTACTAGGGGCCTGGCAGGCTGTCAAAAGAGACTATGTAAATAGGGTTAATGGCTTACTCTGAAGCAGGAGAGGGTTGCAGCCTTGGGCCTGGTAGCTGCTAAAGAAAACAACAGAATTTCTTAACTATGACTCTGCAGAAATTCTCCAGGATCAAGGGATCTAAGTGAATAACACTGGAGACAAAAGCCAAAAAGGACTTAGAGAACTTAAGAGTCTGATCCCACCCCACTTTATAGATGAGTAAACTGAGGCCCAAGCAGTGAAGTGGACTGTCCAAAGTCACCCAACAAATCAACTAACATTTATTAAACTGTAACAACAATGCTGCTAGCAGTTTCTGTGGAGATGTAAGACCAACAACACCAGCACACAGAAAGGCTGCTAGCACAGATTCTTTGATCTGCTTTTCTAAGGAAAGCAACTTTAACGGGTTTACAATCTCACTTTAATTAAACATACATATATCATTCACTTAGTTAAGGGGAAAAAGGCAGCACCCTGAACTTCAGAGCAAATACAAACAGAAATTACAAGCAGGAGTTACAAGCAGATAAAAATAACACAAATCAACAGATGGTCTTCTATCTGTAGGACCACAGCAATACCTACATAGTTACCAGAGAGAGAAGCACCAACATTTGGGTTTTCAAAGACGGGGGCTCCTTAAAGGCTACCCAGAGTCTCTACACTAACATTCTTCCAATGAGTGAGCCCCAAACAAAATGCTAACCTCAGAGTCTATATACATTTCTTCAGGGTCAAAGCACTTCACACCTCTCTAGAGTTTCACACCTCTCAAGGGTTTCACAGCTCTCATTAATTAGCAAAAGGGTGTGGGCCTTTATATAAACAAAGCCAAGACTCGATCAAAGGCATTCAATTGCCTTAGGGCTGAGAAGCAATCCAAAACAAAAGACAACAAAAAGTCCCACTTTGCTTGCCCTTACATAAATACCTATTACTACAGGCACTGTGATAGGGTTACAAAAAGAGGCAAAAGAGTCCCTGCTCTCCAGGAGTTTGCAATCTAATTGGGGGAAGGAGAAGAAGGAGGAAAGATTTCAAGAATAGCCAATCACCTTGACTTTCGTCTTACCACTGGACTCTGATGACTCTGGAGGAGAGAGCTAGGCTGATGACTTTGCACAGCTCTGTCTCACTTAAACCCAATTCCTGTGCAAGTTAAGACATCACCCTTGTGATGTCATTGGTTCTCTTTCAGAAAGAAGGACAAACAACAACCTAATGGGGAGACAACTTGAAAACAAATATATACAGGATAAACAAGAATTAATTAACAGAGATACTAGAATTAAGAAAGGTTGGGAAAGTCTTACTGTAAAAAAGATGGAGCTTTAGTTGAGACTTAGAGGGAACCTGGGGAAGTTAATAGGCAGAGATGAGACAAGAAAGCCACTGAGTGGCACAGTGGATAGAGCTGCAGGCTTGGACTCAGGAAGACCTGAGTTTAAATCTGGCCCCAGATACTTCCTAGCTGTGTGGCACTGGGCAAGTCACTTAACCTCTTTTTGCCTCAGTTTCCCTAAATGTAAATGAAATGTAAATGTAAAAAGAGCTAGAGAAGGAAATGTCAAACCATTCCAGTATCTTTGCCAAAAAAACTCTGAATGAGGTCAAGAAGAGTCAGAATTGACTGAACAACAATGCTCAGTGAGAGTGTTCCAGGCATGGGGACCAGCCAGAGAAAATACCCAGAGCATGGGGAAAGGAAGCAGATGGAACAAGCATTTATTAAGCATTACATGCCAGACACTGTGCTAAACATTTTTTACAAATGTTATCTCAGGTAATGAGTGGCACACCTAGGATTTGAACCTAAGCACACAAAATTGGGGTGGGGGAGTTCCTCAACCCATGGAAAGCCCACAAGGGATAGAAAACATTCAAAGCACTGTACTAGACACTGAGGAAAGTGTAAGAAACTTAAAAAGGAGTCACTGGGCTCCCAGAATTTAGTTGAAAAGATAAGGTACATACACAAATATGTATGTGTTACAAAACAGCAGAACACAAAACAGGAAAGACCAGTGCCCAGTGCTGTATGAGGTGCAAGGAAGGAAGAATCATTTCTGAATGGAGCAGTGGAAGCCAAGGCATTTGACCTAGATCTGAAAGATAGGTAGAAATTGAACAGGAAAATCGTGGAGGGAGTATGGAAAAGGAAGGGAGATAAATCATTTCAGGTGGGGCATGGCAGGAATGAAGCCACAGGAGGTAGACAAGAACAGCCAGGGAACATGAAAGATATGCTTAGAAATAGAGGGAGGAAGGCCTTTCAGGGCCTCCTGGGGTTCACATCTTGGCTCTCACAGTATATATTTGCAGGCGGACGGGGGGAGGAACAAGTCAATTAGCTTGGCTTAGGCATTTTATTGGCTGTGTGACCCTTGGTAAGTCTCTTAAACTTAACCTTAATTTTCTAAGACTATACAGAATAGGTCCCAGACTATTGGAGGAGAGGGTAAAGAGGCCTAAGACTGGAAAATGAAGGGGGGTTGCTCAATAACCTCTAAGGGTTCCTACCCAGTATAAATAAATCTATGATCCTAGGACCCATTGACTCCAAACCCAACACTCTTTCCACCACATTCTGCAAAGCTCAAATTTCTGAAGATCCTCCAAAGTCAAACGAAAAAACCCAAGGTCGAGCGCCTCATTAAGGGCTCTCTACAATTAAATTACAGGCTGAATAAAAAAAGTATGGCGGGGATATAGCAACACCAAAAAAATATAGCACTGAGTATCACAGGATTTGAAGGCCTAGAAAGGGTCTTGAGAGACCATATAGTCTGGACTTTCATTCTATGAACAAGGAAACACAGCCTGAGAAATAAGACAACTTGTTGAAGGCCAACCAGATAAGAAGCGGCAGTCAAGATTCAAATCCAGATGTGCTAACGCCCAAACCATTCGTTGATGGCTGTGACCCAAAGTTATTGAAAAACAGCTGCATAAAAGTCAAATCAATGTTCCTGACCCTGGAGTCCAAGGACTTGAGATGAGATCCTGCCTAGGATGCTTACTATCTGTGAGCAAGTCACTTCAATATCCAGGACATCAGTTTCCTTGTCTGTAACATGAGGAAGTTGGGAGCAGATGGTGTCTGACATCCCTTCCAGCTATGATCCTATATGCCAATGGCCATGATAGGGCATATAAGCTTCTTTAGGACAGAGGACTAGTTTCCACTTGTATTTGTATTCCTGGCATAATACTGGCTATACAGCACACACTATATAAACGTTTACTGAATTGAACTTTATTACAAAATGTTTTCATGCACATTATCTTATTTGATCCTCACTGATCACCCCTCCCCCCAATTTCATATTAGGGAACAAAGTTTCGGAGAATTTAAATGATTTGTCTTGGGTCACATAGTAAATGGTAGGTCCCCAGGTTTCCTGTCTCCAGGTCCAATGCTTTTTCTTTTGCTACATCACACTGCCTCTCTCATAACAACAACAAAAGCCAGGTATGACTAATGACAAAAACAATATGGTGCATGGAAGATTGCAATTGACATATGCGTTATGACATTAGTAATGTACTGAGTGTCCACCACCATGATTATCACTATAGGTTTTAACCAACCAAGAATCTAGGTTTTAAATACCACTTAAATGACATTTTCCCCAAAGAGTTAAATTACCATTTATAGCCTATTCTTCTTATTAAAAATTTATCAATTTATTCCTTGCTCCTGGGATCCAGGCTTTCATTTGTTTTAGAAGGAAGAAACCTTTGATCTGCAATTCTCCAAGGCTGCAATTGTTTTTATTCTGCAATTCTTCTCATTAAAAATAAATAGCTCCACTCTCTAAAATGCACCTGCGAAGCACTTAAAATACCCATTTTAACAATAGGAGACCTATTTTAGTCTTACCACAAACAGAATCTACTGTTTAAACGGATTCTGAAATGGAAAGAGCACTTTTCTTCAGTGCCCTGGCACCATCCTGTGTGGTGAAGATTGAAGGTTTGTAACTAATCAGTATTTACAGAGCTCGCTCAAAGGGCAGCTTCTTAAAGCTGGAGATCTGAACTATAATCATAAGGCTCCACATACTATCTATTGTCTTCCGCTTGAGCAGGAAATATCAAGCCAACTTTCAGTCACAGTCTGATTCAATGAATGCTCCACGCTTCACCCCTAATGCATTCCAGACCACCGGGAACAGGATTTTCTTCTAGCAGATGACATACAGAAACAAGCCCTAATAGCAAGATGGGGGAGAGGAGAAAGGAAGAAGCTTTTAGTGGATAACTCCAAGATGGCTGCAGAAATTAGACTTTTCCTCTATACCCTTTCATTTTAGCAAAATGCCTGTAATTTGGACCAATGGAAATACAAAACTTTTCAATACCAAGCAATGACCATTAAAGTATCGCTGATGACTCCATTTTTGCAACACAACCCACTGCCCTCAATAAATATTTTGGGGCGAAAAAATGAGTGAGCAAATGAATTAAATTCCTCCACTTGCATAACCAAAGGTTTTCTTATGCTTGTTTCTATGAGATGGCATGAAGGAGTAAATAGACAGCTGGCCCTGAAGTCAGGAGGTGGCCTGGGGTTCGAGTCTCCCCTCTGATACATCCAGGCTGTGTAATACTGGGCAAGTCACTTAAACTCTAGTGGTCCAGTCAACTCTCTGGTAAAGGCAGTGTTCTCACCTAGGGATTCCCTATATTAATGAAATCACATATTCCATCTAATTCTTATTCCAGGATTGCAGGAACCAAGATCATTCGAGGTTATCAATATTTTAAAAAAACATGGAATTTAGAATAATTCAAAGTTCTGGACTGATCCTATCACAGGTAATGATAAGCCAGCCAGAAATTAATTACTTGAACTCTGAACTGCCCATTACATATGCACCGAATGGCAAATCTTTGTAATAAATCAAGAGCCAGAATGGGAGAGCATCAGCTGTGTGATTTTGGATGCCCAAGCAAAGGGGAGTTATGAATTGGGGCTCACTGTCTCAGATATTAAGCTTTAAGTCAACATTCAGGGTAAGGCACACTTGGACTTAATAGAGAAAAAAGTCAGACGAATGGGAAGGAGATGGTACTCCCCAATTCAGTGGGGAGAATAAGCAATGGATATTGAGAGAAACTGTTTAACTATACACTTCCTTCCTGCTCATTCTTAGGCTTCCTTTTCCTAAGAGGTTTGGAAAGGTATAAAGAAGAGAAACCAGAAAAAAGAACCATCTAAAAAATCACATCAACTCCCTTAAAGAAAGAAAAAACCCAACACCCAAATGGATGAAAAGAATTTAATATTGTTCTGATATTAGTTTGGCAACAAACGATACTTCCTCTTAGGGCACAAATATACTAGATGTGTGAAAATAAAAGTGGAGATAGAATTCTTCTGCCAAAGGATAAATGAAATCATTTCAAGTGTGGCTAAAGGACAAGTTTGGACACAACCATCCCACCGTCCTGAACACTGACAATTGTTTCATAGATACTCCAACAGTCACTTGAGGCCCCTCCTCAAATGCCTTCTCCAGGAGTGTGAGTACTCACCAGGACAATCTGGCCACTCACCAATCTGTAATGTCTATTATCTCTGCTCAGTAATCCAACTCTATTTCATTTCTCTCTCTATAAAAGCTTTGTCAGCATAGTTAATGTACTTTCATTCTCAAAGTCTAGCCATTTGGCAAAAATGATACTGGATTAATAGATAACAGCTTGTCATTACTCCCCACCCCCCCAAAAAAATACTCATTCAAGTATGTGGCAAAATGGAAAAAACAGACTGAGTATTTTTGAAAACTTGTCATTCTGGCCACTAACATTCAATGGATCCACGAAGTCCAAGTATGTCTTAGGCATCTTCTTCTCCCTTTAAAACATCAGTCTTCAGTCACAGAATCAAAACTTTAGAGCTGGAAAAGTCCTATGCAGTTCAACTCTGTATATAGAGAAAAAACTGAAATACCAAAGAAGCTGCCACCCATTCAAACTGACATGGCTAGAAAGCAGCAGAACCAAGATCTGCCTATGTCCATTGTACCACATTATACCATTAGCAGGGTGCATCAATTTTTATGAAAAGTGGAAGAAACAACAAATCGTGAATTTGCTCCAGAGATTAACTGCTGGTTTAGATACAAACTGCTGTCACTTTATGTCTGGATGCCTCCTGTTCTCATGTGTTAATCAGAACAGAATTTTTTTAAACATCCACAACTTTTGAAATAATGTGTCCCTAAGGTAAAACGTAAACCTCCTGTTTAGCTTTTAGAGCCTGAAACAAGTTGGCCCCATCCTATTTTTTCAGCCTAACTGAACATTATTCTGCCTCCCACACTCTAAGCTGACCTCTCTCTTCCTCACACATGGCACTCCATCTCCCCTCTCTATTACTTTGCACTGGCCAAACCCCATGACGAAATTCTCTGGCTCCTTACCTCTGCTATCTCCCTTTAAGATGCAGCTCAGGTACCATCTTCTGAATGAAGCTTTTCCTTCTCCTTCAGCTGCTAGTGCCCTCCCATCCAAACTAACTTGCATTTAACATATATTAATTTTACATTTATGTATGTAATGTATGCATGTGTATTACATATATAATATATACAATAATACATTTATATATATAAGCACACACATATATTTTATATGTACTTCTCTCTCTCTCTCATTAGATTGTAAACCCAACTGTGAATAGGGACTGATAAATTCTCTGTATTTCTATGCTTAGTATCTGGCATGATGCCTGGCACACAGTAGGTACTTAATAAATACTTGAATTACTAATTGATATAGTTCTAACTCAGATGAAAAATATTGGTTCTGATGCCAGCCAATGTGAATAATACAAGGTTAAGGTTTAATCAAAGCCCCTTTTATCTTAATGAGGAACTTCTGTCTACATAGTTTCCAGCACACATCCCCACATATAAATGCTCAGAAAGTCCCCAAATTGTTAAACGAATGGAATATATTTCTTATCTCCCCACCCTAGAGTGGAATAGCATGGCCTTCTTCAATCTGGTACTCATTAAAGATCTTCTCCTGACCATACTCTCTCTTTTTCCACATGTCAAGAAATCACCCATGATGTCATTGCTTCTATTCTAAAGTGAAGGACCACCCCCACCACCACAACCAATTCTATTAGAATGTAAGCCCTTCGAAGGCAGGGACTAGTTTTGCCTTTCTTTGTATTCCCAGCGCTTGGCATAGTACCTGGCATATAGTAAGCATTTAATAAATGCTTGTTTATTAGTCATTATCATTATTATCATTTAATAGTAACAAGCATTTCCATAGCTATGGCTTGCAAAACATTTTTTACATTTTATCTCAATGATTGAATGATTGCTCTTTCAACTCTAGTTCTACCCCTACTCCTGATTACCTTCATTATTCTGACTCTGGAACACCTATGAAGCCTTAGAATTAGCTCAAAGCAGATGGAGAAGGCAAAGGGAACCAAGACTATCTCCTTAATCCAAAGCGACACGGAGAGATAAGCACAGCATTAGATGCCAATATGTGCCCATCTTATCTCTGCTTTGCTTCCCAGGGCCTTCCACCTGACACCTTACATGCTGATTTTGCCTTGTAACTGTCACTTTAATGATCATTCAAAAGGACTCTTCCATTTCTCCAAATCTCCACTATCTCAGTGGGGCACAACCTTGAAATGGCACTTTAAGGAGAGTGCGTCGGCAGCTCGAAGGGGCAGGTATTCAATCCCAGAGGGTAAGAGCAAGGGAGTCCCATCATTCAGCTGTTCTAGAAGAGGAGAGATCAAAAGTCTGTTCAAGTCAAGGTGATATCATTAGCGGTTAAGAGATTGCAAAATAAAACCAGGTTTCTTTTTGCTGCTTGTGAATTCACTCAATTGCTTACTAAAATATCTCTGAATCCCAAACTGCAGAAACTAATGAGGAGCAGATCAAGGAGGTGTTACTGAGAGAGAAGCCTAATAGAAGTGGGCTTAGTAGACTGCCATCCCATCCATGATGATAATGAAAGATTTCTGCTCTCCGAGGTAGTAGTTGGGTGCAAGAATCTGACTGATGCACCTTTAAGATATCCTTACTGATATATCCATCAAAGACTGAAGGCCCCTAAGTCAATGTGCAGAGCAGTGTCACCAAAAAGTAAATCCAGGGCTTAATTTTCCCCTTAACAGAGATAAAATACACAATTAACCAAGCTCTTCTACTGCCCAATGGGCCCACTAGGACCTGAGGGAATACAGCAACTACAAACCAGAGTTCAGGGGAAAAGAGAAGAAAACTATCCCCAGAAAGCAATGCTGCCACCCGGGATTAGCAGCCATGGGAGTGGGACAGATGTCACAGCAAACAGCCTAGAGCCATAACCTTCTCCACGGTCTTCGGTTCCATAAGCAGGCTAGTAGTTTGGTGACATGAGACAAGCTGTATACTCTGATCCCAGGCCTCAAGCCTCTTGGGGATTTTAAAGAACAATTGTGGCACTAGCAGGAGACCTCCTTGACACCTATGGACCAATGGCATCAAACAAATAAAAATGGGGCCATTAAACCCCCTTAAGAATTCCTGCCAGCTACATATAAACATTATCTATGTTTATTGTATTTTCATTTATTGTGCTAAATATTTCCCTACTATATTTAAGAATGTTGTGGGCAGGATGTTTGATCCCTTTTGAGGCGCCTTACAACGAATAAAGAATGAGGGGCAGAGAACTAGGAAACTTAACTGCCAACTATACCACAGCAAGCAACCAGCTGGGGAGAGGAGCAATCCATGGTCTGTCACCCAGGTTGTTAAGCCTTAGCATATATGCATCCTGATAGCTGGGACTATATGCCAATCAAACTTGCTCACACAGAGGAGACTAGGGTACCATCTACAGAGTTGGATTCTAGTCTGAGATCCATGATTTCACCAGCTGTTGAAGTTAAGGTCTTCCTGATTACCTCACAGAAGTATGAAAATATAAGGTGATCAGAGTGGTAGTCTTGGTGTTGCTAGTTCTTTGCCCTTGGAATTGCTGCAAGGCAAGGTTGTATAGTGGCTAGAGAGCCAATCTGGGAACCAGAAAGAACTGGTTTCCAGTCTTTTGTTATTGTTGTTTTGGCTGTTTGTTGTTCAGTCATTTTCAGTTGTGTCTGACTCTTCATGACCCCATTTGGGGTTTTCCTGGCAAAGGTACTGGAGTGGTTTGCCATTTCCTGCTTATTTTTTTTTTTTTACAGATGAGGAAACTGAGACAAACAGAGCTTAAGTGATTTCCTCAGGGTCACAAAGCCAGTAAGTGTCTGAGGCCATATTTGAACTTAGGAAGGTGAGCTTTCTTGACTCCAGGGCTGACACTCTATCCACTGTGCCATCTAGGAGCCCTGGTTTCAAATCTTGCCTACAATAAATTGTACAGTGAAAAGAGAGCTAGGACTAGAGCCTCAGAACCTCAGTTCAACTCCAGCTCTGCCACTTATTACCCATGTGACTTTAGGAAGGTCATTTAACCTCACTGAGCTTAGGTTGCCTTCTGTATAAAATGAAGAGAGTTGGTCTAGCTGACTTCTGAGGTCCCAGCCAGCTCCAAATCTGTGACTCAATGTCCTGCCCGTGTGATTCTGGGCAAGCTCAGCAGCCTTAGTGGCCTAAGCCACACTCTGTGACTATAAATTACGGAGTAGCTGCTGATCCATGTTGGTAGAGAGAGTTTCTTTGTGGGGAATCTTCAAATGCTCAAAATCACAGGAATGGAGAGATCATGATGATTGGGTGGCAGCACTGTTTGGGGAAAGAGTACTGAGTTTCAAACCAAAAGCCCCGAGTCCATGACCCAGCTCTGCCTCTTACTAGTTATGTAACAGATTCTCTAAACCAGGTTCCTCATCGGTAAAACACAAATCGCCTGCGTTCCCTTCCTCATAGGGTCATTATTATTGTACAGTGCCATATTCATGTGAACTACTGGTTGTTTTAACAGAAGGAAACGCTAAATAAACATCTGCCTGCCAACGACATTTTTTTCCTAAATATTCTCCTCGGAGCTGCCTAATGAGTATTACTAATCCCCAGATGAGAAAACTAAAACGTGAAGATGCTAAATCCATTACATTCTCTTGAAATATTGGCTGCACTTCTTATTTTCCATTCTCATTAGCATAAGCTTTGTTCAGTCTTCTCTTACTTCCGCAATAACCTCCTACCTGGTATCTCTACCTTCTGTCTTTCCCACAGCATCCTTCCTGTCCATTTGTGCAAGGACTCTCACGGTTCCCTTTCTCCGTAAGTGCAACCTATTACAAATTCATAAACAACCAGTATCATCAAATGGTAGTGCTCCAAAGGACCATGGGAGTATTCTATTTCAATTTTCTTATTGGACCAAAGAGGAAAATGAGGTCCCAAGAGGTTAACTGTCTTGCCAAAGGTCACACGGGTAATTAGTGGCAATTCTGGGTTACAGGATCATAGAATTGTAGCTAGAAGGGCCATTACCCTGGCTTAAAAGCCATCAAATCAATCGCCATCATTTTACAGATAAGGAGGAAACTAAGACCCAGTAAGGTAAAGGGTCTTACTCTGAATCTAAAGAAGTATTCAGAACTCATTTTGTCACCTCTAAGTATTTGGAGGTCATGGGAAGGGATATAGGAGAAGTGATACCACCATCCTCACTGCCTATATACAATGTCCTTCCTTCTATTCCTCAAGCAGTTAAGTTGTCTTCCTGAGAAGCAGTGGCATGTGAAGAAGCAGTCCTGGGGATATGAAATGGGCAAAGTAAAGGACATCTTGCCATTCTCCAAATTACTTTCTCTGGGAGTAAAATGCAGTTTAAATCTCTAGGGATGTCTAGGCTGATGTTTTACATGCCTCAGGCTAGAATTCACTTCTCTCCTACCTCTTTCCCTATCTATGATCTTTTCTGTTTCTTTCAGCACCATGCCACCCTCTCCTTGAGATGTCACCAGAATGTTTACTGCTCCAGGTTAACTACATATAGCCACTGGAAGATACTGTGGGTGGAGTGAGAAGGGTGGGAGGGAGGGGAGGCACGGGCTTGGCAGAGATGAGACCCAGAGTAACGGTTAAGAGGAAGGATGGGAGAGAGAGGGACAAAATGAAAAATACAGTATCCTGGATACTCGTTCCTTGATTTGCTTCTCCCTTAGGCACTAAGTTCTATATGTATATTTTCCTTTTGTCTTCCCTACCACCAAAAAACTCTGGAAGTTGCTATTCACCAGAACAGGAAGGAGGCTGCAAAGAACCATGAATGTAGATCTTAGCTCTGCACAACCGTGTAGACCAAGTTTCCATGTTCAACAACAAGGTCACTTAAATAGCAGCTAGTTTCAGGCCTACTTTTGGTCTAGATCTGGCAAAAAGAGACAATTTGCTTCTCATCTCTCCAATAATGCCTGAAACTTCTGAATGCAAATGGAATAAATCTATATATTATCAGATCCCTACATTGACATAATAATTCTGGAGGAATATGAACAGAGTTTAGGTAATTGTGTTTTAGTCCTCTATTTTTTGCAAAATAAATTTCAGAAGGTGTCAGGATTCAATTCCTACAAAATGTGAGAAGAAAAGCAATATGAATCTCAAGACACTAAGACCACACAGGCTCTTGACTCCTAATACAGTTATGAATAAAATAACTGTCATGAGAATAAAAAAAAAATCGGGGTCCATTTTTCCTCACTCCAAGAAACAGAGGAGAAAATTCTTCCCTTTAATTCTATAGACTCCCATCCCATCCATCTATATAGCTAGCCATCTATCCACCTGTCCATCTGATTACAGAATGACAAACAAAAACAACTCAAGCTCTATCTCCTGCCTATGTTATATTTCACCTATGAAAAACTACATAATGTAGGGTTTGAGGCTAATATTTGGAAAGAGAGAGATAGGTTCCTTTGACTCTTGTACAATTCTACCCCAAAAAAGATTGAAAAAAAAGAGATGATAAGGGCATAGAAAATTACTTCCCATCATAAATAATAGAATATAACAGGCTTCCATTTAAAATATTGGAAAAGACACTCCTTTATGAGTATCTTTCCTAAAATATGACTCCCCAAACCAAACACAATATTACATAAGTGGTGTGACCAAGGCAAAAGAACAAGATTATAACCTCCCTAGTTGAATCCAAAGCTGCTCTTTTCTTTTAGCTTTTTTGGCTGTCATAACACAACACAGATTTAAATTGGGCTTGTAGTCTATTAGAAGCTCCAGAACTTTTTTCAGATGAACTGTTACCTGGCCATTCCTGCCCTATCATCTTATATTTATGAAGTTGACTATTTAAACCCAAAAGTAAAAAATTTACATTGATCTTTACTGAATTTTATTTTATTGGATTCAGTCCAACAGTCTGGCCTGTTGAGATTTTCTTGGCTCCTGATGCTATTGTCAACTAGCCCATCTACATATATGCCACCTAAAATTTATCACCTGGATTCAAAAAGCTATTGCATATTTATCTTAAACTATGGTGTTTCTATACTCTGTTAATTTCTAGATCCCACTGTACAAGTGGCTGGGTTTCAAAGGCAATAAGACAGCAAATTAAGGAGTTTACAGAGAGTGTCATTCCCAACCACAATGTGATCATTTCTAGGGATTGCAAAGAAAAGAAAAGTCTCCAAGGATTTGCTTTCAACACAGGGTGCTTTGGGCAGAGGCCCAATGCTCTCCTTTAGTCATGATTCTTCCAAGTCCTGATTATACCTGGGAGAAAGATCAAACTAGGTGATAATAGGCCATTACCACCTTATGCTTTTTGATTACCTCCAACCAAAGCCACCTGCTAACTTTCCTTTTAACAAAATGGGTATGTCACCATTTTGAGTTGCCTGTAGGCTGCAGCAGCTTCAGTGAAGAAAGGGGTTGTGACAAGGGCCAGGGCAGCACAGACTCCAGGGAGCAGTCAGACTCACAAAGGGCTGCTAGGAAGTACTGCAGATATTCAAAAATCACATACTAGAGTCCACTAATCCAGACAGTCTTCTATACTTACAAAGGGCTTCCAAAGTCTCAGATAGTAGGCAGAACAGAGAAAGCAATGTTACATTAAACTGGTCAATACTCCTGCATAGGAACTGTTTTTACAACAGATTATATAAGAATTTATTTATTTTGCATTAACATTTCACGGCTAAGAAGGAATACTTTCATATCTGAGTCTGCACACACTGTTCCTACCAGCATACAGCCTCAACAGATAGAAAAGTATGGGAAAACAATAACAATGCAAACACACAGGGATAAACAGGACACACTTAAACCAACAATATTTAAAATGCTGTTATTTATCATACTCCAGATAGATGGTCTCTGGAGGCATTCTGGTCTCCTGTGGAACTTCTCTTGCTCTCATCTCCATGGTTTTTAAGGGCAAAACTTCACTAATTGGCACTAATGACAGGGAGATCCATGGTAAATCACAGGACTTTGCAAATTATCTTAGAAGCAAACAGAATTCAAAGCTAAGAAGTGGAATTGCAAATCATTTGCCCAATTTATTCTGACAGTTGCTTATATTTGGTTATGTATGAAAATGAATACTTCATAAGTGCCTAGAGTATATATTTTTTGCATAACTTAGACTATATTATAACTAAAAAAATGCACTAGCCACAGCTCCCTGGGATGACCTCATTTTTCCTAGGAAGTCAAGAAATATTAGCAAGTTTTTGTCTGTTTTGTTTTTAAAACTAATTGGTGACAAGATTAATTAATTGGGTTTGGTGATGAGAATTTTTTCAAGACCTGACACCTAAGACATGATTACAGATCCTGAAAGTCTCACTGTGTTTAGCAACTGTATTGGTTTGACTCTGGTTCTCAAAAGCAAGAAATGTGAAGGGACTTCATAAGTTACCAAAGTAGCACACGGTAGTTAAATCATACACATAGTAGATAAATTGGCCTGTTGATTTCTGTGAAAGAAACAGAATAACTATTAAGCACCTACTATGTGCAAAACATGGTTCTAAGTGCTCAGAGATTAAGATATTAAAGACATGATCTTTGACCTCAGGAATCCTATTCATGTCTAGCAAGAGAGAAAAGACAGCTATGCCTTGCCATATAATTATGGTATAATTAGTACAGAAAAGAAGATGAAATATGAAGATTTAAAAAAAATACAAGGTTAGAGGAAGAAAAGGCCATTTCTTAAGAAGAGGGAAGGTCAATTATGGAAGAATTTGGCCTGGCCCTTTCTGAAGAATGGGTGGGAGCTGTGGAAGGACATTCCAGGGACAGAAAAGGTACAACAAAGAGAAACTGCTAGATGCGTGTAAGACATAACAAGTAGTCCAGTTTGGCTGATGCAAAATTCACACGTAGACGCGTAATTTGAAAGAAAGAAGCCTAGAAAAGAAGGGAAGTACCAAGGATGGGGAAAGGCCTTGAATATCAGCCTACAGAGTAGAGATTCTGTTTTGTGTTCAAGAGGAAAAGTCGAGCAAAGGACTATGAACAACAATATCAAAGTTATGCACGTGGTAAATTAATCTGGCGGAGTTAGGAAAGATGGACTGGAGTGATTTGAGACTGGAAACCAGAAGACTAGTTGGGAGAATTTTATTCCATGCAGGTGACAATCAGGGACTGTCTAGGATGGAGGCAATAAGAAAACAAATGAGGAGACAGATTCAAGAGACACTGCTGAATAACAGTAACAATATATATGTTGTATAAGGGAGTGAAGACTGAACTTACTGGCAGAAGACCTAGGTTTAAATCCTGGCTCTATAATCTATTAATTGCATACCCCCGGTTGAACTTCAGTTTCTTTCTCTGAAAAAAGGGCATGTGACTAATAGTTTCAACAAACTACCTCACAGACTTGTTCTGAGGCTTAAATGATATAATGTAGGGAAAATATGCTTTGAAATGATAAATCATCCTGTAATTATCTGCTTTTATGGTTGTGGATATAGGAATTGTTTCATTTCTTATATTTGTATCATCAGCACCTAGCATAGTGACTGGCACACAATAAGAACTTAATAAAATTTTGACAACTGATTGTTGAGAACACTTGTGATTGTATTGTGAATGTACGTAGTATATTATTAAAGTTTACGGAATGCTTTAATAAACATGGTTTAAGTCAACAATCCTGTGAGGCAGGGAGATAACTATTTTAAGAAAGCACACAAATAGATGTGTGTGTGTTTGTGTGTGTGTTTGTGTGTGCACACACAGACACAAAGCAGAGGAAATGTTTCCACTCCTCCATTAGAAAAAAAAAAATCATGTTTTTTTTACTTCACTTTTCCACCAGGGGGCAATCCCCCAATGAAATAAAAGAAAACTTGAAACACATCTGGAGAGCTTACACAGCCAATATAAAATGCTCTTTTACAACATATTGCAGGCATAGCTGTATCAGGAACCTGTTCTATTCCCTCGCCAAAGCATTACCAACTACCTCGATTGCATCTGGTCAATAGAAATAAAACACTTGGTTCACTAGGGTGCACTCTTTGTAAAAAGGAATTCTTAGCAAAAAGAAATGTAATTTCAGAATTTTGCCTATGCAGATCCAAACACAAAGAACTGCACTGCTACCCAACATCGATCATTCATGTTCCCTGATAGCAGTTTAGACGGCCTTTTCAGATCCAAACTTTGGAAACTGGTGTGCTCAATATATATTATGTATTTGAGTCTCATGGAATTCTATTGCTGATATGCTCTAGTCCAGAGGCTCTTAACTTAAAGTCCATGAACTTGTGGGATTTTCTTTTAAATATTTTGATGATTCTTTTAATATAACTGGTTTCTTTTATAATTCTATGGATTTTATTTTATGCATTTAAAAACATTATTCTGAGGGGCTAACAACCTTCACCATATTGCCAAAGGAAACCATGACACACAAAAAAGTTAAGAGCCTCTGTTCTAATTCATTTTACAGATGAGGAAACATTGGAAATTTGTAATTAGCAATGAAAAACTGGATAAGAAATAGGCTGATACAAATCTGGGCTGGGGAATCAGCGTCCTCAAGACTCAACATCACGAATCTGTCTTAGTTTACATTCATTCCTTTATCCAACAGACGTCTTCCCAAAAAATCACATGAAAATCAATGTCTGGAAGCTGTCATACTTGGGGGAATTTTCTACTTCAAGTGATCCAAGTCAAAATCACAGAATCACAGAATTTCAGAGTTAGGATAGACCTCCAAAACCATTGAATGCAACCCATCCCTAAACAAGAGCTCCCTCTGTAATCTACTTAATAAGTGGTCCTCCATCCTACCCTTTGCTTGAAGGACTCTAATGAGAGGGAACTCACCACTTCCTGAGGCAACCCATTTACTCACTCTAGCTTTAAGGAATTTTTTCCCCCATACATTTAGCCAAAGTCTGCCTCTCTGAAACTTCCACATCTTGTTCCAAGTCTACCAAGTAGAACAAATCTCATCCTTCTTCCATATGACAGCTTTTCAGCTCCAAATGAAGACAGCTATTATACTGCCCCTGAGTCAAGGCTGGACATCCCCATCCTACCGTGAATCCTTTTGTGAAGCAAAGAATTATTTCTCCAAGGTTGCTGTGCCATTTTGATCATGTCCGACTCTTCATGGACCCATTTAGTTTCTTGCCAAAGATACTGGAGTGGTTTGCCGTTTCTTTCTCCAGCTCATTTTACAGATGAGGAAACTAAGGCAAACAAGGTTGAGTGATTTGCCTAGGTCACACGGCTAGTAAATGTCTGAGGCCACATTTGAACTCAGGTCCCCTTGACTCTAGGCCAGACACTCCATCCACTGTGCCACCTAGCTGCCTTTAACAATCCCCCCAACTGCAATCCTGGTGTTTTCTCTTTCTTGAAATGACTGTCAGATTTTCCCATATGCATTTGTTCTAATAATATAGAGTAACTGTATTACATTAGTAAAAGCTTAACTATTTATATCTCAAGGAAGGCCCTGGACTAAGCAATCGCTGCCTTCCAAGAACTTACCATGTGAAATGGAACATAATGATAGAAGTATAGAGATTATACATTAAACTAAGAATTACATTAAATAAGTGAAGGAAAAAAAAAACTTTGGCCGTTGTGATATCAAATATTGACGTACATTGAACCCATGCCGTCAGCCAGTGCTACAGACAGTAATTGCTCCAGGCACACAGCCCATATGTCATCTTCTGATGACACTGAGAAAGCTTCTAGTACACATCAGTGTCTATTTTAATACCTTGCAGAGGGTACCCCACTTACCACAGGTAAAAATTAGATAACGGCATTGTCTGTACTATCTCCTTCTGTTTCATATGCTTGTAATGACCTCCCCATTTATCCAAGCCTGTTGTAATGCTGGTCAAATCCTTCAAAATGCAGATTAGATGACACCATGAGTATTTTCCCCAGTTGGAAACTATTTCATTGGAAAATGAAATAGAAATGGAAAATATTGGAAAATAATTCATTTAAACTTAGATTCAATTCATTTTAACGACTATTTATTAAGATCCCAGGAGATGTCCAAGACGCTTGTGCTGGGTGTCAGAGAGAGAAAAATCAAATATAACACAGTCCCTGCCCATGGTGCTTCTTTTATGCATTTAGCACATTTCATTTAGTATAAATTATTTGTGCATGGGCAACCTCTCAATAATAGACTTTTATAAGCTCTATGAGGGCAGGGACTATGTCCTTTCAATTCTTATGCTTCCCCTACTCCTTAGCACAGAGCTCTGGAGAGGTATAAATATTTAACAGAATTAACTATTGAATTGATGGTATGATAATCATAGAATTCCTTACCCAAAGAGAAATAGATCTCTCAAATGAAGAGTTTGTCCTGGATCTACAATAGTTTCTAAGCTCCCCATCTTGCTTTGTGACTTTAGGGAAGTCACCTCATTGCTGCCTGCTTCCATTTCTACACCACAGCAATAAATCAACAATCGGTGTGATCTAGCAGGAAACTGGACATTGCTTCAGAAGATTTAAGCTCTAATGCTTTGGAGGTATACTTCCATGAACTTTTATCGCTTGACTTCTCTAAACCTCAGTTCCTTCATCTGCAAAATGGAGATCATGGTACATGAACTACCTATACATGGGGCTGTTGCTCAGAAGGCATTTTGTAAAGTACTTCTTAAATGTGAGCTATTACCACACATTCAGAATTGGAGTAAGCACTATCACAGACCCTCTCATAGACACAACAATGTAGAGCATTCTGTAAGCTCTGGGTCTATTTACAGTCTCCAAGATACTTTCTTTTTCTGTGCAGTTTGGAGGCTCAGAATCCGAGCAAGTTGGTTCTCTAAGGAGGTCTTGGTGCATGCCACAGAGAGAAGCTCCAAATGATTATTACTGTGTTTACTCATATCAGAAGGATAAGTCTAACATAAGCAGCTAATTGTGGGGCTACATAATGTGGGTATATAAACTGAGCCCTTGTTTTGAAAAATCTGTCCCTAACAATTTCCACTGACAGAGCAGCAGTTGCTTCATACTGCTCTAAGGGATTCTAACTGTTCTGAACTGCTTTTAAAAAGCTACTCTCATAATTCATTGCTTCAGTACAACCCAATGCTGGCCCAAAACAATCATGTAACTAAGAATGGACAAGAATGAGAATATATTCGTATACATGGGCTAGGAATTATTTTGAGTTTTGTTTGTCCTTTTTACAGACTAAAAGAATGTGGTCAAACAGTCATTATTATTAGCCTTAAAGTACTACTGCTCTTAACCTGACTCCAAGAATTTAGAACTAGACTGAATGCTCCATGAGGGCAGGCATCAATTCTTTCCTGTGCTTTGTATGTGCCTCCTTGGAAACTAGTCAAGTCTTTTGCACAAAGTAGGAACTTTATTGTTTATTGACTCAAAGTGAAGAAAAGCAGAAAGAAATACTGTGAAAAATTAATACCCCTAAGGAAAATCATCAGCCTACTATGTTTTAAAATACTTCAAAGAAAAATAAATTGATTTATCCCTTTCTGACACATATAATTACTCAAATAAAACTAATAAAGTGTTGCCTAGAAAACTGCTTAGGTGAACCCCCTTGAATGAAGAGTGGTTTATGATAAGCACATGGATTGTTTGTATATAGATGATGCCTCTAAAGTATTCACAAAGTTGGCTCCCTTAAAGGATTTCAACATTCCCTCTATAATCTTGTTTATACTAGTAAATTGCTTAGCAAACTCCCTTTCTGCAGATAATGCAAAGCTGCACTTTAGTAACCCCTGTTCAAATGAGTACAAATTCTGAATTAGAGGGGTCTGAAATAAGGTTTTACTGTTTAATTTTGGTAATGAAAATGGATGGCTTCTTATTTTCAAAAAAGCAGAGAGAAATCTTCTCCTTTTATTATGCTCAATTACTCCTCATCAAGGATGCTCTCGATTATGTATATGGAGAAAACATTAAAGAAAGAACATTTCTTTCAAGAAGTTGAGCAAAATCGAGAAGTTGAGCACCCTGGAAGGGTAATGGGAGCATAAACTGATTAAAGTAATAATGAAAGTTTCTGAAATACCAAGACCTGATTTTTAATAAGGAAGCTGAAATACCATAATAATTTTCATTAAATTTTCGGTAACAGCAGACGTTTCATTACAGGCTATAAAAACCAATGTGTTGAGCTATGCACTAAACTTACAACCTGCTGATAACGGACCCCTCATAAAAGGAGTTTATTGTCCCAGAAATGTTCTAATAAACATAATCATATCCTACAAATCAAGGAACTTTAGCATGTTATCTTATGTAAGCATCAATGCTGAAAGTCATCTCAGAAGAGTAATAACAGTGCTTTGAGTTAAGAAGAAGGATTAAAAAAAAAAACCTGGGCATTGTTCTTTTCTAACCTTGCCTTGGAGGAGTATAGTACCATGAAGATCTCACTGTGGGCAGCTAGGTGAGTACAGTGGATGGAGTGACTGGCCTGGAGTCAGGAAGACCTAAGTTCAAATCTGGCCTCAGTACTTAACTAGCTGTGTGACCCTGGGCAAGTCATTTGGCCTCTTCTTGCCTCCGTTTTTTCATCTGTAAAAATGGCTATAATGACAGGATCTGTCTCGCGTGGTTGTTGTGAGGATCAGTGACATAAGGACTGCAAGGCATTTAGCACAGTGCCTGGCACATATTAAGCACTTATGTTTAAAAAAAAACCCATAACCTTGGGGAGGAAAAGGGTCAACAAGCCCAAAACGAATCCTTAGATACCAGTTCTAGTCACATAGCTGTGACCTCCTTCCTTCCTTCCTCATCATCCTCGTCCCTCTAAATCCCATCCCACTTGACTCAGAGGCTCCATAATGGCTTAATTTGCCAACTTTTAAATTATTTTACAACTAGGTCCATAGGAAACATTACCAGATCGATATCACCACCTCCCATTAAATGGCAGTTTGGTGCATTAGTAATTTTCCTCTCATTACATTTCAAATCCTAAAATATCCATGATATTTTTTATGATGTTCTCTAAAACCACTATAGGCTTGGAGTTTTACTGAGTCCACAGGGGAGGGAAGGAGGAAAAGCATGAAAGGAGGCTCTTAATAGGACTGCTATAAAAATGCTGATGATATACCAGCCCACGCCAAAAAATTCAAAGTATTCTGAAGCTCTGAAAGGCAGAGTTTCACAAGCCAGGGGTGCAAAGTCCTCTTCCTATTTACCTGCTGAGTTGGCATCCAACACGGGCATGTGCAGAATGGGCTTCCCCGACATCGCCCTGCTGACAGACATAACTCTGGGGTAGGATCAGGGCAGGATATCCATCTGTCGGCCCAGCAGCTGTGTCGGGCTCGCATGTTTGCTTCTGTTCCACTGATCTAATTTTTGCCAAAATGTCCAGCCGGCTTCCTTGGCAGTCCCCTCTCCACTAGTATGCTGAGGCCATTAACTGAGGGCAAGTGGGTTGGCCAAGGTTACCAAGAAAAACAACAGTAGCAGAATGCTCGTCCATTGCATTTGGGTCACTGGGGTCACCAAGTCCCCTCTGAAACTCCACCTCACACAGAAGCACTGACTTTATCCCATTTTGAGTCACATACCAGTGGAAAGTTTACCCTGAAACAGAATTCTCCAACCATTAAAATAGAGGCCTATTAGTAGAGGTCTAAACTTTACTTGGTTGATCTCCAAGTAGCAGAGATCATCAGGCCCCTCTCCCCTCATTTTGCTGGAATTCCTAATTTGGAAAAAAACACAAGGTCATCCTAATCCCTTCTCCCCTTCTGCTGTTTTTCAGTAAACAAAAAGTTTACTGTTAGAACCCCTCCCCCCACAAACCAAGTTATCTCAAGACTTCATGAAATAAAAAAGAACTTCTCCCCCACAGAAAGTTTAGGGTCTCTTGCCCTGGAATGCCACACTAGACTAGTGTTGTTAATTCAATTGTTTCAGTCATGTCTAACACTTCGTGACCCATTTGGGTTTTTTTTTTTTTAGCAAAGATAAAGGAGTGGTTTGTCATTTCTTTCTCCAACTCTGTGACAGATTAAGAAACTGAAGCTAACAGGGTAAAGTGACTTTCCCAGGGTCACACAGCTAGTGTCTGAAGCCACATCTGAACTCGGGTCTTCCTGACTCCAGGCCTGCTGTTCTAATCATCGCACCACCTAACTGCCCTTGACTAGTGCTGCAGCATGAGATAAATGTGTTCAGATGCATCTAAAGCAGTGATTTGTTTTGGCTGACTACACTTACACGTTAGAAAAGAGGATTGGGGGATTGGAGCTAGCTAATGACAGACTGCAAAAAGAAATGAAATACCATCAAGAACACATCAAAAACACTAAGAATCTCTACCCCTAAAAAATCAGGAGACACAAACAGGGCAATTTTGTTACCACTTTGTTAAACTGAAGATGTACTTTAAAAGAAAACAACAACAAATGTATATAACAGAATTTCACAGTTTCATATAAAATACTCTTTTTGTTATTTTATGTGCATATTGAAATGTTTGTACTTTTTTAGTTCAATTTCTTTTAAAGTTTTCCTTTTAGACACTAAGGAAGTGCAGTGACAGATTGCCCCTCCATGAAAATGATCCACATTCCTACAGGGCAACCTAACGGCTCTGCAAACCAGGGGCAAACTGACTTTGGAGGAGGGCTGAGAGCAATTGTCTTGCTCAGCTAGGAACTGTCAGGCACAGGTAAAAAACGGTGGAACGGTTTTGAGACATAAAATAAATCTAACTTCAAATGAAGTACCTATAGGAAGCAAGGAAAAAACAAGCCACATTCAGAAGATTCATGGGATCTCACAGCACTGTCCCCTTTGGACTGATGAAACAAGCCTACAGCATTCAGTCTAGCATTTCAAAGGGACCTGTTGTCTCCCCCTTGAAAAGTAGAAATAAAGGACCTACAAGCCTGAGGAAACTACCCTAATGTATTAAGTGTCACATGGAAGATAGATTTCACCCCTGCCTAGCAGCTTAGAATCTCAAAATTCAGATTGCAATGCCAACAAAGACAAGAAGAGGGATGCCTGAGAGCCCCAGACTTAACATCATACCAGAAATCTCCATTAACCAAGTCTCCTCTAGTATAACTGACATTCATGACAACTCCCCCAAATTAAGTTAAATCCAACAAAAATTTATTAAACGACTATTTTGTGCAAGGTGCTGTACTCAATACTAGGTATACAAAAAATGAAACATATCATAATCTTTGTCCTCAAGGACCTTGAGAGGAGCCAGCCAGTATAATAGACTTGGAGAGACAGAGATTTGAGATGGGCTCGTTAGCTATGTGACCTTGAGTAAACTACATTCCCTCTCTAAGGTTAGCTTCTACTATAAAGTGAGGGTGTTGGGATAGTCATGGTCTAAAGACCTTTCCACCTTTGTTGGTAAGCAACATGGGCTCCTTAGCACTTAGTTCAACAAGTGCCCTTGAAGAGTTTGGTTTTTGTTTGCTTTGTGTAATTCAGCTATTTCCTTGAATCTTACTAAGTGCTAAGCCCCAGGCCCAAACCCCTATTAGGTGTAAAACCTATGTGGGTGTAGATTGGCAACTAAGGTGGGGCCCAAGGTGGAGCTAACTCCAGGGAGGACCTAGTTTACATGTCTGGGACAGCAGCGGCTCTTAGACCATGTGGGTTTAAGTCTGCCTCTTTGTGACAATTTTAGACTCACCCCTGACACTGAAAAAGATATAAAAACCAGGGGTTGACCTTCTCTTCCTTGCAGCTCTTTGCCGCAGCAGTGGTGGCACACTTGACTATGGGCCAGCCCTTGTTCTGAGCTCCCAGGCTGAACCTAGATGTTGGTAACTATGAATTGTGCTGAGTCTGTCTGTTGATGTTTGTAATTTGTTTGTATTTTGCTCTGAAGTTCAGGGTGCTGGCTTTTCCCCCTGAACTAAGTGAATGATATTTCTGTGCTGGATTAAAGTAAGCTTATCAACTCCTTCACCTTGCTTTCCTTAGTTAAGCAGATCAAAAGAACCTGTGTTTCGGGGTGCTGGCAGCTTTCTGGGTGCTGGCGGTGGGTGGATCTTACACCCCCACAGAAGCTGCTAGCCAGATTGTGGAAACACCACCTCTACGATTTTACAAGGTGACCACAAGGCAAAAATACATCTTTGTCCACATTCACCCAGAGTTCTCTGAAGTATTATAAGAAGCAAGTCTTAAATGACAGGAAGAAAATAGTTGCAAATTCTGTTAATGCTCCCCTGTGTTTTGGTGTAAGCTCTACCATATCAACTTGTATAACAAGACCAACATGACATCTTCCTAAGAGACAAATGGATTTTATAATGTATAGAATTCCAGAAAAAGAAATAAAGATACCTTGTTTCTAAGTCTAATTTTGGAATCAGTCCATTTTGTCATTCATCCACTAAGCAAAGATTTATTGAGTGTTGACTACTTGTCGGGTACTGAGATGGAGGTTTAAAAAAAGTTTATCTTCAAGGGACTTAAGAGTCAAGGAAAGAAGGTAAAGCTGAAAAGCAATTAAGATTACTTCAAAACAATAATGATTTTTGATTTTACTAGGGCAATTAGGAATAAAAAATTTCAATCTCCCTAGTACTTAGTAGGAAAAAAGTCTTTGAGAGTTGCCATGTCCAAAAACACTCGTTACAACACATCCAATATGGGAAGGAGCCTCTCCAAACCTAACTAAACTGGTCTTGGACATCAAAGATGCAATCCATTCACAATGCCATACTTTCAAGACCACATAGTCTTCTGGCATAGGCTTGGGAAACTCAAGGTCTCCCCTCCAGAACATGACAACACATCAAAGTAAGCCTTTTTATAATTGTGTTAATGTTGGAAATATGTGAAATTTAGAAATTGGCTGCCAAGACTTGATCTGAAAAGTTCAGTTTGTTATATATCTTCAAATATCATAAAAGCAATAAAAAAGATATCAGATTTATTTTAAGGGGGCAGAGCCAAGATGGCCACATGAAAACAGCTTCTTACTGGAGATCTCTCACAAGTTCTATCAGATTCCTAAAAAAAAGTGAATTTGAGCAGATTTGAGAGAGTTAAAAACTGCGAGAAGTCTGAATGGGGCAAATTTCCCAGCCAGGAGAGTCTGAAAGGCTGAAGAAACGAATTTGTAGGCTAGGAGAGTGTTCAGCGTGCAGAGCTGCCCCAGACTGGACCAAAGCAGAAGCGGCTGGCCAGGAAACCCACGTAGGAGACAGGCTGGGAGAAAGCCAGGCACCCGAAACCAGCAGAGATCGCCAGGCCTCCCAACACAGGGCAGAACTCTGTGGAAGCAAGGAGAGGCAGTGCAACCACCGACCGTGAGATACCAGCTCCTGAGGTTTGCAGCCCAAGGTTTCAAAGGTTTCAAATGCTTCTTGAACTTCCTGGAAACATAACGGCCAGGTAAAAAGGCTCTAATCCCTCCCCTCCCCACCCAGAGAATTCCTCAGGGAAAAAAGAAAAAACAATACTGGAATAGAGGAGACAGAACTGGGGCTTCAGGGGCCGAGTAGTGGGAGTACCTAAGTCCAAGAGGGGCAGAGCCAGCAGGGGTCAACACCAGGAGCCCAGACATACTCTTGCTCCCCCAGGGGAAGTGCCAGACACCCAGCTCGAACAACAAAGAGCTGAGACCATTGCTGAAGAGCAACACTGCTGGAGAACAACCCCAGGGGAAGACGTTTCGGGCAGCCAGACCCCTTCCCCCACACCTCAGGAAACTGAAGGCTGTAATTCACAAAGCCAACAACGAGACTCACAATCCCCAGAATGAGAAAGCTGGGACAGTAAGCCCTGAGCCCCCAAAGGAGAAATTTCCTGTAAAGCCAGGAAAAGGCTAACCAACATGAAGAACACACACACACACAAAAAAAACGAGGACCATTGATTTTTTTTTATGGAGACAGGCAGGATCAAAATACCAATTTGGGAGAGGATAACAATGACACTACATCTACATCTGATACCTCAAAAGGTAATGTGAACTGGTCTCCAGCCCAAAAAGCATTACTGAAAGAGCTAAAGGAGGATTGTAAAAACCAAATTAGGGAAGTAAAAGAAAAAATGGAAAAAAATAGAAAAAATGGAAAAACAATCCACTGACAAAATCAAGTCCCTAAAGAATAAGATTGGTGAAATGGCTATGGAGATTCAGAATCTAAATAGAGAAAATGACACCCTGAGAGGTAAAATCAACCAACTGGAAAAGGACACTCAAAAGCAAAATGAAGACAGTAACTCATTAAAAATTAGAGTTGAGCAAGTGGAAGCTAATGACTCCATGAGGCATCAAGAAGTAGTAAAACAAAATGTAAAGAATGAAAAAATTAGAAAAAAATGTGAAATATCTGATGAGGAAAACAACTGACCTGGAAAATAGATCCAGGAGAGACAATTTAAGAGTTATTGGTCTACCGGAAATCCACGATGAAAAAAAGT
>CM053622.1:685102182-685144871 GCA_028646595.1 Phalanger gymnotis | reverse complement strand
TCAATGCCAAGTTATACATGGAAGTTATATGGGATTCCATGCCTTCTTGGAGAGGGAGGGGGGGAGGCAGGGAAGAAAATCTGGAACTCAAAATTATGTAGAACTGTTTGTTGCAAACTAAAAATAAAAAAAAAAATTTAAAAAGATTTATTTTAAGAAATTAAAGATGAAAATTGTTTTCCTGGAGGGAACTTAAAATATTAACTCCTGCCTGCACCCCTATGTTTTACCTTCTCCCCATGCCAACTTTAAATTAGAAGGCAATGAAAATATATCCTTCATATTAGTATATCTGTATCTATAAGATTTTTAAATTAAAATGAGCAATAATTAGCAAAAGTGAGATTTAATTCAAGAGCAATGAGGGATTTGGATGAACCAGAAATCACACTCCTTCAGTTACAAGGCTCAAATCAGAATGTATATGTATGATTTTCTTGATGGTCACAAAGACAGTTTTAGAATGAGGGTCCACCAATTAACTTTAACTTATGAACTGCCAATAAGCTTTACTGGTTTTTTGGCCTTTTGTAAAAAACAAAATTCAGAAAACATGGGTTTCATTCTTGACTCTACCACTCTGTAGATATGTGAACCAAGACACATCAGTGAAAGTCTCTGATGGCTGAAGTGCTTATCTGTAAAATGAAAGTTCTGGACTAAATAACCTCCAAGGTCTCTTTTTCACATTTAAAGTCTATGATTCTACAATAAGTATAAGAGGCACCAAAAAGAAACAAAACAAAACAAAGCAAAAAGTCCTAGGAGAGTTCAAAAGAAGAAGAGATCCTTTCCACCTACAGGGATCAGGGAAGGCTTTATGAAGGAGGTGGAGCTAATCTGGACCTTCAACTTGAACAGGTTTCAACTGGCAGAAATGGAGGAGAAGGTATTCCCAAGTGGGGAATAGCAAGAAGGAAAGCATAAGCCATACTATATTACTAACACTACAATCTTTGTTTTGGATAAGGACAGTAAATACTAAGGTTCCCCCCAAAAAACGGAGGGTTGAAAGTGTTTGTACATTGCTTGGTGTTCACCAGGAAGGAGCATTCTACAAATGCAGTACGGTTAACACTTTTGTTGTGCCTGCTGTCTCCACGCAATAATTTCAGATTGTTAATCCACCAAAGAGATTTGCCATCTCAGGGCTTCAGACCTTGAGCTCTCTCTTATGAAGAGAGTTGGAAAGCTGGAGAAATATGCAAAACATTAGTCAAGGCTGCCACAAGGCTGCCATCACTTATCACTTGAATGAAAAAAAATATATACAAAAGAACAGCCAGAGATTAAAATCAAGTTTGGGATGTATCTGGAAGTTCAATGTCCTCCCTATACAAGGAATCAAGGGCAGAAGAAATGAAGTATTCAAGTCTATACCTGAATAATTTTTACTTTAGAGATACAAGGGAAAATGTATTTTCTACTGTGATCTATATATTTATGATGGGCTCTTCCTTCTTTCCTTCCTTCCTTCCTTCCTTCCTTCCTTCCTTCCTTCCTTCCTTCCTTCCTTCCTCTACAAATGGAAAGCAGAAAGTATGGGGCAAAAAAAGGAAAAAATCCTCTGGCATGTGAGACTAGGAGAAACCATGATGGAAAGTGAAAAGAACACTGGTTTTGATGTTGGATACCCAGGTCTAACACCAAACATTAAGAGATGACCTGAAAGAAAAAGTTCTGCTTGCTTATAAGATGATGTGAAATCTGTTTATTTTCTTTGAGAAAATTTGTAGGACCAGGAAAACTTTTTTTTAAATGAACGGGGGAGCTATTTTGCCCATCAACTAAAAATTTTGTGAAAAAGACCAAGTAGTATTCTTCTACAATACATCCATTTACAGATACCCAGAGATCTAAATGATTGTAATTCAGGACACTCCCTAGCAGCTAGGAGTGAAAATGGCAAGGTAACAGTTGTGTTTCTAATTCATTAGGACCCCTACATGTTTTAGCATTCTCTGCCTTTCTGCAATCTGTCAACATCGGGAGTCGTGTCATGACTATAAGGAAATGTTTTTAACTTAACTTTTGACCTTCAGCCTAATGAGTCCTCTAATTCTACCAGTTCAAGTTGTTGAATTATTCAACAAACAGTGTTCTGACCCAAGGCAATTTAGGATATGGTGATATTTTTGCTAGAAGATGAAAAGGAAAAAAGAGCTGACTTTGCATTCCATTCCAGTTCATCCTGTTAAAAACACCTGAATAGATTTATTTCTTAATTTTCCTTATGCCCGGTAAAAGGCTGAAAATGAAAACATAACGATTGCAAACCACACCCTTCTATTTACGGGAACAGACATGGCTCTCAGGAATGCCTCCTTCTCTCTCCTCTTACCCCCCTGCAAAAAAGGAAGAAAATTATAGGTTGGAATACTGCTTACCAAAGGATATATTTTGTGAATGTTTCTAGATGCCAATCAGAAGTTCTCTGCAACCATGGGTAACTTATATTTTAGTCAACTCTACATGAATGCCTGGGGAAATATGTAAAACATTAATCAAGGCGGCCACAATTGCATACTTATCATTTGAACAGAAAATATATACAAAAGAAAAGCCAGAGATTAAAATTAAGTTAGGGATGCATCTGAAAGCTCAAGGTCCTCCCTATACAAGGAATCAAGAACAAGAAATGAAGGACTCAACTCTACCTACACTTGGATAATTTTACTTTAGAAATACAAGGGAAAATATATTTTCTACTTTGATCTATGTATTTAAGATGGGCTCATAATTCTTTCCTTCTTTTTGTAAATGAAAAGCAGAAAGATACTTTGGGGAGGGAAAACAAAAAACAAACAAAAAAAAACTTCTGGCATGAAAGGCTAGGCTAGGGGAAACCATGCTGGAAAGTGAAACGCAGCCTGTGGGTGTTAGATGCCCTGAGTTCAAATACAGACTCTGCTGCTTCTGCTTGTGTGATGTCTCTCGGCTTCAGTTTCTTCATCCAAAAACTGGAAGTTTGGAGGGTGTGGACTTAATGACTTAGAAAATTCCTTTTAACTCTGTAGCTATGGATCCCATGACTTAAGCTATCCAAGGAAGGAAGGAAGGAAGAATGGAGGGAAGGAGGGAGGGAAGGGAAGGAATGAAGGAAGGAGGGAAGAAAGAAACAAGAAAGAATGGAGGGAAGAAAAAAGAAAGAATAGACAGAAACAGGCAGGGAAAAGAAGGAAGGAAGGAAGGAAGGAAGGAAGGAAGGAAGGAAGGAAGGAAGGAAGGAAGGAAGGAAGGAAGGAAGGAAAGAAGGAAGGAAGGAAGGAAGGAAGGAAGGAAGGAAGGAAGGAAGGAAGGAAGGAAGGAAGGAAGGAAGGAAGGAAGGAAAGAAGGAATTGGAGCCACTACTCTCTAGCCACATAACCTTCAATAAATTACTTAACCTCTAGGGCTCAGTTTCCTTATGCAAATGAGGAGACTGGAGTACTTGAATACTGAACATTCTAGGTCCTAATATTCTAGGATTATTAGGATTACATTATACCCTCCCCAGTCCAGTCAAACTGGTATGCTAACATTTACCTTTAGAGGACATTCCATTTGCTTGCTTTTGATCAAATGAGGTAATATTTGTAAAGCTCTTAGCACAGTGCCTGGCACATAATAGGTGCTTAATAAATGCTTGCTTCCAGTTTCCTTATATTTACACAAGTGACTCCCCCCCCCCCAGGATTATTTCTGGAATGTGAAACCTTTCTTTAACAACATATTGTTGTTTAGTCATTTCAGTTATGTCTGACTGTGACCCTATTTGGGGTTTTCTTGACTCAGATACTGGAATAGTTTGCCATTTCTTTTTCCAGCTCATTTTTTACAGATGAGGAAACTGAGGCAAACAGGGTTAAATGAATTGCCCAGGGTCAAACAGTTAGTATCTGAGGCTGGATTTGAATTTAGTCTTCCTGATTCCAGGTCTAGCACTCTATCCACTATGCCACCTAGCTGCCTTTAACACCCCCCCCCCGACCCCAAAGTTGGTGCTCTCTTCCTCTTGAAATAGCCACGTATTGCTATGTACTTGGTATTTACTTAGTTCTGTACAAGTTGCATTCTCCCCCCTCTCCTGCATGTGGCTCAAGCATGCAGGCACACACACACACAAAGATCAATAGAATGTACTCCCCCTGAGGGAAAGGACTGTTGTCTTTGTATTTCTAGCACTTTGCACCTCGAACACAGCAGGTAATTAATAAATGCTGAAATGAACGGAATTGATTTGTAACATATTAATAGGAGACTAGAACTCAGGGTTCAACTAGAGGCTGAGATCTGAGGTTATTATTTCACGTCCTCTCCCAGAAAAGGGAAATTTGTTTAATTTCCCAAGACACTCATCCTCTCTTGGGCTGTTCTACAAAGTCTATTTATTCTTACAACTGAGATTACTTAAAACTTGCTGCATATGTTTTTATACCTCCAAATAAATTAAATTTCAATGGATTATAAGAAGGATCTTTTTGAGACCACAAAATATTTCTAAGCAAACTTGCCTATCTGCTCTGTTTCTAGAGAGAAGCAAAATGAGTCAGTAGATAGAGCATCAAAGATAAAAATGGGGTTTACCTATGGCAGGTCCTCCTGTCACACCCATTTGTATACTCCCTACCATCCCTCCCCCATTTTGTCATGGCTTATCCCTCTTTAAAATCCCCCCTTCCATGGCAACCTTGTCAATTCACATTTATTGAGCACCTCTGCTAACAACGCCAAGATCCCACAGAGATGCAAGACAAAGTTCCCCATTTTCTACCTTTCCTTCCTCTTCTGCCATCAAAATTTGTCTGTCCTCTGTCCCAAGCCATTGAGGACTTGGTAAGTGATAACTAGTAGCCTGAAAAATTCATGGTTGAAAAAGGTTAGGGAGTGTTACTGGTTTAACAGGTTATTCCTCCCAGGAAACATACTCATTTTCAGGAGAAAGACAATAATAAAAATTTCAAGGATTAGAAAGTGCCATGGATGTTTGCGGAGGGGAAAAACAGATTTTTAGTCACTCAGGTCTTTTACCATCCTCTACATCTCACCAGGATGAATCAGCAACAAAAGAACGATTCTCTTCTAAAAGATGGGAGAGAGAGAAAGAAGAAAGAGGGCACCCATACCATCTCACGTCATATACACATTCAGATAGGTTATTTTCTCCTGTAATACCATTCCATGGGCACTAGGGCTAACTGAGAAATACAGAGAATGAACTGCTGACAGAAGGAGTACCACCTCCGGAGTCAGAGGGGCTGGGTTCAGATCCTTGCTTAAACTGACTTTAGTTTCATCATTTATAAAAGATGAGGGCTAAACTAGAGGCCTTCTGAAACCCTTCCCAGATCTACATCTATGATCCTATAAACTACACAGGAGAATATGCCAAACGCAGAGTTAGTTCAATGGAAAAATGGGAACAAATTCCCAAGTCCACCCTCCTATTCCCAGAAAATCCCCATCCAAATCACATTCTACAAGAGTACCAGACAGTCACACACTGTGCCTACAGACGCACAATTGGTCTGAGTGACCTTCTAAAAATAAACGCTTCAGGAACAGGTCAAAGGGCAGGCTTTTCAGTATGCAAGCAGGGAAAGAGGCTATTGGTCTTTTCTTCCCACAACTGTATAGGAGTGACCCTTCTCAGCATAGGAAAGGAAAAATGCTTGTCCTTCAGCTCCCAAGTAGGAAGCTTCGCCGCTTTAGAGAGGAAGCAGCCCAGGATTCCACTTAATTTTCTAAGTGATTCAGAGATAATAGCCAAACGGCACATAGCTATTGAAAAAACACAACTCACTATGCCAGCTTAATGACTTTTATCAAAGAGGATTTGTGCGTGTCAAACACTGCACAAACACCATTAAGGAACCAGGGAATGCTACCCCAAATCCACTCCAGGTTAATGCCAAAATAACAACGTCTTCAAGGTCACGTAGACAAAGACATGCAGAGGGGAAGACAGGGTTCTCTACTAGGTGGCCAAATGGTAAGGAAGGGCAGATTCCAATGAATCTTGAAAAAAAATGTGTTACTGGTTTATTTACTACTTTTTTCCCCTCAGAGAAATACTCCTTGATATTTCTGAAGAAAAGGCATTTAAGGAGTGAAAGAAATTCTCTTCCCAGAAAGTTAAAGACAGCGAGGGTAATGTTATTACAAATTGTGTCTTATGTCTAATAATAAAGTAGTTATTACAGCTGTAACTTCAGGTGTGGAAAACATTCAAGTTAAGCTAGGACACTAGTTTTCCTAGGCAAGGGAGGAGAATGGAATAAATGGAGGGGAAAATGGAAGAACAGAAGAGAGGAAGAAATAGAAGAGGAAGAAGGGAGGAGGCTACAAATGAAAGGAAGTGGAAGGGTGAAAGGAGAGAGGAAGAAGAATGAACAAGGGAAAGAAGAGAGTTGGAAAGAAAGGAACAAAGGAAGGAAGGAAGAAAAGAACAGAGGAAGGAAGAAGGGCAGGAGGATGGGAGAGGGGAAGCAGGCAATCAATCTGAAAGTAAAAGTCAGAATATATAGGGCTTTTTCAAAAAAATCTCTTCAGCTATTTTTGTAGTTACCCAAGCAGGACTGAGGGTAATAATTTTTCTACTTTTCAAATAATACAAGACTTCAGTACTCAGATAATTCAAAAACAGGCTGAACTATTTCAAGCTGACAAGCCCCTCAGTGGTCCACTTAACTTGCATTGTAAACCCTGAGGGCAGTAATAGCGTGTGCCAAAGCGCCTCTTAGCCCACACTGGGATTCTTGCAAAGCTGAAGGGGGAGAAAAACACAGCAGATACCTTGGATCTGTGTGGTAACTTGGCTGAACGCGGTGATTATCAACCTCAGGCTGTCCGACAAAACTATTTTGTTTTTTTCTTCAACGCCAAGAAAGAATTTTACAGTACATACACAAAGGCCTCATGATTCCTACTCCACTAGCTTGACTTCAAGAGTGAGACATGAGTCTTCAAACAAGCCAGTAAAAAACATCTACTACGTGCTACGCTGTAGAGACAGAAAAGACAAAAGTGAAATAGCCCTTGCCCTTGAGAAGCTTACCTTCTAACTGGGGAGACAACATGAACCTATGAAATGACTATATAGGAAAGAGATACAAAATTAATACGAGGTAGTTTAGGGAGTGGTATTCCTAGCAGACTGGGGAGACCAAGATAAGAAAGTGGCCTTGGAAATCAAGAACTCCAGGAGGTGGAAGTGAGGAGGATGTACGTTACAGGCTAAGGTACAGGGAAATGGGAGCATCCTGTGTTAAGGAGAGTGAATAGGAAAGATGGCTTAAGGATGTAGTGTATGAAGAAGTTCATGAAGTGTAAGAAGCCTGGAAAGGCAGGAAGGAGACAAAAAGTTTTAAATGCCCATATATGAGTCTAGGAGAAACAGGGAGCCACTACGGTTTACTGAGGAGGGTAGCCATGTGCAATGGGGAGACACAAGCCAGGAAGACCAAAAAGGAGGTTCTCGTAGTATTCAAAGATGGGCCTGAAGTGGGGTGGCAGCACTGTGAGGGAAGAGGAAGGGGCATGTGAGAGATGTTACAGAGATAGAAATAAGAAGACTGGGCAACAGACCACGGAGTGAGTGAGAATGAGGCATCAAAGATGACCCCAGAGTAGAAAAGCTGAGTGACTGGAAGAATGGTGCTTCCCATGATAGTAACAGGAAGGTCTAGAAAAGGTACGGCTTTAGAAGGCAGGGATTAGTTCTATTACATAAAGCTTAGTTTGAGGAGTCATTCAGATATGCAGTTTGAAAGCTCACTCGGTGGGGATGGGCTAGAACTCAGTAGAGAGAGTAGGACTGGCTATCTGCAAATGGGAGTCATCTGAATAGTAATGTGATTTAACCTATGGAAGTTGATTAGGTCATCAAGAGAGAACATAGAGAGAAAAGAGAAGGTCCAGGACAAACCTTGGCGTATACCCACAGTGGACATGGGACGGGGAAGTGTGAGCAGTGAGAGGGGTGATAAATCAAAAAAGGAATCAGAGGGATGGAAGAGAACAAAGTCCCAAAATGAGAGAATATCCAAGGGAGGAATTCAACCAGCCCTGCTCAATCCCAAGGAACCCATCTGGCACTCTGAGCAAAGGAAATCTCTAATTATAGAACAGCAAAGTTGCTTGATTAGTATGGCACATTCACTCCTTTATGCCTGAAACATAAAACCAGAAAAGACCAATACAATGTTCAAACGAGCAATATTCAAGTTTCTGATTTTTTTTATGTCCCAAAGCAGAAAAATGAAAATATATCAGTAGTCATGGCAACCCGCATTCACCCACAGTGAGCCTAGGATATACAGGAGTGGCAATTCTGAATTACTAGTTTGGTTTCTTCTAAATATGTAGTTTGTTATATGGGGTATGTGGTATGGATGAGTTAATATCCCCAAAACAACCCAATAGTCTATTTCCTACCTCACGATAATTTAACCATTTCATTAGTAAGGCCTTCAAAACCATTCAACAAATATTTCTCAAATGCTTATTGTATTCAGAGCACAGATAACCACTGAAGAAGATTTTTTAAGTTTATATATGGTCCCTGTACCATATCTATATGGTGGGAACATATATCCTGTATAGGGGGAGATATATGCCCTAAATGGAATTAGCAGAATTTTAATCCTTATTTTACAGATGAGAAAACTGAGGCCCGATATAAATTAATAAGGAGTCACTAAGAACACCATTTATGGGGCTCCCTAGGAAAGAAGGAAAGAAACAAGCATTTATTAAATACCTACTATGTACCAGGTACTATGCTAAGCCCTGTATAAATATTATCCCATTTGATCCTCACAACAACCCTTTTTTACAGTTGAGAAAACTGAGGCAGACAGAGGTCAGTCCTAAAGAAACCTAACAATATTTCCTTCGATGGTCAAAGTCTCTTTTAAAAGAACAGAAGAGTAATGAGTTACATGCAGAGTAACCTATATTGCTATATGGTACACCAGGTTGCCACTTCATAAGATCATAAATTTAGAGATATAAGGGGATTTAGATCACCTAATCCAACCTCCTCATTTTATAGACAAAGGCCCAGAGACCTAAGGTTATTTGCCCAAGATCACACATGTAGTCCTGGAATTTTAACCTAGTTCCTAAGACTACGAATGGAGAATTCTTCCCAATGAACACGTAGGTCCTGATCGGTATAAATAAGGAATTCAATTAAGTAGTTGCATTTTTTGAAATTCACATGGAACATTTCCATTGCGTTGGAACCAATTACCACACTTTGCATAATTATAACTTTGGATAGTATGAATGTGAATACATGTGTTCACGTTACAGAATAAAAAACATTACAGGGGAAGAGGAAGACTGAAGTCTAGGCATCTACTAAAGGGTCTTGATTGTACTTTATTCCTTACTGAAATCACTGAGAATCATAGAAAAAGGTGAGTGGGATAATATATGCTTGAGTTTGCTTTATTTTCCACTTATCATACAACATTGCCTTTATCCCTATCCAGAAATCTCTGATATTAAAGAAAAAAAAACAAGATTGAAAACTGAAGACCCTGGAAAGCACTCCTAATTCTTACAGCTAGGGTCCAGGTTCTCACCTCTAATCTGCCCTTCTCCACTTTTATGTTCTTACTTACAGGGTGCCTGGTGGCTGGAATGTTTCCCCACCTACCCATTCACCCTTCCCACACCCCACCCCACTCCTTTTTTTAAATTCTGAACTCAAGAAATAAAACAAGCATTTTCATAACATAGTAGAATAGAAAACTGATGAAATCTTTCCATCCTTCAGATTTCACCTCAGGTGGCACTTCTTTCATAAAGCCTTATAGGTGCTTCCCTCTCCAACTCCTCATCTAAAATTTCACCTCTTCTGAATCTGGTTAATCTTAGAAGTTATTAGCTTCCTTAATGCATTATACTTTCCTGGAGGTCCAGAACCACATCTTCTAAACCTATCAGCTATCAGGATACCTTACACATAGCAGACATATCATAAACATTGGCTGAACGGATAAATTAGTGTTAACCTCGCCAAAACAAAACTTCAAATTACTAATTATTTGCTAATAATTTGCAAGTTCCTTGAAATAAGGAACTGTTTCCTTCTTTGTATCTGGACCCCCACCAGTTATCATAGCACCTGACACACAAGCAATTAATAAATGCTTTTTGATCAGTTCTATAACATTCACTAATGCCAGCTTATCATCAGTCAATATGTGAAGGAGAACACAAAGAGGCGTAACTTGACTTAGTGAACAGAGAGCTGCATGGGAGTCAAAGAAGAACTGGATTTAAGTTTCCCTTCTGCCCTAGCGTGCCTTGTGACCCTGGACCCATCACATCGATTACCTTCTGCAGGTGTTAGTCTACATTATTAGAAGAAGTTTCACCCACTGTTCCCTATGAAATCACAAGATTAGTGAAAAAGAATTAAAAAATAAAATTTGTCAATAACAATACATCATCAAACAGCATGTGTAGGATTCTCTGCTTTGAAGGTGCGGCTAACTCCAAGGAATAAGGCAGAGTCCCTGCCCTTGTAGAATTTCAGAACTGGAAGGGACTCCAGTGCCTACCTTGTCCAATCCAGACCTATGCAAAAAGAGCCCCATTCTACCACATTCCCATCAAATTGTCACTCAGCCTCTGTGTGAAGACCTCTAATGAGGGGGTACCCACTACTTCCTTTGGCAAAAAGGCCACTTCCGGACAGTGCTGTTAGGAAGTTTCCCTTTACGTAGGATCTGAAATCTTTCTGCAGTTTCCATATCCTCTTCCTAACAGCGGCCCCTCCAGACACAAGTGGAACAAGCCTAATCTCTCTTCCAGATGATAGCTCTTCAAATCCTTGCCGACAGATACTATGTCTCCTCTAGATTTTCTCTTCCCCAGGCTAAAACATCCCTAATTCCCTCAATAATAGTCATGGGTTGTTCATTTTCTCACTTAAAAAAAAAGATTACTTAAGAGTTCAAAGAATTTTGACTATAAATAGCAGTCCAAACTATATTTAAAATACATTCTGAAGAATCAACCCCCAAACTCTGATGACATGAGGATTATGTTGGAGACTGGGAAAGGGGGTGGGAGAGTAAGAAAGGGAATTTCCTGGAAAAAAGAGAAAATTGAATAAAAGACCAAAAAGGGTTTTTTTTTCCCTCTCCCACAGTACTGATGATATGCAAACCTTTTACAAGAAATCAACTTCCCACTCACCACAGCTTCACATGGCAAAAGGGCAAACACTATACATAATTTCAGAGAAAGATATGACACAAAAGCCCTTGAGGAAACAAAATTAAATACATCAGATTTTTTAAATGATCGACAGGAAACCAATGGAATTGGGGGTCACGCTCAATGCCAGTTGTGTAAGCACAGATGCTCAAGCACTCGAGCAGCCACCTCCCACACTCTGAATGCTGTGAGCTCTGGGTATAAAGCCCCCAGGGGCCCCCGGTGGGGTGGGATCAGTATTTCATTCATTAGAATAGATGGAGTAGAAAACATGCTCCAGTTTAAATGATCTGGGAAGTGGAGGGAGGAATGAAGAGGGAAAGGGGAAGAAAGAAAAGGAAGTCATTATGTAGTCTAGTGTTGAAAAATGAGGCCAAAACTTTGCTTCATTTGCCAGCTTTTCCACAGGCTAAGCTGTACCATTGCTCTATGCCACTCCCATCATCCTCAGGGAGTGTCCGCTAAAAAACCAACAATTTAAATGGATACAGTAGCTGCCTTTGGGGCAACGGTTCTCAGTCCTAAATGTCTAAATGTCCAACACTCTTGAACAAAATTCTCCAAGTGATGTCAAAACCAAATTAACCTTAATTGTGTTTAGTTTAAAACAAATAAATGTGCCAAGTTATATTTGGGGGGCTGACATATTAAATGCAGGTGCATCCAAATTCCTTCAACAGTCATTCAGTTAAGAATTTATCAAGTGCATACTACTATATATAATGCACTATAGGAGATATAAATATAAGACATAGGCCCTGCCCTGAAAGACCTTACGATCTAATCAGGTAGAAATACATTAACATAAATATAATGTGGATCAGAACGCCATGGCTCAATTCTGTTCAATCTGATTCCCAAAAAGTATTTATAAGCATCTACTACTATGTGCTAGGTGCTAGAAAAACAAATACATGTGAGAAAAGGAATAAGCATGTAGACAGTTCCTACTATGTGCCAGACACTGTATGAAGCATTTTTTACAATTATCTAATTACAATTACCTAATCCTCACAACAACCTTGCAAGGTAGGTGCTGTTATTATCCCCATTTTACAGCTGAGGAAATTGAGGCAGAGGGTACGTGACTTCCCCAGGGTCACACAACTTGTAAACACCAAACAGTCCCTGCCTTCAAGGAGAGTTTATATTCTATTAGAAAGATAAATGTGTAGAAGAGATCTAGAATCTTCATTAGCTTCTCTGTACAATGGTGATGATATTCTTCCATCCAAAGACATGGTACTACGAACATAAACAAATTACATGATTATCTTAGATTGTCTTTTCCTCAATATTTTTCACAACGATAAACTTCAAATGCCTTATTTTTTTCATTATTACTTCTTTTCATCAGACTGTGAGTTTCCTTGAGGGTGGAAGAGCTGTTTTTTTTATTCCCTGCACTTAACACAGTGCCTGGCATGTAGTAGGCACTTAATAAATGCTTGTTGGCTTTTCTTTTGGTCTACACACACACAGAGGAATCGACTGTAATTGAGACTGCCACCAGAAGCACAGAATCTGCTCTGAATGCCTCTAAATGTCCAACTGGACCAAATGCCTCTAAATGTCCAACTGGACCAAATGAGATCCTACTAGTGGTGGATGAGTAAGGACAAACATTCTTAACACCATCCACACAGTAGCTTGGGGCTTTTGGAGTGTGACTGAAGGTTCCTGCCATCATCTTTCCCTGTCCAAAGGTACTGGGTCAGGCCTAGTCCAAAGGCATTTTAAAATGAAGCTTCTCAAAACTAGCAGTCTGGGTGATTTCCCCATGGCTCGGGAGACACTAATAAATTGAAAAGCCTGTTTAAGGACGCAACCAAACTAAATACATCCTCTTGTACCCATAAGATACAGTGAAACTAAGCTTAGAAATGGCATCTTGGGGCAGCTAGGTGGCGCAGTGAGTAGAACACAGGCCCTGGAGTCAGGAGGACATGAGGTTCAAATCCAACCTCAGACACTTGACATACTTACTAGCTGTGTGACCTTGGGCAAGTTACTTAACCCCAACTGCCCTGCCTTCCCCCCTCCAAAAAAAAAAGAAAAGAAATGGCATCTATTTGGGTAAATGTATGAAGCAGAGATTCATAACTAGAGTCCCAGATTTGAGAAGGTCCATGAACAATTTTTTAATATTTTGATAACTGTATTTCATTATAAGTGGTTTCTTTGCAATCCTGTATATTTTATTTTATGCATTTAAAAATATACAGACTGCCCATCAATGACACCAAAGAGGTTAGGAATACCTAGAATAAAGAAAAGAGGAAAGGATTCCTAGGGGAAAATAACAGTTCGGGTTGCCTAAAAAAGATCATTTTCAGCACAATGACTCTGGAGTCAAAGGACCTAAGTTCAAACTCTTACCTATGTGGTCATAGAAAAGGCATTTATCTTCCCTGGGTTTCTATTTTCTCATCTACAAAATATGGGACTGGACTGGATGGCCTCAGAGGCCTCTTCTGACAATAGACCTATGATCCTACTATCTCCATAAACTGTCAACTGCAAGTTCTGTTTCCAATCTGGTCCCAGACAACTGCCTAGAACTTTTCAGTCAGCCCAGATGTTTCTGTAAGGGAGGTTGCTGGGAAGGGTAGCAGCAAATAAGGTTGCCCTAGGTGTGGGGTTCTTCAGCTCATAGAGAAGCAAAATATAGTCCATTTAGGAACTGAAAGCAGCACAATGTGGTAAAAGGAGTCCTTGGTCCCACTTAATTAGACCTTGCTTTGCTACTTCCTCAGTTTCCTCATTTATAAAAAGATGGTGAGGTGCTATATTAGAGGTGCAAAACACGGCTCGTGACACACCGGGCACTACAGCACCAGATGAAAATATAACTAGGAAATATTGAACAAAATAAACAAAAATACAATACAACATGGAGAATGTTTCTTTGGGGTTTTCTAAGTCAATCATGCTGCAGCAGAAATCCCTTTCAGCCTGAGTTTGACACCACCAGAGTAATCATCTCTAAACTCCTTTCCACCTCTGACATTATGGCATTCTGAAAAGGTCTGGGTCAATTCTCTTCTCCCCAAGATATTTAGTAGGCAAGAAGCGGGGTCAGGTGGGGAAGGAAACCCAACTGATACCAAAGAGAAGCAGCAAAGATGGAAGGAAGCCTGAAATGAAAAGGGAAAACAGCAGAATATAATCCTTTGGAGCAACAGACAGATTTGCTGTCGTTCAGTCGTTTTCAGTCATGTCTGACTCTTCATGACGCCATTTGGGGTTTTCTTGGCAGAGATACTGCAGTGGTTTGTTATTTCCTTCTCCAGCTCATTTTAAAGATGAGGAAACTGAGGCAAACAGGATTAAGCGACTTGCCCAGGGTCACACAGCTAATAAGAGTCTGAGACCAGATTTGAACTCAGGAAGGTGAGTCAGACCTGGCACTCCATCTACGGCACCACCTACCTGGTACTTAAGTAGTAATTAGAGGTGAGGCATTTTTCAGATCTTTGTTTCAGCACAGTGCCTCAAGTATGGTGTAAGCTTAGTAAATGTTTGTTGAATTGATCTCTGGCTAGCTTCCCTGACCATCAACCAACAACATTATGATGGTGGTCACGGAAGAGGAGGTATGAGGGTTTAAAATGCTTTGTGCATCAATGGTAGTGTTTGCTTTTAAAAATAAATCTCTTTGGTGAGCAATTATTAATGTACGTAGGAGGCAGCCATCCAGGGTTTTGGAGCCATCGATAGGCATAGGAACTATAAGACTGAAGCAGAGGGGCCATTTACCTGAGATCCTTTCCTGAGCTAGGTCCCGTAGGCGTCTGTAATTGTATTGTGTTGTGCTGAGCCGTGCCGGACCGAGACACCACACAGGAAGGTTCGTTGTTGATGGATGGGCTACAATGCCAACAGAAAAGGAGAGAGCCACATCAAAGGCACCAAACCCAGAGAGATACAGCACTCTGCTCTTACATTTCTAGGAGCTCCCTAGATTGTATAAATCTCAATTTACATCTTCTATTTTAAAGGCATGAATACCCTGAGTAAAAACGACTGGACTCTCTTGCATCAGTGATTTCCACCTCACATTCCAAGCTTTCCTACAGGGTGACATTTTCAATCACTCTGCTTCCCCAAAAAGTCTGTTCAAAAGCCTGAGAGAACTAGGATTTGGGTTGATTTATTGGAATAACAGCCTGCTGAAGAAGTGCATTGTCACAGCATTTTTTAAACATGAAAAATGATACAACTTTCTTTCAGTAAGTCTGCCCTATAATAAACTATCACCATGCTACCCATGGTTAATAATATAACAACCTCCCTCCCCACCTCCAGCTATTCAAGCGGCTTAATATCTGCAGACAAAAAATGAAAAAGATACCCACTACTTAAGCTATTTTGCTGTCTGTCTGATGTCCTGCAGGCTGGCACACATTCTACTTGTAACTCTCAAAGCATTTCCAAATGGGTTCTCTGCTCTTTCCATTAAGGTCTCTATTAGGAAACACTAAAGACCACTTTAGCTTATCAAAGAGAGGTTAGTTAACATGCATACCTCCTCTAAGTTACACAGGTTACCATATGACTGAGGCTTGAAAACAACTAGGAACACAGATGGTTTATTAATGTTACACTCTATTTATTATCAGTACTTAAAATAAGCTTCCTAGTTTAGACCATAGGGACTGGAGTGGTTTATAACATATATTCTAAGAGGAAGGAAGGAAGGAAGGAAGGAAGGAAGGAAGGAAGGAAGGAAGGAAGGAAGGAAGGAAGGAAAGTAGGAAAGAAGGAAGGAGAGGAGAAAAAGGAAGGGAGGGAGGAAGGAAAGAAGGAATGAGTATTAAACACCTACTATGTGTCAGGTACTGTGCTAAGCACTTTATAAATACTGTGCTAGTAATAGAGAGCAATGAGGGCAGCGGACCTGGGTTCAAATCTCACCTCTGCTACTTGCTGCCTTTATAAGGTTGGACAAGCTGTTTGTGATTCGTTTCCCCCATGAGACTGTGAGCTCCTAAAGGGAAAGGATTGTCTTTTGCTTTTCTTTGTACCCCCAGCATTTAGCAGAGTGCTTTACACTAGTAGGCACTTGATAAATATTTATTGATTGACTGACTCGACCAGCTGAAGGGCTTGGGCTCAAACGTCTCTTCCAGCTCAGAATCAAATATTTTATGTTCCCTAAGAGATATCTAGGTATCCATTGGTAAGATCAGAAAGATCTTAGAGATTTCTAAAGAAAAGGATCACAAAAAATGGGAATTTGTAAATATTCACTTTTTAAAGATAGTTTTTCAAGGGAAAGGACCCTAAAAAAGCTATGTTTAGTGTTTTCATGACATCTGCTTCTATTTCATGCCTGTATGCTTTTATAAGAGACTTGATAAGGAATCTCACCCTCTTCTCCTTCCCATTAGGCTAAAACTTCCTGAACTGAGTGTAATTAGGGCTGGGTCAGAATTTGGTTGTGATTCCTGCAGGACAAACATATTTTCATAAATAATACACACACACACAGAGGCACATGCACACACACACACACACACACACACACACACACACACACACGCACCCCACCATTTCTTTCCTAGATCCAGAAAGTTCCCAACAAGAAACAAAAATAAAACTGGTGAAAGAAAAGGGCTAACAGGGAGGAAGCCTACAGCCAAAGGCTGCCTCTGCCCAAGAAATCGGGTCACACTGACAGGTTGTATTAAATGGGCGCTTGGGATTCCAAATGACAGCTGTACAAAGCTCTCCAGCTTTATTTTCCTGCCTCAAAAATAGCAGCTGCTCAGGGGTAAAAGATGCTACCCTTGGTAAAGTAAGCTAGCTTGCCTCTGTAGGGCTCAAGGGAAATTTAATTCAGTAGATATTAACTTCCTATTACATGCAAGGGAGTGAGGGGAGCATGGGGCTAGAAATTCAAAAGCAAACTCAAGTCCCACCTTAATGCAGCCCCTTTGTATCTTTGTTCTCAGGCATCTCCTAGAAGGAGACCACAAACACTCCTAGGTTGGCCAATCTCTATGGAAGAAAGGAATGAAAGCGAAGAAGGCTTTATGGTCTCCCTTTTCTAAGCCAGACACCCCAAAGGAATCCTAGCCAACTAATCTTTGCTGTGGCTGAGACAAATCAGTCAATCAACCAATCAGGATGAATTAATTAAGCACCTACTGTGCACCTGGCACTATGCTAGGTCACACCAAAGTCAAGACATCACCCAGTGATGTCATTGGTCCTCTCTGAAAACCAAGGATAAACAGCAACAGCCAGGTCCTAGAGATGTAAATATGTAAACACAAGAATGAAACAATCCCTACTCTCAAGGCACTACATTATATTGCTACATTGCACTCTATAAGGGAGGGAAGAAAGAAGGAAGGAAGGAAGGAAGGGAGGAAGGGAAGGGAAGGAGGGGGGAGGGTAGGAAGGAAAGAAGGAAGGAAGGAAGGAAGGAAGGAAGGAAGGAAGGAAGGAAGGAAGGAAGGAAGGAAGGAAGGAAGGATTAAGCACCTACTATGTGTCTGTCACTGCACTAAATGTTTTACCAACATCTCTTTTGATCGTCACAACAATCCTGGGAGATAGGTGCTATTATTAACCTTATTTACAGCTGAGGAGACTGAGGCAGACAAATTAAGTGGAAAAATCACATAGGTGGTAAATGTATCAACTCTAGTCTTTCTGACTCCAGACCCAGGGCTCTATCCACTGTGCCACCTAACTGCAACAAGCATATGTGTAAGTATATAAAAATATACAGTGTATAATATTTTAACATAATGTACAAAGTATACTGTATATAACATGCAGATATAATAAATATTTTGCATATAACTAAATATAAAAAATAAACATAAGGAAAGCAAATACAAGTTAGGAAGGGAAGGCACTAGATGTTAAGGGCATCGAGAAAGAAAGTGATATTTGAACTGTATTTTCAAAAAAAAATGAGAGATTCTAAGAGACAGAGATGAAGGAGTGCATTCCAGGCAAGTGGAATGGATAGTACACAACATAGGTAGAGAGAGAACCTCTAGTAAAATCCGAAGATCCTATTCAATACTAGTTCAAGGTGCAGAATAAAAACAATAATTAATGTTTCAATGATCTGTTGAAGGTCTAACAAAAAAACAAATCAAAACACTTTCCTGAAGAAACTGAGACTCAGAGTGGCTAAATGGCTTCACCAGCGGTCCCAAGGCAGGTGTTAAAGCTGGAAAAACCATTAGGAGGAAGGGAAAGTTCCTAAGGGTTTACTACCTATTTGTTACCTTTATTTGAACAACTGCACGTAGACCTGGAAGCCCATAACAGTAACAACAGTAATGGTCATTCAAATTTCTGTATTCCTAAAAGTTTAGAAAGGCACCTTCCCCACAAAAACACTGAGGTAGGCAGTGCATACGTTATTGTATTATCTCCTACATTTACAGATAATTGCATAAATGGGGCCTTTATTTTATCCAACCTCCTTCAATGTGATACAATGAAGACTGTACTGAGTCAAGAAACTCCCATGTGGCTTGGTTCATTGGCTCCAGCAGTGACAGAATCACAGAATTCTAGAATTGGAAGGAACCTCATCAGACATCCAGAACTACCTCTATCCAAAAGGAACTCCTACTGTAACATACCCAAGGGGTGATGTCCAGCCTCTGCTTGAAGACCTCTGAGAAGGAAGAGACCACTGCCTCTGGAAACAGTCAATACCCAATGGGGGAGGGTCAGCTGTGCTATATTGGGACAGCTCCACTGTTAGAGAATTTTTCCTGAAATCCAATCTAAAGTGGCCTCTTGGTGACTTCCACCCATTGCTCCTGGCTCTACTCTCCGAGGCCAAATAGAATAAATCTAATTCCTTTTAACAATGACAGACCTTCAAACACTCATATCACCTCCACTCAATTCCCAACTCCCCCAAGTCATTTAACCTATTTCTGTTCACCTCCTTTGAAGAAATGAGAATAATACTTGTTCAAAGTGCCTACCTATCTATAAAGTTGTTGTGAGGAAAGTAATTTGTAAACTTTAAACTAGTAGAGAAAACATCTAATCAATAAGCATTTATTAAGCACATGTTATATCCAGGCACTGCGCGAGGTGCTGGGGATACAAAAACAAAAGGTGAAACAATCTCTATTCTCAATAAGCTTACATTCCATCAGACGAAGCAACATATACAACTGAAGACACAACAGCTGTGGAGAACAAACACAAGGTATCTGGAGAAGACTTGGACAGCTAGGTGCTTCTGTGGATAGAGAGCTGGGCCTGGAATCAGTAAGACCTAAGTTCAAATCTGGCCTCATACACTTCCTAGCTGTGAGACCCTGGACAAGTACCTTAACCCTGTTTGCCTCAGTTTCCTCATCTGTGAAATGAGCTGGAGAAGGAAATGGCAAACCACTCTAGTATTTCTACCAAGAAAACCCCAAACGGGGTCACAGAGAATCAAACACAAGGGAAACGACCGAACAATAACATTTAGGGAAGAAAGGCGCAACAACTGGGAGAAATCAGCAAAGGCTTCCTATAGAAGGTGGTGTTTGAGCTTTGCCTTGAAGAAGTGAAAGATTCTGAGGCAGAGGTATCAACTGATTATTGGATGAATGAATGATTAATTGCGGAAGTACATTCCAGATGTGGGCACTGGACAGTGCAAAAGCATGGAGATAGGAGGTGGATTACATCATCATCATCATCATCGTTATTGTTATTGTTATTATTATGTAAAATAAGTGAGTTGGACTAAATGACTGCTAAGGTCCCTTCTTCCTCTCTAAATCCTATGACGCTCTTCTCATAAATCAAACTACCATTAAATATAGTCGAGTCAGAACCTTAGGGCAAAGGCTTTCTCCCACAACTCTGATCTATCTCATCTATTCAACATCAAAAGAGGAAGGAGGAGATGCTGGAGAGTTATTTTTAAAGTAATATTCAAAAGAAGTCTATCAGTGGGCCCTGTATGGAAATTTCATCATATTCCATATTCACTATCCATTATATAATCAGTCTTGGCCAGTGTTGGTGCCATTCCAAATTAAAGACATCCATAATTGTCAAGAGGGGAAACGTCTTCCTCTTTGCTAAATAATTAACATACCCTCTGCTCTATCTATTCAAGTTACATTTTTTTTTCGACTTCAAATGTCAAGAGTCTGTTTCTTATGCAGCAGGAGAAATTTCTGAAGACACTCTGGAACTGGGTATCTTTTGCCTAGCAAAAGAACTTGGCCTATTCCATATTAATCTCCCTCTGTCAATCAGCATTTGGAAAAATGCCAAATGGTGAGTGAATGAGAGATCTGTTTTGGTAAGTCTTCATTTGGAAGAATTCTTTACTTGAATGCTGTTATTACCTGAAAGAACCACAATATCAAATTCATAAGGAAATTGAGGGGATATTGAGAGTTCAGTCATTTGTAAATAGGAACCCCTTATGTGACTTTCCTGATGAGGATTTACCTACTCCCTGAAGATATCCTATCTGAGTTACTATTTTGGAAACTTTTCCTTCTATTACGCTAAAATCCATATCTTTATACTCTTCCATCTATTAATCCTAGTCCTCTAGGACCAAACAGAAGAGTCTTCAGAGACGATCACTGTTCTCAACTAGGAAGGGACCTTAGAATTCATCTACTTCAAGACCCTCATCTTACAGATGAGAAACCAAGGCCCAGGGAAGCTAAATGATTTGTGTATTCTTGCTGTTCGGTCATATTCAGCTCTTCAAGTCCCCATTTGGGATTTTCTTGGTAAGCAGACTGAAGTGGTTTGCCATTTCCATCTCCAGCTCATTTTACAGATAAGGAATGTGAGGCAAACAGGGTTAAGTGACTTGCCCAGGGTCACCTAGTTAATAAGTGTCTGAGGCAGGGTTTGAACTCAGATCTTCCTGACTCCAAGCCTGCCTCCTAGGTTCACACACGTAGTAGACATCAGAGTCAGGATTTACACTCTGGTCTTCTGGTCTGATTCCAGTCAACTCCTTCCTCTGCAGGACAGCCTTTCAGTTAATAATAATAGCACATATTGACAAAACACTTTGATGTTTAAAAAGTACCATATATATTATTTAACTCACAACAGTGCTGAGAGGTAGGCAATATTAAGATTCTCACTTTAAAGATGAGGCTGAGACTCTCAGTGATTAAATCATACCAAACTGGGCTCTCCTGGTGGCACTTTATCCACTAAACCTCACTGTAACTATATTACAGGAAGATTGTCATCCTCCCTATCACATCTCTTTTTTTCTCCATGCTAAGTATTCCTGGTTCCTTCAAGTTATATTCTTGTGGCAAGCTTTCCAACCCTTTCACCATCATGGTCATCTCTTGTGGACCCATTCCATTTTATCGACTTCCTTTCTCAGATGCGGTCCTGAGATGCAAATACAATATTCCAGATATGGTTTGACCAGAGTAAGATAAATTGCACTTTTCACTTTTAAGAGATAATCTAATGTAATAGAATCTACACATTTTCTAAATGAAATGCTGTATGCACTTAAAATTCTCTTTAAATTTCCTTTATAGGATACATATTTGTGCAGGGAAGTAATACTCTTATTTTTACATCATTATAGATCTGTATGGGCCCTAAAAAATAAAGTGTTGAAACACTAATTTCCCACTGCTGAAATGAAACCTTGCACAACAAACCCTTGTATACCATAATTCCTCCCACTCAAATCTGTATAACAATAAAGAAAATTTAAACTGAAAATACACAGGGGGCAAGTCCATAACCAAAGCTTGTGGAGTTAATGTTAATTGTTCAGATTGCATGATTTCAGATAAAAGGCAAAAATGAGACAGAATCACAAGTCTGGATGAATTTAATCAAAATGTGTTGAGCTATCTGGATGGGAGTGTTAAATGAAGCTTCCTTGTATAAGCAGGGCCTTGACCATCAATGTTTAGTGTACAATGTGGTGTCATGGACAGAACATGAATGCTATTTCCAACTCTGTCACTAAACTCTTTGATCTTAGGGAAGTCACTTCATCTCTATCTCTACCTCTATTTCCTTATCTATAAAATAATGGAATATGACTACATGACCGCTAAGGCCCTTCTATAGCTAAAAATTCTATGAACCTATAACCAACTAACCAGATGTACAATTACCTATTGATTCCGAGAAACAGAAAATGCATTTTTTTACTTTGTTCACAAAAATACAGCTGCATCTTCCCACAAACCAGCCTTTCATTGTGTATGCCCTAGCCTACTCTTTAGGAAGTACCAGGAACACAAAAAGTCTACTTAGTATGGAAATGTCAAGTCCTATAGGAATCTAACTTATCGAATTCGTTTTTTCCCTCAAACTCATACTCCATACACAAAGGGTGGACACCATCACAGAATTCAGCACCCTGACGAGAAATGACAGAAGTTGCTGAATTTCACTTCTGGAAAAAAAAATTTAAGCAATTTTTCCTTGCTAAAAATTGAGATATGGAAAAGTCATTATGTAATTATGTCAAACCCCAGGGGCCAATTCAGGAGTGTTCCCTGCAGTTTACTCTTCAGCAATTTTCCAGTCCACTTCCCTGGGGAAATGTTAAAGTCCTCTCCCCCACAGCTACGTTCAAATTTAGCCAGAGCCTGGTATCACTGCAAAGCTTTAAATTTAAACTTCATAACAAGACCTGAGCTGAAATTGCAAACAGCTATTAAAAGCAAGGCTCCTTTAATTTTTATATGCAGGCTAAACATCCTTTGGAACAAATAGAAAAGGCCGTGGAACATTTTAAAAACCATTTCTCAGAACCACTGCTTGGTCTCACCACTAAGACTGAACGCCTAGTATTCTGTTTCAGTATGGCAGAGTAAAGAGGGGATCAAACTCAAAATCAGGAATGCCTGGGCTCATGCCCTGCCTCTGACACAGAATGGCTCTGGGGCCCTGGGCAGGACTCTCAGGGCTCTAGGCAATTATCTGAGACTCTAAGTTGCCGTGAAGAACCTGAACCGAAATGATGATAGGAGTTTCCTCACCCACAAGTTCCCTATGGCAGTGAAATCATGGGTTTAGTTCCCATACCTTACTCTCATTGGAAGAGAATCGTCATTCCCTGTGCAGACAAGACTTGAGCTAGGGCCTCTGTGATGATATTTCTTTTGAAGTGGAGAAGGCTATAATCCTCTTCATCCATATAAGATTGTTTGTTAAGGAACAAGACCTATTAGTAGTAGTCGTAGTAATTAATAATAATAATAATAATAGACCATTCATATAGTTTACAAAGCACTTTATAAATGGCTCATTTGATCGTTACAACAACACTGGCAGATCGGTGCTATTCCTATCCCCATTTGATAACTGAGGAAACTGAAGCAGAGATTTAGTTGCCTTGCACAGGGTCACAGAGCTAATAAGTATCTGAGGCCAACTTTGTAATTAGGTCTTCCCGACTCCAGGTCCTGCGCTTCCCTGTCTAGGGCAGTGAGGAATCTCAAGCTTTTGTGTTCTTTTAGTCTCAGATTTTTGTCTCTAGCGTCTTTCTAAACTGGTCGCCTCTATTATTTGCAAATAACATTAATAAACTTATACCCAAATATAAGACAAGACCTAAGTCCTTCATCGTGGAAGAGTCTAAACTACAGTGCAAACTTTACAAATGGGCCAGATTTGTCACTGAGACTTCTTTCTCACTTGGATAGTACTTTATCATAATTTCATGGCATTTAAATAATCTTTTCCACCACCATACAGTACAAAGGTTTAGGCCTAAACACGCAGTTATCTGTAAGCTATCTACACTGGCAACCATTTTCCTTCTCTTTTGTTCTATATCCAGCAGCATAAAAAGCCCCTAGATGGTTCCGCAAAAGTGCTATATATGTCACCCCAATGAATAGTATTGTGCATTTAACCAAAATAATAAATATGAGGGTAAAAGAATGACAGAAAATGCTCCACTATCACCATGCCAGGCCACTAGAGTTCAGCAACCGCACTTAGTTATCTTTAGACATCCATGTTTAGGTTAGAATAATGGAGACTTTGCCATGTGCAGATCCATTTGGCAAAGTGTGACTCTCCTGCCAGATCCAGAATCCAGCCGTAGTTTTATCAGAACCAACTGCCTGACTACCTTCCCCAATCACTTATTGCTCATTATTGAAACAAGGCAGAGAACATAATCATTTCTCAACCTCTTAAGCAATTCCTTACTTTATAACCCCTACTTCACTATGTCTATGTCAGAGATGGAGTCCAAATGCTGATTAATATTGACTTTAACTAAATCTCAGGGAGTATAAATAGCATCATGGGATTTAGAGCTGGAAGGGACATTATACATCATCCAATACAAATCTCTCATTTTAGAGAAGAAAAATAGGAGGCCCAGAGTTAACGGACTTGTCCAAAGTTAGAAGTATCAAAAGCAAGGATCTGAACCTAAGTCTTCTGATACCAACTCCAGTGCCTTTCCATTGCCCTTCCCCTAGTGTATTAATTGGGCCTGCATGACTGAAAAGCTAAGGATGACTAGTTTTCATGGTATTAATTTAATGGAAGCTATGTAAAAATTATCTGGACAGCCTTTAAATAATGAACATTAGACAGAACTGCCTAGTCAATGTTACACAGGCAAAAGAAAGTAAAAGTCTGCATGGTCATCCAAGCCCAAATGAATTGCTTCCCAAGCTGCTGAAAGAAGTTGCAGAATGGACCTCAGAAACCCTATTATCAATACTAAATAACTCACGGAGAAAGAAAGAGGGAGAAAAATGAAAAAAATGTGAGGCAGAGACTCTTAAGAAAAGAAAAAGGGTACATTCCAGAAACTGAACAGATGAGCCTGACCCTGATCCCCAGGAAAATTCTAGGATACATGTTCAAACAGAAGGTCTCTGAACATTTAGAAAAGAATGCAGTAATTATGAAAAGTCAAATAGATCCGCTATGAACAAGTCATGCCTAACTAACCTCATTTCCTCTTCTGATAGAGTTAACAGGTTGGTAGAGCTGGCAAATGCCCTAGACAGAGTGCATCTTTATTTCAGCAGAGCATATGATAAAGGGTTCCCATGTGGAAAATTTCTTCATGTGGAAAAGGAATTTTTTCTGCTTGGCCCCACAGCACCAATGGGAAGAAACAACAGAGAGACTGCTTTCAGCTAAATATAAGAGAATTACAATGTAAGGATATATAAGGGGAGTAGTGTGACATATGGAGAGAGAGCTGGCGTTGGTGTCTGAAAGACCCAGGTTCAAGTCCTCTCTCTGACACATACTAGTCGTTTGATGCTGGACAAGTCAATTATCTTCTCTGAGCTTCAGATGCCTCCTCTGTAAAATGAAGGAGTTGGGCTAGGTGGCTTCAGAGGTCCCATCCAGTGCTATATCAAACATACTATGATCCGATGAGCTTACCTCTTAGGATTCCATGCAATCCTCTGGGATAATCTGCAGTACAGCTACCAATCTCCATCGATGGAAGAGATTTCCTCACTGGGAGTTCCCTAGAACAATGTAATCCTGGGACTAGACCGATCCTTGGGTCAAGGACACATCAGAAAATAACAGGGAGACAGATTTTGCTACAGTGTGAAGAAAAGCTTTTTTTAAAACAATTAGACATATCCAAAAATGAAAGGAGCTGCCCTTGAGGCTAGGTAAGTGCCTCATCACTAGAGGTCTTGAAATGGAAGCTGGCAGTTGACCAATATGTAGGAGATGTTAAAGATTAATGAGATTTATGCTTTGGGTTACCTGGGTGACCTCTATGGACACTGCTGACTCTGCAACTCTCTGGTTTTATGAGTCTCTATCATTGTAGATGAGAAAATAAAACATACATGGTAGATAGATCCAGAATTATTTGAATAACTGCACAAACGTGTTGAATAATGGTTTGGTAGCTACCCGGAGGGAATGTCACAATGTTCTTAGAAGGTCCGGACAATAGACAAAGAGTCCTGTCCTCATCAGCAGCATTACTAATGACTCAGAGGAAAAAACAAGATATGCTTATCAAATTTACAGCTAAGACAAAGTTGGAAGATGTTTAATAGGACAGATGACAGAATATCTGGCCAAGTCCCTTAACCTTTCCAGACCTGTTTCCTCATCTTTAAAATGAGGCATTTGGAATAGCTGCTTTCTAATGATGTCTCTAAAATTCTGTGACAGTTTTCCGTGATTGACTCATTTAAAATCACCTCAATAGGCTATAAGGTGATATTTAACAGGGATAAATGTAAAGTCTTACATTTTGATTCAGAAAATCAATCACAGAAGTACAGAACAGGAAGAATATGACTTGGCAGAAGTTCAAATGAAAAGGATCTGGGGGTTTTAATCGACCATACAATTGATATAGTAAATCAGTGTGATGTGACTGCCACAGAAGCCAACACATTAAAAGAAGTATCCAGAAATAGTATTCCCATTACATAGTGGAGGGCTCAGACTACCCCTAGAAATCTTCTCTTTTAATACATGTTAAAAGAAGTATCCAGAAATAGCATGCCCACTATTTAGTGGAGGGCTCAGACTACCAGCAGGAATCTTCTCTTCTAATGTATTATTGAAGGAGGAGAAGAGGTCTAGCTTAGAAAAGGAAGAGGCAAGTATGATCACTGTCTTAAATCCCTTAAGAGGTGTCATGTGGAAGATGAAATCAGCTTATTCTAGGTGTCAGGAGCAAATCAGAACCAAAGGAAGAAAGATTTCCATTCAATGTATGGAAGGCTTTCTTTTACAACCCTTAAAACGGGCATTATTCATACACACAGAGTTCCTCATGAGGGAAGGTATTAAAGAAGAGGCTGGATGTCCATTTGGCAGGGATGCTATCAAAGGGATTCTTGAACTGGTGAGGGGCAACTTATGCAATTTCTAAGAGTCTATACTTATGTGAATTAGTACTAACAACACTCTTCTACAACACTCTAATACTTGTAAAGTATATCCTCAAAATACCCCCGTGAGACAAGTATTATCCCCACTTCACGAATGTGGAAAGTCAATCATGGAGAAATTAAGAGACTTGTCTAAGGTTTCGCAGCTACTGAAGGTCAGAATCAGCACTCAAGCCCAAGAACTAAAGAGTAACAAACACTCATTCCGTCGTACACCACACCGTCTTTCCAAGGCATATTCTCCAAGTTGTTTTGTTTAAATTTCTATTTAATTTTACTTGTTTCTTACATAAGACTAAACAGTAAAAATAAATAAATAAAAATCTAATTAAGACACAGCTTTCATAAAAGCCCTAACACCATCCGGAGATCATGTCATTCACAAAGAAAAATGCTTTAATTCACTCTAGTAAACTGTGGCTTAGTAGCACATAGTAATATAGTACATAGTATAGTATAATACAGCATAATAGTAATGTAGAATAATATAGTAAATAGAATAACTTAGCAATAATAATAATATAGTAACCTGTGGTAGTAAATTGTGGTAATTTAGAAGGACAAATGGTAGAAATCAAGGATAAAAACGGCTTTGTGATCCAAGGACAGAGAATAATGATAATGACATAGAGTTATCCAAAGTTGGTGCTGCTTGTACAGCATATAAGTGGTCGGATAAATCACACGTGCTAATTTTTCTGCTAAAGTGCATAAGGCCTCAGAAGGAAGCTGAAGGTAGTCAAGAGGGAGGGATGGAGGCACACAGTACAAAATCAGAATCTTGCATTTTTAATTTTTGTAAGTAGAAACCACCAACAGCCTTGTTGTTGAGTCATTTTCAGTCGTGTCCAACTCTCCATGACCCTATTTGGGGTTTTTGTGGCAAAGATACTGAAGTGATTTGCCATTTCCTTCTCCAGCTCATTTTACGGATGAAGAACTGAGGCAAACAGGGTTAAGTGACTTGACCAGGGTCACATAGCTAGTAAGTGTCTAAGGATGAATTTGAACTCCTGACTCCGGACCTGGCACTCAATCTACTGAGCCACCTAGTCACCCACCAACAGCAAAGGGTTCCCTTATTCATTCCTTTGCCACTTTCTTGGGGTGCTTGCTCCCTATGAACTCAAAGAAACTATCAATTGACCAACCATACCCAGAAGTCTCCAGACTTACAAAGCTTAGGAAGGCATCATAATAAGTTTAAAACCCTCTCTCTGCCAATGATCAACCACATGCCTTTGGGCCTTATCTGTCCAGAAGAACTCTGGAACACTACCACAGTAGAGAATTAAAATTCTAATCAACCCAAAGGGTAATGGAAATAGTGTGTCTACACCTAGGCTACAATGTATTATCCACAATGACCTGAAGGTCATAAAGGTACAAAACAAAAACAACAGATAAAAAGAAATAGAGGAGAACCACAGGACGGATTCTCTATGGAGGATGTATTGGGGGTGCCAATGGGAGGGGGGGAAGAGGTGAAGGGTAAGGAACATGAACCAAATTTAGCCAAGATAGAGGTAATAGCCACTCCCAAGGAATTATGTATCTTCCACATATGAAAGCAGCTGACTAATTATCTCTCTTTTATGTATGAAGAAACTATAGCTCAGAATACCTAACTAACCTGCCCATGTTCTCATCAATAATAAACGGCAGAGCCAGGATTCATACTTCCTTGATAGTGACACAAAATTGAAGGATGGTCTCCAACTACCCAAATGTTCCTACTGCGTTCCAGCGTATCCCTCCTCTTTTGTGGTAATCACTGTCCCCACGAACAACAAGTGCCCAATGTCCTCGCGTTGCTCTGTGACCATCTGGGGTCACACCCACCATGTTATTCTACCCAGAAACCCAAATAGAATGCCTCAGCTTACCTCAATAGATAATGGTATAAAAAGTGAATCCAATAAACTATTTTGTGATTATAAGCTTAGTGCCTTGACCTTCCTCGAAAATACATTTCAATAGGAATCTTTAATGCTTTAACACAAAAAGAATTCTGGGTACTAAGGGAAGTTGGTAGAGATAAACATTTTTTAGGATAAATAATATTTTTAGTACTGCTAAAATCAATCCATCAATGAAGCTTTTATTCAGTGCCTGCTATGTGCCAGAACTATAATGCTTTTACTCTCAAAGCACACTCATATAACATTATCCTGTCTGATTCTTACAATATCTTTGAAGGTAGGTAGTATAGGTATTATTATATCCCTCTCATAGACCTGTCCAAAGAGCAGATTGGTTCTGGGCGTGGAATCCAAGTCCTCTGCTTCTATAGATTGCTGGGCCTGGAGTCAGGAAGAACAGTGTTCAAATTCAGCCTCAGACACTTACTAGCTGTGTGACCTCAGGGAAGTCACTTAACCTCCATTTGTCTAAGACATCTGTACAATGGAGTTCAAAATAACACCTACCTCCCAGGGTTGTTGAGGATGATATAAGAAAATAATTATAACACACTTAGAACCGTGCTAATGCAGAATGTTAGCTGTATCGTTATTATTGACACACTGTTGTTACTTCATCAAAAATATCACGAGTCACTGAATCATAGTTTTAGAGCCAGAAAAGACATTAGAAGTCAGCTAGTTCAACCTCCTCATTTTACAGATGAGGAAATTTGGGCCAAAGAATTTAGGTGACTCGTGTAAGATCACAGGTATGAAGAATAACATAGTCAGGATATGAATCTGGGTAGTCTCACTTCGAATCCTGCCATATTTCTTATAAGTGTCAACCAGCTGGTCCCAAAGTCCTTTACAATTATTTCAATGTGATGCATGCAGTGCTGATTTAATGGAATAATTCCTACACTGGAGAGTGACTAAAATAGCCCCCTAGCGAAGGGGACAGGGAGGAGGGGGACACACGCACCAAAGAAATTGGCCGGTTCACAATAAATACAGCGATCTTCATCATGGCACTTCATTTATTTGACTTCCCATGGCAACATTGTGAGGTCTGGTATCATTCGGCTCAATTAATGTACAAGATACTCAGGCTGCCTCTAACATCTGTTTGCAGATATTACAGCTAAATGACAGCTAAAGATAAGGCTTTTGCTGAAGGCTGGAACCCGCTTTGTTCCTCTCCTTCTCCCTGGATCTCACATGGAAATTTTACACAGTGAATCTCAGCAAGTCATGAAGAAGTTCAGAAAGTGATTCTCAAAAGACAAATGTTTATCTCTCTGAGCCTTGTTTACTTCATCTGTAAAATGGGGATGATTAATGTTATAGGGTTGTTGTGAGGTTCAAGTAAGATATTATATGGAAAACACATTGAAAAACTTTAAAGCGCCATGCTATTGGGGTGTTGTTTTCATTTGTGTCTGACTCTTCACAATCCCCTTTTGGGGTTTTCTTAGCAAAGATACTGAAGTGCCCAGGGTCACAGAGCTACTAAGCATCGTGTGGCCAAATTTGAACTCATGCAGATGAGTCTTCCTGGTTCCACACCCAGCACTCTGTCCGCTGCATGACCTAGCTTCCCACCTTAAAGTGCTAGAGGTCAACTATTATTATTCTAACTGCCCCTTGAAAATACCTTCAGAAGGAGCGACAACAATGAAAAAAAAGGGAACTAGCGCAAATATATAAGAACAAGAGTCATTCCCCCACTGGATAAGCAGTCAATGAATTTAAATAAATGATTCTCAAAAGAAGCACTGCAAACTGTTACCAGCCATGTGAAAGACTATTCCAAGCAGCCGCAGCTACTGAAGATATAGAAAAGAGAGTTCTTGACACCAAAGTCCTAGGTGCAATCATAGAACTCAACATTAGAAACAGAATATGGTTTTATCAGTGGAAATGATATTAAAAATACATTATCATCTGCTTTGCCAATGAAAGCTTTCATAAAGTTTGGCCCTAAAGAAGAGTTGAGAAACCTCTTTCCCTTCATTAGAAAGGTAGGGGAATACGGGCATGAAATATTACAGATGCTGTCAGGCGCAGCTGATGGGATAGTTGGTTTTGCCAAACTTTTTTCTTTCTATTTAAATCATTGTTACAAGGAACACGCTAGAGAAGGAGGTAAATAGATTTCAAAGTGAATTGGATGTAATACAACAACAAAAAGAAAAATCATTAAGAATTTTTAAAAAGAAAAAAATACATTCAGAATGAGTCATTCCTCCCATCACATAAAATGATCGTGAGTCTTTAGTTTTTCAGAGGATAATGTTTAATCATAAAAGTGTCAGATAAGAGGTGCTTTTTATATTTCCATTTAATCAAATGAGATGTCAGAGATTAAATTAATGCAGAAGGAAACAGCTGAGCTTCCTCGAAGTTAAATAAAGTGTCAAATAGTTTTAAATGATGTGGAATTTGACTATTAATAAGCGGCCCAGTTATCATCTACCTTCTAACAATCACCCCTACGTAGACTTAGAGATTCAGAGATTTTCAGATCAGTAAGGGATCTGGCTGGTTCTCTTTCAGAGACGATAATTACTCTGTGAACACAAAAGCCTTTTCAAAACATACAAACAATGATAGCACTGCAAATTATACAATAATCTAGTAAACTGGTTTGTATGCTGGACAATTCACAGTTGCAAACGATATGAAAATAGCCTATTAAAGCACACTTCTAAAATAATAATACTAGCTATCAGTATCACAAAGACTAATTATGTTCCCTAATCTTCAGCACACACTCAAAAGAGTTTTAAGTCTGGGAATGACTTAAGAGGTCATCCTGTCCATTTACAGTCTTCAAGAAGAAGAACATATAAGTCATTTAAGGGAGCTGAAAATGCATCTTTTTTTGTTTAAACACATAGCTCAGACATTTCCCATTAGGTAATGATTTCTTGAACCATCAGGTACAAGAGCAATATATAATTCTCCGCATCTTTCCAAACAAATGCAGCAGGAGGTAGTAGAGAAGACCGGGTTTGGGAATCAGAGAGACCTAGGTTCAAGGCGTACCTCCAACTCTTAAAGGATTCTATGCGATTGAGTTTCCTCATCTATAAAATGAAAAGGTTGAATTCAATGGCCTCTAAGGTCCCTTTCTAGATCGATGATCACATAAGCCTATGACCCCCTCCCTTGTAGCCTATTAATGCCCACACACTCTATATTGCATTATAGTTATTTGCGTAATGATTTCATTTGCCCCAATAAATTACAAACTCCTTGAGGGCAAGAAAAATATTCTATTTCTTTCATCTTCCTCAAAACCTAGTACAAGGCCTTAGGTTCTTAACAAATAAAGGAAGGCAAGCCCAGGAAAGGGATTCCTGAACTTAGGTTGTTTCTGCCTTCTCAGGTGCTGTCAGCTCTCCAATACCTTCTGTACGTGACAAGAAGATGCAGTGACATTCTATCAAACTGAAGAGTGCTAGGGGTTAGCACTTCGTGTTTTTATAGGTTGTTTGCATTGCTCTTAAATCTGTTTCGGCATAAGTGACACCGTCTCTTGATTCCATGGTACATGGCACTGAAGCAGGGGAAGATGAAGCTCTTTGTTACCGTGATTTGAGTATCAATCTTTCCAAGTACCACAAAACCTACACACACAAAAGCCAAGAGCCCTCTTAAAAGAAGGTGATTTATGAACTTGTAAAGCCCAAGAAGTCAATCAATATGTAATGAAGTAAAAAGAAAAAAAAGAAGAAAGGGAAAGAAAGCAGTTGTGACAGAACCCTTGGTCGATGGCAATTACTGACATGTCTGGACGGAAAGCACTCAGTTCACTTACTAAGACCTCCAATGGAGTGCAGGAAGGGGAGGGGGGCACTGACAGAAGAGTAAGACACATATTTCAGATCCCAGATTTCTTTGTGCTTTTGTCTGGGATGTCTCAGTGATTTTATATGTGGACTTCAAATGAGGATGCCTCTCTTCCCAGACTTCTACTCTCCATCCCTACTCTCTCCTTTGATGTTCTAAACTACTCTCTTACTTTCCTTCCCACAACCTCTAAACAGATTCAATTAATTCAGCAAATATTTATGGAGCACCCATTGTGCGCCTGTGAATAAATGATCAAATGACTGGAAGAATGAATGAATACAGACTTCTCAATCTCTACTTCGATTCCAAACTCCCCTGCACGTCAACCCTTCAACCTTGCCTCCTCTCTAAGCACCTCAAACTCAACATGGCTAAAACCAAACCCAACAACTTACCCTACACCTCTCTACCAAGTTAATGGCACCACTTTCCTATATTCAAATACCAGCTTTAACACTTACTAGCTGTGTTACCCCGACTAGGGGTATTTGGCCTGAGAGCCTCAGCTCCCTCAGCTGAATGGAGTCAATATTTGTACTGACTCCATCACAGGAGGTTCTTGGGAGGTTAAAGCACCTTGTAAACCCTTTAATGCTAACTATGTGAATGTGAGTCATTATTATCATGGACAATCATGAGCAGATTTGGGGGCTCTTGCAGATTTCAACATGTTGCTAGATCTCAAGTACAGAATAAACTGTTCTGATCACAATTTCTCATCAAGGGAATTCCTAGTCCTTTGCCATCCTGGCAAAAGGAAATGTTATTCATCACATATGACAACTATTATAATATTCTTTCTCTCATCTTCATTACTTTTCATATTTACATCTTCCCTTTGGCGATCCTAAACCACAGTGAAAATATGCAGAAAGTATTCTGTCAGTTCACACTCCTCAGAGACATGAGATCCAGAGGGAAAAGCACAGTCTTAGTTGATTAAAATGCTAAAAAAATCACCCTTCCAACCAACTCATTTCCCCTAATTTTCAACTGACAAACCAGAGTTTCTGAGATCTTAGACAAAAGCAGGAAGATGGCTTCAAAGGAAAGTTTACAAAATGTCAGTTACCTTTTCTGTGGATGAAAAACAAAAGAATAACACTGGGGGTAGAAGGGAGAAAAGAAATGTGTGGGAAAGTGGTCTCCCTCTGAAAGAGATTGTCAGATGTCATACCCTGCAGAGAAACCACTTTAGATCTCTGTTTTAATACCTTGTTAAGTTTTCTGTTTTAATGTTGTTTTTAAAAGTTATACTTTGGGGTAAGCCTGAATTTGAAGTTAGAAAGGGACATAATTCACTACTTCAAAGTATACATGAACTCAATGAAGGAGACAGATTTCAGGGCATCCAAAAATGTTTTAATATTTAGATTACTTTATTTCAATATAATTAGTTTCCTTTGTAATTGTATAGATTTTATTTTACATATTTTAAAACATTCTAAAAGGACATTTCATCAGCTTTGCCAAACTACCAAAAGTGTCTACAACACAAAAAAATAAACATTTCACACTTTACAGGTACCAGTGAAGCTATTTGACTTGTCCATCTGTTAATGCCTACTGCACCACCTGCTTTTCTGGTCCTGGATAATGTGTCTTGATGCCACTTCCTCTTTGGAAAGGTATATAGTATTTTTAAGAGGACACAAAAGGGTTAAGCTATAAAAGAGAGTTAATTCAAGCCCTTTTCCAACAATCTGCTTCATCTGAAGATAACTACTATACAGAGTTTCTATTACTAGCAAATTTTCACTTACACCTCATAGCTGGCAATCACTGCTGGTAAAGAAGTGTCTCAGCCTCTGTTGCCTGTCTACCTGTCTCTCTTTTTAAAGGAATGAAAAACAGATCCTTCCTATTGAGAAGAAATAATCCCAGGCACTATATTATACATCTCCCCTTTCAGTGGGCAGACAAGAGCGTGCAGATACGTGTTTATAGAGAGAAAAAATAGCTTTACAGGTGTGTCTAACTTGTGATTAAGATAGGGGCAGAGAGCAAGGCCTTCTAAGGGACTCCCAAGGATTATCAAAACCCAAGTTAAACTGACATAAACCCCTGAGTAATATGTAAGCTCTCAGATAAGTAGACAGAACAAATATATGCATAAGATTAGTCTGGGAATAGCATTAAGGTCTGTGAAAAAGATAAGTTGTACTTAACTATTTATTTCTTTAAACCTTTCTCCTTAGGTATCATATTTTCAATATAATTTTATTTATTCAGTTTTTACTTTCATAAAATATAATCAGAGAAATCATCTGTCCCAATCGCCTCATTTTTGTAGATCACTGAACTAAAGCTTAGAAAGTTTCAGTAGGGAGCCAAAGGTCATAGGTAGCAAGTTACCAGTGCCAAGATTCAAAAACAGCTTTTCTGACTCCAAATCTAGTGCTCTTTCTTTTATATTTCACAGTCAGTTATTATGTTCAACTGCTTTAACAACAAATTCTATTTTTAAGGCTACTGAGTGAAAAATTAATCCAGGTTTTCATCCTGGATCTGTGTTTGAAGCACATATCCTAAAGGACATAAAGTACAGCTGCTTGCCTGGTGGCAATCAACCATGATTTCAGGCAAACTATGCAGGAAGGAATACTAAACAGGGCTTGGGCATCTTTATAAAGGCACACTATTTTTTAAATGTTATTAGAAAATTAGTTGCTACTAGATCAAGTAGGAATACTGTATGACAACACCATGCTAAGAAGACAAAAATTATAGCCATTTATAAAGGAAAATTCAGCTGAGATAACATACTATTATCCCCCCAAATCACTGTAAGGGTAGGAGGCTTCATTAGGAATAATTTTCAGGCCTTTCTCCTTGGCAAAGACCTACTGGAGCTATCTCCTTCCAGGACTCTCATTCTTGGATATGCAAAGGAAAATTGGCATTTTTTTCCTCTCTTTAGTTTTAGACTGCAGTTGGACAGTGTATTTTCCTGCATGTTTCTTTAAAAGTCAGACCAGTTTCTTTGTAATAACTGTTGCTTGTTTGAAATGCTTAAGTACTGCTATCTGCTCTGTTACTATCCCCTTTTGAGCACAGAAGCTACACGTTGCATGAATTTTTTGCATCCCTAAAATCTTGTTGTCTTAGCAGTTCATTCATCTAGAGCAGCAATGTCAAACCTACAAAACTCCAGAGTCCAGTCTGAACCAGATTAAAATATAATTGGGGAACGTTTAACAAAATGAATAAAATATAATACAACAGAGATAATGTTAACTTGAGGTTTTCTAAGTTAATATGCCACTTGAAAGGCACATTTGATGCTACTGATTTAGGGAAGGTGTTCTTAGCCTTTTCCGTGTCCTAGACCCACATCACTGGTAGCCTGTTAGAACACTTCTCAGAATAATGTTCATAATCGCATAAATAAAAATGCTTATTATTACAAAAGATATCAATCATATCTAAATATATTTCTCAATATGTATCCATACATACACATATGCATATAAACGTGTTTACATACATGAATGCATACATGTGTATATACTTAAATACATGTGTGTACACATACAGGTTATGTTTGTGCATTATGCATATATATTCGCATTTATATGTGTGTGTGCACGTATATACGTGTGTGAATATTTATGTATATGTGTTGGTAAATTAAAATAGCTAGATAATGAAATACTCAGGATTTCATAAATATATTAGGATATATAAATATATATTGAAAATGTATTTAGATATGATTGGTTTCCTTTGTAATCCTAAGTATGTGTATATAAATACATGCATACATACATAAGTATATATGAATTAATGGAGAGGTGAATATAGATATAGAATTAAGTTGAGGGACTCCAAGCATAAGATGGTATGACTGAAGGAAAGGTCTGATATCAAGATCTAAAAAAGATACAGCCTGGGGCTCAGGCTGCTACTTACCAGCTAATATCTCAATTCCACAAAGAGTTGATAGGGTTTTCTGCCCTAGGTTTTTTTGTGGGCATGGGCCAATTTTTAATCATGGCCATTTCAAGCTGCTCCTCTCCCCAGTTTCCCAGCATTCTTTACCTTGGGTATAACTCTACACTTCCCTCCCCTTCATGTCTTTGCTCACACCATTTCTCATATCTTGCTCTGACCTTCCCACAGTTTATTTGTACCTCTATTAGACACTTAGCATGTTTTATTTTGTTACAATTATCTGGGTACCTTTCTTTTTTTACGAAAAAGAAAAAAATATCTCATTGAACTTTGTATTCCTGCAACATGTAACACACTGTTTTTTACATAATTGAGGCATAATTTATGCTTATACAACTGGACTGAACTGAAAAAGCTAATGTCATCTTAAGCCGCATCAAGAAAGGCAAAACCTACAGAACACGGGTGATGAGAGGCCCGTTGAAATAGGCCCTCATCAGACCACATCAGCTTCTGGACTCTACTTTTTAGGAAGGGCACTGATAAAATGGAGCTAATTAAGAGCAGGGAAATCAAGATGATTCAAATTCATGTCATAAGAAGGTGAGGGATGTTTACTCAGCCTGCTGTAGAGAAGACAAAGGAGACATGATATCAAGTATCTGAAAGGCAGTCAGGTGGAAGGGAAGTTAGATTTTTTTTCTGCTTGGACTCCAAGGATAGAGGTAGATGGGGGGTGAATGTGGTGAAGAGGTAGGTTAGTGAACCCAAAGCTGAACAGGCTGCCTGGTTATAGAAGAGGATTTTCCCTCCCTGGAGGACTTCAAGTTTCTTTGTTGGCTCTGATGGAGAGGGGGTTGTTGTCAGTAAACAGGTCAGCTTTAATGGACTCTGAGGTCCCCTCTAATTTTGTGATTCTATGAAAGCAAAATCCCTAATAATCATATAGTAATGAGGCAAGGGCAGCTACATGGCACATAGAGAACCAGGGCTGAAATTAGAAAGACTCATCTTCCTGAATTCAAATCTGGCCTCAGATACTTCCTAGCTGTGTGACTCTGGGCAAGTCACTTAGCCCTGTTTTGCCTCAGTTTCCTCATCTGTAAGATGAGCTGGAGAAGGAAATGACAAACCACTCCAGTATCTTTGCCTAGAAAATCTCAGGTGGGATCGTGAACAGTCACACGGGACTGAAAAATGACTGAATAAGGCAAAGGCTCTACATAGGGGATCATTTCTGCAAGGAAGAGGGAGTTTTTACTCCTGTCTTCTTCATAAGTGAATTGTAGTCATATTAGAAAAACAAACAACCTTAAAAAGTATAGGAAATACCATGGGCTGGGTGGTAGGGTGAGAGTATAACTGGAGAAGAAGGAACTGGAATCATTTCATTACAATTAAATTACCCAAAGCCCTTAAGTCATTTGATTCTAAAAGTGTCTGTTTTCCCCTCACTGAGCTTTAAAACCTGCATTTTTGAGGCCATTCATACCCTCTTTCCATTTTTTTAACCACTAGTAGCTTTGTACTTGATAACCTGTCCAATATCAGATCTACCCAGGCCTCCATTGCCAAGCAGGCATTTAGATAAGATGCATCCAGGAAGGGAGGGGCTCGCCAAAGATCTAAGTATAAATGAAATGAAAACACATTCATTTATTTAAAACAGTGTTAATACCACATCCCAGAGCCACCTATCTTTAATCTTGTTAAACAGCATAATCAGGACTTGTGATTTCAGAATTTTGGCTTTTCCAATTAAATGTATCAGCAGAACAGACCCCTACTGATATATCAACAGCCCTATTTAATAATTTTTCAATAATAATAATAACAATAATACAGAAAAACTAGGTAAGAGTCAGCAACAGCAAGACAATAACTTCCAACATAATTATAAGCTTAGGGAGGTTTAGGTGTAAAATCCATTTGAGACAGAGGGATGCTCTTTGATACTGCCTAGAGACAGAAGCAGAGCTTTTCTGCAGGTACAAAGACAGCCAATCCCCCAAGATCATCTACTAAGAGAAAGGGATTTTTACAACCGGCATTTCCAGAATGCATCTGCAGCCATTTGACAATGACCATTTCCACAGACCTACAAAAGGATTAGCTCATTCAAAGTGATGGGCAGAAGCCAAGGTGCTGATTGACCCAAATAAAAGAATACAAAGACTAGGCACTGGTTCAAAGTCTTTTCATTTCATGAAACTATATAATCTTTTATGAAATATTTCTACAAATTGCACTGCACTATAAAATAAACCCTAAACTCAAGGGTCTATTCAATTCAATTCAAAAAGCATGAGAAAGTGTACCAGGTGCTAGAGATGCAAAGCCAAAATGAAACAGGTGGGGGGGGAGGAATATGCATTTATTAAGCACCTATTTGTCTCATTTGATTCTCAAAACAATTCTTGGATTTAGATGTTATTATTATCTTCATTTTACAACTGAAGAAACTGGGGCAAATACAGGTTAAGTGACTTGCCCAAGGTGACACAGCTAGATTAGCAGCTGAAGTCCCATTTGCACTGTTTTCCTTCTACCAAGTTGTGGTGTTAATGTGATTAAAGATCTTCCCCACCCATTAATCCCATTAACAGGTCTCTGGTGGAGCTAATTAAGAGAAGCTTGATTAGGAGAGGCTTGTTTGTAGGAAGGCCCACACCCTTTTGCTTATTAGATCAGGAGGGTTGTGAAGCCCTAGGGTGCTAAAAAGAGTATATGTACTCTGAGGGCAGCCCTTAAACTCTCTCTCAGGACTTCAGGAGGAGAGGATCCAGGCAAGCGGGCAGCTAGGATTTGTGAGTAAGTGTTTACAGGACGGCCTCAGCAGAGGGGAAGGTTATGGGATGGCTTGGCTCCCTGCTGTGATATTGTGTTTTAAGTTCCTTGCTGTTATGATAAAATGGTTTTGGTACATAATTGATGCTATGTTGAATTGGAGTTATTGGTTTTGGGATTTGATCCTCTGGTGTCTGAATAAATGTTTTACTTCTGCCTTCTATATGGAGAGTCTCTGATATTCTGCGATACAGAACTACACAGGCATATTCATGGTCACCAACGATATTGTGACACTTGCCTTATTGATAATACACAAGTGCATCAGGTATTAGAAAGGCAAAGACAGAAAACTGCTGTAACTGTGGGGAGAGGGGAGAGGAGGAGAAGGAAATATGCATTTATTAAGTGCATTATGTGTGCCAGGCACTGTTCTATTTACAAGTATTATTTCATTTGATCCTCATAACAAACCTGGAAGGTAGATGTTGTTATAATCCCCATTTTATACTTCAGGAAACTTGAGCAGACAGAGGTGAAGTGACTCGCCCAGGGTCACACGGATAATAAATATCTGAGGTCAAATTTGAACTGAAGTCTTCTAGACTCCATCCTACCTAGCAGGCTCTCACATAGTGTAGAAACTAACAGCCTGACAAAATGAAGAAAAAGAAAAAGAAAACCGTCTTGTTTCTTCAAATAATTCAGAAAACTGTTCAAATTGTTCGGTGTGGTAATTTAACCACTTTAAGAGTATAAAAAGCTGAAATTAATTAAGTTACATGTCATATCCCTCATATAGTGTTATTGTTCTCTATTTAGTTGTCTTGCTTAGAGAAGGTAGGCTTCTTGAGGACAAAGACTGGTGAATTTCTGCCTACCCTCAAAATATGTATACATATACATATATGTATACATGTATGCATGTGTACATTTTCACACATGCATATACATATATGTGTGTGTGCACATCTATACATACACTAAGTACACAGTAAATTCTTGTTGATTGACTATTTTCCTGAAATAAGAATTTAAAGGACTTGCTCTGTAGCTCACAGCTAGAAAATAAATGTCAGTGGTAGGATATGATCTCAAGTTTTCCTGAGTCCAAGCCTAGCTTTCTGTCCATCATGCAACATTGAATCTACTAAATCAAATGAGATCATATTTGTAAAAGTGCTTAGCACAGTTCCTGGCAAACAAAAGGCACTATATAGCAGGTACTATATCCTTCTCCCTTCCCCCTACATCATCTTCCTCTCAGGATATTATAACTTTTCTCTGGCTCACTAGATCTGGATCTTTGTTATGACAACTCTACCCTACAATATTGACAACTTTAATGAGCTGGCTAAGGGCCAAGGGGAGTCCTGGATACCAATTCTTTTACTACTAATCTGTTCATGCCAAGATCACCATATCCCCTCACCGTAAGCCACACTCCAAACCCTGACTTTAGCAGTAGGAAATTAATGTTAGGTACTAAAAACCCACAGGAGCCCTGAAACTGATCATATCAGCAAGATGTCCCCAAACAGCTCATCTTTTCCCACCCTAAAGGGTCACAATATTCAGAGGGTTTCTGAAATCCTTAGGGCATTTCTTCAAATCAACTCTTAAGAGTAAGTTCCTACTAGGGCCACAGCTGTGTTTCATCACCATGTTTTCATTTTTTTAAGTGTGGGGTAGTGGGAGGGGACAATGATTTCAGAATCAAGCTTCCATTAAGCATTTTCTCACAATTTTCAATACCAAGAGCAACTCTCTGGGCCCCCCACCGACATAGGGGCAGAGGATTAGTAGAAGCACAAATTTATTCTAGGGGGGGAGGGCAGGAAGAGGCCCCAAAAAAAGATTTTGGGCCACAGAACCCCAGGTATGCAAATTCAGCCCAGCTTTTCGATAGCTCTGGCATCTCCCATTCTGTTCTCAATTGTTGTTGATTCTTGGATTCTTGACACCAGGTCCAGTCTCCCCAGTGAAGCTTCCTAAATCCCAGAAGTCATGATTTCCTCCATAAAGATCTCAATAAGACTCCAGTACCTGACTCAAACTGCTGTGGCCTTGCAAATCACTTGGTGGCATCTAGGGACAAAATCTCCCCTGCACCAGAATGCAAGGCATTGTAAACTAGCCTCATCAGCTCTATTTATTAGTAGTTTCAAAAGTCAGGCAATACTATCAGAAGAACATAATTTAAGCCAGAGTAGAACGAAACACGACTATTTGACTTTTAATTAATTTAATATGCCATACCTGAACATCTGAATGAATGAATGAAACGAAAGGAATGAAGAAATATTTATTAAGTACTCAGTATGTGCCACATAATGTGCTAAGCATATAAACAAAAGCAAGACAGTCAAGAAGATTACAGTGTAACAGGGGGAGACAACCCGGGGAAGAGTGATTTGCTCTGGGAACCCATACAGAGACAATGTTGATTTAATTACAATCCTCAGAGCCAGTAGGCAGCAGGGTGGGAAAATAGCCAGGGTGAAGATCCGGGGAGCTCAGAACTGAATAGCTTAGCTCTTCCCTGGCACAGTCTCAGGAAACACAGTTTAGAGAAACATGGAGCAACAGCAATACCAGGGTGTTAGCGGAACGAAGAGAGCATGTCAGGCTCCATCTATGTGTACACGAGTGAGCATGCACACTCACGTGCCTGTGTGGACACACAGATAGATGCATATGTGCATACATATGCACACATTTCAAATTATTAGTACTTCAAAGTTTACAAAGTACTTTCTAGACATTATCTCATTTGAGCCTCAAAACAACCCTGTACTATGGATGTAATTATCTCCATTTTACACATGAGGAAAACTAAGGCTTAGAGAAGGGATCACTTATTTATGGACACCTAGCTAGTGTCAAGGGTATTTGAACCCACATCTTCCTGATCCCCAAGTTCTGGAAGTTTTTTTATTATATCAAGCTTCCTCTCCTATCTGACCTTTCTACAATAATGGGATGTTTGCAAAGCATTTTATCTAACAGTCTCTGAGGAAGCACCAAGGATATAACAAATGTGTATTACTCCTATTTCACAGATGATGTCAGAGAGGTTAAGTGATTTGTGGAAGAAACGGAGGGAAGGAGGGAAGGAGGGAGGAGGAAGGAAGGAAGGAAGGAAGGAAGGAAGGAA
>CM053622.1:685055921-685101682 GCA_028646595.1 Phalanger gymnotis | reverse complement strand
AGGAAGGAAGGAAGGAAGGAAGGAAGGAAGGAAGGAAGGAAGGAAGGGAGGAAGGGAGGGAAGAAGGGAGGAAGGGAGGAAGGAAGGAAGGGAGGGAGGGAGGGAGGAAGGAAAGGAGCAAGGGAGCAAGGGAGCAAGGGAGGAAGGGAGGAAGAGAGGAAAGAAATTTCTAAGACTATAAATTGCAAAATAGCTACTGATTTGCATTGGTAGAGTGAGAGTCCTTACAGGGAATTCTGTACACCAGGGAAATAATAAGTTAGGACAGTTAAAAGGGAAAAATAATACACACAGATATAACTCTTATATCTAGCTCTTGATATGGCTAAAGCTTCAGTTTACCAGGATTCATTTCCCCAAATTACCAAAATCTTTCCATACTGCATTTCTATCCAAGGACTCACAGAACTCCTAAAAATGTCCTCATTATCACTTTATTTGGTGGCTAAGGTCAACAGCAAGAGCCTAACATTCCAAACCAGTTCCAAAGAAATGGAGCAACTCAGAGGGAGAACCACAGAGAAGACAGGAAGTGTGATTTAGCAGAAAGTGCTTTGGAGTGAATCACCCTAGGCTCAAATTCTGCCTCTCTCAAGTCCTATATGAACTGGGGCAAACCTTTTAATCTCTCTGGACCTCAGTTTCCTCATCTGTAAAATTTAGGAGTTGGACCAAGTAGACTCTGTGGTCTCTTAGATATGATCCTAAGGTTCTCTCTGACTACCTCTCATTAATTTCTTTAAAAATAGGTATGGGGTGGTGGGGAGAATAGGTATCATGTAAAAGTTTCCAAAGAAGAGGTCTGCATTTCTTGTGAAATACTTGATATAACTTGTCCCAAGTGTTTTTTTCCTTCAATAAAATGTCCAAAAGTAAAGTATTTAATAATGGTGAAATACTCAGGCTCGTAAAATAAGGCAACGGAAATTCATGCAGCAAATGAGTTCTTCCAGCCCTGTCTTGGCATGTGAGCTTATGCATCCTGCAAATGGAATTGCTCTAGCACTGAGAAATCATTTAAACAAGTCTCCAAGTGAAAACTCTCCCCTGTATTCCTGAGGTGGAAAAAGGGTTCAAGAGCACCCTGAAATAGTCCTGGGACCCTGAAGCAGCAGCGATCCCTCTAGATGCCTCCGGTAATGTGCGGGCAGTGCCACCGAAGAGTTAAACACCTTCGCCAAGCTCAGTGAGGAATGCTTGGTAGCAAGTTTAGCTGACGAATATAAAGCAGATACCATGGCTAGGGCACTACGAAAGGGATGACCTTCCCGCATCTCATTTGCATGGCAATGAGGTGTCACAAAGAAAGACTGCAGCTTGTTCCTAATCCTTGTTTTATTTTGTTGTGACATGAAGCAAACCCCTTCTAAGGAAAAAGAGCAGCACCATAGCATGGGGTGAGGGGAGGAGAGGAAGAGGGGTGGAATTGAGGGGACTCACAACTAAAGACCCACCAGCCTCCCGGGGCTCCTAAAAAAATGCTCCTAAGTAGCATTTTCTCATCATCTGAGTAAAATCAGCCAGAGCGGGTAAAGGTCCAGGGCGAGGGAAAGAAAACTTTCCAGGGTACTTCCAAAGTTAGATTACACAAGTAAATCGTGGCCTCTTGTGGACTGGCAAACTTTGTTTCAGTGGACAACAATGCTCTTCACCCACAAGGTGCCCACAGCCAGCAAAACTGTCAATAAAACAAGCCCAACTTCATTCAATGTGAGGCTAAAGCCTTAGGCTGCTTTCTGCCTCTACGGATCCAAAACCATCCATCACCCAGACAGTCTGTTGCTGTGGGTTCTGGTCCCCACTAGCAGCTACTCAAGGAGGACTTTGAAAGGTTACCGTCCTCTTTCACATGCACTCCAGCCCCATGACAACAAGAACTTTTCATTTCATACAATGGATTGAATCACATAGACAGCCAAGACCACAAAAGCCAACAACTAAACAGATGACAGGTCTTTTTTTTTCCTTTTTTCTGAAACTATGGATATCTTTTGTTTTTACATCAACTCAATTTCCTCCTCTCTCCCTCCCCCCATATCCCTCCCTCCCAGAGAGCCAACCCTTGTCACAGAGAATATTTTGGAAAAGAATCCGAGGAAGAAGAGAAAAATAAATAAGTAGATTGAGACATTAAAAAAGTCAGACTTTATATGCAATACTCCAGATTCCTGGATCCCCACCTCTGAAAGGAAGAGGAGAGGGGAGAGGTTTTCTCATATCTCTTCCTTTGGGCCAAGTTTTCTTTATAATTTGACAGCATAAAGTTTTGATTTGTTGTAATTCTTTCCATTTATACTGCTGTAGTCATGGAGTATATTGTTTTCCTGGATCTACTTACTTCCCTCTAGTTCACATAGGTCTTCCTTCCCACGCTTTCCTGTCTTCATCATGCTCATCTTTTCTTATGCCACAGTAATATTCCAATTCAATCATCTACCACAATTTCTTTAGCCATTCCTCAAATGACAGGCACCTACCTTGCTTCCAGGTCCTTATTACCACAAAAACTGCCACTATAAATATTTTGGTGTATATGGAGCACAGGGTATATGCCTACCAGCGGCATTTAGGCAACCAAGGCAACTACATGACATAGTATATAGAGGACCGGACCTGAAGTCAGGAAGATCTGAGTTCAAATTCAGCCTCAGACACTTAACAATTACCTCACCCTGGGCAAGTCAACCCCAGCCTGTTTCCTCATCTGTAAAAATAGGGATAATAATAGCACCTGACTCATAGTTGTAAGGAACAAATAAGAAATATTTATAAAGTACTTTACAAACATTATTATATCTGGATTAAATAATTAATCAGCCAGTGTTTACTGAATGCCTATTATGCATTAGGTACTGTGCTAGTACTGGGGACATAAGTACAAAGAATGAAACAATCCCTATACATATAAAAATATAAGTACACATAAAAGTATAAAGTACATATAATACATATACAGATATATATTAAGTACACATTAAAAAGTATGAAGTAAATAAAAACATATACAAAGTACATAGTTGGGCCAAAGATACGAACACTTTAGTCACTTTATTTGCGTAATTCCAGATTGCTTTCCATAATGGCCACAACAATTCACAGTTCCACCAATGCCCCCTTTAGTGTAGCTGTCTCTTCACAGCCTCTCCAACACTGACTATTTCCATCTTTTGTCATCTTTGCCAGTTTGCTGAGTGTGAAGTGAAACTCCACAGTTGTTCTGATTTGCATTTCTTATTATTAGTGATGTGAAGCTTTCTTTCATGTGGTTATCAGTTCTCAAATTTTGTTCATATCACTTGAAAATTTATGTAGGACATGACTTTCAGTCTTATGTGTTTCTGTTGATCTCTTATCAGAGATAACTGAAATAAAAATTTTTTCTCTCTCAATTGTCCACTTCTTAACTACGTGCATTAATTTTTTTCATGCAAAAGCTTTTCAATTTCATGTATTCGAAATTATCTATTTTATCTTTTGTAACTGTCTCTATTCCTTGTTCAGCTAAGAACTCACCCCCTATAGAAAATTGTAAAAGGAATATGTTCTGTTTCTCTTTTACTTTTTTATTGTATGATCTTTAATATTCTGGCCATATATCCAAGAATTTTTGTGGAATATGCCAGAGCGCCTTCCACTTTTCCTTGCATTTCTTTATCAAATGTGGGGTTCTTTCATAGGTAATTTATGTTTTGGAGTTCATCAAACACCGGTGTATTGAGTTCCATTATTTCTGATTCTTCCCTGTATAGTCTATTCCGTTGATCGATTTTGCTATTTTTAAACCCATACCAAATGGCTGTGATGACTGTTGCTTTCTGAGGTGTAGAAGTGTTATTTTCTTTTCATTCCCTCCTTTTTAAAAATTATTTTCCTTGATTTTCTAGACCTTTGCTCCTTCAAGTTAATTTTGTTATGATTTTGTCTAGTTCTATAAATTATCTTTTTGGTAATTCTGTAAGTATAATATATGTGAATTAATTTTGATAGTATTATTTTTTTATTATGTTGGCACAACCTAGTCATGAGCACTGAATATTCCTCCAACTATTTAAGTTGTTCTTTAATTCTTTAAGGAGTATTTTGTAATTGAATCTGTACTGATATTAATTGTGCTTTGGAAGACTGACTCCCAAATACTTCATGTATTATCTAATTATTTTGAATGGAATTTTCCTTTCTATAATTACCTGATAGATTTCATTGCTATTATATAAAATGCTGTTGATCTTTATAGATTTGTTTTCTAGCCTACAACTTTGTTGAAGCTATTGTCTCAATTAGTTCCTTCGCTGATTCTCTAGGATTTTCTATCATTTTCCATTTTCCAAAAAAAACCCATAATCTCATCATCAAATAAGGTTAGTTTTATCTGTTCTCTGCCTATCTTTATTCCTTTAATTTCTTTCTTGCCTTTTTGCTATTACTAGTATTTTGAAAGTCAATAGAACTGATGGTCTATTGTTCTTGTTTTAAAAGAACTATGCTTACCACTTCCAGACTCACTAGCTACTAGAGACTTGAGGAACCTACAAATCTAGTCCATCCTCAGAACTTTTCATCTGATACATGGGATTCAATCAAGTAGCCAGCCAAGCTAACAAAAGCCAACAACCGAGCATATTAATTTTTAATGTTTTATTGATGCTTTCAGTTTTCTTTTGTTATATCCCCCTCACACACACACGCACACCCTATCAAAACCTTCCTTTGTAGTAATGAAGTATAATTAGGCAAAGCAAATGGAACTAATAACAATAACCAACAAGTGGATGCCTCATTCTGCTCCTATAGTGGTCTCCATCCTCTTTCTACTACCAGGAGAAAGTTATGATTTATCATCGGTTCTCTAGAGTCACAATTACATTAATTTGGTTCTGATGTCTTTGGGTACTGGATTCCTTTCTATTAGAATGAGTGAATGAATGAAAAAGTATTTATTAAGCACTTGCTTTGTGCCAAGAACTGGGGACACAAACAGAAAACACAAGATAGTCCCTGCTCCCAAGGAGCTCAAAGCCTGTTTCCCACGTGCCCTAAGGGTGTGACAGCCAGACTGTTAGAAAGATCCAAGAGTCCTTATTAGGCTGCAATGGTGGTGCCCAGGGTGTCGTGGTGGCAGGATATACGATGAGACCTAATGGTCCTCCATCTTATCAGAAGGGTTATAGTTACTTATTCCTAGCCCATCAATGTGATGTGAGCAGTCTTGTTCACTGCGTAGGACAAACGGGACCTGGTAGAGTCGGACCTATAACCACCGAGAAGTAAGGAGAAAGACTGAGGGTCCACAGCAGCCATGGAGTCGGGAGGATCTGAGTTCAAATTTGGCCTCAGACACTTATTAGCTGTGTGATCCTACACATGTAACTTCATCCTGTTTGCCTCAGTTTCCTCATCTGTAAAATGAACTGGAGAAGGAAATGGCAAACCACTCCAAGTACCTTTGCCAGGAAAAGCATAAATGAGGTCAAAGAGAATTGAACATGACTAAAATGACTCTTAACAACAATAAATACACACAATTGCACATACATATACATATATGCTATATGTATATATGAACATATACAAAAATATATACATAAATACATATATATTATATATATTATATCTTGGTTCAGCTTACTTAGCTGCAACAGAGCATGTCTTCTCAAGTTTATCTGAACTCATCAAATCCATCATTTCTTATGGTACAATAATATTCCATTATATTCTTTTGCCAACATTTGTTTAACTGTGTGCCTTAGTTCATTTTATTTTGTTTTATTTTATTGTGTTTAATTTGTATTTCTGTCACACACAAATACTTCTATGATATTTTGGTATATAGTAGGGCTTTTCTCTTATCACATTTTATTTCCAACAAAAAAAACTTAACCGTTGTAGCCCTTCATTAAAGGAGTAAAATTGTTTCCAACATTACACTTGCTTCCCTCTCAGAAGCTATCCAAATATGATTGTTGTTGCTGGTCCTTCATTCTCAAAGAGGACTATGACATCAGGAGGGTGATGCCGTGACTTGCAAACAAACTGGATTCATGTGAGGGAGGGCTGTTCAAAGTCACTTTCTCCTCCGGAGCCATCTGGATCCAGTGGCGTGATATAAATTATTGACTCAGTACCCTCATGGTACACCCTGGACCCCAGCAGAATCCACAAGGGGACCAAGGCCCGTCCATCAGAAAACGACACTGACCGAGACCTAGACTTGGATCTAGGTTCAACTGTAGAGGCCATGTAGTACCAAACCTGTTGATTTTACAGATGAAGAAAATGAGACCCAATGAGGTCAGGTAACTTGCTCAAGGTCACACAGCTGTTAAATGGTAGAGGTGGGTTTTGAATCCCAGTCTTCTCCCAGCTGCCAGAGCCCCTGTGAAACTCTGTTCCATCAACCCTGCACACATCTTGTGTGTCCCTAGTTATTTACAGGTTGTCTCCCCCATTAGGATGGGAGCTTGCTGAGAGCAGAAGCTCTTCTTACTTTTCTTTGTATCCCTGGTGCTTAGGACCGTGTCTGGCATTTAATCAACACTTGATGCCTGACTGACCTTTTCCAACGGACCGTGCATTCCTACCTATTTTGAAGAAAGGTCTGGCTGGTAGTGCCTGCAGTGACTCAGATCATTACAACTATTTTCTGGAATTCACAGAAGGGGATTCAGAATCACCTAGTTCAAACCAATGATTTCATTAGTGAAGAGAAGCTGAAGTCCAGAGGAGTGAACTGTTTTTTCTCAAAGTCACACGCTAGGCAGGGGCATTAAACCCAGCTCTTCTGACTCAGTGTTCCTTCTACTATAACATGCAATAATTAAGAAAAGACAGGTCTGGGTGACTGAATGATGTATACTACCGACACTACCCAAAGAGATTGGACAACTAAGTACCTTATCTCAGCAAAAGTGATTTACAATAGGGAAAAGTCATTTTTGCAAGGATACCTCGCTGTATACATTAGCTTTCAAATGCAAATAGCCTGGTGCAAAGGGCACTAGAATTACAGTTAAAATGTCTGAGTTCTAGCCTTAGGTATGCCACTGTCCCTGGACAAATCATTTAGCCTCAGTCAGGCTTCTGTTTGTTTATTTGTCTCTTTTGGGGGAGAAGGAAAGGATTTTAAATGCATTTTATTTTAGACATTCTATACAGCATATTTTTAAAAATAATGCTTCTACTCCAAATAAAGGTAAAAAAAAAAAGAATAAAGCTCAAGACGACATCAGTCTAAATTCATCCATGTGCTGGTGCTACGGAGATGTCAGGAAGACCTCAGGTACTAGCTTCGTGACCCTGAGAACATCACTTAAGGTCTGTTTGCCTCAATTACCTCATCTGTAAAATGGATAATAATAGTACCTACCTCCAAAGGTTGTTATGAAGATAAAATGAGATAATTGGAAAACACTTAGTACAGTGCCTGGCACAGAGTAAGCGCTATAGAAATGTTAGCTATCGCCAATATCAGTAGTAGTAGTGGTGGTGGTAGTAGCAGTGGTGGTAATAGTGCTGTGGTGATAGTAGTAGTGGCAATGGTAGAAGTAGCAGTGGTAGTAGTAATAGTAGTGGTGGTAGTAGTAGGTCTAGGAGGAGGAGGAATAGTAGTGGTAGTAGTAGGAGAGGCGGCAGCAGCAACAATAGTAGCAGTAGTAATCCTAGTAGTAGTAGTAAAAAGATAGAGCTGGAGCAGCTCTAAAATTGTACGAGTCATATTCAGTGTGTACAGATTTGTTTTCTGAACTTTTGAGTGTAGAAAAACATTTTCTAAATACAGTCATAGTTTAAACACACCAAAGGACTACACTATGTAACAAAGTGTCTTTGAAATACAAGGAACCCTTTGAAAATACCTCAGAGATGCCTTGGACGTTTCTCTCCCATCTAACCCTGACATCAACCAGTCTCTAAATCCTGCTAATTCGGTTTCCATGCATCTCTCACATCCATCTCCCCAGCTTTCTTCACACTCCACCATGCTAGTTAAGCTTTCTTCCGTAGCCTCCTAAATGAGGTCACTCTCTGATCCAATCTATCTTCCACCCAGCTGTTTAGATAAGTTTCCTATTGCACATTCCTATTGACCATGTTCACCTCCCTGGTTCTTGAACAATGGTAACACCAAAACAGAAAATATGAACCCCTTTTCCTAGTATTTCAGGGAAGGGGGATGGAATAAACATTTCTCTAGCACCTAATACACCATCTGTATAACTCATTTAGTTATACACTATATATTGTCAGCCAATAAACATTTATTAGATGCCTACGGGCTCTAAAAAGCTCACATTCTATTAGGGGAGACAACATGAAAACAACTGTGTACAAAAAAGCTATATTAAAGGATAAATAGTAAATAATCAACCATGGAAAGGTACTAGTTAAGGGGGATCAGGAAAAGTTTCCCATCAAAGTTGGGATTTTAGCTAGGACCCAAAGGAAACCAGGAGGAGTTGATGAGCAGGCATGGAGACATATTGTCTCACGTCATCATTGAAAACCTCTTTTGTGTCTGTTAACTGGATGCTCAATGAACATCTAGAGCCCATGTCTTTGACTTCTTCTGTATCCCCCACAGCAATTCATGTCACACTATATATATGGCAGGCTCTCAATACATCCTAATAATAAAATCACAGAACCTCTGAATTGTAATGAAGTCCTTCCTTAGCGGTCATTCCCAAAAATAAAACCTCTCTGGGCATCAGTTCATTCATCTAGAAAATGTGATTGGACCAGATCACAGTCACAAAAAAATCACAAAATCTCTGGGTCAGGAGGAACCTAAAAAGTCATCTAGTCCAACTCACATATGAACAAGAATCTCGTCCAGAACATAACCCAACTTATGCTTGAAGCTCCCTAATGAAGGGAAGCCCACCATCTCCCAAAGCAGCTGATTTTGCTTCTGCACGCTGCTAACACCAACACCAAGCATCATTTTCTTTCTTTGCAACTACACCTATGCCCTTAGTTCTGCCTTCAGGGGCTGTGCAGTATGAATCTATGACACTTGGTAAGGTCAGCTACAGATTCTATGATCTTCCATAATCTGAGGAACCCTAAAGCAGAAATCCTTTCTACCATATCCCTGACAAGTTGAATAAATGGAAAAAATAACTGACATTTGCATACCACTATACAGTTATAAATGAATGAACTAACTACCACTTCCCAATAATCAAGAGTAAGTCACTCATTTCAGCTTTCTAGGGGAATTCCTGGTGCACTGAAACCTTATCACCTGTGAAGGAACACATTGCCCATTATCTTGTATTTAGTTTATTCACATACATACATGTAATAATATTTACTTATATGGGGGGTGGAGAGAATAAGCATATGCTTCACTACATATGCATGTAGTGAATCACACACCCCTTCCCCACATACACACAGTCCCATAGCACCCTGAGTTTTTTGAGGGAGAAAAAGCTCTGTTCTCCTCGGGTGACTAAATTCTGGATGAACTGATGCAGAACACTGGAGTGCAAGCTGACAGGGGTAGGAGAGAACAGTGAATCACGCTGCTCAGCAACAGGGCTAGATTGCGCTTGCTGGAGAGAACACTGTACTGCCACCAGGGAGAAAAGCTTGCTGATACCAAGCTAGGGTTGCTATGGCTGTCACTGACTTCTAGTTTCTGAACATGATACTGTAACCCAGAATTGGAGGCTCAAAGATGAGGCCAAGACCGCAGCCTCTGAGAAGAGCCACTGGAAAAAAAAGGGGGAAGTAGGAAAGGAGAGAAGACAATCCAAAGAGGCATTAAACTCTATTAATGTAGGACATGGCCAGAGGATTTTGCTGTTGTTCAGTCATTCTCAGTTGTGTGTAACTCTTTGTTATGCTATTGGGGGTTTTCTTGCCAAAGATACTGGAGAGGCTTGCCATTTCTTTCTCCAGCTCAGTTTACAAATGAGGAAACTGAGTGACCTACCCAAAGTCACACAGCTAATAAGTGTTTGAGATTAGATTTGAACTCAGGTCTTCCTGACTCTGGGCCTATCACTCTATCCACTGTACCACTTACCCAGGGGACCATAATGCCAGTTATTACAAAAGTTAAAAAAAAACGGGGTTGTTATAATGTTTCCTTAAAAAAAAGAACTGTCACCTAACCTAAGAGGAAACCCTACTCTATAGCAAGTAAAAATACCAGCTGATGAAACTGGACAAGAAATCAGTCATCAATCTGTAAGCATATATTAATCGCCTATTATGTACAAGGCACTTTGGTAGATGGTAAGGATAAAGAAAATAATAAAACATTATCAGAGGAAACAACATTTACAAATATAAGTAAAAATCAAATGAGACAGTATTTGTAAAGCACTTACCAAAATGCTTGGCACATAGTAGGTGCTACATATATGCTTATTCTCTCCTCCCCCCATATAAGTAAATATTATTACATGTATGTGTGTGAATAAACTAAATACAAGATAATAGGCAAGAGCCACTAGGAACTGGGGAGATGAAGAAAGCCCTCATGTAAAAGACAGAACTCTCTGAAGAAAACCAGGCATTATGGCACAAAGGTTAAAATGGAATCCATCATAAGCATGGGAGAGTGCTCATGCAAAGGTAAAGAAGAGGGTGACGGAATGTCGAGTGTGAAGAACAGCACGAAGGTCAGTTTGGCTGGCCCTGAGAAGGCACTAAGAGGAGTAATGTCATCAGCCTGAAAAAGGAGTCTGGAGCCAGACCCTGAAGGGTTTTAAATACCAAAGAGAGGATTTGGTATTTTGTCATAGAGGCCATCGGGAGCCCTTGCAGCTGCGTGAGCAGAGGGGTGATATGGTCAGCCCTGTGCTTTAATGTCTCCTTGGCAGCTGGGTGAAGGCAGAGAGGCCAATTAGGAAGTTCATATGATATTATTCTTCACAGTTCCTTACCACAGATGTTCAGAAAAAAAAAGTTCACACCAGATCAGAGGAACCGGTTAGGCTAGTTTTCTGTTTTTCTAAAAATAGCCAGATTGAATTTTCCCTTATCAATTTTACCCCAGTGGATTTCTTTCCTATCACTACTATCTTAGTCTAACAATGGCTAAGTCATTTGAGGGATATCGTACCAGTAAATTCCATGACAAATGCAAAATCACTCCTTATATCTCTGTTTTTCTTCTCCCTTATGGACTTTCTACTTTTTTTATTTTCTATTGTAGTTAATTACATGTATTTCTTATCTCCTCTACTAGACTGTGTGCTCTTTGAGGGGTAGAAGCTTTGTCTTATAACTCTTTGCTGGAATGCCCTGAACTGAACTGATGGTAAAGGCCTTCGAACTCATGTATATGAGGATCAAGTCAAAGAACTGGGGATGCTTAGTCTGGAGAAGGGAAGACTAGGGGGAGGGGGTTGCACACAGACTAATGCTGTTTCCAAGATTTGTTGGTTGCTACATAAAAGAAGAATCGGGTTTATTCTGACTGGCTCCAGAAGATAGAACTAGAAGCAATGCCCTTAAGTCAAAAAAGAGGCAAAGCTATGCTGGATTTAAGAAAAAAAATAATTTCCTAACCATTAGAGTTAGCCAAAAGCAGAATAGACTGCCATGGGAGGTAGTAAGTTTCCTTCTCTCTGAAAGCAGAGGTTGGGTAATCCCTTGTGATGCATGTTGTGGGGTAAGTTTGCCCAAATGGTCTCTAAAATCCCTTTCAACTCTGAAGTGTTTTGATTTCATGATTCTTCTCACTGGTGTCATCACCTCAAAGGGTTTATAGGCAAAACAAGGAAAGAGGGAGGAAGAGGCGGAGGGAAGAGAGGAAAGACAGAGGGAAAGAAGGAAAGAGAAAGGGAGAGGAGGGAGGAACAGAAGGAAGATGGAAGGAAGGAAGGTAGGAAGGAAGGAAGGAAGGAAGGAAGGAAGGAAGGAAGGAAGGAAGGAAGAAAAGAAGGAAGGAATGGAAGGAGGGATGGAGGGATGGAGGAGGGAGAGAGAGAGAGAGAGAGAGAGAGAGAGAGAGAGAGAGAGAGAGAGAGAGTGAGTCCAGTGTCTTCATACAGTCATTTGGACCTCCAACAGTGACATGCCACAGAGAAGAAACTATTGGAATCTGGTGCTCAAAGTCCTTCACCTACATAATGTGCCCATTTACTCCCTCTTCCAGTTGAACAGTGATTGCCATCCTACCATTGAGACACAGCACTTACAGACTGCTCCAGTCTGCCCGGAAATTTACATGGAAGCAAGGGATCAAAATGCCCTTTCATCTAAAGAACTGTAAATTAACTCTCTGCCTTTTTAATTACTCTCAATTACTTTCCCACTATTAGTAAGGGTTTCTTATTTTAAAAAAAATTCAAGTCTAATCAATACATGCAGTATATCCCAGCTGATTAACGCAAGTCTCACTTCACCAGGATGCTGGAACTATGCCAGGCTTACCTAGCACACAATTAAGTGTCTGGTAATGCCTGCCGCTTGCTGCTCAGCAGGCCTCATGAGTTAATAGGGAAAGAACGGGATTTACATTTGCTTCTACCAGCCCCTATGTGCCCTCACTCTTGCATCTGCTTTGTGGCACGCACATAGCATGCCAGAAAGAAAGCAAGGTCGAAAACAATCACACATGCACGAGAAAAGAATTTAAATTCGTCTTATTTTCAGCAAAACCTTCCAGATGTAAGATACCCTTCTTCTCTCATCAGCTCACATGTCATACAATGAGCAAATTCCAAAAACGGTAAAGCCTCATTAGTCCAGAAAAACAAAAACTCATTCTATGAACTCCAGTTAATGTGCCTCTGAGTCAATTTTCAATCAACATAGATCATTTAATAAGAAATTAAGAGTATTACAAACTTCTAATACTCCTACGAATGGGGTGTTAATGAGATTTTGTTGTAAGATGTCTGGTTAAGTTCCTAGAGAGAGGCTCATGGCATCTTCCAGTTGTGGTTCATCTATCGAATGCAGCAGAAATATACACATCTGTCCAGATGGTGACTCTAATACTGACCCTTCCCAACACCACCAGATTTAATATGAATTGGGTGCAGAAGTTCTTGAAACCAAGTGAGAAGGCATGGGCCAAGGGAGCATGGGCCAAGGGAAATACCAGAGGCAGACCAGATGCCATTCAACAAGCAAACACTGTCAATTCTGAAGAGCCTAACCCTGGTTCCCCAAATTCCTGAGCATCAGACTTGTACCTCCTCCTCCTCCCCACCAACATAATAGGGTCTGTTTGACAGAATGAGCATATTTACTTCACAATTTCATTGCAAAATCATTCTAGGCAGGCCTGACTTTGGTTTGACAGCACCTAGAGATAGCTGTTTACAATTCAGTTCATCTTGTTGACAACTCCCGGTGACAACAGGCTTACTTCCTGTGGTATCTGGTAACTACTGTCTAACTTCAGACTTTAATAAATTAATTGACCCTCGAGTCAATTTTCAATAAACACGGATAATTGAAGAACAAATTAAGAGGATGCAAACTTCTCATGCACCCGCAATTCACATATATGCCACATTAATCTCTTTAACATACAGATCAGATTATTTTAGTTTCATTGCTCAAAAAACTTCGATGGCTCTGTAGGAGTCTGAATGAAGACCAAACTACTTAGCTAGGCATTCAGGGCTCTCACTTAACACCTTTCCCTGTATTTGACCCAAAGTGAACTATTAGCTGTTCCCCTAAATTGTTCTACCCCTTCCAAACTCAGACTTTGCCCAGACTCTGTTTTATGTCAGGAGGGTCTTCCTATCTCAAGTCTATTGACATGCCACAGTTCCTTCAGACACCAATTTAAATATACTATTATGTATATGTGTGTATATGTACATATATACATATGTTTGATATATATATATATATTAAATACATGTCTCCATGGTACATCCTCCATATATTACTCTCTCTCTCTGTCTCTCTCAGTCTCTCTGTCTCTCTCTCTCTTTCTCTCTCTCTCCAATTAGCCTCAAATTAATGGCAATCTCTCCCCCATATAAGTGCTTAGTACTCTGTCTCTTATGCTTATATTCTAATGGGCATCAGTTACTTGTTTGTATCTCCTCTCGATCCCTCTCTGCCCACCAGACCACCGCCACTACCACCACTGCCAAATGGCAAGCTCTAGGAAGCCAGGAACATGTTATCTACCATTAATTTTTCCTAAGAGAATACAATGCATACAGTAGGCACGTAACAAATGTCCGTTTAATAGCATTATCCTTGAAGTGATAAATTCCTCTTTTCATTCCCCTCAGTGATGTGCCCTCTCATATTCCCATCCACCCTCATTTGCCTCATATGCCCTCATCCGCCTTAACCTGTCAAAACTGGTTAGAAGAAAAAAATCTGATTTGTTCATTCATACGAAAACACAAATGACCAGTAAGACAGTGTGTTACCTATCCCATGTGTGTGCGCTCATTTAAACAGAAGGGCAAACTTAAATCAAAACAAGTCGTCTCCAGTGGTGGGAGACACTTTTGGGCAAGAAGCCTTCTTGAACCTGGGAGGCAATTCCTGGATTCTAAACATTTTTTCCCCAACAATGTCAAAATAAAGCAAATACTGATGCACTTTTTGAAGTCCTCCATTGCTCAAAACTCCACACCTGCCTTGTCTGCTCAGCTTCCTCCAAACATAAAAAACAGATAAACTACATCTAATGGCGGAGCAAGTATATATTATAATAATAATAATGATAACTAACATTCACATAGGACTTACTACATGCCAGGCACTGTGCTAAGTGGTTTACAATTATTCTCATTTGAGCCTCACAACAACCCTGGGAGGTGGGTGTCATACCCATTTTACAAATGAAGAAACTGAGGCAAACGGTCATTAAGTGGCTTGCCCAAGGTCACACAACTAACATCTGAGGCAAAATTTGAACTCGGTTTTTCCTGACCCCAGGCCAAGCTCTTTATTCACTGTGTCGCTTAGATGCCCCAAAGTTTGGAGGAAACATCAGAAAGTTTAGAGGAAAAAAAAAGCACTCTGGTATAGAATAAGGCACAACAGACTTAGAGTCAGAGGATCTGGATTCAAGTCCGCCACTGTCACCTAGTATGACTGGACTAAGTTGTCTCATCTGTCAAATGGATGTAACATCTATGATACTTACAAGAAGGAAAGAACTTTATAAACTCTAAAGGTATTATCTTCTGGGAAATGATAGCTTTTACAACAGCATCCTTTATCTTGTAAACAGATTTTCATTCCTTTAAACAGCCAGTTTCCCCAGTGATTTTAAAATCTGGTTTGATTTCCCAACAAAAGACCTAACTGCAACTTTTCAGAAACATTATGTATAAATAAATCCCAGGATGCTTGTACAAGTCGGTTACTCTAACAGGCACCCAGAAGCAGGGCAATTGTGGTAAACCTCTTCAATTATGTCTCCAATCTCTAGCTGGAAAACAGAGCTAAAAAGATCCTACGCCCCTCAGAGGGATCTGGTGAGGGTAAATACGATGGTCCTTATGGCACACTGAAGGCACCTGGGGAATAAAAGTAATTTATTATCTCAAGGAATTCAACAGACCCAAGGGTTTTGTGGCCAAAATCATCAAGGATTACCCAGTACCCAATTAACTAGCCCAGTGATGTCAAACATGCTGCCCACAATACAGCTGGAACCAAGTTAAAATATAATTGGGAAATATTAACAAAAATAAATAAAATATAATAAAACATAAATAATATTACATTTAAAACTAAGTCATTATGTAGCCAGCAGGGATCCTTACTTACAGGTTAGTGGTCCTGTTTCCACTTAAATTTGACACCACTGGACTAAATGGTCATGTAGCAAAATAGCCAATTTTAACCTTAGACTGTCATCTAAGTCCATGGTCCTAATTTTACAATAAAAATAATGATGCCTTACTTACACTTTTCTAAGCGTGTTTCTACTTTCTAAAGCACTTGCCCATCATGCATTATCTCCACAGAGCTTTAAAACAATCCTGAGAAAACAAAACAGCTCTTTTTTTGGCCTTACAATCACCATCATCATCATCACCATCATCATCCATATATGCGTGCACACACATATACACACATACGTGCTCAAAAGTGTCTGTGATTCATAAGGATTTTCATTCCAATGACAGAGATCACAACTTACCTATGTCTAGCCATCCTGTGCAACATAGGATCAGTACAGGGTGTCCACTCAACATGCTGAAGGCCTTTCTCAATATCTTCCCACTTCTTAAGAATATCAGGGGAGCACAGGGGCCATCCACACATTATCCTTCCTTCTCTCTTTTTTTTGGGGGGGAGGGGGAAAGGCAATCGTGGTTAAATGACTGGGCCAGGGTCACACAGCTAATAAATGTCTGAGGCCAGATTTGAACTCAGGTCCTCCTGACTCCAGGGCCAGTGCTCTCTGCACTGTGCCGCCTAGCTGCCCCTACCCCCTCCCTCCCCAAAACCACTTCATCACCTTTTTTCAATCCTTGATGACGTTGCTGTCGTTGTCCAGTCATTTTTTAGTTGTGTCCAACTCATGACCCCATTTGGGCTTTTCTTAGTAAGGAGACCGGAGTGGTTTGCCATTTCCTTCTCCAGCTCATTTTACAGATGAGGAAACTGAGGCAAATAGGGTTAAGTGACTTGCCCAGGGTCATAAAGCTAGTAAGCGTCTGAGGCCGGATTTGAACTCAGGAAGACTCATCTTCCTGACTGTAGGCCCCAGCCCTCTCTCCACTGCTCTACCTCGCTGCCCCAGTGATGAACTTCATTGTTTTTCTTCGTAGTTTCTTTTTTTTTTCAGCCAGAGAAAACAAAGTTTATTAAAGATCCTCCATATTGGGTAGACTCTTAAGGAATCCAAGCATTTGTGACACTTGTATTGACAAGCGGGGTAGGACAATCTGAGGTAGACTGAATCTGAGCCTGTACGTTCTTAATGATTACGTTGCAGCAGGCTTACCACCGACTATCTCTTCCCTAACCTCTGAGGGATACTCATTTCTAATTCTTCAGAGACAATAAAGTTTCATCATTTGCAGCTACTTTCACATAAAACTAGTATTTACATATCACTTTAGGGTTTGCCAACTGCCTTATATACATTATTTCTCTTGAGTATCACAATAACCATGCCAAGTAGATACTACGAGTATTATTACAGATGAGGAAAAGTATGGATCAGAGAGGACGAAAGACTTGCCCAAAGTCACCGAGGAAAACTGTATCAGAAGAGAAATCTGAGCCCAAGTTTTTTTGACTCCAGGACACCATTTACCATGCCATGCTTATCTGCCTCCCTCTTGGGAGGTCTTCAAAGAGAGGGTGGACGACCACTTGTTGGGTTTCTTAGCGTCAGGATTCCTTTTGTATATGGATTAGGCTAGGTATTTGCCAAGGTTCCTTTTGACCTTCAAATTCAATAATTCCATGACCTATATTGTCATACATTCACATAAACTAACTTGCATAAACTAACCATGAATGATTTCAATGATGACAGAAAGCATTAGTGAATGATTAAGGAGAAAGCCATCACCATTTTCATGCACATCTGAACCCGTGCTGTATTGACAATGAACCATGTCATCACCATAATAGTTCCTCTCTCTAACCTACAGTCAAGCATAAATATGTGGGCAAGACAAGATAGTAGAAGGAGAAAAAAAGGCACAGGATCAGAGGTTCAGGGTTCAAATCCCAGCCTTGTCATTTTTACTACCTTTGCGACCTTGGGCAAAGTCACTTTACATCATCTATGGGTCCCAATTTTCCCATCTATAAAATGAAGTGGAGGGGGAGGTTGGAGTAAATGGCATCTAAAGCCCTTTCCAGCTTTAAATCTATGATACTATATTCTTGTCTATGGACACCCATGTTGCCCAGCACTTGGGAAACAGAACTTTAGTCAGGACAGGGAACACAATTGTCTAGTTTATTCACTCTAGAAATCATCCCAACTCTGGACTAGATCTTGATGCGGTTGTCTCTTAGTATGTTTCACAAGGAAGAGCACGGACACTCACAACGCTACCTAGCACCACAATGTGCTCCGTTTCACCAGACTGTGAATGATCTGCCATAGCTACAGGAAAAGATGAGATGCTAGATTAGTTTAAACAACTCCCGGTTAGAAATACGCTTGCACAGGTGAGAAAGTAAGAAATCTCATAAAATGGGCTCTCCAATTAACATTTGTCCTTGGTAAAGCATGCAGCCCAAAGTCATTTTCACACTATAAATTGCAAATGACAATTATCTTGGGGAGTCAATGAAAAAAAAGTTTATCTCTCCCTGGCTTTGTCTCAATATTTTCAAGTTCTTAGGGTATCAGTTTACATGGATCTGTCAGTATTTATAATCATCAAAAATACTTTGGAAAGCAACAAATATTTAAAATTTCTCTGACCCTGTAGGGTCTTCTCTATGTAGTTCATCCAGGTCCTTCTTCAAATACTTCTCCACTACCCACCCAACATGTGCTGCCAATCTTTGACTTTCTGAGATAGTATCACATGGTGGTAATGGGAGTGGTGGTATCATATCCACAGAACACTGGATTTGGAAGTAAGAACGAAAAACCTGGGTTCAAAACCTACCTCTGACATTCGCTATCTGTATGACTGCAGGAAAAGTGAAGCTTCAAAATACAAGTTTACAAAAGCTCTGTGTGTGTTCAAATTCTGCCTCTAATATTTATTATCTATGTTAACTATGGAAAAATTGTCAAATGTCTTTGAGCTTCATTATTCTCTTTTGTAAAATGAGGGTAGCATCTTCAATGAGATAAGATGGATAATGTACTATATAATGTCAGTTACAAATATTATTATGCCACATCCTATAAGAATCAGATCAAACCCCTTTACCAAGCCTTCCCTAATCATGATTATCTCCACTCTATCCTGATGAGTCCTATTTCCACATATGGTTAATACACAAGCAACAATATTGCATAGCAGAAAATACACTGGACTTATCAGAAGTTCTAAGTTCAAATTTCTCGTCTTAGTTTGGCAATTAGCGAGCCATTAACATTATCTGTGCCTCACACTGTAAAAAGGGAACACTTACATTAATTATCTACCCCATGAGGTTCTTTTATGATATAAATGGGTGTTTTATTTTTCCCACAAATAATCCGAGATAACATATATTTGCCTGAAATGGATCCTAGCTACACAAAGCTTTTAAGGGAAAAACGGTGGTCAAAGTAATAAGAGTGATAAAAATACTAATAACATATATTTCACATGCTTTAAGCTTTGCAAAGCACTAGATTTGATTTCCATAACATCCCTGTAAGGTAGGTGGTATTATTATTATTGTCCTATTTTACAGACGAGGAAAGCGAGGCACAGAACGGGTAAGCGGTTTGCCCAGGGTCACACAGCTAGCAAATATATCAAGCATATTTAGCTCAGCTCTTCCTAACTTCAGGTCCCATAAGCTACCCACTGAGCCACCTAGAAAACATAATTGAGTCTAAGTGAACCCTGAGACACAAAGACATAAATTCCACAGGTATAACCAGGAAACAAATTCCCCACAAATTACTTTAAGTGCTTAATGCCCAAAACAAAAACAAAAAAGGTAAAAATGACCTCACTTCCTGCTCCTCACCCTGCAGAGGCAATCGGGTCAAACACTGCCTCTGATGCCACTGATCAACCATTTCTGCATAATATTTTAATAGAAACCATGGACCATACCCAAGTGCCAAACGTGGGGTACGATGAAGCAACAAGAGCTGAGCAGCAGTGACCCTAGGCAAAATAGAGTTCTAAGTAGGTCAAGAAGCAGTGGAGGTAGTTCAGTGGATAAAGCAGTAGTAGCCTTGGAGTAGACCTGAGTTCAAATCTAGCCTCCAATACTTCCTACCTGTGAGAACTGTCCAAGTCATTTGACCTCTGCCTCAGTTTCTTCAACTATAAAATGGGGAAAATAACAATAACCACTTCCCAGAGTCACTGTGAGAATCAAATGGAATAAAATTTGCAAAGCATCTGGTACATAGTAGGTGTTATTGTAAGTTCTTAGTCTTTTCTCTCTCCCTTCCTTCAACAAATCAGGGGGAAAAAAACCCAATGGTGATCAAGAACAAGCTGGAACATAGGCAGGTTCCATTGGCTAAAATGATCCAAGCACTATGAGCTTTTAATGAGTGAAACATGCCACGAGACAGGCCTCCTGTTAATAAATCCTGTTAATAAATCCAAATCCTGGTTCGTCTAATTATCACATTTACTATTACATCTGACTATACAGACACAAGACTTCAACATCTCTTAATTATATTTAATTCCAGGAATAGTGTTCCATTTAATCACCACTCTAAAATGCTACAGAAGTTTGACCGCATAAGTACCAAATTCTCCAGAGAGACTATCAAAGCAGATACAGAAGTCTGGGTTATCTCTTTAAAAAAGTTATTGTCTTTTTTTAAAATGAATCCTAGGAAGGACTCCCACACTAATCTCTCCACAGACCCTGTTCAAATTCAGCCACTTGCATTTTGCCCACCATTGGGTGAGCAGTTATATCTCTGCCATAAAAATCTGCGAAGATAAGCTCAACTGATAAAACTATGTACGGTTAAACTCCCAACCTGGCATGGGATCATGCCAGATGAATCATAACACACTGTCCAACCTAAAATCCAGCCAATCATGGCAGAAACACCCATTAGTTAACCTCCACTTAGGACTGAGAATTCCAAACCACGGTCTTAAAAATAGCCCTCAGATGTCCAAAAAGTAATCATATATTTCAACTAGAAAAGTCAACATAACATTACATTCATTCTATCAATACTTCCACTCTCACAGAAGCCTCTCCATATCACCCACAAATGTTCTAATGCAGCTTTTTAAAAAAAATGCCCAAACTTATCTGATGATACATATAACTGACATTTATACTGTCATTAAACACATCTGTCACTAAATTTAATCTGCATTACCCTGGCAGGTGCTCAGATATTTAGAAGTGTTAAGTAATATTCAGGGATATTTAGTAGTATTAATAACTTAGAGTTTATTTCAAAATGTAAAACATTAATAGCTGCTCTTGGGTGCTGACTTTCAACCTTCCATAGCATAGAAGAGGCTGATTGTTTTCTTTAAAAAATCGGATTGTTTGGAATTTGATTCAGCTTTCGTCCTGAAGCTACAATTAAACTTCCAGTTAACCTTTCATATCTCTGCTTCATTCAACAGCTGGACTAATCTTTGACATCTCCAAGGAGGGGAAGGGCATGAAAAGTTATTTGCAACCAGTCTCCAAAAGGACAAGTATTAGTAAGCAGTGGGTGAATTTCCAAAAACATTTTTCCCCCAGCACTCAGAAACAAGGTAACCTAATGTGATACTGGGTAGAAGTCAAAAAAATTAATGAGGAAATGTGTAAAAAACTGAATCCATGAGAAACTGGGCACTTCGTTCTTGGATCTCCTGGATACACTGTTAACATGGAAAATGAAGCCCATCAGAAAGACTGGAGACCAAGAGTAGTTGGAGTATCATGGGTCTATAGGAATGAAGCATCTGTGGCCTGGGTGCTGAATGGAATTTAAAGTAAGCTAACTGGTCCTCCACTCCCCAGCATCCTGGGAGTCATGTCAGTTACAAAGCAGACTCAGACATCTGAGATTAGAAGGGGACAAGCCTGGGAGGTGTGATCCTGGGAAAAGAATACACTCTTCCAAAAGTCATTCACCAGTTCTCTGGCACCCAGTGGGTTACTGGCCAGAGGGGGTGATGGAGTGATTTAGAGTGAAAACTCAGAATAAATGTTTCCTTCTAACATCAAGTCAGCTCCACCTAGGGGACAGAAGCAACTTTGAGAACAAAGGATGGAGAAAGGCTGAAGCTGAAAGGAACTGGATTCCCTGGATTGCCGAGTCAAATCTGTTTCGTCTTCAGCTGTAAGGATTTAAACTTCCGTAGTGCCTTGAGGGTGACATTCACATGTAGGAACCAACAATTTCACAGAATCACAGAATCTCGGAGTTAGTTGAAAGAGGAATCCTTTCTACCCAGATGTGGACAAGTGGTCAATCGGCCTCTGCTTAAAGACTCCATTAATGGGGAACCCACTACCTCCCAGAATAGCTGCCTGTGAAACTACCTGCTTTTTCTAAATCTGCCTTTCGGCAACTTGGACACCGAGCTCCTAATTCTGTCTCTGGAGCTAAGGCGAACAAGTCTAAACTTTCTTCTATATGACAAAACAGGTCAAACATTTGAAGATAACTATCATTTCTCAGCTAGATCTTCTCTTATCCAAACTCAACATCCCAAGTTCCTTCAACTGGATTATTTGGCATGACTTCCATTTCCCTTACAATTGGTGGCCATTCTCTGGATGTATTCCAATTTGTCAAAATCCTTCCTAAAATATGGCACTAAGAACTGGGAATAATGTGGTCTGAAGCACTATCACCTCCAGGGGCAGGTAGGTGGCACAGTGGACCTGGAGCCAGGAAAACTCATCTTCCTGAGTTCAAACCCAGCTTCAGACACTTAGTAGCTATGAGACCCTGGGCAAGTCACTTAACCCTATTTGCCTCAGTTTCCTCATCTGTAAAATGAGCTGGAGAAGGAAATGGCAAACCACTTTAGAATCTTTGCCAAGAAAACCCCAAATGGGATCATGAAAGCTAGACATGACTGAAACAGCTGAACAACAGAATATACAGTGTAATGCCTCTTTGGGCAGATAGGTAGAGCAGGGGATAGAGTGCCTGAGTTAGGAAGACTCATTTTCCTGAGTTCAAACCCAGCTTCAGCCACTTACTAGCTGTGTGACCCTGGGCAAGTTGCCTAACCCTGTTTGCCTCAGTTTCTTCATCTATCAAATGAGCTGGAGAAGGAAATGGCAAACTACTCCAGTATCTTTGCCAAGAAAACTCCAAAAGGGGTCATGAAGAGTCGGACACGATTGAAAAACGACTGAACACCTCCTCCATAGTCCTGGATACTCTATCTCTAAAAAGGCAGTGTAAGTTAGCCTTTTTGACTGCCATACTACTCTTAACTCATATGGAATCCCAGATGTCCTCTGAAATGGGAGCTCTGGACCAAAACAAAGTTCTACTGCAGATCCATATTGAAACCTCAAGAATAGACACAGATGAAAGCCATGCAGCTCAGTGTTTTCAAAGGAATTTACACTGAGCTACAAAATTTCAGAAAGAACTTGCCCCACTTGGTATAGACACAGATGTAGATATAGATACCAGTACTATAAGAGACTCGTTGACTGTAATTTTTTATATCACTCAAAGAAAATTTAATTACTGTCCTCATTTTATAGATAGTTAAATTAAGGCAAAGATAGTCTGTCTAAGATCATATCATTAATCAATGATATATAGGGCCAAATTCAGCCACTATGGTGGCATGTGCACTGTTAATCTAACTTTTTTCCAGAAAATTCTGACAGGCTCTTCTTCAAAATTAGGAGTTGATCAAAAATAGTACACAGGATGTTGAGACAGAAGGGTCTAAGAGATCATCTAGTCTAAATTGTTCATTTTACAGACGAGGAAAGTAAGGGTCAGAGATGTGAAGGGACTAAGCCATGAGCACATAATTCTTATGTATTGGAGATGAAATTGTAACCCAAATCCCTCCTAGCTACTTAAAATAGAAGACACTTTCTTTTACTTCTTATACCTAGTCTTCTTCCTTTCCCACCAATCCCCATCCTCAAAGAGACACACTCTCAGAAGTTCGAGATAGAAGGCAGACAATTGTCTATCACACTCTATTCCACCCCCTCCCTCTCCCATCTCCCCATATTCACATACCTCCATGGCAGGAGTGGAAGAAGGAAAAACATCTACATTAAATACAAAAAGTCTGAGTGTATGTGATGGAATGTTCTCTCCACTTTCTATATGTAACATCACCCCGGCAAATCCATCCCAAAATTTCCCTCCAATCCACTTAATAAAGTTTAAACCTATCAAAACATTTCAATCCTTATGCAAGCAAAAGCTAAGTCAATCCCTGAGTATGCCTTTCCACTCCAGGCCTTCTACAGCAGGTCACTTGGAACCTTGCTGTGAAATATATAGCTTAGTTTGGTTGGGCAGAAATTGGCTTGGGGACAGTTAGAAAGGTATCAAATGTACTCTTCTCAATACGTTTAATCTGTGACATTAACCTACAGCTTGTTTTTTCTAGTGGAAAGGTGGCATTTTCCCAACAGTAATCTTGAAAAGAAGTAAATCATTTCTATACACATTTGGGGAAGAGAAAAAATATATATGTATACAAACACATGTATACATATAAATATAATGTAAATTAAATGCACAGTAAAGGAGAGGACATCAGTCTGAAGCACAGTAACCAATTAGCCCAGAGGCATTCTGAGTCTAGCTAAACCAAGCAGAAGAAGACAGTTGTCTTCAGGATTGTCTGGGAAGATATTTCAGGTACAATCAATCAACAGGTATTTGTTGAATGCACAGTAATCTTAAAACACTGTGGGGGAAGGAGAAGGAGGAGGGAGAGGACACAAAGCATTAGATAATACCTACCCACAAGGGTTTTATAATTTCACCAGGGAACCCAACACAGAAATGCTTATATGCAAGGTTGATAATAGTAATTCTCATGGTGCTTTGTGGTTCTCTTTTCCTAGAAGTTGTTGGCTTTCAAGGTCGTCAAGGCCTCTCTGATCTTTATTATCTTTTTAGGAACTCTGAGGGGCAGCTAGATGGTACAATGGATAGAATGCTGGGCCTGGAGTTAGGAAGACCTGAGTTCAAACTCTGGCCTCAGACACTTATGAGCCGTGTGACCTTGGGCAAGTCACTTACCCCTATTTGCCTCAGTTTCCTCATTTGTAAAATGAGCTGAAGAAAGAAATGACAAACCACTTCAGTATCTTTGCCAAGAAAATGCCAAATTGGGTCACAAAAAGTGGGAGGAAATGAAATGATTCAACACTAACAAGGAACTCTGAATCCTTCTACTTTTGCCCCAGGTGATGTCGTCTCCAGTGTACGTCATCAGGTGGATGAGTAAGTATATGGCTTCTACAATAGCTACAACATGAGCCCCGCCCCAGGACTCCTGTCCCATCCCATCTTTTCTGAAAAGAAAACGGCCAACAGCTTTGCTGGTTCCTTGACTTCCTTTTCTAGGCCAGCAGGAGGGTCAACACTCTTCTCAGTCTACCTGGAATATTGTAGTCACTTAGTGCTTAGTGCTTGATTGGTCCTATCAATAGTACTAGTGAAGCAATCTACTAGTAATCGCCAAAACACTGTTTTTACCATTCTCCCCCGAAATATTAATTAATTAATTGTGCTTATATTCTGTATGCACTTACTGTATGTCTGCGTTCTTTCTGCCAAAACAATGTAAGCTCCTGGACTACTGCATTTTTATCTTTGTATCACCAGAGTTTAACACGATGCTCAACATACAGCAGGTGCTTCATAAATTTTTGCTGCTTGACTGACTTGACCTCAAGGATGTATTGATGGATAAGTCTAAGTCCTTTTGTTAATCAATTAATTAGTCAATAAACATTTATGAAGGACCTGCTACGTGCCAGGCACTGTGCCAAGCGCTAAGGACAGAACAAGAGGCAAAAGACAGTCCCTGCTTTCAAGGAACTTGCAATCTAAGTCTTTTATAGAAAGATACAATCAAGAGACCCACAGGAAGCATCACCACACTATAGGTTCTTCAAGATGATCAAGGAATCAATCCCCTACAGCTTAGAAATGTTTGTTGAATAATGAATGAACAGAAAACGATCAAAGAACAAAACTCCATGGAATAAAATGGTAAATTGTGTGGTGTATACAAGTTCTCAAAATAATACAAAGAGCGTGGCATAGTATCATAGGGTTTGGACCCCATAGAAAGGGTTGAGCTCTTTCTGTAATGTGGAGGGCAGGCACCTTGTGAAATAGTTGTCTCACTTTGCCGCAATTAGAGAAATGGGTTTGGGCTGAAGATGAGGCCTCCATTTGTTTCCACCACCAAATTCTTTTTTTTCCTCTTCCATTCTAATCCTGGTGTTTATCATGGAAGTCAGGAAAAACAAGGTTTTTCAATAGTCCCTTCCCCAGCAATCAAAAGGAAATCAATCATGGTGAATAGGCCCACCTGATCCCAACAGATGATCTCTGTTTACCTATTCTGTCAACATACATGCCTCTCCTGCGAGGGACAGATTCTGCTTTGGGGAATTGCAGATCAGTCTTTCCAGACTAGAACATCCTCAGAGTTACAATCTTTCTTGTGGTTTTCTAACCTGTCAAAGCCATCTTCTATTAGTACAGAGGGATCTTAGCCAGACCTAAAGCGCGTGGAATAGCCCGTATTTTTTAAGGGAGGGAAAAAGAGTAGCAATTGTTGGCCATCTCCCTGGAAACTCTTAAGGGAACGGGTCGTTTACTTGTTTTTGGATCACTCCCAATGCCAGGCCACATCTCTCTTTACTGCTAGTGAAGAAGCAAAAGCAAAAGGGACCTGGGAATGGCTTGAAAGAGTGTGAAAGCAAGCATCCACATTCCTTCCCTTTTCTCCTCAGACAAGAGAGCCAGCCTCAAAAGAAAAAGCCAGCCTCCCAGTCAACGAGAAAGAAGCCAGGGTTGACAGAAGAAAAGCTGAACCCAGCTAACTGCAAGCCCCTAAGATAATGTCACCATTGTCCTATTTGTGTTATATGCTCCTAATATTGCATAACCCCACAATAGCAAACCAAGGGCCTCTTCAGCCTAGCTGGGGATGGCTAAATACCCACTACTCACCAGTAATTGCCTACTTCATTCTGTTGGGCATAATTCATCAGTCAGATTACAGCAGGTCACACTGAAGCTTATGAGGAAGGCAGAGATGATAACATAACCTGACTCAACCCAAGGCGTTTATGTGAGCAGCCCAAAGACTGATTGCTTTACCAAAAAACTATAGGCTAGCAAAAAAAAACATATAATGCACAGGTCAGTGGGCACCCACCCTGTTTATTGCTAGTCATTCCGTTTTTGAGTAGCTCAGCACATCTGTAATTGCTAGTTAACGGGCAGGCTGGATTTTGACTATAAAAATTCCCCAAAAATGTCTCTGTCACTTAACTAGAAGGGGAGAAGGGATGAGATTAAGTTATTTTCAGAAAACACTCACTGCCAAGCTGCAGAGATAAGAAATGGTACCAATCCTACATCTGACTGATATTTGATCTCTGTACCAGTCTCTTTGCATATGAATTTTTCAGTGTCCATCAGAGATGAAGATATTCTAAATAGACAGGTCTGGAAATGTCTTCATCACAAAAAAAACGTACATAAAAACTTGGCTGCTACCACCCCCAATCCACTCCACAGGCAAACTCCCAAATGGTCCAAAAAATTATACAATTGTCTCAATTTAACTTAGTTCAGAAAGACAACTTTGCTCCTTTCAAAAACTGTTAGATACTTTATTGCTGAGGTGGGGGAAGGGGAAAGGGAAGCACGGAAAGAGCACAGCAATACTCTAAAGTTGGGGGGGGGCTTTTTTTGTCTTTGTATTTTATGATGCCCTGGTTTCCTGGCTGCTCTTCTCTCATTGTTCAACTGCTCCAATTTAGGAAGCAAGTCCAGCTCACGGAAAAAAAAAATGATGGGGCACTAGAATTGATGATATTTCCTGGATTCTGCAAAACCTAGACCCCACGTCCCCACCCCCGCCCACACACACACACACACACACACACACGCACACAGGCTCTCTCCCAGATCATAGTTCCCATGCCACAAACCTAAACATCATTCAAACATTCGCTAAATTTTCAGGAACCTTTCCACGGCTGGGGAAACTAAATCCTCTCTCTTAAAACAGGATGGCTGGTCCTATATTTGAATGCTCTTCTGTGAACAAGTACTCAGTTCCTCGATGCCTGCCGCCCTGCCTTCCTTTTCAAAGAGGTGAACTTGCCCAGCCGCCCAGCTAAGGGGGCCAAGTATTCTGCAGTCTTTCGTGTGGTTTCTCTGTGCATTTATTTTAATTGGGCTGGGGCTGAGAACGCAATCATAGCATCTAATCCTTACAACAAAGCGAGGATACAAATCCACAGCGATGAACAAACCAGTCTCCTCCCCCACCCCCTTCCTCTCACCACTATAGGTTCCCCTTAGAAAAGACAGGCATTCTGGCCCCAGAATTAATGCACCGGACTGGAGAATGAGGAAAGCAGCCCGCGCTTAGAGGAGGAAGAGAGGAAGAAGGGGGAAGGTGGGAAAGAGAGGAATGAAAGTGGCAGAGATTCGATTCTTCCCCTTTTTAACCATCAAGGGGCAAGAACAGAAATCAGAGCTGGTCAAGACCCCCGTGGGATCATCATGCAGCCTTGAGCTCTGGAAAGACTAGCCCGCCGGCTCCCTCCCGCCCCCTCTGCTGTCTGGTCAGGTTGGAGAGTGGGGGAGGTTCAAGCTCGTTTGTCTGACACTTGTAAATGGAAGTGGGTTCCAACTTGGAAAACAAACGCGCTGGAGACCCAGGGGCGGGGGAGGAGGAGAAGGAGCTGGGAGGGAGGAGGAGGGAAGAAAGAGGAGGGTGGGAGCAAAGGAAGGGCCTCCTCAATCTCAAACCCACCACCATCCTCTGTCCAACCTCTCTGTCTCCATCCCTGACTGCTGCCCACAGGCAAGCAAACACCAGAATAAGCATCACAAGCAACTCCAGGCTGAGAGATTGGTAGCTCTGAGCTGAGCCTCTAGATGGAGGGGGGAGGAAAGCGAGGGTAGAGGCGCGGGTGGCAGCAGGAGCTGGAACTCCGCTCCCCAAGGACTGAGGGACCCGCAGTGTCGCCCTGTTCACCCACGCTAGGAGGCAGGCAGGGGTGCAGAGCGCAGCTCGCAGCTAGCGTCTCCTTCGATCCTATCCTCCTCTTCCCCTCCTCTGCATCAGCTCCTGGGGTCCAAAGCAGAAGCAGCGGCGGCGGCGGCGGCGGCGGCGGCAGCAGCTCCTCTCCTTTCCCAGCTTCCTCCAGGGGATCACCTTCCCTCTCCACTCCCAGCTCTGTCCAGGGCACAAAGAGGAGCAACAGCCTCCGGGGCTTTCCCTGCTTTCTGCGCTCCCTCCACCCTCACCCCAGCTTTGCCCACCACCGCATCCCTGGCTCCTTTCCCTCATTCCCACACATCCCAGGCGGCGGCAGCCTAAGCAACCTCCCTTCCAAGCAGGACCTCTGCCACCCCTGCATCCTCACCATCTCAAGCCTCATCCTGCCCCCCATCCCATCATTCGCCTCCCTCCTCACTCCAGGAGCCGGAAGAACCCCCCCACAAAGTGAACAATAAAAGTTGCTTCCAAAGAAGACGAAGCCTAGCCTGCTTCTAACCACCTCTGAAAGGCTTGCGAGAACTGGAGGAGAGGAGAAAAATCAGCTCTTCTAAACCTACCCCAGTTTCCCTTCTTCTCTCCTCCCCACCTCCATTATCCCCGGTTGACTTCAACATCCTCTCCTCACCCCAGGCAAGATGCACTTTCTCTGGGCGACCCCCAGAGGACAGAGTCCTCTGCCGTGGCTGCTGCACACCCCTATCCCCAGGGGAGATATGAGTCCACTCCTTCCTTCTCCGATCTCCCAAACCGCCAACCTCCTAGTCCCCCATCTCCTTCGGAAAAATAAAGCGCCCTCCACCCACCCGTGAGCCAGTGCTGAAATGTGCCCCCGCATAGCCCAAGAGACATGCCTGCACGATGCGTGCAAGCCACAGCCGTCTCTCCTGCACCGCCTGGGCTGGAAACAAGTAGAAAGCAAACCCATTGCTGAGGACTCCGCGAGCCAGGGCTCGGGGCACAGTCCCAGACTGCCCTGGTCTATTTTTAAAATTAAACACCATTCCCTCGCGCCCGCCAAAAATGATGTACATTCCCAAAGCAGCTTCCCCTTTCCCTCGCTCAAGATGCTGGGGACAACCTTCTCCTTCCTCGCTCATTACAGAATAGACATATATCCCCAGGAGCAAGAGTACCTCCTCAATAGAGTCCAACCCTTGGCAATTAATTACTGGAGCCTCTGATTGCAGAACCACCGCAGGCAAAGAAAGAAAGAAGGTGCGGAACACGGGACAGCATTTGGTAGAGCCCCTCTCGGCCCCCGGGGATCTCCGAGCCCCAGTCCCTGCTGCCTCGCGGCACCTTGAGAAGCGACCAAACTTGCGCCTCTAGTCCCCTCCAAGTGCACTGCATCCGTAGGCATTCGAAAATCCAAACGGCGCACAGCAGACAACCCGCGACAAAAGCGAGGGCACGCAGGCTGGGGCACTTTTCAGTCCACCTGCAGCTGGTTTCTGCTCAGCATCCCTGGGGCTACTCCCAGAGGTTTTCGTCTCCCCACCCCTAGCCTAGAACCCCAAACTTTTGCAACTCCAAAATGCCATTCTCCTCTTCCCATACTGAACGCCCTGGGCGGCTCTGAATGGAAAAAACAGGCTCCTCTCGGCCGGCGGCGGCGGCGGCGGCGGCGGCGGCGGTAGCATCTCGGCTCAGCTCAGGCTCCGGGCTGTACAGGGAATCAACTTTGCAAGGTGAAAAGTTTCCCCCACGCGCTTCGCCAACTCTCGCCCCCCAAACCTCGCAACGCACAGTAGATCTGCACCCGGCAACTGGAGCTCTGCTCGGGTAGGAAAGCTCCCACACATCAAACCGAAAAACGTAACAATAATATTAAAAAAAAAAATGTAATACCCACGCACCCTTTCCTCCTCCAACAAATCAGCAACTCCTCCGCGAGCTTCGCCGGTAGTGTGGCTTCTAGAGGCGCTCCATGGGAAGAAGGAGCCCAGCGCCCAGTCGCTGCCGCCCGCCGCCACTGCAGTAGCCGCCCGGCGCAGAGCACACACCAGGACTGGGGCCGGGAGGAGACGCGCTCGGCGTTCCGGCCGCTGCCAGGGGCTCGTAGAGGGGCGGAGGGGAGCCAAGAGGAGGAGAAAAGAAGGGGGAAGGGGGAGGGGGAGGAGGAATGAGGGGCGATATCCCAACCCGCAGCTCTGATCACAGCGCAGCCTACCGGGAGGAGAGCCCAGAATCGACACGAGGCTCCCTCTCCCTGTGGCGGCGGCGGCTGCTGCTGCTGCTGCTGCTGCTGCTGCTCCTGCTGCTGCTGATGCTGCTCCCGCCGCCGCCGCTTCCTCCGCTTCTGCCCCTGCTACTGCCTCTCTTTTCTCCCCCTTATAAGATCAGACGCGCAAGCACACACAGTCCGCCGCGCTCGCTCTCGCGCCTCTCCAGGCTCTCCCTGGCTCTAGCTGTCTCCTCCTCCCAAACTGAGAGTGAAAGGGGAGAGGGAAGGAGAAGCATCACTAACAGGGATGACTGGGGATGGAGGGCTATAGCGGAGGGGCTTGGGGGAGGGTGGTTGGTACAGAGAGAGATGGCCTATTGGAGGGCTGTGGGATAAAGCAGGAGGGATCTCCTCCTCCCGCCACCCTCGCTACCTGAAAGCTAGACTAATTTTAGCAGGAGTCTTGAGGTCTTGAGGATGCCAATCAAAACACTATGGCATAAAAATACATTAAAGTCAACATTTGTAGAGCACTTTATACTTTTCTAAAGAGCCTCCACATTCGTCATTTAATGTGATTTTCAAAACCCTACAAGACAGGTAGGGCAAGTGTTACCCCCATTTCCCAGGTAAAGAAACCGAGGCGCAGGAAAATTAAATGACTTAGTAAGGATAAGGACCTAGACAAACAGCCACCTTACCCTCTGCCAGAGAGTCACTTTACTAGACCATTTTTAGTTTCTTTCCCCCAAGACAGGACTCCAAATTGCCTTTCCACCCATTTTTGGGTCTCTGGACCCATCTGGTTCCCTGGGGAAGGCGTATTTCTAAGTCAGAAAGAATATTTCTCTAAGTGATCCTATGATCTTCTCTCCTACTCTGACCCAAGGGTCTTTTGGTCACTTCTCTAAGACCGGGGGTAATATTGCTAAATCAGTCAAGTAGATAGATTTGGCACGTGCGGGGTCAGCCAAGAACTCCAGCCTGCTATCTGCCTATTTCCAGTTACTTTATTTTTGCACCAACTCCCCCACGCTGCTTCTAGACCTACTTTGGTATGCTGAAACACATCAGTCACACAAACACCCCACTCTGTGTATCCTCTCACTTGTTTTTCTTTCCTTCCAAGCAGACATAGGAGGCATTAACACACCCCACTATATCATCTAACATCTGTCTCTCCAAATCAGGCACAAACCACTTTGCCTCGGATGCTCTATCTCCGTTGCTTTTAACTAAAGTTAGGGCGGGGCAGCGGGGTGAGGGTGGGAGGGTAGACTAGTAAAAAGCAGCTCAATGATTACGGTTTTCTTTCCTAGGGTGGATACGCTGCTCTGTCTACCACCACTCCCCGGCTTCAGGGTCTCTCTGAGAAGAGACACCAGCAGGAATTGCTCTGAGAAAGGAAGAGGGAGTTCACCAGAGCAGCTTTGAACTACTAATCGATTGAGTTTACCTTTCTAGTGTTCACTCTTATTGCCTGATTCCTTTCCTCTTTACAGCTGCTACGTAAAGACTCCACACCAATTCCCAAAGGTGAAAAGTTCCCTGTGAAAAGCACAGGGCCAGCCTTGCTGCCCTGACTGCCCTCATAAAACACAGAGAGCGCTGGTCACCCTGCTCCTACAGTTTAATGGAAATACTAAAAAACCATGGCAGCTCCCCATGCATCAGCTAATTCAAGATAATTGGCACAAAGTGACCAAGGACCTTGCTGTCGCTGAGGCCTTTAGAAGCACACTGTAAAATGAAGGAAACAATTGGCAGCCCCCAGAAAAGCTTTCCTTTGCTCCAAGATGTTATGATATGAATAATTTTTTCTGACTTTGTTTTGATATCTGTAGCTATCCTGCCATTAAAAAGGTTTATTACCATTTAAATAAGCACCCTCATTTTCCTGGTGACCAACAGAATACAGCTTTGCATCAGAGATTTTAATAAATGAATGAATAAATTTACTACCAGAGTGGTTTTGAGAAGGTATTGAGGCAACATGGCAGGCAGAATATGAATACTCACCTTGGATCATCAAGGCATCTGGTAGTTTGGCCTTGGGATGCTGAGAACAAGTAATGCTGGCAACTAGAAAGGATGCTTCTTATCTTCCTCATCTGGAAAACTGCCAGGTGAGTGGAGGAGTGGTGAGCTCTCATCGGTCCTACTGTGCTTCCACTCAGCCAAAGTGTGTGTGTGTGTGTGTGTGTGTGTGTGTGTGTGTGTGTGTGTACGTGTGTATAGGTGCCATTTGGTGCCTTGCAGATAAGTGCAGAAATCTATCTGACTTACAGCCTTCCTAACACCCGAGGCAGTATACAGATGATAAAGTAAACGCTCTTTCCTACCAACCAGACATAAGCCATTACTAGCCCTGGGTAAGAGGCTTCCTGCAAGGAAGATAGAGTGCTTTATCTTAGTCTGACATAGATTATAAATAGTGTGTACTGGGGGACAGGAAGATCCCTTTGGGCATTTATTCTTTGCATAACACTCCATACATACTGCATTATTATTTTTGTTATTCTTATTCCATAAATGAGATGTCACTCTTTTGCTCAAAAGCTTAATGGTATTCCTGTGGTCCCAAACCTTCCCATTACCTACAGTTTGAACTCTTCTACAGATCACTCAAACTTCTCTCCAATCTGGTTCCATAATACTTATCCAATCATTCCTCCCACTACTCCCCTAAACAAACACTTAACTCAAATTGCCACATCTGTTTCCTAACTGTCCTACAAATATGCCTTGTTTATTCATGACTTGCAGCCTTGTCCTAAACCGTTTCTCACTTTTAGGTTGTGATACCCTAGAGGGCTGGAGCTGTCTTTTACCTCTTTTTGTATCCCCAGCACTTAGCACAGTGCCTGGCACATAGCAAGTTCTCGACAAATATTTATTGACTGATTATCGACTGACCTGCCAACTAGAATGTGATTTCCCCTCCCCTTTTTCCAATAAAATCATACCCTCCTTTAACATCACATGCAAATTCTTCCTTTTCCATAAGGCCTTTATGGACCATTCCAGTCCAAGTTATGCTGCCTCTTCTGACTCCTTTAGCAATTAGTCTTGATATTACTTTTGGGGGATAGGTATTTTATCACATGTTGCTTTGCATTTTTTACTTAAATCTTCTGTGTCTTGACTCCCCAATTAAACTGTAAGCCTTTGGAGGGTAAGGATCTTTTCCTACATTTTTGTTATTTCCCTTAGCATCTAGAACAATAGTATACACACATGCAGTCAATGAATAAATAAATGGATATGGCATATTTATTTTTAAATAATTTTTATATCTATTTCATAACACATTAGTTTGATCCCTGGAATAATTCTGTGGAATATATAATGTGTATTCTTATTTTATGGAAAGGAAAATGAGGCGGGAGTGAGGTTTAATGATGTCTAAGGTCACATAATTAGGGAGGGGATGAGTTCTGAGCACAGCCTTCTAGATTTTATGGGCAACATATTTAGTTGCTTGTAGGAAAAGAATCTTGCAAATGCAAAATTTCAATAGTAATCTAAATAGTCAAAATAAAATAATGTTAATACTTATATTTCTGACTTTTACTTAGGAATATTCAAATGATAGTTCAAAACCATCAGCAATGATGCCACTTGCTAGATTTCCCTCTGTGTTACCACTTACTCCTCAGACCAAGGGCATCTCCTCCCTTACAATTACAATAGTTGACCTAGTCTCCAGTTTAACTGAAAAAATTGGGTCCATTCACTTCTTACTCCCCCAGTTTCATTCCCTCATTCCTCATAACTTCTTAAGACATTATCCACTTTCACTTCATTCCTTCTCACAGCAGAAGAAGTACCTCTCCTCATCAAGGTTAATTCCTCAGTCTATGACCTTGATCCCACTCCTCTGCCTCTACTTTCAGGACCTTACTCCAGCAGTTATCTACTCTCTCAAGCATTAGCAATCTCTGCTTCACTGTGAGGTCCTTCACATCTGCCTGCAGGTCTCGTCAATTCTTAAATAAAACATCTTGCCCTTGCCCCTTCAACATCACAGCTCTGTTCTCCTCTTTGCTGTTAATCTTATTGAAAAAGTTGTCTAAACCCAAGGCCTCCATTTTCTATTCCATCCTCAGGGCCTTGCAACTTGGAGTCTGACCCACTTGATTGTAGCCTTTGCAACTACTGAAATTGCTCTTTCAAGGTTACCAGGGACCACCAAATCCCCATATTCAATGGAGTTACTAAAATATCTTTACAAAGCACACATCAAACAATATTAAGGAAAATAACACTAAAATCAATTGAATTTGGATTGTGATGAGACTTTTTTTTTAATTCTCCCAGTTGTCTGTACTCCACCAAATTACTTTGTATTTATTTTTTATATATTTTGTATTTGTTTTTGTGCACATGTTGTTTTGCCTCAGTAAAATGTGAAATCTTTGAGGGCAGGAACTGTTTCATTTTTGTCTTTGTGTTTGAACACCAGGTGTGGCACATAGTAAGCACCCAATAAATGCTCATTCAATTAAAATGGATTGATGGTTGAAACTAAAAAGCAGATTATGAGAAAAAGACACTTAGTTCCTCTCAAGGAAGAAGTGTGGAAATATGGAGATAGAAATTGTATTTGCTGTCAGATTAGCCCTCTTTCCTGGTTAATTTTATTTAACAGTTTTACTTTCTTATAAGAGAGAGTTCACTAGAGAGTATAGAGAGAATGATTTTGATATTAAAAGCAAAATAGACATTAATCAATCATTCAGGAAAATAATGTAGGTATAGAATAGATAATTCCATTTTATTTAACACAAAACTAACAAACAATAAAGGAATGAATAGAGTAGAGAGGGACATACTGCTCAAGATAGGTCAGCTAGGTAGTATATAAAGTGCCATCCATGGAGTCAGGAGGACTTGCCTTCAAATCCAGGCTCAGACACTTACTAGCTATGTGACCTGGGGCAAGTCACTTATCTCTTTTTGCCTCAGTTCCTCACTTATAAAAATAAGATGGAGAAGGAAATAGCAAACTACTCTGGTACCTTTGCCAAGAAAACCCCAAGTGGGGTCACAGAGATTTGGACATAACTGAAACAACTTAACAACAACTATTCAGGACATATTTACAAAAAATACTAGCAAATGCTTTAGTAGGAATTAATAACTATGATATTTAAGTTATTCTCAAAATGAGAAAGAAAACACTTTACCAAACTCTTTCATGAGAAAAATATAGTACTGAAACATAACTGAAGAGGAATAAAGCAAAAAAAAAAAAGAGAACAATAGATCAATATCTCTGTTGCAATATTAATGCAAAAATTTTGAATGAAATCCTAACAAAGAGTTTCTCACAATATATCCAAAAGTTACTCCTTATGCTTAAGTTATATTGACACAAGAAATATAAGGATGATTCAACATCAGGAAAATAATATAATAAGTTCTGGTTATTTTTTAAAGGAAACCATGTTTTTTTTCAACTGATGTGCATTTTGAAAAATCACAGCATTCATTTATGCTAAAAACCTAAAAAGTAAGTAAAGACTGGCCATTTTGATAAAAGTATACACCTAAAACAAAAAACATTATTTTCCATAAGAAAAACTAGACAATGTCCCTAAAAGAAGAGGAGGAAATAAGGTTGCCGGGGATGGCCATGCCCATCCCCACCACACCCCCTGTTATTTGACATAGTTCTATGAATACAACTCAGAGCAATAAGACAAGAAAGAAGAATTAAAAGCAAAAGCATGGTCAAAGAGGAAACACAATTAGCTCTATATGCAAGTGATATTTGCAGCTATGTGGCATGGCACAGTGGATAAAGTATTGGACTTGACATCAGGAAGATTTCAGTTTAAATCTTGTGTCAAATACTTAACTAGTTGTGTAATCCTGGGCCAATCATTTAACTGCTCTCAGCTTCTCCTTATTTGTAAAAATGGGGATGGAAATATCCCCTACTTTGCAGAGTAGCTATTATGATGATGATAACATGATGGTTCACTTAGAAAACCCCATAGAATCAGAAAAAAAAACAAAACCTAAGACAATTAATCGTTTTGGTAAGATAGTAGGATACAAAATAAATCAACAATATTTCCACACAGTGATAACAACACCAAGGAAGATAAGATAACAGAAAGTTACAACAAAATAAAATGAATAAAATATCTGGGACTCATTCTACTAAGATAAATTCAAGAATTATATAGTTACAAATTGCTTTAATAAAGAATAGCTTAAATAATTAGAGGGATATATAGTTTATATTTGAAATACATCAATATAATAAAAATGATGTGACAAAGCAATCCAGATTAATTTACATATTTGTTGCTATATCAATCAAACCACCAAAGAAATGCTTTATAGATATAGATATATATATATGTATATATATATATATATATATATATATAGAGAGAGAGAGAGAGAGAGAGAGAGAGACAGCTACAAAATTAATTTGGATGAATACAAGGTCAGAATCTTCAGGGACATGTTGGGAAAAAAAAAGTAAAAAATGAAAATAAAATAGTATTTGCCACATCAAACTGTATTATAAATCAATAATCATTGAAACTATTTGGTACTGCTTGAAATTTTTTAAAAGTCGATTAGTGGAAAAGAGGAGATAAAAATCAGAAACAATTTAATTAACAACTCGATGTTTTAAAAATCTGAGAACACAAAGTTCAAAGGAAAGAACTCCCAATTTGGCAAGAACTGTTGGGAAAACTTGAAAAGAATTTCACAAAAAATAGATTTAGAACAGTTTCTCATACCATATAGCACAATAAATTCAAAATGAATAAATAACCTGATTATTAAAGGTCATGTTATTAAAATGTTAGAATACTACAAGATCAGGTACTTTCACAAGTATAGCCAATTAGAGAATTGCTAACACAAAGAATAGTTCATAAAAATGATGAGGAGACAACATTAAATTGACATGGTAATAAAGGAGATTTCATGAAAAGCTTTTAGATTATCAAAATCAATGTAGCTGACAAGGGTAGGGGGAGGCAAGCAAACCATCTGGGGAGGGGGGAAGAAATCTTTACATCAAAGATATTTCATTTGGGTCTGCTACCCAGTGTCTTCAGAGAGTTAACATAAATACATGACTAAGCACCATTATTCTCATGATAGCAACAAATAGATCACAAAAGAATAGTTGAAAATTATTAACAAGCATATAAAATTGTTCTAGATAACTAGTAATAAGAGTAACGCAATTCAAAATGACTGTGAACTTTCACCAGGAAATTGGCAAAGACAATAGAAGGTAGGAATGAGTCAATATTGGAGGGACTGTGGAGACAAGCATGATAATATATTCTTTGATCTGCGAAGTGGTCCAGTCATTTTGTAACAGAGTTTGAAAGTATGCTAGAAAGACAAATAAAATATTGGTACCCTTTGATGCAGAGAAATCATTTCAAAGCATCAACCCCAAGGATATCAAAGACAGAAAGAGAAGTCCCAAATACATAAAAATATTCACCACATAATTTTTTGTAGCAATAAAAGACTGGAACAAAGAAGATGGGGAATGGCAAAGCAAAATTTGGTACCTGCTTGTGAAGGATCATGCAGAGAGCACTCTTTTCAAGATGGCAGAGTAGAAGAAAAACAGCTCAGTTTTCTCTCAACTGCTTCAGCAAGGATAAAAAAGAACATCAGACCAAGAAGTTATCTAGAAATTCAAAGGAAAAAAACTACAGCGAATACATTTTGCAGGTCCAAGTTGACTCTAAAAGATAGCCAGAAGCCTGCAAGTACCAGGGAAGGAATCTAATCTAAAGAGACCAATATGGGAACACAGCACAAGAAAGCCTTCAGGCATGGACCCGGGAAGGGTCAGAAAAGCTTGAAGCCTGAAAGTATGTGCTGGGGGCAGGGAGGGGATGCCTGGACTAGCAAGAAGAGTTAAGGACCCTTGGAGCCATCAGCTATGTTGCTCTGATCCTGAATTGGTTCTCAGAAGCCATAAAGTCATTAATCAGTGTATGCCCTGGATTAGACCACCCTGTGTAGACTAATCCAGACCATGAACTGTATAGATTCCCCTGGCATAGCTCACTGTCCGATTGGTCCAGAGGTGCCTCAAGAATTATTCAGATATTATCTGGTTATTGTTGGTGTTCAGTCATTTCAGTCATGTCCAACTCTTCCTGAAACAAAGGATTTTATATTTGATCCTGGGGGGTCCTAGAGAGCCACCAAAGTTTGTTGGGTGGTGATAGAAGGAAGAGTTGACATAGTCAGACCTACATTTTAAGATTGCTTTGACAGGCAGACCAATAGTTTTCAATAATCCAGGCATGAGGTGATGCCTGCACCTATATAGTAGTGTCAGAAGAGAGAAGAGGATCTATTCAAAGAGGTGTTACAAAAGTAAAATTACAAAGGTAAAATCAACAGGCTTTAACAACAGATTGAATAGAGAGGAGAGAGTGAGAGTAAGTGAGGGATCAAGGATAGCACCTAGTTTGAAAGCCTAGATGACTGGGAGGATAGCGGTGCCTTCAACAACGATAATGAAGTTAAGAAGAGAGGCGTTTGGAGGGGAGAGATATTAAGTTCAGGTTCAAACATGTTGAGCTTAAAATACTTATAGTATGTCCAGTTTAAATGACCAGTTGGAAATACAAGTCTGGAAGTCAGCAGAGAAGGATAGGCATGGGAAATGAATCTACAGAAGGAAGAAAGAAAAGGAGAAAAAAAGAAAGAAGTATTTATTAATTGTCTACTATGTGTAGGCACTATGATAAGTACTTTACAAATATTATCTCATTTCATACTCACAAGCACCCTGGGAGGTAGATGCATTTGTTAACCCCATTTTATAGTTGAGAAAAGTGAGTCAAAAAGAGTTTGTGATTGACCCAGGGTCACATAGATAATACAATTTTGAGCAGATCTTCCTAACTCCAGGCACAGTACTTTATATACTGTTTCACCTAGCTGCTTCATGGGATCTGATCAGATCAAATGAAGTAACATAAAAAGAAAGAAGAGAAGAGGATCCAGGAAAGAGTCCTCTGGGATACTCATAGTTAGCACATATGACATGAATAAAGACATAGTAAAAGGAGACTGAGAAGAAACAGTCTGATAGTCAGGAGGAGAACCAGGAGAAATGAGTATCATGAAAACCCAGAGAGAAGACAGTATCAAGGAGAAGATGATTGACAGTGTCAAAGGCTGCAGAGAGGACAAGAAGGAGAAAGACTGAGAAAAGGCCATTACATTTGGCAATTAAGAGATCATTAGTAACTTTGGAATTTTGGTTAAATGATGAGGTTGGAAGCCAAATTGCAGAGTTAAGAAGAGAATGAGAGGGAAGGAAGTGGTAATATCTATTGTAGATGGCTTTATCAAGGAATTTAGCCACAAAAGGCAAGAAAGATATGATGGATATGGATAGATCAAGTGAGGGTTTTTTTGCGGATGATTCACAAAATATAAAACCTTATTCACATAATAGACTTCTTGAAAATTGTGCCAGACAGAAATCAGTGACTCCATAAAACAACAATAAATAATAGGACAAAATTCAAAGAATGAAAAAAATGTCAGAAAATGTAAAGTATCTCTGGTAAAAATAACTGATCTGGAAAAGAAGTTAAGGAGAGATAATCTCTCTCTTCATTTTTCTCCTCCTTCTACCTCAAACTTCTCTAAAGAAAAGAAAAAAGAGAAAAGAAAAAGAAAACTCATGTAATGAATATGCCTAGTGAAGCAAAACAAATTCCTGTATTGGCCACGACCAAAAATATATGACTCAATCTTCACCCTGATTCTATTACCTCTCTGTTAAGAAGTAGGTAGCACGTTCCATCATGAATCCATTGGTTGGTCATTGTGTTGATTAGAATCATTACATCTTTCAGAGTTGTTTTTCTTTACAATATCGTAGTTACTGTATTAATTGTCTTCTTGGTTCTGCTGATTTCAGGACTTTCTGTGTTTCTCCGAACCTATTTCCTTTATTATTTCATACAACAAAATAATGTTCCATTAAATTCACGTACCTTAATTTTTCAACTATCCCCACAGCAGAAAGAGCTGCTATAAATATTTTTGTACATATGGGGGCCCTTTTCCTCTTTCTTTATGTATTTGAGAATATAGCCATAGTAGTGGTCTCAATGGATCAAAGGATATACATAGTTCAGTGACTTTTGAGGGTATAGTTCAAAATGGTTGCATACAATATCTGGATCAATTCACAGCTTCATCAATAATGCATTAATGTACCTGTTTCCCACAGTCTCTCCAGCATTTGTTATTTTCCATTTTTTGTCAACTTTATCAGTCTGATGAGTATGAGGTTAATTTGCACTTATCTAATTATTAGTGGCTTAGAGCATTTTTTCACTTAGTATTGATATCTAGGATTTCTTACTCTGAAAACTACATGTTCATATAGTTTGATCATTTGTCAATTGGGAAACACTTCTTAGTCTTACAAATTTGAATCAGTTCCCTGTATAACATAGAAATGAGACTTTTATCAAAAGAAATTTGCTGCAAAGATTTTTCCCCAGTTAACTCTTTCCCTCCTAAATTTAGCTGCCTTTGCTTTGTTTATGCAAAACCTTTTAAATTTCATGTAATCAAAATTGTTTATTTTCTGTGATGCTTTCTGCTTAACTTAGTCTTGAATTCTTCCCCTATCCATAGATCTGAAAGGCAATTTATTGTTTGCTTTGCTAATTTGTTTATTGTGTCACTCTTTATGTCTAAACAATGTACCCAATCTAGAGTTTATCCTGGATTATAGTGGGAGGGATTAGTCTAAATTTAATTTCTTCCAGATAGCTTTCTCATTTTCCCAGCAGATTTTTGTTGAATAGTGAACTTTTACTTTAGTAGAGAGAGTCTTTGGAGTTATTGAACCCTAGGCTGCCTGGCTTATTTTTTTTCTATATGTTGTGTAACTAATCTGTTCCACTCTTTGGCCTGTCTATTGTTTAAGGAGTACTAAGTCATTTTGGTCAGTTCTGCTCTGTAGTATAGTTTAAGAGCTGGTACTTCTAGGTCTCCTTCAATCCCATTTAAAAAAAAATTTCCCTTTAGACCTTTGACCATGTATTGGATCTTTCTCTTGATGAATTTTGTTATTATTTTTTCTAGTCCTATAAAGTAATCCTTTGGTAGTTTGGTATGATATTGGTAAATTGGTAAATTAATTTATTTTTATTTTTATTTATTTATTCATAATATATTGGCTGAGACTACCCATAATCAATGAATAGTTCTCTAAATATTTAGGTCTCTATTTCCTTAAGCAGTATTTTGTAGTTGTATTTATATAGTTCTTGTGTGTTTTTTGATATGCTAATTACCAGATATTTTGTATATATTCTGAGGTTATTTTAAATGGAATTAATTTTTCTATAACTTCCTCTTAGGTTTTGTTGGTCTTATAGAGAAATGATAATTTATGTTTTTTTGCCTTACAACTTTGCTAAAGTTATTCTCTCAGTTCTTAGTTGACTCTCTTGAATACTCTGAGTAAATTGTCACATCATCTGCAAAAGAAATAACTGTGTTTCCTCTTTGTATATGCTTCTATTCTCTCAATTTCTTTGTATTATATCTTATAGCTACTACTATAATTTCTAGCATGATATAAGATAGTAGTCATGACAAAAGACGTCACTGATTTATCCTTGATGTTATTAGAAATCACTCTAATTAATTTCTATTACATATGATGCAGGTTCTTAGTTTTAAATAGATACCACTTATTGTATTAAGGAAAGGTCCATTTTGTCTTATGTTTTCTAGTTTGTTTCAACAGAAATACATGTTGTACTTTGTAAAAACATTTTATGCTTCTGTTGATATATTTTATTTTCCTTGTTCTCAGTATGGTCTATAATAGTTTTCTTATTATTGAAACAATCCAGCATTCCTGTTATAAATGTAACCTGGTTATATTTTATTATCTTTTTATATATGTTTCTAAAGCCTCTGTTATTATTTAAAGAAAAAAATTGTGTTGGTATTCAATGGAACATTGATCATGGTTTTCTTTTTCTGTTTTAACTCTAACTTGTTTAGGTATTAAGATCATGTTCACGGGCAGCTAGGTGGTGCAGTGAGTAGAGCACTGGCCCCAGAGTCAGAAGGACCTGAGTTCAAATGTGACCTCAGACACTTGACACACTTACTAGCTGTGTGACCTTGAGCAAGTCATTTAACCCCAACTGCCCTGCCTTCCCCCCCCAAAAAAACCTAAAAAAGATCATGTTTACATCATAGAATGAATTTATCAGGATCCCACCTTTTCCTACTACTCAGAATAGTTTATGTAATGTAAATAATTCATCTTTGAATATTTGATAGAATTTCCTTGAAAATTCATTTGTTCTCAGGGTTTTTCCTTTGGGAGTTAATATATGGCTTGTTCAATTTCTTTTTGTGAAATTTGGTTATTTAAATAGTCTATTTCTTGTTAATCTGAACATTTTATATTTATTATAAACATTCATCTATTTCATTTACATAAAGCATTTCCTGATCTTCCCCAGCTAGTAAAGCCTTCTCTCCCACAGTAACTTATATTTTACTTAGTATTTATTCATTTTATATTTATGCTATATATGCTTTAAAATATACCTATTGCCCCCCCTCATTAGAATGTAAGTTCCTTATGAATAAAGATTATTTAATTCTTTGTACTTGTATCCCCATCACCTATCACCATGCCTAAAAAAGAGTAGGCCATTCACAAAGGCTTAACAATTGATTGATGCACAGTGAAAGAAGAACTAGGAAAAGTATATGCAATATAAACAAAAAACCCCAACAAAACAAAATTTAAATGCCACTTAATTATAATGATCAAACTAAGTTCCACAGAAGATTTGATTAAGATATACCACTTCATTCTCTTATTTACAGGGATTGGGGATTATGTCTGTGAAACATTGTATATACTCTCTTCAGACATTATTGATATGCTAGCTTTCTTTTTGAAGTGCAATATGATAACAAAAAACATCATTAAAAATTAAAGAAGAAATAATAACTTTAATCTCTGATTAACAGGGAAATATAGTGTTTTTTTCCAATAGAGATACTCCCTCAGACTATATACTGCTTCCCACTTTACCTACCATAAATATCTCCAGTACCAGGCCAATAGCCAAGTAGTGCTACTGGGTCTTGGTGAAATGGGGAATCTGTCTTTTCCTTTGTCCTTTCCTTACGTCCTGTTTTCTTCCCTCTTTAAGGAAAATATTCTCCATTCTTCTGGTCAGTGCCCAATTCCTTTATCATGTATACACACATATCCTTTCCCTTCTGCCTCTATGCCCTATTTCTTTAAACTTTTGTACAGTAACCTTAGATTAAATTTTTCCCACCACTTTTCTTTTGATTTAATTTTCTCTTTTTGTCTCTGTCTCCCTTTCTTTTTCCTTTCAACACATCTGAGTCAAAAATCAACCCTGATCACTAACACTATGCTAATAAGCATAAAAGACTTCTATTATGGGTGTAAGGGAGGTGAGATTTGGTCCCTTACCACCCCCATCCTCCAAACTTAGTTGATGTAGTCACAGGATTTAATGAGAGATGATGAGGTATTACTGAGTTATTAAGGTATTAATGCCCTGTTATCCCTTTATACAGTAAGAACACATCTTTCTCTCTGGTTGAGTCAGAAGGGAGCTAAGTAATAGCAGAAAAGATGATTGATCATCTCCCTATTCTCCCCACTCCCCATGATCCTTAAAAGACACAGTCAAGCAGTTCAGTTCAGGCCAGGCTGGTAGTATTTCATAGAATGTGATCCCTGAGGGATGGTGAAGGGGTGGGGAAGATGAGAGTATTTCTCTCTCTTTTCTCCTCAGCAGCTACATTTGTGTCCACACACTGGTAGTAAGAAACACGTAAGGAATAAATGTGGCCAAGACAACTCCAAATTCCAGAATTACAGGGCCTTTGTGTCTTTTCTCCATGTAGTCATTAAAATCTCTTCCTATGAGCGCAGCATCTCTGCAGTCATTCAGATGGGCTCCCAGGATCTGCTCCTCTCTGTTGCTTGACTCAAGAACACCAGGATTGGCATCTAGGATTGAGTCCATAACTAACTTTCTTCTTTGTTTACAGGGGTAATGCAACTTGAAGCTGTTTCAGACCTTAAGCTGCTGCCCCTCTGTATCTACCTAACTGGAAGATGTATTACTCTGCTCCCTCAATTGTACTTCAAACTCTCAAAATAACTTTAATCGTTGGATGGGGTCTCTCTCCTTCTGGAAAAGTAGTTCCACTGTTAGACCTCATGGCCACTAGGGGGAGGGTAAAAAATATCCACAAGGGTCACACTCCACAAACCATTCTTTTCTTGGACTGACTCAAACTGCATTATTTAAGAATCACCAAAAGTGGGGCGGAGCCAAGATGGCGACTGGAAAGCAGTAACTGGCGTGAGCTCCCCTCCAAGTCCCTCCAAAAACCTATGAAAAAATGGCTCTGAACCAATTCTAGAACTACAGAACCCACAAAGGGGCAGAGGGAAGCAGGACTCCAGCCCAGGTCCGCCTGGATGGTCTCGGGGTAAGGTCTGTCCCGAACAGAACTCCCAGCCCCCAGCCAAGGGGAGCAGAGCTGAGCCAAGCAGAGCCCAGTGCGCGAGGCGGCGTGGCGCGGCGCGGGGCAGCAGACCGCGGACCGACGAGACCTGGAGTGGAGCGAAGGGTGCCCGAGCTCGCAGAATTACTGAGCTGTGGCATGTACCAGACCTCACAACCCACAAACAGCAAAAGGTTAGTGGGGAAAGCAGCGGGACG
>CM053622.1:685039614-685055421 GCA_028646595.1 Phalanger gymnotis | reverse complement strand
GAAGACAGTAACTCATTAAAAATTAGAGTTGAGCAAGTGGAAGCTAATGACTCTATGAGGCACCAAGAAGTAGTAAAACAAAATGTAAAGAATGAAAAAATAGAAACGACGAATGAGACGAGTGCAGAGAAGCATGGAAATACTTTTATGGTCTACTTCAAAGTGAAGTAAGCCTAGCCAAGAAAACATACACAGTGACTTTTGTTGTTGTTCAGTAATTCAGTCATGAACCAGTGTACCACAACATGCCAGGCCCTTCTGTCCGCCACTATCTCTCTAAGTTTATCCAAGTTCATGTTCATTGTTTTTGTGAGACTATCCATTTCATCCTCTGCCATCCCTTTTTTCTTTTGCCTTCAATCTTTTTTCAACATCAGGATATTTTCCAATGACTCCCATCTTCTCATTATGTGGACAAAGTATTTAAGCTCCAGCTTCAGTATTTGACCTTCCAGTGAATAGCCCGAATTAATTTCTTTAAATATTGACTCATTTGACTTCCTTGCTGTCCGAGGGACTTGCAAAAATCTTCTCCAGCACCACAATTCAAAAGCGTTGATTCTGCAGCACTCAGCTTTCCTTATAGTCCAATTCTCACAGCCATTCATTGCTACTGAAAAAACCATATCTTTGAGTATATGACCTTTGTTGGCAAGATGATATCTCTGCTTTTTAGTATGCTGTCCAGATTTGCTATAGCTTTCCTTTTAAGAAGGAAGCATCTTTTAATTTCATGGTTGTAGTTGCCGTCTTCAGTGATCTTCGAGCCCAAGAATATAAAATCTGACACTGCTTCCATTTCTCCTCTCTTGATTTGCCAGGAAGTTAAGGGATCAGTTGTCAAGATCTTGTTTGTTTATTTGTTTTATTTTAAGCTTCAAGCCAGATTTTGAACTTTCTTCTTTCACTTAATGTATAGGTTTCCGAATTCAATTCAATTCCACAAACATTTTTAATTAATTTAATTTAATTCTTCTTTACTTTCTGCTATCAGAATGATATCATCTGTGCATCTGAAATTGTTGATATTTCTCTTGGAAACCTTAATTCCAGCTTTAGATTCATCTAGCCTGGAATTTCACGTGATGTACTCTGCATATAAGTTAAATAAATCAGGTAACAATATACAGCCTTGTCATACTCCTTTTCCATTCTTAAACCAATCAGTTATTCCATGTTCAGTTCTAAGTGTTGCTTCTTAGCCTGCATACAGGTTCCTCAGGAGACAAGTAAGATGATCTGCTACTCTCATCTATTTGAGGACTTGTCACATTGTATTGTGATCCATACATTGAAAAGCTTTAGTGTAGTCAATGAAGCAGAAGTAGATGTAATGGTATTGTATCATAACAAACAATAATAGCATCCTGTCTGTTACTAAAGTCGTGCCATGGTTGCTTTCAGTGAGCTTGCAGAAGGCTATCATACATACTAATGTTTTATTTAACTACAAAAAGCAGTTGTTTTTCCTATCTATGCAATAGTTATTAGAACATGAAACATAAACAAATAATAGCTAGATATCCACTTGTTTTAGGATAATTTCTTTCTGAAGTCCATTGAACAAGATGAAAATGAGATGATAAAAATGATTATAATAATAAGCAGCTAGTTGTTGTTCAGTTGTGTCTGGCTCTTCATGACCCCATTTGGGGTTTTCTTGGTAAAGATACTAGAGTGGTTTGCCATTTCCTTCTGCAGTTCATTTTACAGATGAAGAAACTGAGGCAAACAGGGTTAAGTGACTTGCCCAGGATCACACAGCTGAGGTCAGATTTGAACTCAGGAAGATGAGTCTTCTTGACTCCAGGTCCAACACTCTGTTTACTATGTCACTTAGCTGCCCCAAATGAGCACCTAGGTGGTACAGTAAATGGAGCACTGGCCCTGGAGTCAGGATGATCTAAGTTAAAAGCTAACCTTTGACATTAAATTAGTGACCTTGAACAAGTCAGTTAACCTCTGTCTCCCTCAGTTCCCTCAACTATAAAATGGGGATAACAACACCTACCTGTCAGGTGTTGTGAGAACCAAATGAAATAATACTTGTAATATGTGCCTAGCACATAATAGGTGCTTAATAAATGCTTATTTCCTTCCTAATGATAAAAAGAGATGTTGCCATGTCAAAACTCATAATTTCAGAGCCACATAGAAAAAAAATTTAAACTTTCAAAATATAGAGTCTTAGTCTGAAAAAATAAAAGTCATATTTGAATAGGATGAAGAACAGCTCATCCCTTTCATACTGTCTGCTACTGGGGTTGAACTGAGAATGTTTTCAATGAACCTGAAGATGATCTTGTATCTTAGGGTATCTGTTCAGCTACAAAAAGCTGTTATTTTCACCATCTGTGCAATAGGACCTTAAATATGAAAGAATAATAGCAGGATAGCAACTTGTCCCAGGACCATGTTTATCTGAATTTCATTGAGCAAGATGAAAATATAATAATAATAATAATACATCACTCTCTATATAAATATGTCTATATTATATATTATTTTATATGTATTTATATATAAATATATATATGGATATATATCATATATCACTTTAAGATTTGTGAAGCAGTTTACACACATTTTCTCTCTTCTGTGCAAGTTAGTTTTGTTAGCAAAAATGGTCTGGATAAATTAGAGCTGGTGAGAAATAAGAGACAAGAGCAGGCAAATAAATGTGGGGTTTTGTTATAGAAAACTGGATCCACATGCAGCCATTAGCCCTAGTCTATGTCCCTGACATGTAGTCCCAGGAAAACCCCAAACATAAATAGAATTGAATGTAATCCCAGTGTTTGAGAAATTTTTTTTTTAGGCCCAGTGCCTGAGTTGGCTTAGGTTGCTTGTGGCTGTGTGGGCATCTTCTTTTCATGGCTGTTTTGGACAACCTTGCTTCCTTGGCAACCAGTGCTGTTTTCTGATCAGGACATTCCTATCTTCAGCACAAACTATGTTTCCTTTGTAGTCTTCACAGTAAAATGTATCGAACTGATTGCAGGTGGTGGTGGGGAAGCCTTAGAGCAAACCCAGCATTTCTGGTAAAGAATTTATGTCAAGTTTCTACCATGAGCACGATTTTATAGACGAAGGAACCTTCAAAAATAGTGGTTAAAATATAAGTTGACAGACCCTTAAGTGGAGTAACATAAAGGAGTCTGTTGTGTAATCATAATGGCAGAGTAACTCTTGGTCAAATGTTATCAGGGTTCACAGGTTTCTTCCTCTTGCTGCCTTGTAAAAAAATCACAGCATGGTACCTGTTTTCAAGCAAGTGTATAAATACCATATTTACAAACGACACTATTTTTGTGATCTCATTTCATACCTGACTCTTCACATTAGGAAAGACATCTTTCTGTGGATTTTCAAATACACTAAAACTTCCTTTGTCTTTAGGGCACTTTAAATTTCGACTATTAAAACCTGCTCAGAGCTCAATTCTCATACCAGAAACCTGCATCTCGATTCTGAGTAAAAGTACTTTCATATACTCTTGTTCCTTTCACTTATTTAAAATTATATATATATGCACATATATAAATTAACAAAAACATATAATGTATAAAATAATATATTGTATATACATAAACATATTAAACATTTTATATACAAAATATGTATGTATAATATATATAAGAGAGAGGGGAAGAGGGAGAGAGAGAGGGGGGAAGAGGGAGAGAGAGAGAGAGAGAGAGAGAGAGAGGGAGAGAGAAACTTTCTATTTTCTTGGGCCAATTGGAGAGTCACTAACAGGTTGGCAGATACAGCTGGCCTTTTAAATGATCACTTTCACCTCTTTGTGCCAGGTGGTCTCCATTTGGATATGTCTTCCCAAAGGTCCAGCTCTCCTCCTGGCCAGAAAGTCAGGGTAGAGATGCCTGCAGTTCTAGTTATAACCATGCTTGAATACAAATACATCTAGAATATACTTTTCCCTAGAGGTTCACATCTCATTGTGTGTAAAAGCAAACGGGGGGAATTTTAGTGCCATTCTAACCAGGATTGCCTATTAAACTGTTTAAATTGCATATGAGAAAAATAAAGTTAAATAAAAGGAACATGAAAACTCAAATTGGCAGAATATGAATAATAAACATCTCTAACTCAGAAGTGGTCATAAAAATCACATCTTCAACTTGTTCTAATAATAATGTTAATAATACCCTCCTCTCCCAACCCCTGACACTTTTTTTTGTTTTCTTTTAAATGCCATGCAGCTCTTCTTGTTAGGGGTTTTCCTGGAAGCCAGCTCAAACAGTGCTATGCTGACCTTGCTTAGCTAATCTTCCCCCTCATTTCTGTGGGTTATGGAGAGGACAAGCTTTATTTCCCTTTGTTTTGTAGATGTGGAAACTGAACCACAGAGATGTTAAATGAGCTGAGGTCCACCTGTTTTATCTCCAGGCTTCCACTGCCCCCATTCTCATTATGACAATGCCCTGGCCATTGGAACATCGTGAAAATCCATTTCCAGCCCCCTTTATCTCCTCTCACTGCATATCTCCAAGCCTTGCTTCATGGGTCTGGAATCTCCTTCCCCCTGCCTCCAAAGCCACCTGTCTCTCCTTAAATTTGGCTTCATGCAGAAGGCTTCCCAGACTAGGCAGCTTAGGTGAAATCTCTCACCTCCCACCAGCTTCTGTCTAGCAATCAGACTTTCCTCACAAGAAGCACTTTGAGTCTGTAAAAACTCAAGTGGGGAGAGGAGCGGGGAATATGGAAAAACAAAAGAAAAAAAAGCCTCTAAAGGATTTATTAGAAAAGGCTAAAAACAAGCTGGTACCCTATTAGACAGAGAATGTATGTAGAGGAGGTGTGTGATTCTGTGCTGCCCCAAAAGACAGGAACCCCATCTCACTGCTACTCTGCCAAGAGCTTAGCCATGCCACAGAAATGTGCAAGGCTGGCAAGGTAAAAGATTTAAAATGAAAGCAAAGTGGGGAAGGCGCAGCTAGCTGTGTTCTGAAAAGAGCAAAGTGTTGGATCGGATGAGAAGCATCTCAGAGAAATGCCTAGGTGGTTTGTGCTTGAGAGGAGGAATTTGATCAGTAAAACAGGAAGGAGGATTCACCTTGGGAAGGAGAGTCTGGGCTATACAGCTGCTAGGAAAGGTCAAGGGTCATGCTGGAGGAGGGAAGGAAGGTCTCCGTTTGGTTTACACCAGTTGTACATTGGCAGTAACTCTCTGGAAGAGGAAGGGAGGGAGAGAAGGGTATATTAATGACATTCTCAGATGATACTACCTTTGGGAAGTATTCCTAATACCACGAGATAGAGCGGAGCAAAGAGAGAGGACAAAGGAGGGGGAGGGTTTGAAAGGGAAGAAGAAAGCAAATAGGAGAGGAGAAAAATCAGACAGAAGTGCCAGATGCACACCAATTTGAAAGGTAACACTACATCTTTGGAAGGATAATTTATGGCAAGAGAAACTGAGAAACCAATAATGCTGCAAGGGACATTGGAGACTTCCCAAAGTTAGTATCATCTGAGATTGTCATTAATGTACCCTGCTGTATGCAAAGAAGGGGCTTCGAAGGTGATGTGGTATACTTATAGAGTACTGGACCTGGAATCAGGAAGACCTGAATTCAAATCTCACCTTTGTCATTTACTGTCTGTGTTGCCACTGGTGAGCCACTAACTTCTCTGAGCCTCGGTTTCCTTTTCTCTAAAATAGAGCTAATAATGTCCATGAGCAGCTAGGTGGCAGAGTGGATAGAGTGCTGGGTCTGGAGTCAGGAAGACTCATCTTCCTCAGTTAAAATCTGACCTCAAGACACTAGCCGTGTGACCCTGGGTAAGTCACTTAACCCTGTTTGCCTCAGTTTCCTCATCTGTAAAATGAGCTGGAGAAGGAAATGGCAAACCCACTCCAGTATCTTTGTCAAGAAAACCCCAAATGGGGTGACAAAGAGTAAGACGTGACTGAAACTGAACAACAAAAATACTCATACTACCTCCCTCGTAGGGTTATGAGCCTTCAATAAAATAATGTATATAAAATGCTTCTTCAATATTGCAAAATTTAGGACTCAGTCCTTGACCTCCTGGAGTACTGTAGGTGAAGACTGAAGGGAGGGTGGTTTCCAAAAATGGGGATCAGAGATGATTTTGTGGAGGAAATAAAACATTTTGGTTGAGATTTAAAAGACTGAGAGGATTACAGATCTATATATCTAGCCTTGGTTTTTCTTCTTAGCTCCAGTCCCACATCACCATCTGTCTATTGGACATCTCTAACTGAAAATTTTGAAGGCATCTCAAATTCATCATTAGTTCTATTCAAAATATAACTCATTTTCTTTCCCCCCACCCCAAACCAATTCCCTTCTGAACCTCCTTATTACAATCACAGGTACCACTGGTCTTTCAGTTAGGTTCATAACTTGGAGCCATGCTCAACCCCTCAATCACTCACTCTGCATAGACAATCAATTGCCCAATCTTGTCATGTTCACCTCTGCAACATCTCTCACATCACTCCCCTTTTCTCCGTTCATATAGCCACTACCCTAGTTCTGACCCTCATCACCTCTTACCTTGATTATTGCAGTAGCCTCCTAATTGGTCTCCTTGCTCACCATGCTAATTCTTTTTTTGGTAATTTTTTATTTCAAATTTAAATACAAAATGAGGGGAAAAAAACCATTACTATGTACACAGCAGACCATAAGAGAGGATTCAGCATAAAACAATATGTTTTATTTTCAAGAAAAACTTATCTAATAAATACTACGCATTGTTTTCAAAGCTGCCCAGCTTTTCTTTACTTCTTTGTTGGTTTTCTTTTGTTCTCTGCTATGCACTTTTTACTTTATTTGTTTTTCCCTCCCTCCCCACTAAAGAAGGCTACAATTGTGTGGATTTATATGCCTGTACATAGATATCTATGAAAATATACATTCATACACATATATGTAAGATTGTACTGTGCTTATTTCCTCCAATCATCCGTTTCTTTGAAGGTGGATAGCATCTTCCCCCACTCTAATTCAACTTCAGCAGAGCTGCCAAGGTGATTTTCCTAAAGGGCAGGCCTGATCACACCACTCCTCCACTTGATAAACTCCAGTAGCAACTAATACTCCAAAGATCAAATATGAGCTCCACCGCTGGGCACTTAAAGTCCAGCACAACCTGACCCCAACCTACCTTTCTGGACCTATTACAAATTACTCCTTTTTATGTGCACTATGTTCCAGGCAAATTAGCCTTTTTTATTGTTCCCATACACAGCTCACCATTTCAAATCTCCATGCCTTTGGACTGGCTATCTTCCATGAATGAATTCGCTCCCTCCTGATTTCTGCCTATTAGAATCCTTCAGCTCCTGTAAGGCTCAGTTTGATCCCCTAATTGGTTAGTGCCTCCATGCTGCCCCCCAAGGATTCAGTCATTTCAGTCATGTCCGACTCTTATTGACCTCATTTGGGGTTTTCTTGGCAAGGATATTGGAGTGGTTTGCCATTTCCTTCTCTAGCTCATTTTATAGATGAGGAAACTGAGGCAAACAGGGTTAAGTGACTTGTCCAGGGTCACACAGATAGGAAATATCTGAGACCATGTTTGAACTCCGGCCTGGACCTCTATTCACTATACCGCCTAACTGCCCCATCTATATTCAATATGTCAGTATATGTCCACATTATGTCAACTACATAGATTGTAGGTTCTTTAAAGAAAAGGACTGTTTCGTTTTTATCATACCCTCAGTGCTTGGGCAATACCTGGCACATATTATTTTGTTGTTGTTGTTTAATTGTTTGTCAGTCTTCATGACTCTTCATGACCCCTTTTGGGGTTTTCTTGGCAAGGGTACTAGAGTGGTTTTCCATCTCCTTCTCCATTGCTCATTTTACAAATGAAGAAAGTGAAGCAAACTGGCTTAAGTGACTTGCCCAGGCCCAGTTAGTGAATGGCTTAAGACAGATATGAACTCCTGACTCCAGGCCCAGCAATCTACCCACTGTGTTGCCTAGTGCTATGGCACATATTAATAAATGCTTACTGAGAGAATGAGTGAGTGAGGACTTCCCAAGCACAGATAATGGAGTGAGCAAAGCAGGAGAATGCAGTATATGTTTTGTGTAGAGAGTTGTTCAACCTGGCTGGAGTATATGGTGTACAGAAAAGAGCAAAATAACATAAAGCTGGGTGAGTGGAGTCATGCCAGATAATGGAGGAGCTTTAATGCCAAGAAAAGGATTATGGAACTATACCCAATAAATAATAAGGAACCGCTGAAGATTTTTGAACGGCAGAGTGGCATGGCCAAGTGGATATAATAGAAAGATTAGTAGCATTATGGACAGGATGAAACGGGAGCCTGCAATAGTCCCCATAGACAGTAACAAGGACCAGTCCAAAGGGTTGTGGACTAATAAAGACCTCTTGCAGAAGACAGGATTTGATCTGATTCATGAATAAGGATAGGGAGTTCAGAAGACAAAGATGAGGAGGAAAAGCACCCCAGACATGAGGGACAGCCAGTGAAATATACTCTAGTTGTTTGAGATCTTTTTGAGTCTCAAATTTGTCATCTACGCATTAGTTGAGAGAAGAAAAAGAAGTGGAAGTATAGAGAACAGATAACTTTTTTCAAGAAATTTAGTGAACTAAGCAGAGAAAGAACTAATGGAGTCTGAATGCAGATTGAAGCATGCTGTTTTCACTTTGTTTTCTGTGTTTTTTCTTTTGGTCTATTTCTTCTTTCATAAAATGACTCATATGGAAATATGTTTTACATGACTGCACATTTTTAACCTATATAAAATTGCTTACCATTTTAGTGAAGGGGGTGGTGAGACAGGGAGCAAGAAAACTTGGAACTCAGATTTTTTAGATGAATGTTAAAGTTTGTCTTTACCTATACTTGGAAAAAATAAAATATTATTAAAAATAAAATATAGATAGAAAAAAAGTTTAGTGAAGAGGAAGAGTTGGTTAGTCAGTCAAGAAGCATTTATTAACTGCTCATTGTATGTCTATTGGTGTGGTGGAGTGGGAAATGGAGCAAGATAAGTTAAAAGTCAAGTGAAGGCTTTGGTTGGTTTCTAAAGATTAGTAGGCATAATCATGTTTGTAAACAAATTGGAATGAGGAAGTAAAAGGAGAGAGAGAGGAGAAGAAGAAGAAGAAGAAGAAGAAGAAGAAGAAGAAGAAGAAGAAGAAGAAGGAGGAGGAGGAGGAGGAGAAGAAGAAGGAGGAGGAGGAGAAGGAGAAGAAGAAAAAGAAGAAGAAACAGAGACAGAAAGAGAAAGAGAAAGGACAGAGTGACAGAGACAAATAGAGAAAGAGAAAAAAGGAAAGAGGAGAGAAATGACAATAATAATGACTACATTGACACGATGATGATGATAACTTCTGGAGCAGTGTTCTGGCCAGAGGGAATGGGTTTAAGGATAAGGATATTAGCCTTAATGAGCCAGTAGGGATACCTCTTCTTCTGTCACCAGAGGAAAACAAGAAAGAATGGGTGACAATGCTTAGTTCTCAGGCCTTGGATAAAGAGTGGGGTTGTGGTGGGAGTGAGGATGACCAAGGTCCTGTAAAATGAAGTTTTCTCCATGAAGTTCAAATTATATCATATATTATTGAGCATGGAAGGTGGAGCCCTAGTTAAGGTTGCTTTCAGCTACCTTAAATCAGGAAAATGATTTGAAATTATCAGTTTGAGGAATGAAATCAAATATGCAATCCATCACCAATTTTAACCACCAAAGTTCATTGGAAAAAATAATCCTTTCACTACACATACCATTTAAGACATTCAATAAATTTTGGCACAGAACCGAGCCATGACAGAGTCCACAGTACCCCAACTAGAAACCTCCTTCCACATGAACCCCAATCTATTGATCTTTGGATCTGGTTAGTCAGCCAATACTAAATCCGTCTAACTGCATCATTATCATTTTGCCCATATCTTCTCTACGAGAACTGAATAAGAGACTTTTGAAAGGGTGTTGTTAAAATCTAGACATATAGTATTTAGAACATTATTCTGATTTATCAGTCTATTAATCCTATCAAAATGTTAGCTCCAGGTACTAGAGCTGCCCCTTTTTTAAGTGCTCACAAGCCATCTACTTAATGATCCATCCTACAGTTTGCCGGAGGTGGACATCAAGCTCACTGGTATGCAATTTCTGAAAACCTTCCCCCTTTTGGAAATCAGGACATTAGCCCATCTCCACTATCTTGCATTTCTCCTCTTCTGCATCATACCTCAAAGGCAATGCTGAGGCCAGATCATAGAAGGAATTTAATGCCAGACTCCCAAGTAGAATGTGAGCTCCTTGGGAAAAGGGCATGTTGAGTTTTGTTTTTGTATACCCAGCACGAAGCATTTTTTTTAATGTAACAGGCACTTATATTTATTGTATTGGAACTTTCTCCTGCAAGCCATGGGTAACTCTTGAAGGTTTTGAATAAAATAGTGTCCCAATCTTTATGGTCACTTTTGGGACTTAGAGGGGATTTGACAAAAGAATCATACAAACCAGTAATGTATGAAGTGATAATTGTTTTATTACTTCCTTACTTTGATAAACCTGTGATCTCATTCATCTGCGTATTTCCTTCAGAAATGTGGATTGCATTCCATCCATGCCTGCTCCTCCCCATGTCTTCCCATAAATGCCCCAAAGGATCCACACAGGATGCTGGAGGGCTTCTTCCAGATCTTTGGACATTGAATGGAAACCAATGTGGGCACACAGGATGTAGATCAGTTACCTTCATCTCCCTGCATCATCAAGTCATTTTCTTTTTCAGTCATACATCTCTCTGGTGACAACCCTTGTATTCCTTTTTCCAAATGATGCTTTGTTGGTGGCGTGTTACAGCCTATTTATATCATTATATGCCTCTCTAGTGACCTTTGTGTGACCCTCAACTCCAATTCTTTGGAGACTGTGATATTCTATGACTCACAGCCACATAACATTACCAGAAGGATACTGTGGGTGAAAACATGAACCTTTGTTTCAGCGAGAAGCTTGGGGTCATGAAAATCACGGTATAATTTTCCAAAGGCACTGCAACCCACTCTTGTATTCAATTCTGGGTGCCAGCTCATTGTCCGTGCACAGTCTCTGTACATGACAAATGCATTGAAAGAGCTCCTTTATATGTTGTCAATAAATCTTTTATTATGGAACCTTGAATTTACATAAGGGGAGGCTCGAAACCTGAAATAACGCATATGGGCTCAGGAGCATGGGGGAAGAAAGAAGGAAAGGGGGCAAGACGCATTTGGGGCAAAGGATTTGGGTCTTGGTTGATAAAGTGGGGGATGTTGGATACAACCAGGTCTCCCTTGGCAGAAGGGTGAGGTGCCAGCATTTCAGAGGCAATGGTCTTCATGCCAGGGAATGAAGAGGAATGAATTTCAGCAATAGCAATCCCCTTCTGAGAGGTGGATTTGGTACATCAAGCTTTCTGTTAGTTGCAGTGACTGTAAGAGTGAATAGGATCATTTATTTAGACCTAGAACTTTAAAGGCCATTGAACCCAAACCCATTATTTTACAGATGAGGAAACTGAGTCCCCTAAGAGATTAAGATACTTGCCCAGAAGAGCATAACTATTAAGTATCTGAGGCAAGATTAAAACCTGTATATTCCAACACCAACTCCAGCTCTCTATCCATTACACCATACTGCCTGTGTTGCAATCATCTTTGTGCCAGCAAAATGCTTACTTATCACAGTGACTAGAACAGAGATGGGGAATCTGCGGCCTTGAGGTCCTCAAGTGCAGCCCTTTGAACCCAAACTTCGCAGAATGTTCTGCTACTCCTGGCCTAGAACAAAGTAGGTACTTAATAAATGCTTATCAACTGATTGACAAAAGTGTACCCTGTGGTAGCAGCAGGTCATAAGATTTGTAAGTAAGAAGGTGGACTCTCACACGGGTGAATCTGTTTGGTGTTGTGTTGTATCTCTGATGTCATCATCAGGGAAACATTAGGTACTGACTAATGGAAGCATGGGGTATGGAAATTTCCATGAAAGGGCAGGAAAAGTCCAGTACAGAGCAAAGATATTATTCCTCAGATGAGCAGACATGAATTTTATCAGTTTCAAAGAGGTCCATATGCTCCAGGTTGTTATGGATTACTACTATGGGCATGCAGAGAGGTCTGGTTGTACCTGTATGTGCCAGAACAGCAACCAGTCAGTCAGTAAGCACTTATTAGGCACTTATTATGTTCTTGGAGATACAAAAAGAGGCAAAAGACAGTCCTTGTCCTCAAGGAGCTCACAATCTAATGAACACGGGTTCATGCTCTGCATACCTCTGATTATTACAAATGGCAAGGTGGGGTATAGTTCACTGCATTATAGCTCTGTTTACCAGCCTGCCAAATGGAGGTCATGATCTCCAGTAGCAACTCCTCTTGCTGACATGAGATTTCATTGATTGGTATCTTAAAGTGGTCACAGAAGGACAATATTTATCAGTACTATTATTCTATTGTATGAAACAGAAACGTGGCTTGAGTTTGAGTAACTTCATTATTAGAAAAAGGTAGAAGGAGGAGAGAGTTTTGGAAGGCGGATTTTGATTTTTGAATGAACACTGTCTAAATAACATCAAGAAGGGACAAAATATCTTAGACATGGGAAGGAATCCTTTCTGTTTGGGTAAGGAAGAATGAGTAAAGAAATGACATTAAGAAAACCCATGACAGTCCCATCGTTCAGATTTCCTCTAACCCACAGGACAAAGCACTAAAAGCGAGACTACAGGGAGCCATTTCTTACAAGCAGAAGGATAGGCTGGACAACTTAGTAGCTTCTTTTGTGTTCTTAATTTCTGTGAGGCAGCCAGAGGAAAACTGAGGGAAGGCTGGAGGAATCAACAAGCAAGAAGTCAGAGAAGTGAGCATTGCCAAGGGAGGATTCCTAGAGATAAATATGTCTGTTATGGACAGCACAAATATTCTGGGGAAATGTGGCCAAGTTCAAGGCCAAAATGACATGGGTATAGAGATGGAATGAAGTTTTCATAGCAAACATTGCCCATGTAAAATCGGGCTTGTTTTGACATCAATTAAAAGTGATAAAAATGATGAATCAACATTTGTGTAAGATGCAATGTATTAGAAATAATACCACTTTTCCCAGTGAATTATCGAAGTAGCCTCCAAAAGGCACAATTCAAGTATAATTTTATCTAGAGAAACAATTATCATTCAACATTTAACTTTACATAGTCTAAATCTTTGTGGCGGGGGAGGGGGAGAGGGCAAAGGGAGTGCCTTTGAACCATGATCTCATTGGATTCTGGCTTTGGAAATTCTTTCCACCTATGCAGATCTGCAGCTCTTTTGTAACTTATGCTCTTAAGGAGTTCCGTAGGCCCTAGGCCACTGAAAGGCTAATGACTTGCCCTTGGTCACACAATCATTATGCGTTTGAGGCAGGACTGGAAGCCGGCTCAATCTGACTCCAAACTCACTGTGCACTATCCATTATGCCAAGAGTTTACTACTGATCCCTGCCTTGACCATCTGCCAAGACCAGGGATCTGCTCTGCTCTGCTGCCCCTGCCCCTCCATACCAGTCACCAGGCCAGGGCCAAGGACCTACCTCAGCCCCTCCTCCCACTCTGTAATATAAATCATCATTGGAGTGAGCCTTAGGGCAAAGGTGACCTGGCTAAGGATTGGAGGGTGAATGCCCTATACTCTTGTATCTCCACCACTCTCTCCTCAAATCTCTTCCTTAACCTGACCATAAAGAAGAACCAGGGACTCTCCATCTGCTTCTGCTTCTTCCTTCTCTTTCTTTGTCTTCTCAGGGGTCATATTATCTTTGCTACTAGTAAGGGTATGACAATCTACTACCTTAAGGCTCAAAACTCTACTTCCTGTCCTTAAAACCCAGCGCCATCTCTGAACCTTCCTCAACCTCCCCTAAAACTCTATCCTTCCATTGTACCCTTTGAAACCCTTGTTTCATTTTTAACAAATTGCTCTTCATATGAGACCTGTGCCCTTCTCATGCCCACCTCCAATTATTTTTATTTAATTTTCTATTTAAGTGTTATCCCTCAGTAGAATATAAGCTCCTTGAAGGCAAAGGCTAATACATTTTGACTAACAATACTTAGCAAAGTGCCTGGCACATAGCAGTACTTTAAAAAATGCTTTTTAAATTGGAGTAGATCAAAATTTTGGAGATGACAAACTCCTGCTGTTCCTCTCCTCCTCCCATCCCCCTCCTCCCCAACCTCCCAAGGCTAGAGGAAAGATAACTGAAATTTAAAGGGAGGAAACATTTATGTTCTTCCACATCAACACAGCAGCAGATTGCGAGTCCTATCAAGCTATTGCTGTTGTCCATCCTTTGTATGACATTACGATGTTGGGGTCAGGGTACAAGGTGTCTGACTGTGGCTGATCAGTCCAATAGGAGCTTGGAAGGCTCTACCAGAAGTCAGCACAAGTAGTCCACGTGAACATTTGAGATAGAGATGTCTCTATCTCTGCCTATGAAGCTAAAGGACAAGCTAGAAGAATCTTATAGCAGCATTAAACTAAGATTGTCTAGGGATATTTTTAGCAATTCTACAGGTTGTTCCCAGTCTGGGAAAAATGAACAATTCTGGATCTCTGTTGCTATAGAGTGCACGAGCATTTGATTTAGGAAGTTGCCAAGATAAAAAATAAAGCACTTTCTATAATTAACATTCTATTATGACATATTTCTTTCTTTTACAAGTTAATGGTATAGATGACAGTGGAGCTACTAAAAAATGTATCGAAGACAAAGATGCATCACAGATATTTCAGGATATATGGATTAAAGCAGGATATGGACCAACCATTAATGAAGCAAACCTTCCATATGCTGGCATAGCTCATTCTTTCCTGCAGCATTTCTAAAATGTGAAGGGCACTTGATTCATATTTCTTGCCAGTTTTTCAAAATGTTGTTTGTTGACTTAATTGACTATATAAGATATTCTTCATGATAACCCAGGGAGCCAGGTCAGTATTTTCCTCATTAAAGAAAAGCAGAAAAACAGAGAGATAGAGGGCTATGACCTAGGTCATGTGGCAGCATCGAGTGGCAAGTTGAGGACTAGAATCTGAAAAGTCTGTGCTTTTCTGAATTATAGCAATTCACCATTCAGAGTAGCAACTGGCAGTAATACAGAGAGTTCTCTACCATATACAAGGGACAAGGTGGTCTTAGATCCTAGAGATTCAGGACATACAGTGAATCATCAGGCACTTTCCTCTTTTTTTAATGAGTAATCACACTCAAGAACAAATGTGAAGTCTCAGAAGGCAAATTAGATATTCTCTCCCTTAAAGTCTAGACTCTTCGAGGTAGAGAGTCTGGGATCACATATGCCAAATCACAGGAACAACAGACAACCAAGGAGCCACAGAGACAGTCCAAAAAGAAGGAAATAATTTTTAAAAAGATGCCTTTGCCAGATCAGAAGCAGGAGAACAGACCCTGATTTAGGAAATGTTTTGAGGAGGAGGAGATCACGGGATCACAGATTTAAAGTAGGAAGAGAACTTAGAAGTCATTTTATGGATGAAAAAACTGAGGCCGAAAGAGGTCAAATGATTTCCCTAAGATCACAGCAGAAGTAAGTGGCAAAGCCAAGATTTAAAGTAGATATGAAATATTGGGAAGAGCAGAAGGTTTCATCTAAGTTCTTAAAAATATTGATCTCTGTATAAGCCAGGAAAGTACCATGAAGGGTTAACTAATATCAAAAAAGGAAAAAAGAAGCTGATTCCACATAATTTGGCAGATATTGAAGCTATGTTAG
>CM053622.1:685023115-685039114 GCA_028646595.1 Phalanger gymnotis | reverse complement strand
TTTCCCACTAACCTTCTCTTTTGTCTTTGCTCTTTGTGGGTTGAGAGGTCTGGTAGATGCCACAGCTCAGTAATTCATGCCTGTAGGGCACTCTCCTCTCAGCTGCTGGTCTGGTCGGTCCGCTGTCCGCGCTGCACGTGCTGGGCTCTGCTTGGCTCAGCTTGGCTCAGCTCCGCTCCCCTCAGCTGGGAGCTGGGAGCTCCGTGTGGGACAGACCTTACCCAGAGACCATCCAGGCTGTCCTGGGCTGGAGCCCTTCTTCTCTCTGCCACTTTGTGGGTTCTGCAGCTCTAGAATTGGTTCAGAGCCATTTTTTTTATAGGTTTTTGGAGGGACTTGGTGGGGAGCTCATGCCAGTCACTGCTTCCCAGCTGCCATCTTGGCTCTGCCCCCTTTCTTTGGTCCTTTCATTGCAGAATGATTCTGGTCTTGGGCCTCTTCTCTGAGGAGCACATCATTAAGGGAATCTACTGACGCTGGGCTCATGAACTCAGGAATTATTAACCCACCATATAGTCACCAGTGCTGGAAATGTCCATTATTCTGCATACCTAGTTGTGGACCTGGGCTCAGAAAAGGGAGCATAAAGGTAGAAGAAGGCAACTAGGACTCTAAAGGACAGCAAAGGCACCTTCTTATAGTGAAACAGAGAGGAGCTACAGAGACAAGAGTTTTCACAGACATGAGTCTTTTCCTCTGCCTCTCAGTTGTGAATCATCAGGAGGCAGCCCTGTCATGGAGAAACAATCTTGAGTTCCCTGTGAGGTCCCAACAAGGTTCATGTCCCTAAGCAAGGGGCCTGTGTGGCATGATAGTTCTGAGGGAAGTGCCTGTTTCTAACAAAGGTTAATAACTTGTAATCACATCATATGCATGAGGTTGCTGTTTAGTTGTTTTCAGTCTTGCCTGACTCTTCATGACTCCATTTAGGTGTTTTTTTTTTGAGGGAGGAAGTCAGGGCAATTGGGGTTAAGCGACTTGCCCAAGGTCACACAGCTAGTAAGTGTGTCAAGTGTCTGAAGCCGGATTTGAACTTGGGTCCTCCTGACTCACCCTATCATCCATTCTCTCTCTGGTGCTCTACTCATTGCACCACCTAGCTGCTCCAATTTGGGGTTTTCTTGGTAGATACTGGAGTGGTTTTCTATTTTGTTCTCCAGATGAAGAAACTGAGGCAAGCAGGGTTAAAAGTGACTTTTCCAGGGTCACACAGCTAGGCAGTGTCTGAAGTCAAATTTGAACTCAGGTCTTCCTCATTCCAGGCAGTGCTCTATCCACTGGGCCACCTAGCTGCCCTAATGCTTTACTCTATAATATGAGATTGAACTATATACCTCTAAAACCCATTCTAGTGCTAATGTTATGCAACTGTTCACAGTAGATGCACTCATTATATAATGCATTCTCGTTGCCTATACATAGATTATGTATAGTAGGTTGAAAAACATGGTGAGAGAAAAGAATTATGTGCATTATAAATTCAAAGTGCTTGGGAATTAAGGAGATAGATGACTGGTAGATAGTATCCAAGGTGAAGAAGGGAATTTTGAATTTGATGATCTGCAGAAAGAGAGATGAGGGACGACTGTGAAATGTGGAACCAAAGCAATCAACAGTAATAAAGATGTGTGCATGCCAAAGGCTGGTGGACATAAGGTTTGTGTGAATTCTTATTGAGCCAGGGGAAAGGAAAGGGAAGAAGGAGAAAGAGAGGGAAGGAAATAAAAAGAAGAGAAGGAAAAGGAAAACACCCAAGGCAATCAAGTGTTATAAAGACTGGAAGAGGAAGATGGGTCTGGGGGTGGGGGGGCTGGGGTAATCGACTCACCCTACCATCCATTCTTTCTTCTGACACCTCCTTCAGTTTCATCTCACTGCCCACATCTCTAGGGACAATGTTTCTCTGAACAGAATTCGATGTGGACATCTCATCCATGACGTTCCTTATACTTGAGGCCCACAGCAAAGAATTATAAATCCCAACACTAATAATGGGAAACTAGACTTAGAAATCGGCCTCTTTGGGAATGATATTTAGTGGAGACACCTTCCTCTCTAATCCTAGGAGCCTAGCTCTAGGGAGAATTCAACTTCCAAGATCATAGAATTAGAAAGGGCTTTTAAAGTCAGTTATTCAGAATACAGGAATCCTTTCTTATGATATCTCTGACATAGTCAGCAAGTGTCTATTTGAACCTTTTCAGTGACAGAGAATTCCCAACTTGGGAGGAGTGGGGGGTGGAAAAGGTCAAGTCCATTATGTTTCAGTATCATTGGCTATCAATCTAAATACTTGCCTGAAGTCCTACATATAGTTTGTCACCATAAAACTAGAAATATTAAGTCAGAAGTGGAAAGGGAACCTTTCACTTAGCCAGCTGGGCCAGCGCCCATTAACCCCGGGGGCTATAAGGCATAACTTCCTTTGCTTAGTTAAAAGAAAAAAAAAGGTATAGGGTCATCCTGAAAGCCTATGGGCAAATGCCTTTCTAGTCCATCTGATCTTGGATGTAGGGTCCCAATATTCTAGAATGCTTTTAAGGGCTGAGAGGTCAACATTTTTTTTCCTTGAGGAATAGTCTTGGTGAGTTGTGGCCAGCATTTTGGCCCATGTGGTCCTTGTGTTATTTTTGAAACTGGATTTTGAGCCACTGTTCTTAGTCATCTGGGTGCACACCAAAAAGAGGACAACTCTTCCTCTCCAAGCAGCACTTCTGAGAATCCTACACGGTACCCTCAGGTACTCTCCAAGCCCCCAGACCTCTCGATATCTCCCCTCAAGCTACCCTTATCTTTGCTGCTGATTAAAACTAAAACAGGCTTGAGTTTTTTTTCTTTTTTTCTCCCCTTCTCATATGAATATAGTGGCTGAATTGATAGTCATTCAAAGGAGATCTTCCTAACCAAAGACTCCAGAAAGAAAAGGAGATAACTAAGGCACATAGCTCAGGAGGCAACATGCATTTGGATGAGCAGCCCTTGAGCTAGGCCTACAACATATGAATAGTCATTGAAGGCGAAAAAGGAGCTGGGCCCAGAATTAATAGAAGATCAGGCTAGTAACATTTAGGAAGCTGGGCATACTTTCTGTGATCCCAAGGCGCTCTCTCGTACTCACATTTTCCCATTAATGCTCTACGAGTGTGAATCATGAAACACTCATTTCAGAATGAGAATTGTAGGTGATTCAAAAGGTGATGGAAAGACGCACGGTGGGCGAAGGCCCTGGGATAGTGCCAGTGATGGTTTCTACTTGAAAAGAGTGATTGAGGGCATCGTCCAATGTATGACTGAGAAAGGAAGTAGACCGAGTATGTAGGAAGAGTGAGGGGTGATAGAGGGGCCGTGTGAGGACTGCGCTGGGACCAGTGAAATATTTAAAGATGCAAAAGGAGGCTTCTAGGGCATTGGGTCGATAATTGAGTTTGGAGAATTTGTGGAAAAGCATGGACAATCACATAGAATAGAAGGGTGTAGAGGGCTTACGATCTGCATCAGGCAAGGACTATGAATATTGATGGACTCACAAATCCATGGTGCGGTGGAAAGGGTGCAGAGTGCCTGTGCTGGAATTCTGTATCTGCGACTTATTACCTGGGTGATCTTGGGTAAGTTACTGAAGTTTCCCTCGGTCTCAGGCTCTTCATCCATGAAACTGGCTGGCTTAGACGGCCCTTCAAAAGTCCCTTCCAGGTCTGGATCTATAGAGATACAGACTGGACCAGAGATTACATGTATCTAGGGAACTCCCAGGGGAGCAAACTCCCTCTGCCACTATAGGCTGGCACCTTCTCTAGTCTCTTTGTCGAGAAAGCTCCAAATGGAGTCACAGACATGACTGAAATGACTGAACAACAGCTATAACTGAGAGGTTAAGAGCCTTGCCAGAGTCAGATTTTATCATTGTTCAGTCATTTCAGTCTTGTCCTGTGCATTTGTAACAAAGGTTTACAATCTGTCAACCCATCATATGGGTGGGTTTGCTTGTCGTTCAGTAGTTTTCGGTCATGTCCGTGACCCTATTTGGGGTTTTCTTGGCCAAGATATTGGAGAGGTTTGCCATTTCCTTCTCCCGCTCATTTTACAAGGGGTGAAGAAACTGAGGCAAAGAGGGTTGAGCGACTTCTCCAGGGTCTCCTATATAGTTAATATCTGAGGCCAGATTTGCACTCAGATCTTCCTAACTCTATGACAGATAGGTGGCGCAGTGGATAGAGTGCTTGGTTTGGAATCAGGAAGACTCATCTTCTTGAGTTCAAATCTAGTCTCAGATACTTACTAGCTGTGTGACTCTGTGGCAAGTCACTTAACTGTTTGCCTCAGTTTCCTCCTCTGTAAAATGAGCTGGAGAAGGAAATAGAAAAGCATTTCATTATCTTTGCCGAGAAAACCCCAAATGGTGTCACAGAGTTAGATGTGACTGAAACAACTCAACCTGGATCTTGAACCCTGGTCTTTTTTGCCTATGCGTCCAGCTTTCTATCCACTTAGCTACATTGCATCTGGATTTATGATCCCATAAAATCAAATTCTGACCTGCATTTCATACTATGGTTTTTAGTTTAAATCCTTGGCCCTTGTATTTTTATATCTATATATCAAACTAAGGGATGTAAATGCTGATTCTTATCCCATGCTTCCTAAAACACTTTGAACATGGGGATTTTGTGTGGGAGTGCTTCTTTTGTGAGTTCCCAAGCCCTGCCAGAGCTACTTGGGTAGTAATTAGGTCTAGGATCAAAGTCAATATCTAATTGTAAAATAGTGCCTAACAGTACAGGGAATATAGCAATTCAACAGTTCTTGTTGAATTATTGACTTTTTTCCATTTCATTTTATTTTTCAATTAATAAGTCTATATTTTCTCTCTCTCCTATCCCACTACTCAATTTACAAGGAAAAAAAAGAACAAAATCTTTGTAACAAATGTGGATAATCAAGGAATACAAATTCCCTTGTCCATGCCCCAAAATAAATGTTTCTATTTGCATCTTGAATCCATCACCTCTCTTTGAAGAGGAGGGTGGCACATAGCATTATCAGCCCTCTCATGCCATTAAATTGATTAGAGGACTTAAGTCTTTTAAAATTCTTTGCATTTACAATGTTATTGTTATTGTGTAAGTTGTTCTTTTGGTTGTTACCTTCGCTGCATCAAGTCATACATGGCTTCCCAGGTTTCTCTGAATCTACCCCTTTTATCATTTCTTATAGCTTAACAGTATACTATTACATTCATATGCTATTTTGTTCAGTCACTCCTTCTGATTTTATTATATATTTTATTATACATATTATATGTAATTATATAGTTATATATTATTATATAATAATTGAAAAATCAGTATAGAGGGTCACCCTACAACTTTTCTTGGAAACTCAATTGAGTATCTTACCATAGTTATAGCCAAGAAACACTTTCTACTGGGAAAACTAAGCTCCATTCACCACAGTGTCTCTTCTCACTTGTCCTTAAATAAAGAGAACAGAAGTAGGCAATGCAAATTCAAAAAGTAGTAGGACAGAATTCTTGAGAGAGCGGGACACTGGATAAAAACTTATGCCTTTATGAGCCTCCTTGGATGAAGAGTCTGAGAGGAAGGTTTTGATAACCTTCCTGTATTCATAGTCATAAATAATATTTATACTTTAGTGATATCAAGGTATAGTAGCTAGAGAACCAACCTCAGGGCAAAGAATACCTGTATTGTTAATCAGCTTATGGAATATATTAACTAATTTACTGTGACCCAAATAAAGGAGGAAATCTTCTAGAAGGAGAAATGAGGTTTAGCTGGCCACTTTTGCTTTCTACCAACGCATTTACCTTGCCATGTTTATTCATGGTAGGCGTGGCTGTAAACAGCATATGGTCTCAGTGTTGGTGCTCCCAGTTTATGGCTAAAGGTGTGGGATCACTGACCTTTTGGGTTGAGGTGGGGCAGGCACACACAGATTTTTGGATACTTGCTGGGAAAGACCACTATGGCAGCAAGCATACAGGGAGTAATGCTTCAGTCACACTTTAATAGGGCACAAAGAGTACAGAGGCAGACACCATGGGGTCAAGGCATGGGGGTAGGGAGATGGGTGGAGGAAAATAACAGGGAAGAGAAGGGGCACAAAGAATCACATAACCACAAATCTGAATCGAGAGCTCTTGGGCAGCATGGACCTGTAGCAGGTATGTGGTGGGGCAGGAGTTTGGAGTCCCATTTTTATAGAGTTTTGACTATAGGAAATGGATTAACTCTCAGACATGCCACCATGCCCTGGACCTGGTGTCAGGAAGACCTGAGTTCAAATCTGTCTTCAGATACTGACTAGCTGTGTGACCCAGGGCAAGTCTCTTAGCTTGTCTCAGTGTCCTTATCATTAAAATAGAAATAATAACACTAACTCCTAGGGTTGTTGGAAGGAAAAAAATGAGATATTCTCAAATTTCTTTGCAAACCTTAAGGTATTATATAAACAATAACTATAATAATAGTAATAAAGGGGCAACTAGGTGGCTCAGTGAGTAGAGCACCGGCCCTGGAGTCAGGAGGACCTGAGTTCAAATCCGGCCTCAGATACTTGAGACACTTAGTAGCTGTGTGACCTTGGGCAAGTCCCTTAGCCCCAATTGCCCTGCCTCCCTCCAAAAAAAATTAAAAAAAACCCCAAAAAATAGTAGTAATACAAACAATTATCATTATATAATCCTAGATGCTAGATCTATAGAGAGAAGGGTCCTAATAGGTCAATTAGTCAAGTCTCCCTATTTTATAGAAAGGAAATTTAGGCCCAGGACGATTGAATGATTTGCCCAGTCACAAGATGGTAGATTTCAAGGTGAATAATTGAACCCAGGTTCTTTAACTCCAGAGCAGTAAGCTCTCTTTCAGACGGACCATTGTGATTTCTAATTGTATCCAAGAGTGTAGTCCTTTCAATAACACAGATTGCAATTCTATCCATTTCCTCTCATCCTCTGTATAATTCTTGTCCAAGCAAAAAAACCCAAAAAAACCACCACCCCCTAGCCCCACCTCCAACAACGATCCAACCTCAAAATGGTTTTGCCTGATCAACAAAAATCAAAGTGTAATATTGGGGAATATTCTGAAAATTAAAATCAATCCCAATAAAATGATTAAATAATAGTTCCCAATCTTGAGAGAATCATTCAGTTTCTCCAAAGTCACATAGCAGCTTGCAGGCAGAATGCAATCAGGAAAGGCAGTTAACTCTTCTTTCTCAATGTACTTCAGACAAGGAATCTTTCATTCTTCTGAGACATAGGAGGTGGGGGGGGGTCTCCTCCCCTTGGGACACCAAGAGTAAGCATGCCCCTACCCCTAGGCAAACTAAGTAAACAAAACAGCCAAATTCATCAAAGATGAAACAGTAAGGGGTCAGAGAGTAGGAGGTAGCACCTTAACAGGATACAGAGCATGGTCTTCCTCTTACCATAAACTGCTTTCCTGTTTAACATTTTATATTTCATGAGAAACTACATGAAAACAAGGTAGGGAGACTTTATTTTCTGTAATAATAGGTAGCCAAGTGATACAGTGGAGGGAGTGCCAGACTTGGAATCAAGGAGGTCTGAGTTCAAAGTTAACCTTAGACATGTTACTAGCTGTGTGACTCTGGGCAAGTTAGTTATCTTGCTTAGTTTCCTCATCTGTAAAATTGAGATAGATACAGCTCCTACCTCCATAGAGCCATTGAGAAGATCAAATGACATAACAGGTCAAGTGCTTCTCAAACTTTAAGGTGCTATATAAATGCTAGCAAATATAATAAGGTAAAGTAAGGTCTTAGGGCTTAGTATTCTATGCCCTATGAGGCAGAGGCTATATGGATGGACTTCTATCTAGGCACCTCTCCTTCTTTTTCCAGGCTCCATCCAAGGCCTGACCCTTTCTTAGAGAAATACAAACCAGGGTACTCATGGACACTGACTTATAAACAGGAACTCAATTGAAATTGATGGATATTAATGGTAATATCAATTTAGGAGATATTGAAAAAAATTCCTCAATGTGAAGGCCTTTTCTGATTTCTGTTATAAAGAAATTGGAAAATGGATTCTGTGAGAACAAAGAAATATGGCAGTGGCAAGTGAATGATGGAAAACTCTTCTTTTGTAGTTGGAATTATGCATATATATCAATAATTATTGGAGGATATTCCCTTATGACATTAAGCTGGGGATAAGTGGAGGAAGAATCATAGATCCAAGATTCAGTTTTCAAAGTTGCTACGTTTTGGCTGATTGTTCGGCTGATGTTATAACTTTTTTCCACATCTGTATCTATTTGTTTGGACACAAAATAACATAAACTGAAACATCAGGGTGTCTGGATCAGGAGTGGGGGCAACTGAGGGAACAATATTGCACCGGGATCAGTGCTGTGCTTCTTGTAATAGCCTCCATCTTCTTTCTTCTTACCCTCTTCCCATACAAAGATGATGAGGACTTATTGCCTTATTTAGGGAAGACCCTCATTAATCAGGGTAAGCATCCTTCTGGTATGAGAATCACAGAAGCAAATCTAAGGAAATCTCTTTATTCTTTGTTCCAGTCAGCAGTTGTCCTTCAATGACCTAAACAGTACATTACTGAAGATCAAACTAAAACCTTAAAGAGATCATTTCCCCAAATTGGGCCTCGGTTTCCTTATGAGGGAATCAGACTGCCTCTGAGGTCCACTCCAGCTCTTATGTTCTGGGACTTCTTGAAAACTAACAAACAACATACTTGCATAAAGAATAAACAGAGCACAAATGGTCCCTTCTCTCACAATATTATTTTCAGGATTCCTTCAGGAGATAGAAAGAAGAAGAAAGAAGGGTATCCCGGAAAGACAAAGACATGAGTATGTGTTCAGGGAAGTTTAAAGACAAACAACCCCCCCAAAACACACACACAATCTCCCCCCGAAAACACACACATATACACATACCCCAAAACTACAGTTTACTTCAAGAGGGAGGTAGGGGTGGGAACCATGGGAAAAATGGAAACTTTATTAAGCCATTCCAAATTCTAAGGGAATAGAGAGGCTGCATTTTGCACAGCTATATTTAGGTTATGTCAACTCCAATCATAACCTGACTCAGAGTTGAGAGCCAAACACTAAAAGCATTTAGGTGGAATTCCTTTCTGGATAGCATAGTTGAGATGAGAGACGCAGCAATGGGAACACTTGAGTTGAAGAGTCTAAGAAGACTTCAGAAAGCTATGTGGGAGGAACATATTTCAGAAGGAAGTTTTCTAACTGGACCCTCCTGGTTACACTCTCCTCTGGACTTATGCCTGGACTCACGCCAACAGCTACTTTGTGGGTGAAACCACTTAACACGGTTCTTTGAATTGCTTTGGTAACAAAGGTCCCTTCAGTGGGTTCAAGACAGGGCCATTTTGTCATTAAGTTCTAGTCTATATGAGGTGTTCTGGTCAATCATTCATTCTTTCACTATTTTAACAAGCATTTATTGCACAGTGTAAAGGACTTTCTGTTATGGAGGATAGAAAAGGAGTATGTGGGGCACGTAGGTGGCACAGTGTGTAGAGCACCAGCCCTGGAGTCAGGAGGCCCTGAGTTCAAATCCGACCTCAGGCACTTGACACGCTTACTAGCTGTGTGACCTTAGGCAAGTCACTTAACCTCAATTGCCCTGCCTTCCCCCCTGCAAAAAAAAATAACAATAAATAATAAAAAAAAGAAAAGGAGTATGTGCTCTTGCCTTCAAAGCACTTACATTTTAGTTGCAAATACAGGATATACCTAGGTGGATTATCTAAAGTCTAATAAAGACCAACATTTATATGCCTCTTCAAGCTTTGTAAGCTCCTTCAGAGAAGAGACTATCTCAGTTTTCTTTTTGTCATTCGCAGCTGCTAACAAAGCACAGCTATGTTCCAGTTCTTGGAACGTATTAAGTACTTAATAAATCCTTGTTGATTGGTATACATTATCTCCTTTGGTCCTCATAACAACCCAGTGAGTAATCACCATCCTTATCACCATAAACAACCAGCAATTTTATAGTGTTTTAAAGTTTGCAAAGTAAACATTACCTCAATTGATCCTTACAACAATCTTGTAAAAATAGATGCTACTATCATCCCCATTTTCCAGATAAGAAAATTGGATATCAGAGCAAGTATCTTGCCCAGGGTTAAGAAAGCTAGGATAGGCAGCTAGGTGGTGCAGTGGACAGAGTGCTGTGCTGGGATTCAGGTGGACCCCAGTGCAAATTCTGCTTCAGATATCCTGCTGTGTTACCCTAAGCAGGTCATTTAAATGCTCAGCCTCAATAATAGCATCTACTTCACAGGCTTGGTGTAAGGATCAAATGAGATGCTTCTATAAAGTACTTTTCAAGTCCTAGAGAACTATATAAATGTTAGTTGAAATTATCAATAATAATAATGTTATTGTTAAGTTCACACAGCTATTACATATCTGACAACAGATTCAAGACCAGGTGTTCCTGAATCTAGGTACAGCATTTAATCTCCTATGCCATTCTCTGATAATAATTTGATCGAGTACCAAAAAGCATGTTACAAACAATAATTGATTTGGAAGTTTAGTGTTACCATATAATGAGCTCCTCACGTGTTAAAGGTCTTCCAGCAGAGGCAGGATAATGACTTGTCCGAAATGTTACAGATGGAATTCCTGATTGGGTTGAGGTTAGATTAGATAATCTTTGATGTTTGTTCTATCACTAAGATAGTATGGTTATCTAATCCCATATGGCAAAGCCAGTTTTTAAATAATTGCAATATCATCAAATATTTTAACTAAAAGGAACATTATTGAATCTTTTATGTGAATTTCACAAGCACAGCACAGAAATGCTAGATAACTGACGATAGATAGCTAGATAACTAACACATTTAGACGGGACAGTTAGGTGATACAGTGAATAGAACACTGGGCCTGGAGTCAGGAAGATCTGAGTTCAAATCCAACCTCAGACACTTATTAGCTATGTGACCCTGGGTTAATCACTTAGCTCTATTTGCCTCAGTTTACTCATCTGTAAAATGAACTGGAGAAGGAAATGACAAACCACTCCAGTATCTTTGCCAAGAAAACCACAAATGGGGTCACAAAGATTTGGACATGAGTAAACAACAAAACGTGCCAGACATTGTACTAAATGCAAGGGATACAAAAATAAGAAAACAAAATGGTGCCTATTCTCAAGAGCCTAGGTTGCAGCTTTTTGGTTGATAGAAGGTCACACAAATCAAGTTTTCCTGTAGTACACATCTTAGACTATCAGAACTGGAAGGAAGCTTAGAAACCATCTCATCCAACTTTCTCATTTTATAGATAAGGAACATAAGGCCCAGAGAAGTAAAGAGTATTGTCTGAGGTCACACAGCTAGCTAATGAGAGAACTGGGATTTGAACAGACATCACCCAATCCAGGGCTCTTTCCTGCCTCTCTCAAGGAGATCATGCTGATTGTGCCCCTAATAACAATGGTGGACTCACAGACCAGTATTTGCCATTGCTTATTTCTGTATCTGCCCAGGCCTTTTCTCAGTTTTTTGGCACTGGTCCTCATCAGTCACTTCTTTTAATTTTCCTTTGTCCTGGAAATCATACCATCCCTGAAGCCATTTCTGTAAGCTATCTTAGGTCTCATGATCCTGAGAGCAATTAAATGTTTTATAGTTCTCTCTCCAGCCTGTGGTTAGTCTTTGGTAAGCAGGGAACCAGGCTGCCTTCCTGTAGCACCTGGCAATTGTGTCTTACACACAAGCCTGAAGCACGGAGATTAGTCAATTTCACCCTGAAAATGGAAGCCCAAGATGCCTGCTGATGGCTTTCCTTGCCTTCTTTGCCTGCTTGAGTCCTGGAGGGAGGTACATCTAGGAACATCCTCATTTACTGCTGGGCTTTCCCAGATTGCTTGGAAGAGCAGGGGAGTTGTTTTCTATTGTATTTCTGGGGATTGCAGCTGCTTGAAAATTCCCCGATTGATTTTCAGCACAGCAGTGTTGCCCCAATTCTAATAAGGTTCAAGCACTGAAAAAGTACCTCAGTGAACCATTGATTACATTGACATAGCAATCTATTTTTTTTCTGCCCCTAGTAGGCTGGATCAGTTCTTTGCACCTGCATTTGTTAAATGTTGCCCACTATTATCTTTGTGAATAATCTGATCTGAGGCAAGAAATGAGCCTCTGCCTAGTGGTTCTGCCTGCACATCTGTCGGTGGCCTCCTTTTTGGAATGGGAAAGAGAGGGCAATGGAAATTCAAGGAAGTGGTTCTGATACAACAGGGAATTGAACAGGGTGAGGTCCCTCAGACCTGTTCCAGGAGAGAATCAGAATGCGAAAGAACCTGAGATTATCCAGTCCCATCTCTTTCATTATATGGAAACAAGTCCAGACTGGGGAAGAATTCATCTAAAATCACAGAAAGAGATAGGTGCAGAGCCTAAACCAGAACCCAGATGGTCTAGCTCTAGGTCCAGTGATCACTGATCATGGTTCTCTCCTTAGAACTTACGAGAATGAATGTGAATGGATAATCTGAAAAATGAGAAGACTTGTATGAATTGATACAGAATGAAATAAGAAGGACTGGAGGAACAGTATACACAGTGACTCTAATAACATAAATGAAAGTAACACTAAAAATTGAATAAAGGGGGATAGGATAGGAAGGAGCAAAATATAGTTAATCTTTCGCAACATGAGTATTGTGCAAGGGTTTTGCATAATGATACACATGTGGCCTATGTCGAATTGCTTGCCTTCTTAGGGAGGGTGGGTGGGGAGGGAAGAGAATAGAGAATTTGGAACTTGAAGTTTTAAAAGCAGATGTTCAAAAAAAAGTTTTTGCATGCAACTAGGAAATAAGATATACAGGCAATGGGGCATAGAAATCTAGCTTGCCCTACAAGAAAGTAAGGGAAAAGGGGATGGGGGAGAGTGGGCTGACAGAAGGGAGGGCTGACTGGGGAATGGGTCAATCAGAATATATGCTATCTTGGAGTGGGAGGAAGGATAGAAATGGGGAGAAAATTTGTAACTCAAACTTTTGTGGAAATCAATGCTGAAAACTAAAAATATTAAATAAATAAATATTAATTTAACAAAAAAAGAAAGAAAGTGACACTAAAGGGCAGCTAGATTCATAGTGAATTATCCTGATCCTGGAGAACAAATGATGAAAGGCTTTATTTTAAGAGAGAAGAGGAGGGACTTTGGGAGTGGAACTTGACACTCCTTGTGATATGAAAGTTATTTTTTAGTCTGTTTTGCTTAATTAATTCACAATGAAAGTCAAATGGCTGTGTTATAGAAACAAAAGATATCAATACATTATAATCTCTATAATGCCAGTACAATACATGAACAGATGGAAGAACTAGTAATGTATTGAGAGTATCCAAAATGTGTTTAGCTCCCAGTTTTGAATGTGGGTAGCCTTCCATATCATGGAACAATTCTTGGGCTATGAATCCAATCCACTCCAATCCAATCAACTTTTATTAAGTATCTACTAGGTGCCAGGCACTGTGCTGAGCGCCAATGCCAGGACATCTTTTTCCATGGCTTTGAAACCAGGCAGAGCAGCAGATGCAAAATGGAGTGAGTAGACTGAGTTGTTAAGGTAGTTCACTGAGTTATATAACTTGTCTGAGATCTTGTCTGTCCCATTTTTAGATGTCTTGGAATTATTAAAACAGTCTGCTGAATCTCTGTTTTAATCCAAGTACAAAAAGAACCATTTCCACCCTTCTCCATATTAGTGTCAATTTTCTAGAAAAGCTTTCTAAAAGTGGATGTCCTCAGTGCAAGTGCCATGGTTCTTACGTTAGTCTGCTTATGGGGCTTAAAATGAAAGCTGTTCAGCAGATGGGGGTTGGGTCATTATGATACAGAAAAGAAAATGAAAAATGGTCTGTGGGGCTGCTAGAAATCCTAACATATGTACTACTTAAACCGACTGCCACCTCTGACCCAGTAAGTCACCTTTCCAGCACACCCTCTCCAGTTTAAAAGGAATTGTTAGCCATGCATCAATGCTTCTTGTATAATAGATGTCAGGTCATTCAACGTAAAAGGCAAAATGTCTTACTTATACTTTATATATGCATATATAAATTCATATTTACTGTAATATACATGGATACAGATGTTTCCATGAACATATCTATCTCTGTATCTCTCTATCTATGCACGATCACATATCCACACTCACATATGATTTACTATCTCACACTCAGAGGTAAGAATAGAGAGGATGTCATGACCTGACCTCCCAATCCTATCAGTATGCAAATGATCTAACCTTAGACAAATGATTTTTTAAAAATAATTCAGTTCTTAGAAAAACCTAATTTTCATTCTCAGCACAACCTTCCTCTCAGACTTTTTCATCAACCCCATCACTTACCAATCGCCCCAGGGTTTTTCCTCCTGGTCTATCTCTCTAATATTACTGTTCACTTTCGCTTAGTTATGAAAACAGGCAACACTGCCAGGGATATCTCGTTTGTGGCACACATGTAGCTCCAGTCAAAATATAAATGAGATTGTGTTCAGAAAGTCACAGAGCTCGAAGGGACCTTGAGAGTCCAATCCTCTGCCCTCAAGCATTATTAAACTTGTCTTCTAAGCCCAGTAGTTACCTGCCTGAGTATTAGAGTTCTGGGGAAAGATGATTCCACTGAGACCTTGAGAAGTATATTTCCAATGTGTAAAAACCCTCCTGCTCAGGAAGTGTTCCCAAAATCTCTATTGCTGAAATTTAATTTCAATGATCTTTGTTCCATGCTTGATGGAGTTTGAAAATGGCTGATTGCATACTCAATATATTCAGCCTTCATATTTCTTGCAAAATGATTATGAATTTCCACTTCTGCCTTTACTTCAGGTTAAATAATCTCAAAGCCTTTAATTTTTCCTAATACAGTCAATTTTCTATTATACCCTAGTGGATTGTCCAGTTTGAAGTCTATCCAGGCCTTACCTTTCTCTTCTTACTCCCTTCCATTTCCTGCCTTTGGGCCATTTCATAGTTCATTAGTACCTTCATCAGGAGGTAGATAAAGGAAATAAAAGGTGAGGAAATTCAAGTTATTCAAATTCAAATTTTGTCCTGAATAATGGTATTCCCTCTTGGGATGAGAGTTGAAACTATTAACTAAATCAGAATTTTGATATTTCTATGTATTTCTAGGATCAGTATTTTCCATGTCTGCAATTATAGCAGATATTCCCTTTAGCAGGGGGTTCTTAATCTTTTTTGTATAGTTGTCCCCTTTGTCAGCCTGGTGAAACCTATGGACCCCTTCCCAGAATAATGTTTTTAAATGCATACAATAAAATATGTAGGATCCCAAAGGACACCAATTATATTGAAATACATTCACCAAAATGTATTCTTAAAAAACATATTCAGAGACTCCAGGTTAAGAACCACCGTTTCAACATAATGCTAGGTACACAGTAGATAGTGATTGCTGGTGATCACAATTTGGTCTTAGTTTCAATTTCCCAACTCTTAGTTGATTTCCTGTGACTCTTCTCCGAGTTTTCTAAGTTCTTTAAGTGTTAAAAGTCATACTCTTACTAGGAGCAACCCCACACTTTTAATATGGATTTAGTCTCTGGAACACAGTTTTGGGTCTACATCCCTTGATAGAGAGGGATGGGGTAAGGAAGTGAGGGAAAGAGGATAATTCTTGAAGGACTTTAAGAAAAAAGAGCTGGGGGGGCGAAGCCAAGATGGTGGCAGGGAAGCAGTGACTGGAGTGAGCTCCCACCAAGTCCCTCCAAAAACCTATAAAAAATGGCTCTGAACCAATTCTAGAGCTGCAGAACCCACAAAGTGGCAGAGGGAAGCAGGGCTCCAACCCAGGACAGCCTGGATGGGCTCTGGGTAAGGTCTGTCTCACATGGAGCTCCCAGCTCCCAGCTGAGGGGAGCGGAGCTGAGCCCAGCGCGGACCTACCAGACCAGGAGA
>CM053622.1:684999734-685022615 GCA_028646595.1 Phalanger gymnotis | reverse complement strand
CTATTTTTTCATTCTTTACATTTTGTTTTACTACTTCTTGATGCCTCATAGAGTCATTAGCTTCTACTTGCTCAACTCTAATTTTTAATGAGTTAGTGTTTTCATTTTGCTTTTGAGTGTCCTTTTCCAATTGGTTGATTTTACCTCTCAGGGTAAAATCTGCATTTTCTCTAGTTAGATTCTGAATCTCCGTAGCCATTTGGCCAATCTTATTCTTTAGGGACTTGATTTCGTCAGTGGATTTTTTTTCCATTTTTCCATTTTTTTCCATTTTTCCCATTTTTTCTTTTACCTCTCTAATTTGGTTTTTAAAATACTCCTTTAGTTCTTCCAGCAATGCTTTTTGGGCTGGAGACCAGTTCACATTACCTTTTGAGGTATCAGATGTGGGTATAGTGTCATTGTTATCCTCTTCCAAATTGGTATTTTGATCCTGCCTGTCTCCATAAAAAGAATCAATGGTCCTCGGTTTTTTTGTGTTCTTCATGTTGGTTAGCCTTTTCCTGGCTTTACAATAAATTTCTGCTTTTGCGGCTAAGGTTTCTCTGTCCCAGCTTTCTTATTCTGGGGATTTTGAGTTTCGTTGTTGGCTTTGTGAATTATAGCCTTCAGTTTCCTGAGGTGTGGGGGAGGGGGTCCAGCTGCCCGAAATCTCCTCTTCCTCTGGGGTTGTTCTCCAGCAGTGTTGCTCTTCAGCAATGGTCTCAGCTCTTTGTTGTTCGAGCTGGGTGTCTGGCACTTCCCCTGGGGGAACGAGATTATGTCTGGGCTCCTGGTGTTGACCCCTGCTGGCTCTGCCCCTCAGCGACTCAGGTACTCCCACTACTCGGCCACTGAAGCCCCACTTCTGTCTCTTCTATTCCAGCATTTTTTTGCTTTTTTTTTTCCCCCAAGGAATTCTCTGGGTGGGGAGGGGAGGGATTAGAGCTGTTTACCTGGCCATTATGTCTCCCGGAAGTTCAAGAAGCATTTCATACCTTTGGGCTGCAAGCCTTAGGAGTTGGTATCTCATGGTCAGTGGCGTTGCACTGCCTCTTGTCCTTTCCACAGAGTGCTGTCCTGTGTTGGGAGGCCTGGGGATCTCCGCTGGTTTTGAGCTCCTGGCTTTCTCCCAGCCTGTCTCCCACGTGTGTTTCCCGGCCAGCCGCTTCTGCTTTGGTCCCGTCTGGCGCAGCTCTGCATGCCGAGCACTCTCCTAGCCCACAGATTCGTTCCTTCAGCCTTTCAGACTCTCCTGGCTGGGAAATTTGCCCCACTCAGACTTCTCGCGGTTTCTAACTCTCTCAAATCTGCTCCAATTCACTTTTTTATAGGAATCTGACAGATCTTGTGAGAGAGCTCCGGTAAGACGTTGTTTAAATGCGGCCATCTCGGCTCCGCCCCAAAACCTTGGTTTTCTCCCTTGTACTATCTTCTAATGAAGCTTTCCACATAACTAGAACTCTTTAAGGAATTGTTGGTCTCAGCCTCAGTCACCCCAAGGTCCCTGGTTCCTGTTGGGTCCCTCATCTATTCGAATCCACAACTCTGAGTCTCCATTCTATGAATATCTCATAGAAATTCTGATAGGCTAAACCATGTGACTTATGAGTTCAAAGCAAGCAAACACTTAATAAAGACATTTAATATCAAGGGAATAAGGAAGTGAGTCAGTTTGTAAGCATCCTCAGTTGTCATACCCAGATGGAAACTGCATCCCATTCCTCCAAGGAAGACTGAGTCAAATCCCTACTCAATTTCTCTGTATCTCCAACACAGCGGGAGAAGTACACAGTCCGTTTAAGCTCACAGTAGGGTGTTAAAGAGTTGCATCTGAAACAGACTCAGTCTTGTCACTTAGTGTAGCAGCTAGCAAAGGTTGTAGCCTCTCGAAAGCAGAGTACCAGGATGAAAGACAATACCATCTGAATCTCTACCCACCTTCTCTCTCTCTGAAACAGCTTTCTCATAGCTCTCATTCACACCACTAACGGCCTTTAGATGAGGCTGCCATTTTTTCTTAAACTCTTCTGGCCTACAGTCTCTACCTGAGTCCACTGACTAACACAGTCCTCCATGTTTCCACTGCCCTCCAACTCTGCTACCAAAGATTCTTGGTTTTTGTTTTTTTGCTGTTTTTGCTACACAGAGGAGCCAGTGTCCATGCGGGGTGATCTGTGATGCATGGGAAGAGCTTCTTGGGAGATGTTGTTCACAGAAAATTGCTTGTAGTTCACAGTGTATCTCCTATACAGGCAATGCTCCTGGTATTGCTGGGCTCAGAATGGGATCATCTCTGAGTGCCATAAGTGTTGTAATTTTTCAATGCCAACTAATAAAGTTCCAGAACCACTGGGTGGATGTGTGAGTCCGGAGGGAGCAGTTCTCAGGGCCTCTCGGAGTTTCCTAAACTGCAAATTCCTTGTACCAATGAAATTATAGGTCTAATCCCAATTCCTATATCTATGATGAAGGGGATGGGCCGACCTAATCTTTGGGATATTGTAAAGGCTATCTTGGCCCAGGGAAGCAATGGATTAACAATGCTTCCGCTTGCTGAAAGTCTTTTTCTGTCATTTACAGGATGCTGAAGAAGATTTCAGGGCAGTTAAGTTGAGCAATGGATAGAATTCTGGGCCTGGAGTCAGGAAGACTCATCTTCTTGAGTTCAAATCCAGCCTCAGACACCTACTAGCTGTGTGACCTGGGCAAGTCACTTCTACCCTGCATACCTCAGTTTCCTCATCTGTAAAATGGGCTGGAAAAGGGAATGACAAACCACTCTAGCATTTTTGCCAAAAAAACCCCCAAAACAAAAGATAACAAAAAAACAAACCCAAATGGAGCCATGAAAAGTCAGACAGGACCGAAAAACGACTGAACTATAACAACAAATCATGGCCCCTGATTGTGGGATGTCTCTGTGGATGAAGGTTCAAAGACTGTTTGATTTGTACTTGAGTAGTGTTTGGACTGTTCAATAAACCAATTGGCAATTATTGATGACACTTGGAACAATTGACTTTACTCACTCTAAGAACCATTCATACGTTTCCCAAGAGATCTCCAAGCAGAGTTAGTTCTTGAGGTCTTTGGAATCTTAAATTCCTTGAGAGCAAGTGCCATTTCACTTTTATCTCTGCATCCTCAGAGATATGCACTGTGTCTAGAACTTGGTAAGTGCTTGAGAAATGCATCTTGATTGATTAATTGACGACCTGAATCTGGTCCAGGTGTTGTTGGAGTATAACTCCAGAGGATCCTCTGCATACCACCCAGGGACCTCTGGGGCTAGCAAGAAGTGTCAGCATTAAACCTGTTTCTTTTCTTTTCTTTCTTTTTGGCTTATTTGTTTGTTTGTTTTTGGTGAAATTCAGTATTGGATCCTTGCCCTTGAAGAAATTCATGAGCAAGCCTGGTGCGCTCTCTCTCTCTCTCTCTCTCTCTCTCACACACACACACACACACACACACACACACACACACCCCTATCCTTCCACGTAGCTAACACTTTAGAGATTTTTATTTATGTGTTAAACAGATGAGAGCTAGTGTGTGAGTAGGTATGTCTTCTTGTCTTCATCCCCTTAGAAACCCATGCATTTCCATCAGTAAGTTGAATGTTCACATTCACTTAGCTATGTTTTTTTGAAGTCAAAGTCATTCTTCTCAGTTGGCACATCCACCAATGGGGGAATGCTTTTGAACGAAGACATTATTATTAGGAAAAGACTATGGTTGGGGCCAAGTCTCTCTTCTCCATGCAGTCTACATTCAAAGGCTCGTAGAGACCTTAGAATGGATTTTTGAGATCATATCTCATGTTGAAGTTTGGTGACTATTTCTATTTGTTGGGCTTTGAGTTAATTTTATTCCTTCAAATGTATGATTCCTCCAAAAGTTCACAGGTAAAATGCATTCTCTGAGTTCTAGAGAGAAATGATGGTACCCCTGCTGTAGAGAGCAGACCATAGAGGAACAGGTCATTCAGATACCACCAGATCCAATGTTTAGAGGCTGTCAGTCATCCCGGCTTATTGTCCAAGTGTGTGGAGTACCATTTGGGGAATGGAAAAAAAGACAAAAGACATGATAGAAGCAAAAGTTAGGGTCATACATAAAGATAATAGGGGAGGAAACTTTTGGAGGCACAGCTAATTTTTAATCACTTATTTATTTTCATTGTGGATCTCATCTTTTTATTAATAGCACTTACTTCCCAGGGTTGTTGTGAGGATCAAATAAGAGAAAATTACAAAGTGCTTAGCACATAGTGAGTGATATAAAATTGTTATTATTATTATTAGGCTGGGAGCAGACTCTGGTGATGGTGGTTTGGTGGGGGTGGTAGAGCTTCTTCTGTGCATCCATGGTAATTCAGCATTGTGGACGAAGGATCACAAAATCGCAGAGTGAGAAGGGATCTCAGAACTCATTTAGTCAAACCTGAACCTGATCGCTGCCTCTTATAATCCCTAACTTCCTTCTGTGCTCAGCCTAAGTGCCATCTCTTTGATGAGGCTTCTCTGGGATACCCCTAGCTGGTAGTGGGGCTCCTTAAAATTATGCATTTATTTTGTATACATAGGTAAATTGTTTCTCCTAACAGAACAAAAACTCCCTGAAGGCAGAAACTATTTCAATTCAGTTTTTGTATTCCTTGGCACACAGTAGGAGATCAAGAAAAGTTTGTTGATTGACTGAACAGAAATTGCCTCTACAGCATCCCTGAGAAGTGTGATAACTCAGTAGCTGCTTGAATACCTCCAGTGATGGAGAACTCATCCTTCAAGCAACCCAATTATACTCTGGAACAGATTTAACTATTATCAGATTTTTTCCTTACATTGAGCTGAAATCTGCCCTACTGAAGTCTCTGTCCACTTGCTTGCCCTCCAGAACTAAGCAGAAGAAATTTAATTTCTTTTCCATATGACAGCTGTCATGTCCTCCACTCTTCTCTTTTCCAAACTAAAAAATCCCCAGTTCGTTCAATATAGTCTTGTCTGACATGGTCTAAAGGTACCAGGGAGGTTGAGGGAAGGGAACTGGTGGGGAATTTTATTTTTACCTTGAGTTTGTTTCTTTAATGCTTTACTCCATCACACAGAAAATAGGGAATAATAAGTTAGGGAAGGAATTATTATTCCCACTTGACAAATAAGCACAGGGAAGCACAGAGCTGTTATGTCACCTTGGGCCAGTCCTTTTTCTCCTGAGCTTATCCAGGGGTAAGGCTGAGAGCATGAGCAAAGTGTTCTGGGAGTCTCCCATGGCATTGGTAGAGATGGATTGGGCCACAGTGCCATAGGGATGGGGACTGAGACTGGGGGTGAAAGAATGTATTTAGCAATGAAATGATTTGATAATATTAAGGGTGAGAAGAAAAATGTCAGAGAGGCAAGTTGTATCAAGCAATTAATAAGCATTTATAAGGACTTTCTCAATGCAAAGAATTATACAAGGTGCTAGGGATACAAAGACAGAAAAAGAAACACTCTTTTCCAGGAAGGGCCATATAAACTGAAGGGTAGACAACATACACACACACACACACATATAAATATATATGAAATAAATGTAAGATCAGTCTTTTTGAGAGGAGAGTGCTAGCAGGTAGGCAAATCAGAGATAGATTCCTGAGAAGCTGAGCTGAGTGTTGAAGGACACCAGGGATTCCAAGAGGTGGAGGTGGGGACCAGGTAGTGAGCACGGAGATGGGACATGGAGGGTCAGGTGTGAAGAATAGCAAGGAGGCTAGTGTGGCTGGTGGGATGGGGAATTATGTACAAGGTTGGAAAGCTGGGTTGAAGCCAAGCTGTGAAGGGCTTAATAATGACACAGAGAAGCTTATGTTTATACTAGAGGTATTAGGGAGCCATTAGGGTTTGAGAAGGGGAGTATTGTGATCAGACTTGTCCTGCAGGAGACCGGCAGAGAGGAGATCAAGGGCCAGGCCGTCAAACACATAGTCCAGGAGGGGCCAGAGACAAAAGAGCATATCCCTAAATTAGGATGAGTTGAACAACAGCGGAGAGGCAGGCGTATCTAAGCGAGCAGACAAGAACAGTAGTATAAGGCTGAAGGAGAAGACATCAGAATGGCCTTCAGGCAGGTCAAAGGAAAGGTCTGAGGCTGCATAACGAATTCTCAATGTCAGTGCATGGGGAATATCTACAATCTTTTAAACTAAGGTTAAAGGAGCACAGATTTAGAGCTGGGAAGGATCTTATTAATGTCTAGGGTTTCTTAACCCAGCGTCCATGAACTTTTCTTTTTTATTAGTTAATTTATTTATTTTTAGTTTTCAACATTCACTTCCATGTTTTAAATTTTCTCCCCCTCCCTTCCCTTCCCTCCCCAAGACAGCCTGCAAGCTGATATAGATTCTACATATACATTCCTATTAAACATATTTTCACATTAGTAATGTTGTATAGGAGACTTATAACGAATGGAAGAAACCATGAGAAAGAAAAACAAAAACAAAACCAAAACAAAACACAAAAGAAGAAAATAGTCTGCTGCTTTGCTCTGCATTCAGCCTCCGTAGTTCTCTCTCTGGATGTGCATGGCATTTTCCATCCTGAGTCCTCTGGAATTGTTTTAGGTCCTTGCATTGCTGAGAAGAGCTAAGTCTATCAAAGTAAGTCATCACACACTGTGACTGTCATTGTGTACAGTGTTCTTCTGGTCCTGCTCACTTCACTCAGCATCAGTTCATGTAAGTCTTTCCAGGTTTTCCCAAAGTCAGCCTGCTCATCATTTCTTATAGCACAATAGTATTCCATTGTACTCATATACCAAAACTTGTTCAGCCATTCCCCAGTTAATGGGCATCCCCTCAACTTCTAGTTCTTGGCCACCACAAAGAGAGCTGCTATAAATATTTTTGTACATGTGGGTCCTTTTCCCATTTTTATGATCTCTTTGAGATACAGCCATAGAAGCAGTATTCCTGGGTCAAAGGGTATGCACATTTTTATAGCCCTTTGGGCATAGTCACAAACTTTTCTTAAAAGAATGTTTTTTATAGCTGTGTTTCAATGTAACTGGGTTCCTTTGTGATCCTATCTTTTATTTTATGCATTCGAAAACAGTTCTGAAAAGGGATCCATTGGCTTCACTAGACTGCCAAAGGAGTCTGTGACATACAAAAAGCTTTAAGAACCCTTGCTCTCATTCCCTTGATGAAGAAATTAAAGCTGAGACAGGTTATGTGACTTGCCCAGAGTCGAACATATAGTAAGTGGCAGAGCCAGGATTTGAACCCAGGACCTCTGATTACTGATCATTCTTTCTGCCATAGGTACTACTTTTTATTCAGCGTTTATCTTCTCCCCTGGGCAGCAAGGTGGTGCAGTGGATAGAGTACTGGGCCTAGAGTCAGGAAGACCTGAGTTCAAATGTGGCCTCAGATACTTCTTAGCTGTGTGACCCTGGGCAAGTCACTTAACCCTGTATGCCTCAGTTTCCTCATCTGTAAAATGATCTGGAGAAGAAAATGGCAAACCACTCTGGTATCTTTGCCAAGAAAACCCCAAATGGGGTCATGAAGGGTCAGAAAAGACCGAACAACAAAAAATCCTGATCTCCTAGATTTTGAGCTGAACTACAGCTGTGGATGGTTCCCATTCACCTTTTCTGCCTCTTGAATGAACTATAGCTATGTCCAGATGGTGACAGATATTGCTTAAATTTATGTAGTAAGTCAGAGCCAGGCCCACATCTAGGGGTTGTTTCCACTGTAACATACGTTCTTCCATGGCTTTTAACCTTGCACTGCTGTGTGTCCTTAAAACGTTAGTTCTGTTTAACCCATTTGAAGTTATTTTATAAGAGTCCCTTGCATATCTACCCTGTGAATTTGGTGCTAGTAGGCACTGTCACTTTGCTGGTGGATAACCCCTGTAATTAGGCTTCACTGTTGATGATTTTGTCATTTATTAAAACATGTGGTGTGTAGATGACAATGTCCAAGAAGCCAGATATGACCCTTATTCTATGACCAGTCTTACAACTGCATATAAGAGGGTAGCCCCTGCCATTGTTGTATGGACCCAACTGCCTCCATGTAAATGCTGTTTTGGGGGAACACAAAGTGACCCAAATGTGTCTGAGTCTGTGTGATATTAAGTCTGGTTGTCATGGGCTTCCATAGCATCTGATGGCAACAGTAGCCAGGGAGGTAGGGTCTGATGTCTCTGTGTATCATCTGTTCTACAGATTTGAAATACACAACATGTAGTTTGAATTCAAAGACATCTCTAGAGACCACATGTCGTACATTATCACCATAGCAGGGCACTGAATGTTCTGGGCTAAGGAGCACAGTTGCTGGTAGAAACAATAAGAAATTCCTTTTTGTCCTTGCAAAGGAGTCTTCTGTTCCAGCACAGTCTAGGTGAGGGTTTCTTACTCTTTTTTGTGTGTGTTATTCTAGTGAAGACTATTGACCCCTTCTTTTTAAATGAATAAATTAAACTACTTAGGGTTGTAACGGAAGCCAATTTCATTGAAATACAGTTGTCAAAATATTAAAAAAATAACTTCATGGATATCAGGTAAAGGACTCTGTGGTGTGGTATGGTTGTCACCGAAATGATTTAAAGGGAGTGTTAATTCTTTTGGGCTCTTCTTTTCACTTTGTCATGTGCTTAAGCTTTCAAACAACAGAACATCTTATGGAATGCTTGAATTTAATAAAGTTTTATGTTATATATGATATGTGTGTGTATATGATACAAAGACATAATTCTTGCCTACAAAGAGCTTATAATCTAGTTGAGGAAAAGAGATTTGCTACATGGATATAAAAGTATCAAAATAAGGAGTGTACGTGATGAGTGCTGAATGTGGGGTGCAGACAGGAGCAGAGACTGTTCCTGAGTACATTGTATCTTCCATTTTGGAGAAGGAAATGTTGGCTTTCCCATTGTTGACTGCTTATATAAGTCATGAAGTCAATGAGGGCCCTGTCCTTATATCCCTGTGCAATATGCTTTGCTTGACACATTTCCAAGTGGAGATTTGGTTTGCCTGCTTCTGGACTGATGTGTGCCTCTTTGTCACTTCTACCCATTCCACTGGCTTTGGATGGTACGACTCTATCCCTGCATAGGCTTTTGAACTGTGGCTCACTTAAAATGAGCAATGAGGTTGAGAATTTAATAATATTGACTGATGGACACACGGTAAGAGCTATGCAAATGTTGCACAGGTATGTGGAGCAGTGGATAGAGCACTGGGACTGGAACCATGAAGATGACTCGTCTTACTGAGTTCAAATCCAGCCTTAGACACTAGCTGTATGACCCTGTGCAAGTCACTTAACCCTGTTTGCCTCGGTTCTTCATCAGTAAAATAAGAAAGAAATGGCAAACTACTCTAGTATCTTTGCCAAGAAAACCCCAAATGGAGTCACGAAGAGCCAGACACGACTGAACAAAAACAACAGAGTATAAATGTTAGCTATTATTAACAGCTTCTTTTTTAAAAAATTCCATGCTTCTTCTACTTCTTTCTTCAGGAACTGAGTTCTCTTTGCAGCATGTGCCCAGTATTGTTCTAGACATTATGGGAACTTAAAAAAATATAAGACACAATCCTTTCCTAACTGTGTGACCCTGGTTGAGTCACTTAGCCTCAGTTTGCCTCAATTTCCTTATCTATAAATTGGAGAAAATAATAGAACTAGCACTAACCTTTCAGGGTTGTTGTACACAGTGCCTGGTACATAATAAGAGCTATATAAATGTTAGTTATTATTATCAACTTCTTTTTCTTTAGTTCCAGGCTTTTTCTGCTTCTTTCTTCAGGTCTTTGCATCATAGATTTGGAGTGCAAGGTACCCTATAGAGGCCATTAAGCCTACTCCCATCATTTTACAGATGATAAAACTGAGGCACAATACATTTATTAAATGCTTTGCTTCACTACCAAGTATCTGAGAAGATTTGAACTTAGCTCTTCCTGACTTCGAGTCCAATGTTTCCCCTGCCAAACCATGTAGTCTTCTGGATTTAATGAACTGATTTTTTAATGGTCATTCTGACCGATAGGTGGTTGGGCCAGTCATTCTTTCATACTTTCCATTGTTTCCTTTTTGATTCATTCGAGGGACTGATTTGCACCTCTTAAAGAGATGACCACACTTGGCTGCATCTTTTTAGTTTACTTTACATCTCATCTTCTTCACCCCCCCTCTTTTTTTTAAATGAGAAAAAATTAGGTCTAGGACTTGTAAAGAGTCAACTCAAATCAAAGATGCATTTATTAAGCACTTAAGATAACAAAAACTAGCAAAAATGCAGTCCCTACCCTTAAGGAGTTTACATTCTAAAGTGGGAAGACCAAGCATTAAGGGGAGATGAAAAGTTGGGTGGGGATGAATGAGGGCTTGCTGGTGAAGTTTCTGAGTCAGCAGCAGATCTGGGAGAGGGATAGCTGGCCTAGGCTGTTCCTCAAAATAGAGGTTCCAGGAAAAACTTGACAGTTGGAGAAGGGGACTGCTGGAAGGGAAGGTTGTTCCAGGGTGAGGGATCCTCAGGGGCTTAGGAAAATTCTAGAGTGAAAAGGTAGCTGAGAAATGGTTGCAAAGTTGAGATAATCAGAAGCATAGACAAGAGACAAGCGATAAAATAACAGAAAGTCAGGACTTAAGCTTGAGTTCAGAGTCTGGGCACCATATTTTAAAAGAGACTGATCGTATAATACAATATACTTTCCTCAAAATCCTGTGAGGTAAGTACCCTTATTCCCATTTTCAGATGAGAAAACTGAGGCTCAAAAAGATTAAGTGACTCACTCAGGGTTATGATTGCAACATAGTTGTATTAGAATAAGGATTTCAGCCCCGTTCTGTTGCATGATACTTTTCAAATCATGTTTAAAACCAGGAGAACTAGGTTGAAAGAACTGGGGACCTGGAGAAGAGATAATGTACAAGGGGCAATGCTGTCTTCAAGTATTTGGAAGAAAGCAAAGTCTATTTTGTGTAGCTTCAGGGTTGGGAACTAGGAGCAATGGGGGGAAATTGCAAAAAATCAAGCTAAATGTGAGAGACAACTTCCAAGAAATTCATGCTGTCTAAAAGTGAAATCATTTGCCTTGTAAGTGACCAATCCTTGATCTGAATTAATCTCTCATTTTTTTATTATATACTTGTCATATGCTAATAGGCATTATAATCAGGGGTATAAATCTTATCACCTCTATTAGATTATTAACTCAATGAGGGTAGAAACTTTGTCAAAGAATCCTAGAATAATACAAAGACTGTTGGAGCTAGAAGGGACCTTAGAAAATATCTTTGAATAATTCTCTCATTTTTTATTTGAGAAAACTGAGGCACAGAGATTAACTTTCTGAAGATCACGTGGCTGGTTAGTAGCAGGACCAGGACTTGATTCCAGGTCTTTTGATTCCAAATACAATGCTCTTCCCATCATGCTATTCTACCAAGCAAATTATGTTGCACATAGGCACAATGGGTGGGTATTTAATGAGTGCTTATGTTTGTATACTAGAAACATATGTTCTAAGTGCCCAATAATATACAAGCATGGGATTGTGAAAAGGATTTGTACAGTAGGTAGAAGCTGGAAGAAATAGCTTCCCTCTACTTTTTATAAATATTTACTATCCTTTTGGATATATATATATATACATATATATTCATATATATGTATACACACATATATATTATATATGGAGAGAGAGACAGAGAGGGAGAGAGAGAGAGAGAGAGAGAGAGAGAGAGAGAGAGAGAGAGAGAGAGAGAGAGAGAGAAGACAGAGAGAGACAGGGAGGCAGAGAGACAGAGACACAGAAAGAGAGACAGACAGAGAGATGAAGAGAGACACAGACAGAGAGACAGAGACAGAGACAGAGACTCAGGGAGACAGAGAGAGACAGAGACAGAGACAGAGAGAGAGCAGAGCTGTGCTCTGTTAGTAAGAAGAGAGGAGAGAGATTTTTAGTACTCTGAACTTTACCCACTAGAGCCCTGGGGAAAACCTCTCATACAGCCTAAGAGATGCTGTGAAAATGACCCACTTGAAACATTTTGATGCTTAATTGTCCTGAGTTCCTGTAGAAGCAAAGCAGCGTCTTTGCACTTTACAAAACAAAACAAAACTCTGGGCTGGAGCAGAAACTGTCAGCATCAACATGGCTTTATTGTCTGAAACCACATCTCCTGGCATCTCTAGTGAACCTTTTGATCAGCCCAAGCTGTGTGTCTCAATGAAATCTGTGTAGGGAAAAGTATCTCACTGCAGCAAGATTGCATCAGAGCAGGCTGAATGGTTCAATCGCTGGGATTCTAAAGGCAGCATTCCACAGAGAGCATTAGTATTCACAAATATCCCAATGCCGCCACAATGGAAATTGATTCCTTCTGTAATATAAACAGGGCAGCTCAATGAGGGGTTTGAGAGGCTGCTGTGATGTCATAGCCCTCATAGAAGATGCTTATTTTGATCTCTCTATCTCCTTTCAGCATTTTACACGGCATTTTCCTTTCCAGTGAATGAAAAAAGGAAGACTGGTGGCAGAAAATGAAACAAACAAACAAAAAAAAAGCCTCATCCGCTTTTGCTGTTTCAGGAATTGTCCTCCTCCTGTGGGGATGTGGCATCATGGGTGAATTCAGTGTTTAACATCATTGGGGCTATTTTTCTACAGTCCTCAGTATGATTTTTCCCCTCGCATGATATTATCATTTGGTGATTTATGAGCCCCCTATCTGATCTGACGTTTTTCTAAAGTTTTCATTGTTCATAATCATATAGAATGCCTGGTGAATCTCTATCGTGGAGACATCCGGCCTTCTTGCTCCTGCAGGTGCAGCAGAATTTTAAATAAGAACACAATTAAATGGAAATCTGAATTACAGCCAGCAGGATGTTAGCAATAATACAGTACACTGGGGTGCCCGGCAATCCTGATCCTGGATGTCTCAGGGAGTGAAGGCGCTCAGCATACTTACCCTACAAAGAGGTGGATGTATCAATGGAACCCCTTCTCAGTCATAATGGCAGGTTGGAACAGGATCTTGCCTGAGCTAATTCATTCAGATGTATAATATAGTCAAAGATGAAATAATATTTTGTTTGAACTTGGTCATCCAGGTTCCTTTAAACTTGATGATTTCACCCATTTTTCAGGCCAAAAAAAAGAGGTGGAGGGGAGCTCCAACTTAAAACAACCGTTGGCTAGAATAAAAATTAAGAGTGAAGAATTAATTTACACTGAGAATTGCAAAGTCACAGTTTTCCCCAAAGTGCCTTTATCCCCGCCCCCCACCCGAAATCTTCAGGGAAAAGCTGCCAAGAAATGGAAACTGGCAGAAATACAGACTGAGTTTACTCATCTATATAAAGGCACTGAAGTTGCACACATAGATGTTACAGTTTGTGCATTGACCCTAAAAGGCTAATCCTTTTGTACAGCCTGGACCAGGGAGGCACAGACTGTTCTGTAGCCAGAGTCAGATTTAAAGGGTCTGTGGCCCTCTCCGTCAAACAAAATTGCATTTTGGGAACATAGTTTTTGCTTTTCACTTTTTTGTCTTTGCATTCACTACTTGAGAGCTCCTCACCAACACCTCCAACCCCTAATCACTAACTTTACATGGTGTGTTGCTGCCAATGGGGGAAATCTTAGGGAGACCATTGGAACTTCCCCAAGTAGGATGATATTTTTCTATCTACTCAAAAGCAAAGGAAAAAGGCCATCTCACAACATCTTTTGTCTTTCCAATGTATGGTAATTGGCTGTCCTTAAGAGCTGATATTTATATAGTGCTTTAAGATTGCCAAGGGCTATATATTCATTATCTCATTTGATCCTCATAACAATCTTGTGAGATAGGTGCTATTAATATCTCCATTTTATAGAAGAGGAAACAGGCTGAGAAAGGTTAAGTGATGTAGACAGTGTCACATAGTAAGTATCTGAGGCAGGTTTCAATGCAGGCAGTCAGCCAATCACCAAGCATTGCCAGGCACTGTGCTAACTGTTGAGGATTCAAAGAAAGGCAAAAGCAGTCCCTGCCCTCAAGAAGCTCCCATTCTACTGGGAGAGAAAACACGTCAATAACTAGGCACATACAAGACAGATTAAGAAGATGGAAGATGATCTGAAACGAGATTGCATTGGCAGCTAGGGGTACTGGGAAAGGCCTCCCGCTGGGGATGGCATTTGGTCTGAGATTTCAAGCAAGCCTCTAACAGTAAGAGGTGGAGGTGAGGAAGGAGAACATACTAGGTGTGGGGCATAACTAGGAGAAAGTCTAGTGATGGGAGAGGTAATGTTGCATCCAAATTGCTGTTAAGCAGACAGTGCAGCTAGATGGTAGAGATCATGGAGGGAGAAGTGAGGTATAAGAAGGCTAGAAAGGAAGGCAGAGCCAGGCTGTGAAGAACTTTAAATGGCAAACAGATAACTTTATATTTGATCCAACAGCCAAGGGAGCTGATGGAGAAATGTGTAATATGGTCAGACCTACTCATTAGAAAAACCACCTTGGCAGGTGAGAGGAAGACAGATTGAATAGGGAGAGGCTTGAAGCAGGGTGGCCAGTTAAAAGACCATTGGCAGTAGTGAAGCCAAGAGGTGATGAGGGTACAGCTAGGCTTGTGGCTATGTGAGTGCAGAGAAGGGGCTGTATATAGTGGAGGGGGAGACAATATGCATTAAATAGTACCATCTCTGTACCAGGCACTGTGCTTTACAAATATTATCTCATTTCATCCTTTAAATCACCCTGACAGGTAGGTACTGTAATTATCTCCATTTCATATTTGGGAAAACTGAGGCAAACAGAGGTCAAGTGATTTGCCCCAGGTCACAGAGCTGGTAAGTATGTGAGGCTGGATTGGAACTCAAGTCTTTCAGACTCCAGAGCTGGTGTTCTATCCACTGCACCACCTAGCTGACTAATTCTGTGTGTCCAAAGTGGAATGAAAGAGGGGAAAGCAGAAATGGCAAAGTCTTCCTGAATCTACGTTCTGTGCTCTGGGCATGACATCACTCTGACTCTGTCCTTGTGAAATATGTTATTTTGCAAACAGGATGGTTATTGCTTTTATTATTATGACTCTGGGCAAGCCACTTAAACTCTGGTTGCCTCAGTTTCCTCATGTGTAAAATAGGTGCAATGATTTTTGTTGAGTCGGTTCAGTTGTTCCCGACTATCTGTGACTCCATTTAGGGTTTTCTTGGCAAGGATACTGGGAGTGGTTCACCATTTCCTTATCTATCTCATTTCACGGATGAAGAACTGAGGCAAACGGGGCTAAGTGACTTGCCCAGGGTCACGTGGCTAGTAAGGGTCTGAGTTCACATTTGAACTCAGGTCTTTCTGACTCCTGGGAAAGTGCTGTATCTATTGCACCACCTAGCTTCCATAGTGTGATAATAGCACCTACCTTCTCAGGTTCTGAGGGTCAAACGGGATCGTATTTGGAAAGGTGCCAGTGCTTGCACAAAATAACTGCTATATAAATGTAGCCATTATTGTTATTATCATATAATTCCTGTTGCATGGAACTCGCTAAGAGACTTCAGAATCCTGATCAAAATCAAAAGCTCGGCTGACTAGACCATGGTCTCACTTCTAGGAAGGATCTGATGATGAGGAGGAGGATTTTTTCATTCTTGAAGGAATCTGCCCCCGTCTGAGATCATCCTGAAAGGCAGGATAGAGTAGTAGAAAATGCTCTGTACTTAACACCATGAAATCTCACCTCGGACCTCTTTTACTAGCTGGGCAGCCAGATGTCTCAGAGTACCAGACCTGGAGTCAGGAAGACTCATCTTCCTGAGTTTAAATCCAGTCTCAGACACTTACTAGCTATGTGACCTTGGGCAAGTCACTCAACCCTATTTGCCTCTATAAAACAAGCTGGAGAAGGAAATAGCAAATCACTCTAGTATCAATGAAACTCCAAATGGGGTCACAAAGAGTTGGACATGATTGAACAATACCAAAAAAACAATGGAATGGCAAATTACTTAACTTTTCTGGGCCTTTTAAAAAAATTTTGAAAAACAGGGAGAGAAATAGTTGGGATTGTCATGAGGAAAATATTTCGTAAATCCTAAAGTGCTTTACAAATATGTTAATATAATTATTATCCAAACCTGGTCAGAGAGAATAATATTTTTATTAGTCAGAGACATGGATGAAGAAAATCAACTGCCAATCTATAGAACAAAACTCGGTCATGGTTCTTTAAAGTATGAAAAGAGTGCCCCACCTGGGCAAGGCTGTTCTGAGCCACCCTAGACAAAAGGCTCTAAAGGACTGGAGACTTTCATTGGCACAAGAGTCTCTGGCAATGATTCTGGGTGCTGTCTCAGGCCTTAGCTTTAGATTCAACTCTCTTTAGCTTCTTTTGTCTTCACCTCCAATGGTGGGCACCTTTCCGGACCGTTCTATTGCCCCCATTAGCTCAATTTCTTGTCCTTGACCCCAACCCCACTTGCCCACTTACTCACCTTACCAGTACCATAACTTGACCTAGTGATACTTCAGTTCCATCCCTGTCTCCATCCATGATCAGCTAAATCAGACACTTACCCCTAACTCTAAGTCATTCAATGGCTGCCCCAATCCAATCCCATCCTACAGATCACATCTATTGTATAAGACCTTGCCAGTATAACAGATAAATAGGAAACCCTTTTACTTCTCCATTTTTGTTTGTCTCCCATTTCCTGGAACCTTTTTCCCCCTTTAGCATTCATTGCCTTTGAGATGTCTTCTGACTACCCAGAATTATTCTCTTCAAGATGGTATACCACTCAGGCTGTGCATCCCAGACGGTTTTGTTCTTTTTCTGAAACACCCTTTACCTTCTCTCCATTTGTTGTAGTTTAGTTGTTTCAGTCTGGTCCAACTCTTCATGACCCAAGTTGGAGTTTTCTTGGTAAAGATACTGGAGTAATTTGCCATTTCCTTCTCCAGCTCATTTACAGATGAGGAAACTGAGGCAAACAGGGTGAAGTGACTTGCTCAGGGTCACAGCTAGTAAGTGTCTGAGAACAGATCTGAATTCAGGAAGATAAGTCATCCTGACTCCAGGTTCAGTATTCTATCCACTATGCTACCCCACCAAAATTCCCAGATTTTCAAGATCTAGATCTGATAAGAAGAATGCCACCCGAGATACACATTTATACCAAGTCATGGTAATAATAGCTAGCAAACAGCTATCATAGCCCTTCAAAACTGGCAAAGCACTGTACATGGTAATTCATCTGAGCCTTACAACAACACTGTGACAAAAGTGTTGTTATTCCCTTTTTTCTGATGAGGCTGATGGAGGTTAAGTGACTTGCCCAGGGTCATACAGCTAGGAACTGTCTGAGGCAGAATTTAAATTCAGTCATCTATTCAACTGACTCATGACAAGTCTAGAACTCTTACCCACTATCTTTTCTGAGCAGTATTTGAATTATCTGAATGACCACTTCTCAGGAATGTTGTAGAGAGGATCTTTGTTCATAGTTAATAGTCAATCAACCTTTATTAATTGCCAACTATGTGCCAGCTACCGTGCTAAGCCATCAGCCGACAAAAAAGGCCAAAAAGGCAGTCCCTACCCTCAGGGAGCTCACAATCTAGTAGATGAAGACAATATGTAAAATGAAACTGAAAAGGAGGTGGGTGAGGGGAGTGAAGGGAAGATGGGTAACTGGCAAGGGGACATGATGAAGTCCTGTAGCCATGTGAAAAATAATGAGGTATCTGCTGTGAGTCTGCTCCTTAAACAGAAGATTTGGGATGACCTCTCCCATGTCCACTCTCTATGCTCTCCAATCAAAGGGAAGGAGGGGCCCAAGTGGCAGGGGATACTGAGGAGGGGTGAATTGCAGAACTGATCTGATCTTACAGGAAGATGAGTTTCTGGAGACAATGGAGAAGTCTAGTGAAGCCACCAGATGGTAAGTGAAGGTACATGCTCATGTATGTATTGGACCAGATGCTCTCTTAAATCCCGTCCAGTTCCAAGTGTCTGGAAAGAAATTAATACTTGTTAGTTCAGACAATAGCTGACGCAAAGCCGTGTAACTACTTAAGAGTAGCAGGCATTAATTCTCATTCTTTGTATTTGTATCCCTAGTGCCTGGGACACAGTGGAAACTCAATAAGTCCTTTGATTAATGATTAAAATAAGGTTATAAATCTCTCCCAGACTCCACTTTTATCTTCATACTGTTACTATGAGGTAGGTTGTATTAGCATCATTCTCATTTTGCAGATGAGGAAACCGAGTCTCAGTGAGGCTTACTGATTTGTCCAAGGCCATGAGTAGGGAACCTGTACCCTTGAGGCTACATGTGCCCCTCTAGGTCCTCAAGTATGGCCCTTTGATTCCAAATTTCACAGAACAAATCCCCTTAATAAAAGTATTTGTTCTATAGAACTTGGACTCAGTCAAAAAGCTGCACCCCAGGACCTAGAAGGCCACATGTGGCCTTGAGGCTGCAGGATGCTCACTGCTGTCCAAGGTCATATAAGTGTTAAGTAGTAAAGCTGAAGCTTCATAACCCATTTTTCAGTCTCCAGGTCCAGTGCTTTCTCCATTGCATTTCATTGCCTCCTGAAGGTGCTAATGGTAGAATTTCTGCACACGCTACAGAGCTGATGAGATCATTATTTTTAGGCTAATGGGACTTTCCTGGTGCTTTTCAAATCATATCACACAGGGTAGCTCTCATTGCAACTACACCAAAGATGAGTCCTGTTTCTGACTGACACTTAGATAAGAGCTTACGCACAAAAATGCATTAAGTAATGCCTCTCATCTGTGTAAGTGATTCTGATTTTAAGAAATCAAGGATTAATATTATTTGATCTAATTTAATCAAATAGTGCCCATTGCCTCAGAGCCTCTGGGTTTGTGTAAAGACAATTTGAATGTGATGATTAAATTAAGACCCAGCAACCAAAGAACCTTATCTGGAGACAAAGTGGTAGAATTACCTGTGTGAGAGCAGCAGGCCAATAAATGGTCTTGCATTTTTCATGGAAAATCGTTGAAACTTGGCATGTATTGGAAAAAGAAGGGAGATGACTCACAAAATATTTCTCCAAAGAAAATTTAGGAGTGGAAAAAGCACTAAAATACAGGTATAGAGAAATGATCATTTCAAAGCCCCAGGGATACAGTCTCTACCAAGAAAATGTTAACTTCACCATGCATGTGGTTGGTGCTCATGTTGCTTTTAGCATAAGCAGGGAGGCAGAGCAATGGATCAGCAGGGGAAAGGAGGTACTGGCTACTGCCAATAGGCCTGATGAAAGCATCGGCCTCACACCCATTCTGAGGTTGAGTGTAAAGAGTATATGAAAGAAGGGTAAGCCCAGACCTCTGGGCTGATGCTCCTAAAGTGAGCCTTATACTGCTGGTAGAGAGTTGGTTGATAGGAAGGAGAGAAAGAGAGCGTAGGCTGGGGGGGTGCCTGTGGCCTCGAGGACACATGTGGCCCTCTAGGTCCTCAAGTGCCCTTTGACTGAATCAAAGTTTTACAGAACAAATCCTTTTATTATATCTTTGACTGTCTTCTTCCTCTCATAGTTCAGATTCCAAATTCTTTTGATCCTACCTCTACAATATCAAAATAATATCTTTTGCATGTATCTACTGCTTTATTTTCCTACACTCACCATGCTAGTCCAGGTCCTCCTTACATCTCACTTGCATCTCCTACTCTTTATTCTTGCCTTTAGTGCCTTCCCCTTCACTGTACTTTTCTGTTACCTAACTGTTGTTGGTAGGAGTAGGAGGCATCTAACAAAAGAGGTGAATAAATGAGGTGGAATCCATTAGGAATCAAAGTTCATTTGCATTAAAAAATTCTACTTCACAGGCAAAAGATGGCAGAGGCATAGCTAGAGAGTAGTCTATCTGAAAAAAGATCTAGAGATTTTAGTAAACTTATAGGCAGTTGGGCCTAGAGTCAGGAAGGCCTGAGTTCGAATCTATTGTCAGACACTTAATTTCCATTTGCTTCAGTTTCCTTAACTGTTAGATGGGGATAACAATTGCAAAACCATCCCAAATCAAACCTAATCATAAGAAATGATCATATGTGTTCATGTAGTTTTAGGGTGCTTTCTATACATATTATAAAGGTGTTGTATCATGTATTTTTTAAAGGTGAACTCATAGTATGATAGACAATGAACCCCTCATTATATGGATAAGGAAGGTAAGGTCTGGAGACATTCAATGACTTGAGTAAGACTTTCACAGCTACATAGTAGTGAAGTTGGGTCTGTTGCTCAAGTCTTAGGATTCCCAGTTCAAAGTTCCTTTCACTATGTCATGAGGCCTCTACTTTAAAGGTAAGGACCAGTAGTGTGTTATAGTTTTCTATAGCACATTAAAGAGATGGATATTTAATCAACAGGGCTAAGAAAATGGTATGCTTGATTTCATGCTGGTCATTTATTAAACATTTGTTCAATATCCATTTAAGAACCTAAATAGTTTCACAATTTTAACTGAATTATTCTGAGAATAAAGAGAAGCATTCAAACCCTTTCCTATTTGCTCTTCCAACCTCCAATCATTTTTCCCCTTTACTAGTGCTATATTATAATTGTCTTAAAACTCAACAAAGCACTTTGTTGTTATTCAGTCTTTCAGTCCTGTCCAACTCTTCATGACCCCATGGACCACAGCATGCCAGGCTCTTCTATCCTTCACTATTTCCTAAGGTGTGTCCGAACTTATGTTTGTTACTTCCATGATACTGTCTATCCATTTCATCCTCTTCCATCCCCTTCTCCTTTTGCCTTCAATCTTTCCCAACATTAGGTTTTTTAGAGTCCTATCTTTTTATTTTGTAGACAAAGTATTTAAGCTTCAACTTCAGTATTTGACCTTTGAATGCAAAATCTGAATTAAAATTTTAAGTATTGACTGATCTACTGATTTCCTTGCCATTCAAGGGACTCTCAAAAGTCTTCTCCAGCACCACAATTCAAAAGTATTGCTTCTGTGGCACTCAGCTTCTCATAGCCATACCTTGCTACTGAAAGAACCACAGGGTTGACTATTTGGAAAGGTGATGTCTCTGCTTGTTAGTATACTGTCCATATTTGCCATAGCTTTACTTCCAAGGAACAAGCATCTTTTAATTTCATGGTTGCAGTCACCATCTGCAACGATCTTTGAGCCCAAGAATATAAAATCTGAAACCACTTCCATTTCTTCTTCCTTGGTTTGTCACTTGTCATAATCTTAGTTTTTTTTGTGTTAAGCTTAAAACCAGCTTCTGCACTCTCCTTTTTTACCCTCATCAAGAAGCTTCTTAATTCTTCTTCATTTTTTGCCCTCAGAGTGTCTGAATATCTGAGATTGTTGATATTTCTCCCATCAACTTTAATTTCAGTTTTTGATTCATTCAGCCTGGCATTTTGCAGGATGTACTCTGGGTATGTTAAATAAATAAGGTGACAACATATAGCCTTGCTGTACCTCTTTTCCAGTCTTAAACCAAACAGTTGTTTCACCTTTAGTTCTAACCGTTGCTTCTTAGCCTACATACAGGTTCCTCAGCAGACAAGTAAGATGATCTGGTACTCCCATCTCTTAGAAGATTACTTGTCACATTTTGTTGTGTTCCACACAGTCATAGGCTTTTGTGTAGTCAATGAAGCAGAAGCAATTTTTTTTCTGGAAATCCCTTGCTTTCTTCATAATCCAGCAATGTTGGCAATTTGGTCTCTAGTTCCTCTGCCTCTTTGCAAACCAGCCTGCTGCTATTCTGGTAAGTCTTAGTTCACATATTGCTGAAACCTAACTTGTGGAATCTTAAGCATAACCTTGCTGGTATGTGAAATGAGCATAATTGTTTAGTAATTTGAACATTCTTTGGCATTGTTCTTCTTTAGGATTGGGATATAAATTGATCTTTTCTAATCCAGTGGTCATTGTTGAGTTTTCCAAGTTTGCTGCCATATTGAGTGCAGCACTTCAAGAGCATCATCTTTTAGGATTTTAAGTAGCTCAGCTGGAATTCCATCACCTCCACTAGCCTTATTGTTAGCAATGTTTCCTAAGGTCCGTTTGACTTTATTCTCCAGGATTTCTAGCTCCAGACCAGTAACCATACCATTGATGATGTTAAGATTTTTTTTGTATAGTTTTTCTCTACATTCTTGCCACCTATTTTTAATCTTTGCTGTTTCTGTTAAGTTCCTATAATTTTTTGTCTTTTATCACACTCATTTTTGCATGAAACATTCCCTCGAAATCTGTAATTTTCTTGAAGAGATTTCTTCTTTCTCATTCTATTGTTTTCTTCCATTTCTTTGTATTGCTCAGTTAAGAAAAAGTTCTTATCTCTCTTTGCTATTCTCTGGAATTCTGTATTCAGTTGGATATATCTTTCCCTTTCTCTTTTCCCTTCCCCCTTCTTTCTTTCCTTACCTATTTCTAAGGCCTCATCAGACAGCCATTTTGCTTTCTTACTCTCCTTTTTCTTTGGAATTTTTTTTTTGCTCCTCTTATGTTGCCTCCCGAGAAATATTACAAATCTTTGCCCATAGTTCTTCAGGCACTCTGTCTACCCAATCTAATCCCTTAAATCTATTGTCACTTTCACTTTATATTCATAAGGGATGTTATTTAGGTTATACCTATGTGGTCTGATGATTTCCCCTACTTTTGTCAATTTAAGTCTGAATTTTGTAGTAAGAAGCTAGTGATCAGAGCCATAGTTAGTTCCAGGTCCTCTTTTAACTGACTATATAGAGCTTCTCTGCTGTTGGCTGCAAAGTATATAATCAATTTGATTTTGATATTGACACTCTGGTGATGTCCACATGTAAAGTCATCGTTTGGATTGTTGAAAAAGAGTGTTTGTTATGACCAGAGA
>CM053622.1:684967091-684999234 GCA_028646595.1 Phalanger gymnotis | reverse complement strand
CTCTGCTTGGCTCAGCTCCGCTCCCCTCGGCTGGGGGCTGGGAGTTCTGTTCGGGACAGACCTTACCCCGAGACCATCCAGGCAGACCTGGGCTGGAGTCCTGCTTCCCTCTGCCCCTTTGTGGGTTCTGTAGTTCTAGAATTGGTTCAGAGCCATTTTTTCATAGGTTTTTGGAGGGACTTGGAGGGGAGCTCACGCAAGTTACTGCTTTCCAGTCGCCATCTTGGCTCCGCCCCCGACCAGAGAGTTATCTTGACAAAACTCTGTTGCTCTCTGCCCTACTTCATTTTGTACTCCAAGGGAAAACTTGCCTGTTATTCCAATTATCTTTTAATTTCCTATTTCAGCATTCCAGTCCACTATGATGAATGTGACATTTTTTTGGTGTTATTTCTAGAAGATGTTTTAGGACTTCATAGAACTTACCAACTTTGGCTTCTTTGGTATCTGTCATTTTTGAAATGACACCCCAGTACTGCTTTTCTCACCCTTTTATTGACTATGAAGGCTGTTTCATTTCTTCTAAGGGATTCTTGCCCACAGTGTCACCAAATGCATCTGAAGCTGAGCTTCCTTCTTCTAGCTTTGGCCCAGATGCTTCCTTTCCTTTATGGGAGCTACTTGCAGTTGTTCTTTGCTCTTCCCCAGAGTATGTTGGACACCATTTGACCTGAGGGGCTTATCTTCTGGTGTCATATGTTTTTATTATTTTAATACTCTCCATGGTGTTTTCTTGACAAAGATACTGAAGTGGTTTGCCATTTCCTTCTCCAGTGAATCACCTTTTGTCAGAACCTTCTACTATGACCTGTCCATCTTTGGTAACCCTGCAAAGCACAGTTTGTAGTTTCATTGAGCTGTGCAAGCCCTCTGCTACAACAAGGCAGTGATCCAGGAGGGGCAAGAAGGCACTAGTGAGAAGGAAGCTGTCAGTTAATGGTGGTATTCCCATTACTATGACAAAGGCTCATGTCCCCATTGTGTTTGTATTACTATTTTTCAAGTGCGTTTAAATGATATTGTGTTTAATAAAATACAAAAGCATTTAAAAGCAAAAAAAGAAAAAGAAAAGAGAGACTCCACTATTTGCAAAGCACCACGCTTGGTCCTGAGGGAAATATAAAATTAAGTAAGACACAACTAAAAACCATTCACAACTCATTGGGTATATAGAGATTAGGAAGAATTGCTTTCTTAGGTAACTGGCCCATTAACTATTTACCTGTCAGGGTATAGAATTTATATATTACCTCACAGAGAATAGAGAGCCACTGGCAATTTTTTACCATTCATTCATTTGTTCATTCATTCATTCATTCATTTTTTCTTTCTTTCTGTGCTATCATTAATTATATTCAATGTCCAGGCATTCATTCAATTAAGGCATATGACAGAAAACTGAAAGGAGGTGAAGCTGTCCTTTATCCAACACTTCTAGGTGTTCTTCCCTCCTTTAAAGAGACTTGAAAACATTACTTGTGAAGGAAGTGGATCCTTAGTTTTCATATGCAAAGAAGGAAAGGATTGGTTTCATTGTATATAAGAAGGATTGTTTCATGGAAGAGGAATTGACTTTAGAGGGGAGACCTAAGACCAATGGATGGTGCTACAAGGAAGCAGATTCTGATTCTGTATAAAAAGGAAAAGAGTTCCTAATAATAATCATTGTCTAAAAAAAATAGAAATGGTTGTTGTAGGAAGCAGTGAGTTTCCTGACATTAGAGATTTTCAAGGAGAATCTTCAATGCAATAAAAGATATTCATTTCAGGTAGATGGGTTGTATTAGATGCCTTCTGAGTTTCCTTCTAGTTTTGAGATCCTCTGAATTTTTATAACAAAAGAATCATACTTCTTGGGGAAAACAAACAAAAATTATCTCCATAGAGAATATCTACTGTACTTTTTTTTGGAGGGGGGAAATATCAGTGCTAAAATCCTTTTAAGATTAGCAGGCAAATTATATTTTGAAGAAAAAATCAAAACAAAACCTGTTTTCAATTTGAAACTACTCAAAATACCTTAGGTATTTCACCCCAATGTTCATTACCACATACATCAATGTTGCTTTTAAAGTTTAAAAGGGACCCAGAGCCTCCCATTCTTTCCACCATCTCTCAGTCCATGCTCTTCCCTTCCCTAACATCACACATTCACATCAGCCAGCAGTTACCGGGGTAGGGAGAAGGCCATGATGTTGTGTTTGTTTTAGGGTGTAGGGTAGGATCAAATACAAACCCCTGACATTTAAGGCCACCACAATTATGCTCTGACTTACCTTTGAAGTTTTCTTTATAGACTCCTAGGATGGTAGAGCTAAAAGGACCTTCCAGGAGTAGGGAACCTGTGGCCTCAAGGCCGAACTAAGAATTTTGTTTTGTGAAGTTTGGATTCAGTCAAAGGGCTACACTGGAGGACCTAGAGAGCCACATGTGGCCCTGAGGCTGCAGGTTTCCTTCCCCTGATAGCCCTAACTCTTAATTTTACAGTTGAGGAAACTGAGGCCCAGTGAGGGTGACTTGCCCAAAGTCACCCAGCTCCTCCCCTTTATAGATTTTACAGCCTAGTTAAATTGAACTAGCCATTGCCTGAGCTTGTCCAATACTCTCTTGCCTCAGGAGTTTTGCTCAGATTGTCTGCCATACCTAGGATGTCCCTCAACCAATTCTCTGCTTGTTGATATCTTCTTGTTTCAAGATCCATCTGAGGTTCCACCTCTTCCAATTAAAAACATTCTCTCCCTACTCAAATTTTTCTAGAACACTTTGTCTTCTGGATCTCTTCCTGTCTTCTACCACTCTGTTCTTTGTAGTATATTTATTTATGTGTGTGTTTTTTTCCCTACTAGACCATAAGCTCTCTGAAGGCAGGGATTGCAAATTTTCATCTTTGCATTCCTATATCTAGGAGAGTGTCTTGGACATGACAAATTCATAAAAGGGATTATTGAAAAGCATTAAATAGCTGAGCCTAGGAAGAAGAGTGAGAAAAGCCTTAAAGGGGTCTGAATGCTGTGCTGCCTGTGAGGGCAAAGTCACCTTGAAAAGCAATATACATTAGTCATGAATCCTGTAAGTGAATTTAGTATCACTCAATTACCTATTCAAAGTCAAACAATAATACCCACACTACATTTTTCAGTTAAGGTACCACAAATGATGCTAATAATGCAGTTAGGGAGCCCCCATCACTCAGGGAAGTGAAACTACTTTATATAAGGCCCCATTAATCTGCCAAAAAGGTATGATAACAGATTCTGCCTATCCATGAGATAATGCTGCGTCTAATTCGTTTTCACCCAGAACTTAACTGCAGCCACTTAGAATGGCCTGAGGTTTTGGACTTACATAGGTGAAAGTTCTCTACCTTCCTCCTGTGCTGGTCAGGACTTCTCCCTCATCATGTTACCAGTTTCAGACTGGAAGGTCCAGGAAAAGAAGAGGCCAGAGAGTCATAGAAGGATAACAGTTTTCATATGGTTACAGGGAGCCTATAGTGACTAGGCCATGTGCCTTCAGACTTGGTGTGTAGTTGATAGATTTTCCATTCTCACTAACTGTAAGTCAGGAAATTTGTACTGATCTCAGCTAGTAGACAACTGTAATATCTCTGTTGCATGCTTTGGTTAGCTTTGCTTGTAACACATATCTGTAAACTTTTTCTCTTTTTTTCTTTTCTCTCACATCCATTCCTATTCCCTTTATTAACTTTGTGCTTCTTGAGACTAGGTATACGAATATGACACAAGAAGTCTATGACATATTTCAATTTAATTCTATAAGGATTTATTAAGCACCTACTAAGTAAAGTTAATATGCTAGGTGCTCAGGATACAGAGTCCCACTCCACTCTTTCCCCTCCCCTCCAAAACATAACAACCAAAAAAACAACTTAGTCTCTGCCCTCAAGGAATTTATATATTCTACTCTCTATGTGTGGTCTATAACATATATTATATGTATATATATATATATATACACACATATACATATACGTACATATGTATATGTGTGTGCATGCATATGTATATGTACACACACATGTATATACAGACACATGATATTATGAGGAGGGAGAGAGTGCTAGTATCCGGGGCAGGGTTTCTTAACTTAGGATATGTGAATTTGTTTTTAAAAATAATTTGATAACTATATTTCAATCTAATTGGCTTCCTTTGTAAATCCTATGTATTTTATTTTGTGCACTTAAAAACATGGTTCTGAAAAGGGGACCATAGGCTTTATAGAGCACAAAATATGGGGGACCCAAAAAGTCTTCCCTTTTGGAGGTGGCATATGAGTTGATTATGAGATCATGGGCTCATAGATTTAGAGCAGGAAAATGGCATGTGGTATAATCTCATTTTCCCAATGAGGAAACTGAAGCCCAGAAAGGATAAGTGACTTGCCCAAAGTGACATAGGCACTGGGTATGAACTGAAAGTCTTAAAGGATATAAAGAATTTTAAGTGATGGAGGTGAGGAGGGAGGATATTCTGGGCATGTGGTATATAGCACAGGGGTGAGAGATGGAATGGAAAAGCACAGGGGTGAGGATGGAATGCCTTGTTTGGGGATCAGGAAATAGGCCAGTGTGGTTAAGACATACAGTGTAAAAAGCTGGGAAAGTGAAAGTGTCTTATGAGATAGGCTGCCAACAGCTTCTTTCTCCCCTCCTCCCCTCCTCTTTCCCTCTTCTTTCTCTCCCCCTTCTCTCTTCCCTCTCCTTCCCTTTCCCTCTCCCTCCCTTCTCCTTCTCCTCTACCAAACCTCCTCTCCCCCCCCTCCTTTCTCCCTCTCACTCCTTTTCCCCTTCTATCCCCTTTTCCTCCCCACCCCTTCCCTTTCCTTCTCTTCATTATGATCACCCTCATTTGGGAACATTCTAAGTTTTGAGTGTTCTTAAGGAATGATATCCGGAATTGGACAGAATGTCTCAGAGGTATTAAAAAGCATTGATTACAGTCTTGCTTTCCTTGATCTGGACACTAAACTTACATGATTATGGCCCAAGTTTACATTAGCCGTCTTAGCAGCCAAGCAACACTGCTGTTTATCAAGCTTGTTTTTCTCAGATTCCCAGGTCTTTTTCATAGGATTAGCTGTCAAATTCTGCACTAAATGAGTAGTACTGACAAATGATAGAGAGGTTGAGAGAAGGAAGAGATCACTCTGGGTTAGGAGTATTTGCAGATTTGGCATGTGTAGGTTTAGTCAAAGTATGTTCCTCATAAGTGTTGACTGGAAGATCTCAGAAAATACCAGCATTCTGAGAAATTGGCAAGCTGACACTATGTCAAAATCACCAACTTATTCTCTGGTACTGTAAGTGATTTGGCACAAGCTTAATCAGGGTAGTTTGTGGGTTATCCTAGGAATAACTTTAAAAATACTTGTGGGTTATGGTTTTCTCTCATTTCCCAACATGCCTCAAACTTGGGAGGTTGAAAAAACCAAACTTGGAGAAACAGATAGACCTAGGAAATCTAAGAAGTTTGATTTTCTAACCCACTCATGTGATTGGTTAGTTGAAATGGTGTCCTACTTATATAGCTAAACACTACATTTAGTCAATTAACCAGTGATCATTTATTGGATTGGATGCCTACCAAGAGCCAAACACTCTCCTAGGCGCTGGATATACAAAGACAAAAATGAAACAGTTTTGCCTTCAAGGAGTTTACATTCTCTCAGGGGACTGGTCAGAGGACAGAGCAATGAACTCCTCCCAAAGCTTCCATTTAAAGAGGGCTCTAAGACAAATCAATTCTTCCTTTCCCACTAGCTTCACTCCTTGGAATGGACTCCTCTGTCTACCCCCCTCATTGCAGGGTATCTTTTCCTTCCTTCTCCTTCAGTTTGCTTTTTGTGCATTGTCTTCCCCCATTAGAATATAAACTCCTTCAGAGAAGGGGATGACTTTCTTTTTCTCTTCAGCACTTAATAAATATGCTTAATAAATACCTGACCCCGACTAACGCTGTGCATACCCACCTGGGCTGGTTGTGAATGTTGGTTCGTCATAAGTAATAATGATAGTTGATTTTTATCTAGGACTGTAATGTGTAGCAGCTAGGTGGCACAGCTGATAGAGTACTGAGCCTGGAGTCAGGAAGACTCATCTTCATGAGTACAAGTCTCAGACAGTTAGCTGTGTGACCTCGGGCATGTCACTTTGTCACTTAACCCTGTTTGCCTCAGTTTCCTCATCTGTAAAATGAGCTGGAGAAGGGAGTGGCAAACTACTCTAGTATCTTTGCCAACAAAACCCCAAAAGGGCTTATGAAGAGTCAGACAGGACTAAAAAATGACTGAAAAACCCTAAGATTGTATATGACGTGGTCCCAGGTCTATTGCATGTGAGTCCTCTTTCCTTCATACTCTACAATCCATGAAGATTGTCCTATTTGTTCTTAACAGAAACTTTTTTTGAGCCTCTTTATTGTAACTGCTCTCTCCTCTTCAAATTGTATGTGTGTATATACATAAATACATGTAATGTATATGTAAACATATATGTCTATTCATACCTATAGAACATATAAACACATAAGTATCATATATATATACATATATATACATATATATATATATATATGTGTGTGTGTAATATATGTACATGTGTATAGCAGGGATCATCCCATAGAGCATGAATAGGCGAAGGACCTCTTTGTTCTGCCTCTTCCAGCACGCTCATGCTCAGGTCCTTTGCTAAATGCCACACACAGCCAAAGACTCCTGTTTGGTTCCCATGATGTCTAGGATAACTGCAGACTGAAGAGAAAGAGTCATGCACTCAGTAGGCTTTAAAAAGAGAAACAATTTCTGTCTTAGTTCTTTCTTCTCTCTCACTGACAACTCCTTAGAACCTCAAGCAGGGGTGGAGAGTGGAGGGAATTGATTTCTCTGCTCTGCTCTGCCTCTCTCTCTCTCTCTCTCTCTTTTATTTTTGGAGGGGGGAAGGCAGGGCAATTGGGGTTAAGTGACTTGCCCAAGGTCACACAGCTAGTGAGTGTATCAAGTGTCTAAGCCCGGATTTGAACTCAGGTCCTCCTGACTCCAGGGTCAGTGCTCCACTCACTGCACCACCTAGCTGCTCTCTCCTCAGCAACAGCTATGGCTGTTAAGCATATGGCAGCAAGTAGACAGACTTTCCTATTGAGACTGTGACTAGATTTAGAGTGCCTGGCTATCTCTTCTATTTTTGGTTTTTGAATGGTGATCCCAAAATGCATATTTCTAGGCTTGGCGGCCACTTTGTGAGCTTGAGAAATCCAGTCAATGACAGGTCAAGGCACTGGTTGTTTAGTGGGAGGTGCTCCCTGCAACTACATTCTTCTTGGAGGAGGTGATGACCTGTCTTAGGAGGATGGGCCATGCATCTCTGGTGGCCAGAAGGTAGGATCTTGCATCGCTGCTCAGACCACACAGATCTGAGACGAATGTAAAATATATGTTTGGCTTGTTAACCAAAATGATATCAGAAGTCCAGGAGATATTCATTGCAATTGAATTTATTACAAGAGAATGGCACATCCATTCATGTCCCATATAGGGACTATAGGGAACTCTCTATACCGAGGAGCCCAGAGGTACAGGGAAAGCCTTGGTATTTAAATTACGGGGGGAAAAGGACGTCATGGGGAGGGGAAAAGAACCAAACCTCTTCTGAAGGGGAGGAGAAATCATGAATAAGTAAAATGGCAAAAGCAGCATTCTTTTCCCTTGGGAACTCCTAAACCATGAAGATACGATGCTCTGCTTATCTACAAGGGTCTCACTGGTTGGAGAAACCAGTTTCTCAGCCTGGTGCAGACTGACTACAGCCTGTCTTGATTCCCAAGGACACACAGGGACCCCTTAGCAAGTTCCACAAGTTTCTTGAGTCTTTACTTCCGGGGAGTACATAATAGAAGATATGAGTAACATGTATTTCTATGAATCCTTTGAGTGCTTCATGTGTTTATGGGCTTCTGTGAGATGATTGCTTCTTTGAATGATGAGAATAGTGAGTGATGAGTTATACTTCATGTTTTAAATCTTTTGTGCTTTAAGCATTTCCTTTGCGGTGGAAGAAATAAACAGCAGGCCTTCACCTGATATCTACTGCTTCCCATATTGAACGACTATTCCAGAAGGGACTCTTTGTGATACTTCAGGTATGAACCATGTCATAACTTTGTTTTAGAGATTTCTCCCAGACTTCTACTCTGGGGTGGGAGTATTTTAGGAGCCAGGGAATACTAAAAATGTTTGATCTTTTATTTTAGAGGACACACTCCTTTAGAAAAAAACAATAACAAAGAAATCCTCAAAAATACTAGTTTGTGTGAATCCAGAGTAAGACCTTTGGGCCTTTCACTATTTTATCTCTGTATATCTTTATCTGTATTGCATTCCCCAACCCTATTATGAGTCCCCAGTGTAAGCTTTTCAAAGGCAGAGAGTAGCCATACCATAGTACTTTGCTCATAATGGGTGATGAATAAATTCTTGCTAGACTAGATTGTATTACTTTGTGTGTACTTATCTTTGTGTCCGCAGTAATTCTCAACAGAATATATAAACTTTTTGAGGGAAGGGGCTATTCTTTTTTATTTTCATAAAGTCAATACCTAGTATGCAACATTGTATGTATTAAGGGTTTAACAACCCTCATTTTCAAATGAGGTGACTGAAGATCAGAGAGGTTAAGTGATTTGCTTATGGTCACACAGCTAGTAAGTTGAAGAGGTGTTCATGTTTAAGTCTCTTTTGACTACAAGTCCAGCCCTCCTTATATCATACTTCACTGTATTTCCTCATAATTAAAAAGAAACCTAGTAATATCATGCTGTTCAAAACATTAATGAAGGAAAAGATTAATCATAGGCTTTGTTTTTGTGGGGGAAAGCAGTTCATTCTATTGCCCGGGATGCATATCAGAAAAGAAATTGTGGCAGTGTTACTAGTGTGTTAAACCCTAAACATAGGCCATTTTACTGTTCTTGGCATATGAGTTCTAGGTCACTATCACATCAACCAATCGATCAACAAACATTTATTAAAAACCTACCGCATGCAAGGCACTGTATTAAGTGCTGGAGATACAACAAGAGGCAAAAGGCGGTCCCTGCCCTCAAGAGGCTTCCAATCAAAAGCGGCAGAGAATATGCAAACAAACATATACGTAGCAGAAGAGTAAATCACACATGTGTAATGAAGCTCCACATGTGGTTAGGTTGTGGGGCTTGAAGGGAGGCAGAATAGACATCTCTTGCCTCTTCTCCCACCACCCTTTTCTGAGAGACTTCCTGCCAGGAGGGGAAGCAGGAAGTTGGGGGCAGAGGCCACTACTCTGTTCTTTTCAGAGATAAGGGATACTGGGCTGTATGTATATCTATTCCCTAAAATATTATTAGTCAAGGGATATGATTGGGTTCCCTCTAACTTCTGATGGCTTTGTCATTTTAGCAGGGGTGAGGTGGGGTGGGAATGGCAGAGAAAAGAATCCAAACTCTTTATCAAAGGTTCGATCCCTTTCCCACCAAATATCAGTTCCACAATGAACATAACACAGTAAATAGTAAAGAAACCGATATTTCTAAATCATAGCAAAACAGAAATCAGAGAAGGTATACATAGGAGAATATATACCAGACAATATAGAGTGAAGGAGCTCTCTCATTGGGAGTGAGGTAATTCAACTCAACCAAGAGATAGTATCCTAGAAATATATATGTATATAGTGTGTATGTATATATATATGTGTATATATATATATATATGTATGTGTGTGTATACACATACACACATCTATCTATCCATCTATCTATCTATCTATCTATCTATCTATCTATCTATCTATCTATCTATCTATCTATCTATCTCTCTATCCTATATATAAATATACTATCCTAGAAACTCCCCCAAGCCTCTACAGTAGCAAGCTGGGAATAATGACATGATGTACAGTACTTCTTTTATGTCTTCCCAGAGTCTTTTCCTTTGGCAACCTTAGGTGGGGCTGTCCTTTTTCATCTTCCCTCTTGAAGCTGGAAGCCAGAAGCCTGAAGCAGCTTGCCATTTGAGAGTCCTAAAGAAGACTAGCGCTCCAAGATTCCCAAAGGTACTGGTCCTGAAGAGTCCTGAAGGGGGACTGCCTGAGAACTGAAGTTTTCTTGCCTCTCGCCCACTCTGCCACACCCCTCACAAAAGGCAGGGCATTAATTTCCACCAATAAGAAAAGAGTCCCATATCAGTGGGCTTTCTGACAGGAGTTACATTCCTCCCTTGGGCTGAAACTCTTAGCAGCCCCTTGCAAAGATTAGCTGGGCAGGATACTACAGTGACAAGATGCCTAACAATATAAATAGGACAAATAACATGCACATTTAAAAATACGTGTATATCCATAATACTCAATAATCAATCAAAAGGCTACAATATAGTTTTTTAGTAACTCTTCCTTATAAACCACCAATGAAATGCATTTCCTTTCAACGCTAATTGTAAGAGAAGCACATCTTGACCATCCTGTATGTGGTTTTAGTCCTGGTAAAGCCATTATCCCTGATTCTTGGATTTGTATTTATCTTTGGATCCTAACCAATCATTCTCTTCTTTCTTTATATATTTTTATAGTTTATAAACATTAAAAGTGTTCTATTGATACTTTTTCTATGTTTTTATATGTCATTTTCATTTATAGTTACCCTTACACACTCCATAATCTTGAACTATCTCTTCTAAGACTGAAAAATAGGCAAAATTAACTTGATCATATCTGACAATATAGATGTGATTCTGGCCCTTTTGTCCCCTCCATTCCTTATTGGATGAAAAGGGTAATGTTTGTTTCATTCTCTGTTCATTGGGTCCAAAATAGGTCATTATAGTTATTAAGAATTTAGCTTCCTTTCAACACTTTTAAAATATATATTATTATAGTCATTGTGTATATAGTTCTCTTTGGTCTCTTTCTCTGTATCAGTTTATCCAAGTTTTCCAATGTTTCTCTGAACTCACTTTCATTATTTCTAACTCTATAGCAATATTCCTTTATTAAATTCATGTACCACTATTTGTTAATTTATTCCCTAATTAAGAGAACCCGCTTCTTCCCCCTCCTCCATTCTTTGATACTATAAGAAGTGTAGCTATGAATATGTTGGTGTATATATATATATACATCCATATGTATTTATGTATATATACATATATATATACATATATATATATACACACACACACATACATATAGAGTTGCCCCTTTCCTTGTTGAAAATTTGAGTATTTTCCCCATGTTTAGTAGTGATGCATTGGAAAGTATTATAGAGGAATGGAAAAAGCAATGAAAGGTAGAGTTGAAACTTTTTAATGCCCATGCAGAGATTTTTGTCTGTCTATGAAAATTGAGTTAAAAATGTGCGTATTTGCTAATAGGCTTTTTGCTACAGAGAACACTGGCATGCTTTTATAAATGAGTGCAAACAGAGACTTTATCTGGGAAGGTGGTGTGTTCAGTGAAATATTAAAGACTCAACTCTTAGGAATACTTTTCTTGCTGTGCTTAGGTTAAGAGTTTGGGGTACTTTGTGGTAGTGACATTTTTGGGCTCAAAAAGGGGAGGAGGCCCCATTTTTTCTGGGGCTCTGTGTTAATGAGGGCCTTCTAGCACATTGTTTCTGCCACCCACAACATCTGAAAATACATCCTGTCGTGCCAGGTTGGAGGCTAATGGTGTGGCATCATGCAGCACATTGCAAAGCTAAAACTGAAATGCGATCATGAATATTTATTTGCCGTTTTGGAAAGTGAATTTTTTTTCACAGAGGCTGAGATGGAAAGGAAATGGTGACCATCTCTTTCAGTGAAAGGTTTGGGAAGATCCATCTTGTTTAGTTCCTTGCTAGCTAATGGAATTAGGGGAGTTGGACTCATCTCCCACCCCATTCACATAGCATCTTGCAAGCTAATGATTAGATGGAGGTCAAAGGACCATTAAGTGAGTGTCCATGAGACAATGGTGTTGAAAAATTGAACAGGGCACTTTCTTGCCAACATATGTCAGAGGCATCATCTGTGGGCTTGGATTTTCATTTCACTGTTTACAGCAGTCTGGAATTAAAGTTGTTTTGATATTAACAATTCTTGTTTGTACAGTGGTCCTAGTAATTAAACTAAAATGTCACTCCATCCATGTGCCATCATGTTATCTTATTTCCTTACTGAAAGGTCTATCCCATAGGAACTGTCCTACTTTCAATAAACTTTTCCTCTTACTTTGGAAGAACTTATTTTTTTTAGAATGCTTTACCTAAAAAGTAGGACAATTAAAATAATTTATACACGGCCATGCCAGGTAATGAGATGATTAAAACATTTTTAATGGCATCACTTTTTCCAATTGTTTGACTTGATAGAGCAATAAATATTTATGATTTTAATTATTGTTTTGGACTCTGAATAAAGTCTGTTTTGTAGACAACAGCAGGGAGCATGACAGAATTGATGTTAGCTGAACACTGACTGCTTGATTCACTACTTCAATTTTTAATATATTAATGATGGAGGGAATAACTTTGGAAATGCCTTTAAAATGCTGTAATATTCTGATTACAAAGTATTTAAATTTGATCTTTGAGAGCATAAGGTATGAATCATTGTAAAGCTGAAATATCATTACAAAGTGGTGACTCCCCAGAATGACAGAATTTCAGAACTGGAAGAGACTATAGAATCCCATGCATGTGATTCAACAACAACAACACAACAACAACACAACCTCTGCATTGGTTGAAATGATTTGGTTGTTGTGTCATTGTAAAGGGGATAGATCAGATTACTCTGGCTATCCATTCCTGCTTGGACACATGAAGATAGAAGATGATCACCCCCTGAAATGAGAAGTCAAAGTCTCGTGAACATGAGTTCCTTTTGTCTTGACTTACCTGACTTCCTTATATTATTCTTGGACTTAAATTGTGCCTGCTCTCTCCTTTGCCCTATGTGTTTTCAAATCCTGTCCATCCTTCCCCCCTTAGCTTAAGTCTCAAAATGCCCATAATTCCTGCTGCCATAGAAAGAGCACTGGACTTGGGCTTGGGGGGCAGGGGGGGGCCTCAATTTAAATCTCCCCTCTGATACTTACAAGCTATGTAATTCACTTAAGCTTTCCTTATCTATAAAATGAAGGTCATAACACTTGCCCTATTGTAAAATGTAAAGCTTATTCATAAACATGAACAATTATTGTTACTCCTTGATCTCTCTCCTTCTCTGGTCTCCTATTGTCTTTACCAAATAACATACATACATACATATACACACATATATATGTACATATATATACACACACATATACATATATACACACATATATGTATGTATATGTACACACACACACATATATATATTTCCTTGGTCTTTTATATGTGTATATATATATATATTTCCTTGGTCTTTTTTTCCTATTGGTATATTTGTATTAGTTAAACTTGTCTTCCAAATTGACTATAAGCTCTTCGAGGGTAGACATCTTTTATATTCCCTACTATGTCAATGTAGTAGTAGGCACATAGTAGGCACTCTCAATAATTACTTATTGTTTGATTGATTTGTTTAGGCCCAACATACAATGTTCCAGAAATCCAATTTTAAATTTGGCTACATATAGATGGATTGGAACTTTAGATGCTTGGAATGGGAAATCTACTAAGCAGTTAAACTCTCACTTGGCAGACAGAATCACATCCTTGTTTCGATAGTCCTTATTCTCATGTGGCATTTTACCAAATATATTGCTCTAAGCACTAATATTTAGACATTGGCGTACATATCACTTAAATGAAATTACCAGTCTGTTGGATTGTGATGGAGTCTAGTTTTCAGGGTCATAGCTTGGAGGCATCACCTAGGAGACTCCCAGTGCAGTTGTGTTTGTTAAGATGGAAGAGTCGAGGTGCCAGGCAATCACACTTTAATGGAAACTTGTTATGGTAGAAGGAATGGAGTAGGTTGCTTTTGTAATTCTACTTAAAATGCTGGAGTCCAATCAAAAATGAGATTTCTTTCATTTTTAAGTTTAATTGATGCCTTTTGTTTTTACAATAGTAATTTCTTCTAAGTGTCCAATTCCCCTCACTGAATACCTCCTTTAACAAAGAAAAACAATCAAGGAAAACCAGCAGATCCATTCATCAGGTCTGATAGTGTACTTAGCTTGGTGCCTGGCATATAGAGCTTAATAAATTGTTTATTGATTGATTGATTGTGTATATCCTATTTCACATCCATAGTTCACCCCTCCCCACATACACACACTTTACTGAGATGAAGGAGATATATTTTGTCATCAATTTTCCTGGACAGAGGTTGGTCTTTATAACTAAATAGTGTTCAACTGCCTTTTACTTCCCAAACCCACATCCACACATCTCTCTGTCTCTGTCTCTGTGTTTTTCTTTGGATTGAACTGTATTTTCATTGGGACAAGAAACTCTTGGTGAGAAAGTCCCAGCATTTGCTCTGCAACTTACAGTCTTGGTGAGTCACCTGAGAGCAATAAGAAGTTAAATCACTTGCCCAGGGTCACAAAGGAAGTATATGTCACAGGTTAGATTTGAATCACAGTTTTCTTGACTCTGAGGCCAGCATTCTATCTATATACCATGTTGCCTCTTTAGAGTATATATCATCTACAAATAATAAAAATACATATAATTTATGTGTATATATAATAAATAACATAAGCATATTTAATATGCATATACCTATTTTTAAACAAAATATACCAACAATATAAATAATTTGTATCTGTGCATATGCATGAGAAGTGGCTTGGTATCGTGGATAGAGAGGCAGCCTTGGAGTCTTCCTACCTCTGACTCATACTGGCTGTATGGCCCTGAACACTTGTAAGTAACTTAACTTTTCAGGGTTCCAGACAATTCTCTAGGAATATAAGTTGTAGATCTGCACTGGTGAAGGGAGTTTTCTTGCCAACAAGCTCCCTCCCTGGAAAAAAAAATCTCAGCTCAAGATAAAAACAAATAAACCAAATATTTATGCTCGAAGGATCCATAATTTTATCAGAGAGGGGACTCCCTCTCTGGAAGCAGATAACCCTCAATCTTGCCCCTTATGCCTTAGTAAATAGCCTCACTAAGTTGCCGTGACTGAAGAAATTCATCACTTTTTGGCTAACCCTGGAGATGAGCTTGTCTGAACTTAGTTAGGCTAGTCCTTGGATATAGTCTATTAATGGATCCATACTTCCCACTTGGTAAGCTCTACAAGAGGGAACTTTCCATCGGTATTGCCCTGAAGAGCTCCAGCTCACTTTCAGGCTTAGAGGCATTGGAGGAGGACTTGACTGTATAAAAATATATATTTTCTATACATTGATCAAGAAAAATCTGCAAAATGCAGATACACACATATATACAAACTCTACACACACACACACACACACACACACACACACACACACACACACACAAACCAAATCATCTACCCTCCAAGTGTGCTTGTTTGTTGATGCGGACATTTTCTTAGCTCTTTGGACCCATGTCAGAAATAGTGCCAGAGTGACTTGGGGTTCCCTTCTTTGAAAGGATAAGGTATATATGAAAGTCAGAATTGCTAATTCCAACTTTGCACCTTACCCACTATACAATGTTGGGAAAGTCAGTTAACTTTTTAATGTGCTTCATTTTCCCATATAAAAAAACAGAACTAATAACAATGCTAATCATGCTGGCATCTAATCTGTGTGTTGAGCATGAGGTGTTATGTAAATATATATATATATACATACACATAGATACATGCACACATGTGTGCGTGTGTGTGTATGTGTAAGAGAGAGAGAGAGAGAGAGAGAGAGAGAGAGAGAGAGAGAGAGAGAGAGAGAGAGAGAGAGATTCATGCTTTTAGGCAGCTGCAACATAAAATTGTCATCATAGGTACCAGCCAATTTTTCTTCTTTTCCTTGTCCTTGTCTTTCTCTTCTGATCTTTTCTTGCCCCTGAGGAATGTTGACTCTTAGGTAAGGACTGACATCCTAACTGCTCTCTAAAGCAAACATACCATCATGCCTTAATTTGTGGAGTTATTTCAGAAGGCTGAAATTAAATTAAATTAAGAAATGAAATATTACAAAATTAGAAACTAAAACAGGTACATGAAAGGAGAGGAAAGGATGAAATGGATAGTGTCACTGAAATGCGGTAAGAATAGGGAAAGCTTCTACAAACCTCAATGAAATTGCTTTTTCATTTATACATGTTTGTATATGATCCCAAACTATTTGTTCTTATGCACTTTAAAGAAAAAATTATTATGCTGGGGATATGGAGCTAGTCCCCCACTTGATATAATACATATGTGTGTATACATGTATGCATGCTCATATGAAAATCACAGATTCATAGAACTGAAAAGAACCTTAGAAATCAAATGAATTATCAATCTAAGTCCTTTGTTTTGCAGGTGAAGAAACCGAGATGAGAGGGATTAAGTATATTTCCAAAGGTCACCCAGCAAATTAGTGGCAGAGGCTAGGATTAGAAGCCAAGTCTCAAGAGTACTAACACAATGACCTTTCCAATACATTATTTAGTTAGTCAACTAACATTTATTAAGAGTCTACTATGTGCTAGGCATACATACACACATGCGTGTGTGTGTGTGTGTGTGTGTGTGCGTGTGTGTATGCATGTGTGTATCCCTTAAAAATGGCCACAACCAGTGGGGCAATATTGGTACTATCTTCTATCCAGCTAGTATTGTCACACACACACACACACACACACACACACACACACACACACACACACACACTGTACACAATAGAAATTCAGTTTCAAATACAGTCTTCTTTTCCTGTTCTATGCATATGGAAATGTTCATATTTGTTGATGTTAAATTCATAATAAAAAAGAAAAGAAATGAAAAGTGAATGACTACTGTGGAAGACTTGAGAAAAGGTATTTTTATCACTTTTTAGTGGAGATGGGAGACTATAGGTATGAACTATTGCATTATTTTCAGCAACAGTTAATGTAATGGTTGGTTTTGCTGAACTAGATTTTTTTCTCTTTCCTTTTTATTCTCTTACAAAGGATGGCTTGCTCAGGAGGGGACAGGCGAGGAATATATTCAGACATAAAATGTGATATGAAAGTAAAATACATAAATATGATTTTTTTCAAAAATGGTATAATGATTCCATTAGCCTCCCTTACTTGGTAAACAAAAAAGCCCTAGGGAAGGCCAAAAACTGAATCACCTTCTCAGAGTAATACCATCATTATTGGCTCAAAACCCCATTTTCACCAGGAGAGTCTGAATATCAACTAGTCACCAACTTCCCAGGAGCCTTCCCTCCTTCCACTGGTGTGAATCAGGACCAGCCTGGTCCAGTTACATCTGGGTTCCTTCTCCCAAGGCCTGATCCTGCTAGATACAGATAAGAACCCCATAGGAACCTGTCAGACGTTACTGGTAAGGGTGATCCATTCTCTCTGAGGCCCCAACAAGGTGCACCCAATTCCACCCTGGTGGAACTTACCTGTTTCTCCTAATCGTCCCTGACTGCGCTTTATATTGTATGTCTCAATAAAGTTGACTTATTGACTGTCTTGTGTGCTCCTTGTTTCCTTCTGCTGGACCTTGGTATAAGAAGCTTCCTAAGTCTACATTATAGGGCAACTAGGTAGTGCAGTTGATAGAGCTTCAGGCCTACAGTCAGAAAGACTCATCTTCTTGAGTTCAAATCTGGCTTCAGACACTTACTAGCTATGTGAGTCGGTTAATCCTGTTTGCCTCAGTTTCCTCATCCATAAAACGAGCAGGAGAAGGAAATGGAAAATCACTCAGTGTCTTTGCCAAGAAAATTCCAAATGGGGTCACAGAGAGTTGGACATGGCTGAAAAAATGACTGAACAACAAAATCTATTGTTGTTCAGTCTACATTAAAACAAATGGCCATGTGGAAATAGCCTAGTGGTAATAGAAACTACTCTTTCTTCTCCTGCTATGATAAAAATTTTTGGATTTTTCTCTTTACCCACTTTTACCTCCAAGATGCAAAAGAATTTTCCTTCCTCTGACTTGTATCATACTTGGTTTCTCTTGTGCTCTTTTTTCTATTCTGAATTATAGTTATTATATACTTTATTGTATAGTTATAGAATATTTGTGAGCACTACCTATTAGCTATAATTTTTCTTCTTCTTCTTCTTCTTCTTCTTCTTCTTCTCCTCCTCCTCCTCCTCCTTCTCCTCCTTCTCCTCCTTTGTGTTTATGTTCCTACTAGACCGTAAGTATCAGAAAGGCAGGAATAATGTTGTTACTCTTCACACAATCCTTGCCATCGTGTTCCGTATAGAGAAGACACTTGATAAATGTACCTTGTGTGAATAAGTGCATGAATGGGAATATTCTTCAACCCCTAACCCTCTGTGATTCTCACTTCATTCTAGCTTCCTGCAAGGCTAGTGAATGGCTTAGCTGTATGGATGGAAGAGGGGAGAGAGAAAGGATAGGATCAACTTTGTAGTCACTTCTCCCCATCCATGCTACTCACTAAAGTCGATCAGAGGCCTGAGTCTCATGACGTTATTCTATCTTTTAAATCCTTTCTCATCCTATTAGCACATTACTACTCTGCAAGTGTGATCTAAGTTAAATAATAATAATATTAATAATTATAGATGATATTTGTGTAATACTTTAAGGTCTGCAAAGTGATTCACATACAATATCTCATCTAAATTTCACAACAACCCTGGAAAATAGACGTTTCAAGTATCATTAAATCTCTACTTCACTTCCCATTAGCAGTTCCAAACCATGCTGCCTCTACTCCATCACTGTGCCTGCTTTCTCCCCACAGGAACCTTGGATTCCACCCTTGGAATCACTATGGACTCTGAAAGGTTAGCTTTCACCTAGTCTCGTTCAGAACCAAGGCTGTATCTCACTTCCTGGCTACCATTTTGAAATTATGCTAATGTTCTCATGCCTTTGTCCCCCTTGTGGCTCTTCTTTATGTGTTGTCTTCCCCAAGTAGACATCCCCAAGTATCCCTTCCCTCGAGGGCAGGGGTAATCATGATTGCTTGTATTTGTAACCCCAGCTCTTAGCCTGGTACATAGGAAACACATAATAAAATGCTTTATCAATATGTTTTACAGATTAGGAAGCAGAGCCTTGGTGAGATCAAGTAGGTAAGTCCAATCCAATCCACATTTATTAAGTGCCTATTATGTGCCAGGTGCTGTGCTAAGGCAAAGGAGAGATTTGAAAACAGGCCTCTTTTGACTTTAAGTATAAGGCTCTTTCTTCTACATCACCACACAAAATAGAGTTTTAGAGGCCTTTCCTGAGGATGTAGCCATCTCTTACCACATTGTTTCTATAGGCAAATGCATCTTGAATTCCAAATAATCAAATTACTACTTAATAAATTAAATATTTATTAAGTGCCTTCTATATATAGCAAGAGGGATGTAGTGGTATAAAAGATAGAGAACTGACCTGGTTACAAGTCCTGCCTCTTATACATGCTGACTGTGTGGTCCTGGGCAAGTCATTTATCCTCTTGGTATTCCAGCAACTCTGTAAGCCTATCAAATGTAGAGAAGGTATCAACGTGCATTTGTAAAGAGACTTTCCTCATATGGGACCCATTCTCTATATCCATGAATTCTCAGGTCTAGTCCCTACCCTTTATCAGTGAATTGTCTTATATGCTAAGGATACAAAGACAAAAATGAAAGTCTCCACCGTTTTGGAACTTATATAATACTGTTTTATATTATTTAAATTAAATTAAATGGTATTTTTCCAATTACACATAAAGACAATTTTTAACATTTTTCAATAAGATTTGAGTTCCAAATTATTATCCCCCCCTCCCCAAGACAGCAAGCAATATGATACAAATTATACATGTGCAATCATGTAAAACATATTTCTACATTAGTCATGTTGTAAAAGAAGAAACAGATATGTAATACTATCTACCCTGGCTTCCACTGCCTTCAGGCCAGGTATGTTACATGTTACATCCCCTCTTGGGTTCTCTTGTACCACTAAGGGAGATTTGGGGTTTCTAGACTCTCTGCTAATGGCTTCAGCCCACACCAATGGTATTCCTTCAAGTATAGGGAGGTAGGTCCAGGGCATCCCGGCTCCATTTAGCCACTAACAGTTGGATTAGCTTTTACAAAGGAATATTTACCTGAAAGCTATAATCACAAATATATTAACTTACTCCCCCAACGCATGAGGCCAATGTACCCTCTATACTACCTCAGTTTCTAGAGAGAGGAAGGGGATTAGGTTCATATCTTAGCTGAATTCTGATATAGCACAGTCCCAAGTTCCAAGTCCAAAGACCTCCTTGGGCTTGGATCTCAGGGCTTCCTTGCCTTGCTGGCTGCAATATTGTGCCTAGAATCCTGGCTCCAAGGTCCCCATGGCTGGAACTCTTTATACTGGTCAGAAATGTTGCCAGCACCGCAAACCGATGACAAACAAAAGACACCGAACAGAAACAAAGATTCCCAGGCCCATTTTTTTCAGAAGCTGGGCAAAAGGGAGGGGAAAGTATGCCCCACCCCAGTTCAGTTTGTGGTGCTATGCTATGGGTGAACTATCTGTAATCTTCACCTTTTGGGTGCAGCAGGGAAAACTGTTGTTCATCCTTTCTTTTTGAAGAGGACCAAGGACATCATGGGAGCGATGTCTTGATTTCCAAGCGAATTGGATTTCGGTGAGGCAGAGCTGCACAAAGCTGTCAGCCTCACTTTCTCTTTTGGAGTCATCCAAGTCCAGCAGCAAGACAAAAGTTAAGACAGTTGGCTATGGCTTGGGATGCAGTGGATGGCCTTGGTGTCTTTGATGTCTGACCAAGCTCTAAGTACTCCATGGCACCTGCTTCAGATGACTATGGCTCTTGGAACAAATAGTTCTCATCTGCCCATTCCACCAGGGAAGTCTTTACATGCTTGGAGTAGACGAACCCCTACCTCATCAAGTTTGAAGCCTGGTGGTTACCCTTAACCTGGCTGTGGCTGCTGTCCATGTTATAGCTCCTTGGAGCAGGATAAAACAGCATGGGAAACAGGGTGAGACTCTTCCAATCTGCTAGTTTTAAAGGTGCAGCCTGTTCCAGCTACACGGCCAATTGAAGGAAGCTTCTTTGGATGGGAGTAGTTTTATCCGCGTGGTAGGAGAAGGCAAAGAGTCAGGCTACCTCTCTGTTAGTCTGAGTATGCTCTAAACACATTCCAAGTTCCCCATCGCACATATTCTACAGTTTTGTAAGTTGTATCATAATTATTTGGTTCGATGGCTTATGCCCCCTCCTGTATTGTAAGACCCTTGAAAATCATATCTGTGTCTTGTTTCATCTTTGAATCTGGTAGTGCTTAGCATGGTACCTTGTGCCTAGCAAGTGCTCATGAAAATGTGTGCTCAGTCAAATTGAATTTACCTTCTAGAGCACAACCTGGTAGTAAGTATAGGAAACATTTTTTAGTTTTTAAAAGATGACTTCATGGTCTGTGGTTAATAACCTATTTGCTAGTTTTTATATGGAGGCCAAGAGGACATGAGGAAGTGCATATTCTTTGATCGTTCATTAATAATACACCATTCTCTATGTCTGTTATAATAAGTTTTGCACTATAGGACCATTTTGGAGAAGACAGAGCTTGATACAATGACCAAGCCATATTTTATAAAGTGCTTTTAGCATCTCGAATGAAATGTGCTCCCTAACCTTTATAGATGCTATAATTAGACACAGGTATTATGGTTACTACTCCAATTTTAGTAGTGGAAAAGGAGAAGCCAAGAAGATGAAGAAAATGTACTTTGTAATATAAGTGATTCAATGACTGAGCTGGGAAGAAAAAAGAAAAAACAACAGGTTCTGATCCAGATTTCTAGTCATTCCAGCCTTTTTGCATTCCAAACAAACTAAGTCACTTACAAATATTAAAGGACGCAAGTCTCTCCTCATTTGATGGATGAGAGGTAGGCATTAGCCAGAATACAAGCTTCACATGTTCTTCAAACCCAGGGATTAGCTTCATGTTGCCCAGACATGATAGCCCCTATCTTGGTCGAGAATTATTCCATGGGTGAATAGATCATCAATCAACGATGGGGGTGGAGGAGAAATATCAGCTCATTCTGTGAAAACTCAGGGCAGTTGTACCAAAATGAGCACATCTGGAAATCCTATCCAGGGTAGCATAATGATGAGTGTTTAAACATAATCTGTGTGTAAGTGAAGTCAGCTGGGGGGAGGTTCTGCCTTTCAGCTTTTGCTGCCTCAACCTCTGGAACCACTGGGATGTTTTCTGCTAAGTTGTATCATCTGCAGAAGACTAACAGGAGCCAGAACAGCAGAGGCTGGGAACTGATGATTTTATATGGACATAGATGTGCTCCATACCATAAAATTGTACAGAATGTACAAAGCCATTGGATAACTCAGCAGCTTTCAGCACTGCTAGTTGTTAGTTGTTATGGTCCTTTGGATTCAAGGGTGTGTGTGTGTGTGTGTGTGTGTGTGTGCGTGCGCACGTATGTGTGCGTGTGCACAAACATGTGCAGGCTTTTAGGATACTTTTCAGAATACATTTATTCTCCCTTTTACATTTTCCCTTTCAATTTCTTCCCTTGTGCAGCTGTGACCTGTAGGGCACCAGTCTTGATGCTTTAGCCCAGCTTTGCTGTTGGACTTCTAGGATCTGTGGTTTCATCAACTTGGAGACTCTATCAGGGCAGAATGCAACTTCTTCCAGGCTTTATTATGCTATCTTTGTGAGCTTTGGAGGCTGAAAATATTGATAACCAGGTAGCTAAGTGACTGGTGATGAGTTTCATTGAATATAGGATGATCCTTGGACAACAGACTTACAATCTGTAGCTGGGCCCATACTCAAAGCCTCTTTAGCATCAGAATTCAATTCAACAAACATTTACCAGTCTCACCTCTTGACAGAGAATTAATGGACTAGAAATTCAGAATGATATATGTATTCTTAGACAGGGCCGGTATGTTGACTTGTTTCACTGGATTATGCATATTTGTTACAAGGGAGGATTTCTGCTGGGAGGGAGAGAAGTAGTAAATTAGGGGATAGTGATAGATATGCAAAGAAAAGCATCAATAAAACATTTTGAAGTACATAAAGCTAGGAAGTGCAGAAGTGGGCAAAAATAGAGCAGTTTTGTTACTACCTAGTTAAATTATATCTATCTACATATAATATGTATATATCTGTATGTATGCATGTATTTATGCATATAAATATATACTTCTTAGAGAACTATGTAATAATTTTATATGTGACATTCTTTTATACTGAAATGTTTATCTTTGGTTATGGTTGTCAGGTTCATGATGAAGAGAAAATTAAATTAAAAATACTTATTAAGCTTCTACTATGTACCAGGCATTCTAAGGATACAAAAATGAAAAATGAAAAAAGACCCTTCCTTCAAGGAGCTTACATTTGTGTGTGTGTGTGTGTGTGTGTGTGTGTGTGTGTGTGTGTGTGTGTATGTGTGTGTGTATTGCAACATTTCTACAGATAGGTAAAAGCAGAGTTAACTCTGGGACGTACATTTTGTGCCATGGCCAAAGTAGAAATTTGTTTTGTTTGAGGATGCATATTTGCTGCACATATGTTTTTTTCTTTCCCTTTTTAGGGCAGTTTTGGGTGCGAGAGGATTGGGAGAGAGATTGGGGAGGGATTAGTGATAGGGTGGCCAAGGGAAAAAAAGAGAAAAGCATAGAAAGGAGTGTTTTGCGGGGCACAGAAGCATTTTTTAAGATGCATAGAAGAAAACAGAAAGGTCAGAAGGAAACACAGAAAAGGAGGACAGCTTTGAAAGTTAAATTTTGAATTTATATATTCAAAAGGAAAAACATAGTCAATGTAAAAAAAGATCCATGGTTTCATGTACAATCCTATTTTTTAATCTACTTTGCATGCGGAAATTTTATTTAGTATTAATTTCAGAATTAAAAATACCCTCTGGGAAATTATAGAATATAGTCTGTGTACAGGTCTTCAGAGATGGGTGTAGGAGAAGCTAGCATGTCCCCTACAAACATTAGAGATAATAATGCATTCATCAGGTCTAGGACAGCCTTGATTTCACTCCACATAAATGTATAAATATATAAAAAACAAAATACTGCCAGCAATTGATAAACAAATGTAGAAAATGAATAAAGGGTCTCATAGAAGTCTGTAAGCAATCAGAAGTCCTCCTTCCTTTCTGGTGGGTCTCACTTTACTACAGGGTCCTACACAGTTCCCCCAATACCTATAGTGGCACCCTAGAACTTAAGCTCCACACAGAAGGGAAACACACATGAAACTGTTAGATTCCTTGCCCCCTTTCACCAGACTTCTATTATTTAAATAGTTTCCTCTAACAGCAGAGTGCCAAGTTCAGCTTCTTTGTTTCTCCAAATGATAGCTTTTGGTTCTTTGCTACCGCTTTGCCCAGCCCTAGCAGTCTTAGGGATGATCATTTTTTTCTAACAGGTCCGCTACTCAAGAAATTCCTCTTCTCTGAATTAAATGGCTAGATTCTTGAATTTATGATATTGGTACCAAGGCTGATTCTTCCCAGGAAATCTTTTTTTCTTTGCCTTAAAGACTAAGTGTTGCAATTGTTCAGCTTAGGAACCCCTCCGCCCTCCCACCCCCCGACTCCCCAAAGGAGGAGAAGGGCAAAGGAACTTAAGGAATTCCTCTTTGAGTTCAAATGGAAAAGCATAAGCCTGCCCCCACTGTGTGCTTCTGCTGGTCATTCATTAATGTCTCATTCATGGCCATGGTGGGGAATTCCCTCACCTCCTCTATTTCACTCTCTGGAACTCTCCAGAAGAGAAAAAGGTGACACGAAATCTAAGAGGGGTCTGCCAGCTCTTACAGACTAGTAGAGAAGAGTAACGTCTTCTATGAGAGTTCATCCTTTCAATCATTCAAGCATTTTAAAAATGTGATGATTTTTGTAAAATGCTTAACACAGCCCCTGGCACATTGTAGGCACTACATAAATGCTGGCTATTACTGTTATTGTTGCTACCGTGTTTGTTGTTATCTTGGTGGCAACCACAGTTAGTGAAATCGTTCTTCCAAGAGACTGCCTGCTTTCCACAGGGTTCATAAACTCTATAGGGAGCTGTGGTCCAAAATGAGGTTCCTCTTCTGTTAAGCTCATTAAACAGATCAGGGTATTCCTTTTAAAGAGTCCTACACTAACACAAAGACTTTTCAAGAGGGAGAGCACACTGACACTGGAAGAATCATGAAAAGCATTATATAGGAGATAGATCCTGAGCTGCGTTTTAAAGGAATCCAGGGAGGATAAGAAAGCAGAGGTGAGAAAAGCCTACATTTAAGATGTCAAGGACAGCCTATGCAAAGGAATGGAGGCAGGAATATGATGTCATATGTGAGCTTGTAAACCTATATAAACTGGAATGGAGAGTTTAGCAAAAAGGAACAAGATGAAATTAGACTGAAAAGTAGATGGGAGCCATTTTTCAATGGTCTTTATAAATCAAGCTGGAGATTTTACATTATTTTAGTTCTTACTTTGCCAGTACAGCTTTTGAGAACACAGAGTCATCCTTTAGGCATCAGAGTAGTCTGGCTCGGTCACAGTTTAGTTGTTGTTGTGGTAGCCACCAAAATGATCATCAGTGTCTATAAATAAACCCATGGCCCCAAGAACTGATAAAGGTACACCCAAGAGGCTCAGGGCAGAAACATCCCCCTCTGCAGTGCTTAAGCAGACACGTTGATCTATGCATTGGAATGCTGGCCCATAATGAACAACAAAGAGCAGAAGCCTGCAAGGCAATGGAAATAATGATCTGTGGAATTTTCCGTCATGGTCATATGATAAATGAAGGGTGCCATAGGAGGTCAGGGGTGGCAGATGCACTGGAGACAGTTTATCGCATGAAGAAACACTGGGCAGATAATGTAGCAAGGATGATGGACCTTTCAACTCACAGACTGGATCCCAGAGGACTACAAATGGCTGAGCAGAAGGGTGATAACTCAGTAGAATGAACCAGTGATCCGATTATTCAAAGAGAAATGAAATTGGGGAGCCCAAGTTCATCACTTCTGGTGTTCAGTGGATCTGAACTTGCATGGTGTTGAATGGCAACAGATAAGAATGAAATTAAATGAATGAGATAAAGAATTGCATTTGGGTATTCAGAAGGGAAATGACTGGCGTTTATTTAATTTGCCTAATTGTTCAGTGAAGTAAGCCCCTTGAGAACAAGGGACTGTCTTTTGCCTCTTTTCTATCCCCCAGCGCTTAGCATAGTGGCTGGCACATAGTGAGTGCTCAATTTTTAGACAATTATTGGTCATTGAAGTTCTGAGCGTCATGACTTTTATTCTACCTTTTTCTCAGGTCTGGAAGACACTTCTTGTTGGCATTTAATTAATATTTGATGCAAATTGGTAGATTTATTTTTGTGTGAATCAATTGAGTGTGTGATAAAGTGTGCCCACTATGGTAGCTAACCATGAGCCTTCCAAACCCCAACTTTTCTTTCACCAGTAAGCGCTGAGTTTTGGCCCTGTGGTTTTTGCTGCAACCAACTATCCTCTGCCTAGGTTTCTTGGTACTCAGCTTTTCTGTGGGGCGAGTCATACCCTTTTCCTATTCTTTCTGAAAACACAGCTCAACCCTTCTGAAAATTTTTTTTGGTGGGGAAGAGCATGGTTTACTCTTAAGAGTTACAGAAAAAAACATATAGGTGGCTTAAGTAACACACTTCTTCACAATTAACCCAGGTTTCACATCTGAGTATATAGAGGATCTTCCCACGTGCTGATAAATATAGGTCAAATCTATTTTAGTCCTTATCTTCTCTTGACTGACTAAAGACTTTTCGCCCATTTACTTGTCTTCAGATTCATCTGGCCCAATTTCATCTGGACAAGATGTTAGGTAAATCTCTAGGTTTCTAGTTAAGAAAGTACAGGAGATATGGTTTAGCAAACCTGCTAGGCATCTTAGCTCTTCTTCAGCCCTTCTTAAATGGGTTGAGACTCACAGTTTAAGAAGTGCTAAAAGGGTCTAGAGTAGAAAAGGTTTAAGAAACTCTGGTCTAGATTCTGCTTCCTTAACCTAGCTGCAGATGTGGGATTCCAGGTAGTCCAGCCTGCTTCATGCAGGAAGCTACATCAAGAAACTTTTTAATATTACTTCGAAAACAATGCATGTATTTTTTCTGCCAGAAATTTCTTCTCTCCATGGCATGTTGGCATTTACCTGGTGATTAATTCAATTCAATCAGTAAAACTTTATTAAAAATCAATTATATAAGTAAAGCACCATACAAGAGAATGATAGAAATAGAGTTTTCCTTGATCCTGGCTAGAGCTCACAGTCTAACAAGGAGATAACACTACCACAAATAATTATAATATGAAGCATTTCATGATAAGCTCCTTAGGGAGGTGTAAAAATGTGCTTTGTTAGGTTGGAGCAGGGAGATGCAAGTATTACAGCAGAAGATCTAATAATAATAATAATAATAACATACATGAAGTTTTCAAAGTGTTTTACATTCACTATCTTGATCAATGCTTGTAATAACCCTCTAAGGGGGGCGGTACTATTGTTAGCCCCATTTTACAGATGACAGAACTAAGGCTTGGAGAAGTTAAACGTCTTGCTCAGGCTCATACAGCTAGTAAATGTTTCAGGTAGGATCGAAACCTACATCTTCTTCCTGGGATGCTCTACCCTTCCTGCTACACTGACAGTGTAGTAGGAATGACATCTTCCAACATGGTAGGGGTACGATTTTCAAATCTTGTGGAGTGTACACAAATTCTCTGCCTCAGTTTCTCTGTGTGGCATCATGTCCTCTGCACAGCTTATCTGATTCTTTTGAGAGGTGCAAGATTTAGTCAGTAATTCAATTAGCATTTATTAAGTGCTTACCATACGCCAGGTGCTGAACTTGGAGCTGGGGCAAAGAAAGGCAAAAACACAGTTCCTGCTCTCAGGGAGCTCACAATCTAATAGCTGGGATGGCATACAAAAAATTTGATGTAGCTTTTCCCTCCACCAATGCAGATTACAATACCTCCGTATGTTCTCAAGCTGTAATATTATTATTCATGCCTTTGATAAATTATTTTAATATAGTTGTGGTGGTAGGAACAATATACCAATGCCATACTTAGGTGGTCTATGAGAGGGGTTGGACTGGTCCATCTCTAAAGTCTCTCCCAGCTGCAAACTTATGGTCTGTTGTTTCTCTTTCTTAAGACTGTCCCATCCATCCCCTTATCTGGTCAGAGGTATCTGTAACCACAAATATAATTTTTCTTCATGTCTCATAGAGACAGCTAGGTGGTTCAGGGGAGAGAGTGTGGGCCTTAAGTCAGGAAGGCTTACCTTGCTGAGTTCAAATCTGGCCTCTGACACTTACTAGCTGTGTGACCCTGAGAAAGTCACTTAATCCTGTTTGCCTCAGTTCCTCATCTGTAAAATGAGCTGGAGAAGGAAATGGCAAACCACTCTAGCATCTCTGCCAATAAAACCCCAAATGGGGTGGTAAAGAGTCAGGCATGACTGAGCAACAACCATGTTTCACATACAACATTTCTCTGCTAATATTCTACAACCTCTTTATACCTAACATATGTATTTTCATTGATCTTTGGGTTTCTTTTGATTCTTCCAGCACTGTCACGTTGCCAAGGAGGCATCAAAAGCAGAGAACATACCAAGGAGGTCTGCGGAATTGCGTGTATTTGTTCCCTCTTCCTTCTCCTTGACCACTTTTCCATTCATGCCCGCCCTGCTCGTGGGCACCGGCTTCTGCACCTGCTGGGACTGCTCCACGTGGAGGCTGCTCTTCTGATTAACACTCAGATCACTCAGCGGGAGGATTAGCTCGACTCAGGGACACTGCAGGAGAAGCACGTGGTGTTATAACCACAGGCCCTGGATCACCAGCCTAATACATTATATCATCTCTTTATCCCACTCTGATTTGCCAACTAAATATAGCGAGAACAGCGATCATCCTGCATAATAAAGTTCAGATGAACTTGCCTCGCCTGCCCAGGTCTACTGGGCATTCTAACTCCCAGCCGCATAAATTCTGCCCTTTGAACAGGTGCTGAAGCTGAGGCAATGGGGAAATTAAATGAGCAGCCCTGAGAAGGGAGACTTACCCCAAAGATGATTTGGGGGAAGCATGATTCCCTGTGCCCTCCCTCGTGAGAGTTTCTGTTCACACTGTGGAACGGATGAGTTATAGCTCAACTTATTTTCTGAAGCAGGGCAGCAGGGTACATTGGAAAGAACATTGGCTCTAGGATCAGAGGGTTCAAATGCCACCTCTGGTGCTTACTTCTCTGACCTTGGGTAAGCTCTTTGAGTTCTTTGAATCCCAATTTCCTTAATGTTAAAAAGAGAGAGTTAGAATAAGGTCCTGGAGGTCTCTAAAGTGCCAGATCTATGAGCCAAAAGCACACACTTTCATATGTGATGGATATGTAACCCATCATGGAGGATTTTAGCAAGGCATTTGGCAAAGTCACTGAATACCATAAGATCACAGAATCATGGACTTTAGAGGCTGAAGGTACCTCAGAGGCCACTTGCAGATGAGGAAACTCATGCCTAAAGAGTTCAATTGACTTGTTCAAGGTAACGCAGATTATCAGGGTCTAGGGGTGGGGTTTGAACACAGGTTCCCTGATGCCAGATTCAGTACTGTCTCCTCTGTACAAAGCTCTTTCTACTTGTGGATGAAATGGAGAGATGTCTATTTTATTGTATATTGTATTGTCCTGCCCTCTTCCTTCCCCAGTCCTCCCTCCATCCAGGGAAATGAGAACTCTTAGAAGGCAGGGACAAGTTTAGTTTTTATCTCTGTGACCTAACATAGACTAAACACCTTATTCACACACAAGTAGGTATTTTAAAAATTGAATAGGGGGGCAGCTAGGTGGCGCAGGGAGTAGAGCACTGGCCCTGAGTTCAAATCCAACCTCAGACATCTGACACACTTATTAGCTGCGTGTCCTTTGGCAACTCACTTAAACCCAATTGCCCTGCCTTCCTCTTTCCAAAATAAAAAAAATGAATTGAATGTGGACTGCATAAAAGTGCAGGTGTGTGTGTGTGTGTGTGTGTGTGTGTGTGTGTGTTTTAAACACTGGACCCATGATTTCACTGGTATAGGGAACTCCTAGGGAAGAAACTACCTATACCAATAGAAATGGGCAGCTTCTCTGTAATTTACAGTTTTTAAAAGGCCTTTTAGGTGCATTATCTAATGTCAAAAACAGTATATGTCAAGAGGCATGATTTGAACCCAGTTCTTCTTGACTCTGAGGCCACAATATTCATCCAGTCACTGAAGTTTTTTGAGGTACTTTGCATATGCTTTCTTACTTGATCTTCACAACAACCGTGTGAGATAAGTACCATGATACTAACTTCATTTTACAAATGAAGAAAATGAAGTTCAGTGAAGTTAAATAACTTAATAAGCATAGCTGGCATTGTCATCTTACAGCAATCCTAGAAAGTAGGTGATGTTATTGTCTCTGTCTTACAGATGAGGAAACTGAGGCACACAGAAATTAGTGACTTGACAAGAGTCACATGGCTAGAAAGTGTCTGAGGTCATATTGTTGTATTGTCTGGGATCAGATCTTCCTAACCCCAGATCCAGCACTCTACTCACTGCCCCATCTAACTTCCTGATTTGCCTAGGGTCACATGGCTAGTAAGTCAGAGGCACGATTCAAACTCAGGTCCTACCTGTCTCGGTGCCCATACGAAGAGCTCTTGGAATGACAAGACCTAAATAACATATGTCAAACTAGAGGAAAGGGGTTCTAGCAGAGTGTGTTGGGCTTTATACCTGGCCCAATTCTGTCTGATGTTTTTATCAATGACTTGTATGAAGGTGTCAGTCGTGTGCTTATCAAATTTCCAGGGAGGTAACACGGAACTAGGAGGTATAGCCAAATACATTAGATGACAGTCGGGATCTAAGCAAATCTTGGCAGGCTAGAATGACAGGTTAAATCTAGCAAGACAAAATTGAATAGGAACAAAAGCAAGATCCTTCACACAAATTGCTTAAGTATAAGATAGTGGAGACCCAGCAGTTCATGTGAAACAAACCTAGGGATTTTATTTGTTGTTGAAGGCCCTTAGTATGTGGCTAGGAGTTGGGATAGAGAGAAAGTCACTGCCGCAGACTGGATTGGAACTAGATTGAGTGATAAATTTGGATAGTATGAATCTCGAAGGAGAACAGGTTGCTAAATGATGGTAGTAGGAGAGTCTAAATGAAAGAGTATTCCTACTCTCCTACCTCAAACAATGACAGAGAGAGAGACAGAGAGACAGAGACAGAGACAAAGACAGAAAGAAACTTAGACAGAAAGACAGAGAGATAGACACAGAGAGAGAGAGAGAGACAAGAGAGAGAGACAGAGAGAGGGAGACAGAGACAAAGAGAGACACACACACAGAGGGATAGAAAAAGAAAAAAGAACAGAAGAGGGGGAAGAGTAGAGGGCATTGGTGAAAGTTCAACGAATACTGCAAAGAGTGGCCAGGGATGTCATGCTATTAGGAGGGAACCAGCCAGGTATCAGTGAGTGCTAGATTATGTGAGGGACTGAGAAAAGAAGAGGTTTATGATGAAAGGAGATTTGTTAATTATGGAGCAGGTATGTCAAGAAGCACAGGAGAAGAGGTAGATAGATGTGGAGTGGATGATTATGAGAAAAGGGTTGAGAAGAATGGGAATAAGTACACAGTTAGATGATGTTGGAGAGGTGGGTTTGTGTTTTGGCAACTGGAGGTCCAGTATCATAGAGAGAGGGACAGTAGAAAGAGGTGGGAGTATGCTAATATACATTATCTCTCCCATTTGAATGTGAGCTACTTGAGAGCAGAGGCTTTCTTACTTTTCTATTTGTGTCCCCAGCTCTTAGAACAGTGCTTGGCTTGACAAATCCTTCCTTCCTTCCTTCCTTCCTTCCTTCCTTCCTTCCTTCCTTCCTTCCTTCCTTCCTTCCTTCCTTCCTTCCTTCCTTCC
>CM053622.1:684910427-684960303 GCA_028646595.1 Phalanger gymnotis | reverse complement strand
TTCCTTTCCTTTCCTTTCCTTTCCTTTCCTTTCCTTTCCTTTCCTTTCCTTTCCTTTCCTTTCCTTTCCTTTCCTTTCCTTTCCTTTCCTTTCCTTTCCTTTCCTTCATTTTTTCCTCTCTTTCTTCTTTCCTCCCTCTCTTCTTACTCCCTTGTTCCTTCCTTTCCTTTTTTGTTCCTTCCACAGTAGGTATTTGAAGCTTATATTTCTTGGAAAATCTGTTCTCCCTCTCATCCTTTTCCTCTCCTTTTCTTGCCCACAACTAAATCATTGGTTCTTTTTCCTACCTTTTATGGCTGTTGTTGATTTTGCAATTTTCACCCTCAGTCCACTTTTGTTTAGATAACCTTCCTCCTCTATATTCCAGCTCAGTTACTTACTTATTTTATTTTCTTTCTACTTCTATAATTTTTGAAAAATTTCCTTTGCTTTATCCAAGTAACAATGAGATTCATAATCCTTAAGCCTACCACTACTTTTGATTTTCTTCTGTGCCATCCCAGTTACAAGATTAACCTCAACTTTCTCTCCTTTTCTAGGGTATTTTTTGAATACCCAAGCCCATACCTGGTCTCTCTTTGTTCCTTAATTTTCTTTAGACAGAATAAAACAATTAGCAAGCAACAAGAATCTTTTCCTTTTATCACATAAACACTAGATAATCACTTTACTCTTGTAAATTCCTCAGGAGTGTTTACCTTTCTTAAGTTTATTTTGACTTTTTTTGTTGGTTGGTTGTTTTCAGTGACTCACTTCTTGTGATCCCTTTTGAGGTTTTCTGGGCAAAGATGTAGAAGGGGTTTGCATTTCCTTTTTCAGCTCATTTTACATATGAAGAAAGTGAGGCAAACAGGGTTAAGGGAGTTGCCCAGGGTCACACAGGTAGTAAGTATCTGAGTCCAAATTTGAAATTAGGTGTTCTCCTGGTTCCAGCCCTGGAACTCTATCCAATTTGCTCTCTAGCTGCCCTTTGACTGTTGTATTTGCATTGACTGTCCAACTCAGTTTTTTTTTTTTCCAAAGCAGTACTTAGAATGCCTCAATTCTGTTAAAAGTACATTTTATAACAACAACAAGCATTTATTACTGATTGTCGCCTTGCAGTTTTATCCTAAAATTTTCAGGTTAAATTATTCTTAAAGGAAAAATAGGGATTTCTGGGAGCCAAGATGGCCAAGTAAGCAGTAAATCACCATGACTCTCCCATATTCACCTCCAAACAACCATAAAATAGCACCCCAAAACAAATCCTGGAACAGCAGAACCAGCAGAAAGGATGGAACAATCTTTTAGTTCAAGAAACTTGGAAGATTGGCAGGAAAGGTATCTCTATTGGGTAAAAAGGAAGCACAGTCCAGGACAGGAAGTATCCCAGTAAGCTCCACCTCAGCAAACCAGTGGTAAATCCTGAGCCCTAGAGTGGTGGAGCAGGCAAATGCCAACACTAGGACCTCTTATATACCTCAGCATTGCCAGGGGAACAGGCAGACTACAGCTCAGAGGACCAACACCTGCTTCGGTGTAGCCCTGGGCGAACACAGCTGCCAACCCTTTGGGAGCCTAAGCAAACAGGCAGCTTCTAGTTTGGGCTCCCACCACATGCTTCAGCATAGCCCCTGGCAAACAGGTAGCACTAAATGGCCAGACCTCCACGTGCTTCAGTGTAGCCCCAGGCAAACAAAGAAACACCCCCACTGGCCTCAGCACATGCCAGACACCAGCACTAGGACCCAGGCTCAGCACCCCTATGGCCTCCAGTAGTGATAGCCACTCCCACCCCACCCCCTCAGTGCATCATCAGACACGAGGGTCCCCTGTAGGCCTCAAGCCAACACCAGTGCAGCATGAGGTAAACAACCAGGACCTGCAGCCCCTGGCACAAGAAACTTGAGACGGTATCCCTTCCACCCCCAGAGCAGAGCTCAAATTTAAAAGAAAAGAAAAAGGCTGAAAAAGATGAGCAAACAATAACAAAAAATGAATCTGACCATAAAAAGTTATTATAGTGACAAGGAAGATCAAGACACAAACTCAGAAGAGGACAACAACATCAAAACACCTATCGGTAAAACCCCCATAGAAATGGGAAGTGGTTTCAAGCCCAGAAAGAACTCACGGAGGAGCTCAAAAAGGGGCTTAAAAATCATATAACAGAGGTAGAACAAAAATTGAGATAAGAAATGAGAGTGATGGAAGAGAATTATTAAAAAAGAGTCGACAGCTTAGAAAAAGAAAACAATTTCTTAAAAAAGTAGAATTGGCCAAATGGAAAAGGAAGTACAAAAATTCACTGAGGAAAATGGCTCTTTAAAAGTTAGAATTGGGCAAGCGGAAGCTAATGACTATGTGAGACATCAAGAATCAAGCAAACAAATTCAAAAGTATGAAAAAAATCTAAAAAAAAAACCGTAAAATACCTCATTGGAAAAACAACTGACCTGGAAAATAGATCCAGGAGAGACAATCAGTGGACTACCTGAAACCCGTAACCAAAAAGAAGACTTGGACAGCATCTTTCAAGAAATTATCAAGGAAAACTGCCCTGATATCCTGCAACCAGAGGGCAAAATAGGCACTGAAAGAATCCATTGATGACTTCAGAAAAGAGATCCCAAAATAAAAACCCCAAGGAACATTGTAGCCAAATCTCAGGACTATCAGGTCAAGGAAAAAATACGGCAAGTGGCCAGAAAGAAACAATTCAAATATTGGGGAATTACAATCTGTATTACACAGGACTTGGTAGCTGCAACATTAAAGGAGCAACAGTCACAGAACATGGGATTGTGGAAGGCCAAGGTTCTAGGATTACAACCAAAAATCCCCTACCCCGTGAAATTAAACATAATGCTTCAAGGGAAAAAAATGGTCATTCAATGAAATAGAAGGATTTCAAACTCTCATAAGAAGAACAAAAAATTTGATCTCCAACATCAAGTCCCAAGAGAAACCTAAAAAGGTAAAAATGGAAAGAAAAACTTAAGGGATTCAATGGAACTGAACTCTTTACATCCCTACCTGGGAAGATGATACTAGTAAATCTTAAAAATTGTGCCCTTAATAGTTCAGCTAGAAAGAATATATATAGACAGAGGGTACATGTATAAGGTGAATTTGAGGGAATGACAAAAAAAAATTAAGGGGTGAGAAAGAGAAGTACACTGGGTGCAGAAGGGAGGGAGAGAGAGGATGGGGTAAATTACTTCACACAAAGAGGTGTGAAAAACCTATTACAGTGGAGGGAAAGATGGGAGGGTAGGGATGGGCATCACTTGTACCTTATGCCCATCAATATTCACTCAAAAAGGCAATAATATACATAATCAATCGAATATAGAAATCTATCTTACCTGACAGGAAAGTGGGAGGGTTAAGTAACTATGGGGGGAAGACTGACAGAAGAGAGGGTGGATATGGGGAGGCACTAGATGGAAGCAAAATACTGCCAAGGAGGGAAAGTGTGAAGGGAAAAAGAGGACAAACAGGAGGAAAAATAGGATGGAGGGAAATACACAGTAATCATAACTGTGAATGTGAATGGGAATGAACTCTCATAAAATGGATAGCACAGTGGATCAAAACCCAGAATCCTATAATATGTTGTTCACAAGAAACACACATGAAGCAGAGAGACACACGTGGAGTAAAGGTAAGGGGTTAGAGCAGAATCCATTACACTTTAGCTCAAGTAAAAACAAAAACAAGAACAGGGGTAGCAATCCTGATCTCAGATTGAACAAAAATAAAAATAGACCCAAGTAGAAGAGATAAGGAATGAAACTACATTTTGCTAAAAGGTACCACAGACAATGAAATAACAGCAATACTAAACAGATATACACTAAATTCTTAAAGGACAAGTTAAGTGAATTACAGAAAGAAATGGACAGCATGGTGCACAGTAGTAAATGTTCAAAGTAACCTAGTATCTGATACACCCGAAGACCCCAGTTTTTGGGATAAGAGCTCATTTGACAAAAAGTTCTGAGAAGACTGGAAAACGATAGGTTGCAAACTAGGTAAAGGACAACATCTTGCACCATATGCCAAGATAAGGTCAAAATGGGTATGATTTGGACATAAAAGGTGATACCATGAGCATATTAGAAAAGCAAGGAATAGTCTACCCATCAGGTCTATGGAGAAAGGAAGAACTTGTGACTAAAAAGAGACAGAGAGCATTATGAAATGTAAAATAGGTAATTTTGATTATATTAAATTAAAAAGATTTTGCACAAACAAGACCAATGCCACCAAGATTAGAATGAAAGCAAAAAGCTGGGAAACAATCTTGATATCAAGTGTCTCTGATAAAGGCTTCATTTCTTAAATACATAGAGAACTAAGTCAAATGCATAAGAATATAAGCCTTTCACCCAAATGATAAATGGACAAAGGATATGAACAGGCAGTTTTCAGATAAAGAAGTAAAAGCTATCTATAAGCATATGAAGAAGTGCTCTAAATCACTTTTCATTAGAGAAATGCAAATTAAAACAACTCTGAGGTACCACCTCACACCTATCAAATTGGCTAATATGACAAAAAAGGAAAATGATAAATGTTGGAGAGGATGTAGGAAAATTGGCACACTAATGCATTGTTGGTGGAGTTGTGGACTGATCCAACCATACTGGAGAGCAGTTTGGAACTATGCCCAAAGGGCAAACAAACGGTGCATACCCTTTGATCTAGCAATACCACTACTTAGGTCTATATCCCAAAGTGATTATTAAAAAGGGAAAAGGACCTATATGTGCAAAAATATTTATAGGAGCACTTTTTGTGATAGCAAAATATTGGAAATTGAAAGGATGACCATCAATTGGGCAATGGCTGAACAAGCTGTGGTATATGAATGTAATGGAATACTTTTGTGCAATGGTGAACAGGCAGATTTCAGAAAAACTTGGAAAGACTTATATGAACTGATGCAATGTAAAACAAGCAGAATCGGGAAAACATTATACATAATATCAGCAACATTGTGTGATGATCTACTTGAATGACTCAGCTTTTCTCAGTAACACAATGATCCAAGATAAGTACAAAGGACTCACAAAATCCATATCAAGACAAAGAACTGAAAGACTCTGAATGCAATTGAAGTATACTTTTTTCACTTAATTTATTCTTTTTCATGTTGTTTTTTTCCCTTTGGATCTATTTCTTCTTTCACACTTGTGACTGATATGGAAATATTTTTTACATGATAGCACATGTGTAACCTACATGAAATTGCTTACCATTTTAGGAAGAGGGGAGGGGCAGGAGGGAGAAAAATTTGGAACTCAAAATCTTTTAAAAATGAATGCTAAAAATTGTCTTGACATGCAATTGGGAAGAAAAATAAAATACTACTTTTAAAAAAGCAAAACAGTTTCCTTTACTTTCCAGTATATCATATTCCAATTTTCTTTTCATTTTGTATTGGTAGTAGATAGTCCTATACCTTTCTGATTGGAGATCTTTATTATGTGATCTGTCTCTTCCCAGCCACTTAAATGGTTTGCTCTTTGACCTCGTGATCCTGAAACTTAGCAATCACATACCTCATTGAGATAAATCTGGGTTTTGTCTCCAATAGCATCTTCACAGATTCCAATATTTTGGACATTTTTTCTTTGTTGACTTTGTTTTGGAGTGGAGAAGGCAGGGCAATTGGGGCAAAGTGACTTGCCCAAGGTCACATAGCTAGTAAGTGTGTCAAGTGTCTGAGACCACATTTCAACTCAGGTCCTCCTGACTCCAGGGCTGGTGCTCTGCTCACTGTGCCACCTAGCTGCCCCCTTTGTTGATTTTAAGAAGCATATTCAACTTTTGGTTTTATTTTGTTTCATCAAGATTTTGTGTGAGAACAATGATTCTTTTATTAGCTCTCCAAATTCTGTTTTCCAGTTCATTTGGTATTAATTGCTTCTATCTCACAATCTTTTGCTGCCTTTTGACTCTATTATATTTCTAATAGTTGTACCATTGAATATGTGAATTCTATCATTTCTGTTTTTCATTCTATCAATTTCTTAGCTTAGCTTTTTAGCTTCTATTATAATCCATACTTTTTCTCTTATTTTTTAAGAATTAAACTCTAATTTCTTTTCCTTTAATCCCCTTAATTCTAATTCTTTTAACATTTTTTTAGGCTTTCCAACCACGCTCTTGTAGATATTTCTTTACATTTTTCTGGGGGTTGTAGCTTCAATTTTTTTAGAATTTTTTTTTGGAGTTTCCTCCTGGAATTTTGTTACTCTATAGAATTTTTTCGTTGAGTTAAGAGTTTTTCCATTACTTGTCCAGATCCTCAGTCTGTTGTCTTTTCTTCCCCCGATGGTAATTTTTTTCCACTTTTTAAAAGCTTATTTGGTGCATTTCATTTTGTCTTAATATAACAAGTGGGAGCTGGATTATATGCGCTTTCTCTCTCAGCTGTCTTGTTGGAAGTCTTGATTTTTTTTCTAGTTATATTGCCTTCAGTATAGTAGCATAAATTAGGGTAATAGCTGCAAAATACAGGGACTGCTTTAAAAACAGAATATATAGGAATGTGCTGAGTTCTTTTGTATTGTATGTGGTAGTTAATTTTCATATATAATTTATAAGTTAATGATTTAAACTTATAAAATCAGGAGAACATAGATGTGTTGTGACACAACTTTTAAAAAAAATCCTGGAAGAAGTCAGCATTCGTTCAAACTTTAAAAAAATAAAGTATGAGAGAAGTGAAAGAAAATAGTAAACAGGGAATTAGTTACCACAAATAAGACTACTGGCTGAAAATATGAACACATTCTATAAATATTTTGACAAATTCATAGATGGATGATCAATGGAAACTAAAGTGTTCTGGACTCATCCCTAACCTTTAAGTTTAATATTAGGGACAACAATCATGCTTTTGTAACATTTTTTGGTGCCACTGTCAAACATAAAATAATGGGCTAGACCAACCACAAGTCTAATTCAATATGACTGGTATTATTTCTTTTTGTTTGTCTCTTATTAAATTGATACTATAAACAACAGACAGAAAAAAAGCTGCTGTAGGAAAAGTTTTGGGGTTTTTGCATTGAACAGAGGGATCATAAGTGTATAGCACTCCATATATTCAGAGAAAGATACCATTCCATCATATGCCACTCTCCTAGGTCGACCTCTTTGCAGGGGACCCTTCCAGCATATAGGAAGAAAGAGAGACATGCTATCCTATCATGTGCAGGTCTACTGGGCTGGAATGGATATGCAATTCTATTCCATGAATGATGTCAATGACACACTTGAATTCATTCATCAATGATTACCAACTCCCATTGGGTCATACCTGCCACATCCTGGTGAAACGGAGCTTCTAGCTATGTGGCTAGATTGTTGGTTTCGGTGGCAGTAAGACCTGAGTTCAAAATCAGTCTCTGATGCTTACTATGTAACCCCAATAAAACCTTTAACCTCTGTTCACCTAAGTTTCCTGAACTGTAAAATGGGGATAATAACAGCACTTTTTTTAACAGGCCTGTTGTGAGGATGAAATAAAAGAATATTTGTAAAGTGCTCAGCACAGTGTCTAGCACACAGTAGGTGCTATATAAGTGCTTATTCCAATTCCTGGATGTCATTATTTAAATCCCATTCTCCACCCCCCCAACCAACTCCTTTATTTCTACCCACCTCAAACCAACTCCAGCCTCTCTACACATCACAATTTAAAGCTACCCATCAATTCTATTGTGCTTTGTGTAATGCTTGTTCCGTAGGTAACAAACTTGCTTTCATCATAAATCTTTTCCTTTCACACTCCTTTAATATTCTGATCCTCATTGAGAACTGGCTCCTTCCTGATAAAATAGCCCCCTTGCACATCCTTTCCAGAATTGGTTGCATTTTCATTTATAACCTTGACTTACTAGTTGAGGTTGGGAGATTTGGAATACTCTTTGCTCCCATTGCCACTTCCAAGGCCATCCTCAATAACCATCACTCAGTAGTCTGTCTTCCTGTGAGGTTCACTCAATCCACACTTACTAGCCAGTCAAAATTCATGTAGCTGTTGTCTACCAATCTCCAGGATGTTCTCCCTTAACTTGATGAAGCCAGTACCTAAATCATGTCACTTCTTTCCTCTCCAAGTCATGCTCTCATGCTTGAGAACTTCGACATACATATTGATACTTCCTCAAAAACCTTTGTCTTCCAATTCCTCAACATGCTAATTTCCCATGACCTACTCCTCCCTCAAGTCCACCTCAGCTGCACACAGAGTTCATCATACCCTTGATATTGTTATCTATCCACAAATATCCAACTTCCACATTTATGAATCTGAAATTCCCTTATCTAATACCAGTCTTTTGTCATCCCACTTCTTCCTCTGCTTTACAAACTCATACCCTGTTTTTTATGCTTACCATGATCTCCAATCTCTTGACCCCTTAGATTTTTCCCTGGTGATCCCCTCTGCCCTGGCTATGCTTTCCTTTATTTTCTATCTTGACTTCTAAGTGAACCAGTTCTATACTACACTATCCTCTTCTCTTGTTCCCTTATCACTAATCTTGTCATGTAATCTTGTCGTGCCTGGATTACTCCCACTATATGCTGCCTTCACACTTGCTCATGTGCTGTTGAATGAGGTTGGAGAAAGTCAGAAACCATTGTCTGGATGCTCCACAAACTTGCTATGTAATCTCAACTGGATCCTCATTGTTGCAAGGCAATACCTTTATACTTCCCTAATTAACTCATCATCCCACTCACTACTTACCTCTCCTGACTCTTTTTATCTCTCCTTACACAACTCCCTTTTCCCTAGTCCCCTCAGCTGGGTATCTTGCTTCATAAATTGCTAATATTTGCCAAGGGCTTTCTCTTATTACTTCCCTCCTCAAGTCACAACTCCCAGATGGCTTCTGCCACTATGTCTGCTTTCATCCCTATCTAAAATGAACAAGCGACTCTTGTCCTAGCTAAGGCAGATCCCTCAAGATGTCCAAGTGATCTCATTCTACCCCAGTTTCTCCTGCTAATTGTCCCTTCTATTGTCCCCACTCCTTCACTTGTGTTCAATCTCTCCTAGTCTACTAGCTGCTTCCCTACTGCCTGCAAGTGCTCCTCTGTCTTCTCTAGCCTCAAAAAATCTCACTTGATCCATTCATTCCTGCTAACTACCACCCTCTATCTATTTCTTTTGTAGTTTATTTTTTTTAATTTCTTGGAAGGGGAAGGCAGGGTAATTGGGGTTGAGTGACTTACCTAAGGTCACACAGCTAGTAAGTATGTCAAGTGTCTGAGGACAGATTTGAACTCAGGTCCTCCTGACTCCAGAGCCAGTGCTCTACTCACTGGACCACCTAGCTGCCTCTCTTTTATAGTTTAACTCCTTGAGAAGACCATCTATATAATAGGTGCCTCTGTTTCCTTTCCCCTTATTCTCTTCTTAACTCTCCACAGTCTGGCATCTGACCTCATCATTTAACAGATACTGCTCTTTTCAAAGTCACTAATCATCTCTTGATTGCCAAATCTAATTGCCATTTCCTCCCCAGTCCTCATCCTTTTTGACATCTCTATAGCCTTTGACACCGTTGATCATTCTCCTTTTATTCTCTCTAGGTTTTCAGGACACTTTATCCCTTTTGGTTCTCCTTCTAACCACCTGACCACTCCTCAGTGTCCTTTGCTGGATTTTCACCAAGGTCATGCCTGCTAACAATTAGTGTACCATGGGGCTCTGTCCTGGGCCCTCTTCTCTTCTCCTTCTGTACTATTTTACTTGGTGATCTCATCAGCTTCCATGGATTCAATTAAGATCTCTATGCAGGTGATTCTCAGAACTCCTTTAGCTGACCTCCAACTTCATATCTCCAATTGCCTATTGGACATCTTAAATTGGATATCCTATAGATATCTTAATCTCAACACGTCCAAGACCACCATTCTTTTAGTCATTCAGGCTCACAACCTAGGTGCCATGCTTGGTTCCTCACCCTTCCTTCCCCCCTCCCCCCTTTAAATCTGCCACCAAATTTTGTTAATTTTACCTTCCTAACATTTCTCATATATGACCCCTCCCATTTTCCTTCTGACATTGCTGCTTCCCTAGTGCTAGCACTCATCATCTCATGCCTGCACTATTGCGCTAGCCTGATGGTTGGTCTCTCTACCACAAGATTCTCCCCAATCCAATCTATCCTCCACTCAGCTGCCAAAGTGATCTTCCTAGAGCACAGGTCTGTCCATGTTGCCACCCCCTACTCAAATTCCAGTGGTTCCCTACTATCTCCAGAATCAAATATAGACTCCTCTATTTGGAATTCAAATCCCTTCATAACCTGCTTTTCCACCTTTCTAGAAGACTTCTTAAGCCTTACTCCCTTTCTCATGTATTGTGCGATCTGATACTGACCTTGCTATTGCTCAAACAAGATACTCTGACTCTTGATTCTGGCATTTCCACTAGCTGTCCTCCATACCTAGAATTCTCTCTCTCTTCCTTGTATTAACCTCCTGACTTCCCAAACTTCCCTTAAGTCCTAGCTGAAGTCCCACCTTCTGCAAGAAGCCTTTCCATATCCCCCTTAATTCTAATACCTTCCCTCTCTGGAATATTTCCAAGTTATTTTGTATCTATCTTGTTTGTACAAAATAATTTTCATATTGTCTTCTCTATTAGACTGTAGGCTCCTTGAGAGCAGAGGTTATTTTTACCTTTCTTTAAATCCCTAGCAATTAGAATAATACCTGGCATATCATAGAGGTTTAATACACATTTATCGATTGACCATCCACAAATGGAACAGAAGGGGGAGAAGTCTCAGGTAACAGCAGAAGGTTTGGGAGCTGTAACTCAATTTCAGTAAAGAGGATAAAAGATGAGAGGAAGCCAGGGGCAGCTAATTCTTTCCACTGAGTACAGTGAAAAGGGAAATGACTTCTGATGTGTCCCCACATAGAATTCAGGGGAAATACACTGAGGCAGGATGACATTTGGTAACCGTCCAACTATTCCCTTTCATTTTCTTACATAATCCATTAGGGATAGAGCTATTTAAAGACAATAAGAGTAGAGCCTCATACTAGTGATCATTATACTAGCCCACTTGGGTATATAATAGATACCATGCAGGCATCTGTTAAAGGTTATGCCAATGGTGCCAACTTGTTATGACAATATACAAATATATATACATATATATGTATGACATATGTATATGATTTCACATACAATTTTACATAATATAAATTAAGCTAATGCAAGAAGACTCACTTTTCACCCCATTTTCATAGAATCATAGAATCCTGGAAATAGAAGGGACCTCATATGTCATCTAATTTGATCCTTTACCTAAAGAATGAATCCTTTACAATATCCCTAAACCGTCTGTGCTAGTAAACCTCAAGTTTCAGGAATTCATTAACTATTGAGGCAGCCTTTTCCAATTTTTAAGAACTGTAATTGTTGGGAAGTTCTTCCAAATTAAGCCAAAGTTTTCTCTCATAAAATTTCCACTCAGTAGTATCTGATCACTGGAGCTAAGCAGATCAAGTTTCAGTCTCCTATATATGGCAAATATTCATGTATTTGAAGATAGAGATCATGTTTTTCCCTTCCCCATTAAGTTTTAATTTGGTTAAATTATCTTCAGTGCTTATGAATCTTAATATAATATGGTTTCTAGCCTGCTCACCTTCTTAGTTGGTCTACTATGGATGCATTAAAGCTTGCAAATTCCTTTTTATTATAGTGATATTATCTACACTTATTCTCCCAGAAAGAGGCTAACTACATGTTCCCCTTGGAGCTCTAGGGTACCTCTGAGGGGATGGGGTATCTTTCTCTAAAGATATTAATTCAAGCCCTCATTCTAGTGTTTTTACCATACTTTTAGCAAGCAATGATTAGTACCCCAGCTTTATTTTAACCAATTGCTTCTACAAAGAGAAATTTACTTTGAAGATATAGCAAGAGTAGAAGTACAAACATTTCCTCCCGGCTCCTGGGAGACACTTTCCCCTATACCATCTCAGGCTCCAAGACTGAACTCAGACTCAACACAATTTACGCATCATATTTACTTAATTCCAAATGCAGCATGGCTAATGTATTAATGGACCCAAATCTCTGCCATTGGTAGGCTAGGTCAAGCAAGTTATTGGAGACCTTGCTTCTTACCATCTGATATATGGCAAGTTCTATCTTGGGCTCTAGCTCCTACACTCTGGTGGCGTGGTCTTCTAGACTTTCAAAGCTTCAAAGGTCATAGAGATTGCTAATCCCTTCTACCTAAATGAGGAAAGAAAAAACCAGAGCCTTGTATTCATTGGCCACATGCTGGATGGAGGAGGACCTGAAGCCTCTTTCCTTATATCATCATTTCACATTCAAATATCAGCTAGGCAGGAAAAATCAAACAAGAGACAGTCTCCTTTTGAGTGTACCCTGGTTCTAGCTTAATGGTTAACCAAAATGGTTTCACCACATGGTTTGTGTACTGGAAGCACTTATGGAGTAACTGCACATGCTCCAAAGTCTGTTCACATATTATACTCAATACTTAACTGAGTACTCTGGGCATGCTCATAAGGACTGGGCTCATTGGCTAATCCCCTGTTACACTAAAATATGGCACTGAGATCTGAACATGGTATTCTAGATGTGAACTCACCAGGAGAGGAGACAATGATAATATCACCTTCTTTTGTTCTAGATACTATATTTCAATTTATATGGCCTAAGATCACATCAATTTTTGACTGTTACATTCCATAGATGACTTGCATTGAGATTGTAGGTCACTGGACCCCCTGGTATTTTTCTTATGCACTGCCAACCAGCCATTCCTCCTGCCCATCCTGTATTTGTGCAATTAATTATTTTATCTCAAATATAGGATTGTACATTTATCTTTATTAAATTCCATCTACATTTGACTCATTGTTCCAGCCTGTCATAGGTGGTAGAAGGGGAGGGTTATTTGATACCAGTGCATCGTTCCAGCATATTACCTATTCCTCTGAACTTCATACCATCTGAAAATTAGATAAATAAGCTGCCTATATCTTATCCGAACCACAGACTTCTTATATGTGGGGAAACTTTAGTTATCAGAATTCACATTTTTTCCTATCCTTCTGTTATGGATAGAGACTGGGCTTGTGATTTTCTTGGTACAGAGAATGCCTAGATGAGGAAATTCCTCTCCATCAATGCAGGTACATACCTTCTAGACAAACTCTAGTCTTAGAGAGTTGCTCAGATACCGAGAGGTAGTGGCCAATATTTGTCAAAGGCAGTACTTGAGCTCAGGTCTTGTTTCTGAGGCTGTCTCTCTAGCCACTAAACTACACTGTCATGTATTCTATTTCACATTACCCAAAAATCAGCACCTGAATTCTCATATCTATATTGAGCTCATTCAGATATTTATAATTTACAATTTAGAAATTACAATTTAGTTACCCCCTTCTCTCCAAGATTTTAAGTCATTTTGAATGATTCCATCTGTACAACTGCTGCTCCCAGCCTCAAACAGCTGAAGACTGTTTGGCTGACGATGCCTTTGGCCATGACAATTAATTGTTGAGGAGCCATTAGCAGACAAATTTATCATATACATAAGCTTGCTGCCTTGAATGGGAGGTTATTGAAATAATGACTAGAAGCATCAAAATCATGAATAAAATATGTGGAAGTAGAAATGCGAGTTATAAAGTTCTTTTATCAAGTCCACAGACTAAATTTGCTCTCCAAGGTGGAGCTTGCACCTTTGGTGACATAGATGAATGATGATGCTGATTAAAAAGGAGTGAAGGGAAGATTAACACCTTAGCATGGATTCAGTTGGTGTCATTATCAGTAACATCCAAATAAAATGTGTTAATTTTCCCCCACTTTCTCAGAGGCAGCTGTGAAATTGCAGGTGTCTCTGTAGAAGATAAGACAAAAGTGGAGATAAAAACTGATTATAGTAAGAACTGAAAGGAACAGGGGCAAATTATAAGATAGAATCTTTGGGTGAAAAGCAAGCCACTTTTAAGGTAGGAAGAGCTTCTTTGTTTTGTCAGAGGGAGCAAGGCACTTGGAGACAAGAGGTTGTTTGTAGTGACCGTATCTTTTCAGGGGCAAAAAAAAACACCACAGAAAATCCAAAGGCTCTTTCTAACAATGGTGAATATTCCCTCAAACAAGGAGGATTTACTGTGAGAAGCATGGTGAGCACCATTTCCACAAAATGATGCTATACAAGGCACCATATGATACTATACACTCTTCCTGTTTAAGGAATAAGTTAAGATCAGAAAGAAAGCAGCTATGGATACTAAACAATCTTGGTCATTGGAGGAGGCGAAGACCACCAGGAAGATTGTTCTTGGACTTCACTATGTTGAGCCCAATCACAAGACAAATGGACTCCGATCCTTTGAACTAGGAAGAAACAAGAAGAAAAAAGATCAAGCGACTTGGTTTTAACTGCTATTGTTTTTGTTTCATTGTGAAAATAATTGAAAATGTTAACTGTATAATAAAAAATAAGGGTGCTAGTAGCCTAAAGTTTACCATATGGGTTAAGGCTGCTGGTGTGAATTATCAATGTGTACCTCATTTTAAGCAGGAAGTGTGCTTCTGTAAATGTGGGTCAGATCTTTAAACTGAGCTGTACTTTAAGTGCTTTAGGCAAGCTAGTTATTTTATAAAGGACACTTGTGGAGAATCCCATTGTCTTGTGAAGAATCATTTTGGAGAGCCATGCTTATCTGTAATTTTTAACATGTATTTTTTCTCATAGTAAACTACTTACTGATTCATGGTAGGGGTAAGTAAAAATTAATTTTTTTGACATGCAGGTTAGTCTCTTTGTGCAAACTATACAACAAAATTATTTGCTAAGGAAATCGATGACATAAATAAGATCATAGAGGATAATGTCCATTTTTGTAGCGCCTGAGGACACCTCTAACTTGTAAGGCAGTTGTTTCAGAGAAGACTCTTTCAGTTTCAAGGCACTTTGCGGTTCTGAAGACTCTCAAAACCACAGCTCATGGGTTCCCAGCAATATATCAATCTTTAATAGTCAACCGGAGGACACACTTAATTGTAAACAAAGGCATTAATGAAATGGCATAGCAAGAAAAATAATAACAAGATATTTCCCCTTGCACTTGGGGCATGCTCTTCCACAACTGCATGTGCCATCTATAGAAACAGTGGGCACATATAGGGCACACAGGTGGAGGTACGCACACGGGAACATGTATGGTTAGAGCACACATGTGGAAGGACATGTACAATGTCCATATATGTAGCCTCGGCACACATGTGGGATAATGTGACAGAAACATCACGACTAGGGTGCACTCAAAGAGGGGCACATACACTGGGAACAAATGTGGCCAGGGAAGACGTGTATGGCACACGCTCACACCTCTAACGCTGGAGGAAGAAGGATGCACCGACACTTCCACTGGATGCTGCCCCAGGAGACACGTAGCTTCCGCTGGACCCTGCTCTGCCAGATGTATGGTTTCTGTTGGACTCACATTCCTTACCAGATGCTTTTCTTTGCTTTCCGTTCGCCACTTCAGCTGAAGTCCTTGGCATAGCGTTAAATTGATCTTCCTCGTGAGAAGAGTGGAGTCTTGCTGTGCTTTTTATTTTAGTTCAAAGTCAGAGGATTTTTATAAAACTTCAGAGCAGGACCGACAAAAGTCTTCCCAGCCTGATCTCTTTGTTCCTTTCCAAAGTCTTGGTGAGAAAGCCTTTTTTACTTCTGATTGAAGATGTTTTTGCCCTAGACTCAAAGCTCCTTCTAGCAGGATCCTCCCAGTCAACAAACATACTCAGGTTGATCTTTCTGATCCCCGGGCTGGGCTAGCCATGGGTGTCTTCACTTCAATTTTGGGTGAGCTTTCTGTGTGTGTCCGCATTTTGATCTCTGAAGGCTCGACCAAACCTGGCCATCATCCACATAAGGGCTACTCATCCGATAGCTATTAAATAACTTAGGGGTTCAAATTCCCTAGGTCTTTCCAACTCTAAACTCCTAAAGCTCTCCCATGTAGAGGAGTGAATTGCACGAAGGCATAGAGACAAAACTAAACCCAGAGTGTAAGGTCTGCTCAGCAACTCTTGGCCTTTTAAATCTAGATTCAGTCAGAAAACCCTGAAACGGCTTCGTTTTGTTTTGCTTTGCTTTGTCAGTTAGTACTGGGTGTGTGGTTTCTTCGGTTTCGGTTTCGTGAACTTCTGATAAAGAAACTATGATACTAGCCTCACTGTTTCTTGCCTTCAGCACTCCATTTCTTGACTCCAAGTGGCTGTCCCCCATACCTGAAATTCTCTTTCTCCACATTGGCCTCCTGACTTCCTTTACCTGTCAGCTCAAATCCCACCTTCTGCAGAAGGCCTTCTCTCTGGAATTACCTTCCATTTATACTGTATGTCTCTTGTAAGTATATATGTAAGTATACTTACATATACTCGTAAGTATATGTAAGTATATTATTTGCCTATTGTCTCCCCTATTTGAGTGTGAACTCATTGAGGGCAGAGATTGTTTTTTCCTCTCTTTCCCCAGGGTTTAACATAGAGCCTATAAGTGATTAATAAAGGGTTATTGACTGACTGACCATGCCAATACAAATCTGCATTTCTTTTGCAATATCATTTTAGTGGAGGATATATATCAATATTTCTTATATACTTGCATATATAGAAAGGGTTTTAGTTTCAGAAGTTTGAGCTGGAAAGTTATAGATATAAACATATGTGTATATGTGTATATACATATGTGTGTATATATACATATATATACACATATATATATAACACATCTGTTATTTCATTGTGAATTGTTCTCTCCACAATGCAGATAAATACTTTCTCTGCAATTTACCATCTTAGAGAATAGCCCGAAGGGACTGAGTTATTAAAAAAGCTTGCCTATATGGTCAGGGTCCTTTAGAAAGTATCTTAGAAGCAGTATTCACACCCAATCTTCCCGAGTCTGAGGCTATCCAGTATATGCCTCTCTCTCTTTCTCCCTCCTCTCTCTTCCTCCTCCATTACTTTCTCTCCCTCCCTCTCTCACACTCTCACTCTCTCTCTCTCTCACACTCCTCCCCCCTCACACACACACACACGTAATTTAACTCCATTTATTTAATGTTTTCCAGTCAACTTTCTTGTATTAATTTGATTTCCTAAGAAAACTTTCGTACTGGGGTGACAAATGCACTGACCAGGAGATCAAAATGTTTTGATTCACTATACAGTCATTTTTGTTATTAGAGTAATGCTTCAAAAGGTCTATGATTTATTTTCAACCTAGGTACCCCCTCATTTACACTTTAGTGTAATGGTCTAAGAGTTGCTTAGATTGGAAAAAAACCAAACGAACAATACCATCACTTGGTGGTCAACTCTCTGGTAATTAACTTCCCTGAATTTACCTAGGTCAGTATTTGTATAGTATGTACACAGTCCTTTTCAGATCAATACCTGTGTATATATGATGCTTTTCCAAATTAGTAAGACCTGTCAGAATTTGATATCAAAATCCCAGGGTCACATGAACATATTGCCCTTCCTCCTCAAAAATCTTCAGCAACTTTCTAATGCCTCATCCTCACCCTCTTCCATTTGGTTCTTGCTTTTCTTTTAGTCTTATTTTATTTAGATCATTCCCCCCTTCCCACATTTTAATTTTAGTCAAACTAACCATCTACTTGTTTCCCTTACATGACATTTGATCTCTTGTCTCTGTGCATTTGCAGGAATGGTCCCCCATGTCTAGAAAGAGTGACTTCTTCACTTCCACCATATAGGAGGTTCCCAAGCACATCTTCATGGTACCTACTACATAAAGCATTTTCTACATCCACTTCCTACTTATTAGTTTTACCAATATTATTACTTTGTTATCATTATTTCCTTACTTGTATTCACATTACATCCTCCCAGAAGAAAAGTGGCTCCTTGACCTCAGGGTCAATTTTTTTTCTTTTGAATCCTCAGTACTTAGTGAAAAATCTTGCACATAGGAAGTGTTTAATATATGTTGCCTGAATTTATTGAATTAAAGAGTTAGCAGAATAATACTGGAGAGAATATTTGTGATGTAGTATACTTATCTCAGACGTAGGGGACCCAGCTTCTGATATCGATACATCTCTGTGTCATCGTGGGCAAGATACTAAGCCTCGATTTTCTCATTTGTAGAATGAGAATAATATTGTTGTGAGGAAAGCACTTTGTAGAGCTGTAAATGCTATATATCTGTGAATTTTTGTGAAGTCTAGCTGCAGTGACACTCGCTAAAATTTTAAATTAATGTATTAGCCTTCTGCCATGAAGATCAGCCTTTTATGAGTTTGGTTTACATAAACGAAGTTCCCAAAGCCTGATCCAATCCTAGGAGAACTGACGAAATTTAGTCTATTAAACATTAAGCTTCTGAAGGACAGTGAGGATGTCTTATTTATTATATAGTAATATATACTATAATATATTATATATATATAAATTAATTAATATATTATATATTATGATGTAATATATAGTAATAGATATAGTAACAACCATAATAATAACTGATGCTTATACAGTGTTTAAAAGGTGCAAGTTTCCTCACACGCAGCGTCTTGTTTTAGGCTCACAACAACCTGTAGGGATAAAGGCTCTGAGGATTATTATTTCCATTGTAGAGATGAGGAAACTGAAGCTAGGAGAGGTTTAGCTATTTGCCCATGGTCACACAGCAATATAAGTATCAGAGATGGAATTATGAACTGAGACCTTTCAAACTCTAAACGTTGCATCCTATCCATGCTGGCATGTAGCACATAGTAGGTCGCTGTTATTCAGTCATTTATTCATGTCTGACTCTCTATGACCCTATGGATTTTGTCCATAGAGTTTTCTTGGCAAAGATAATTGGAATGCTTTGCCCTTTGCTTCTCCAGCATATCCTCATCTTATAAATGAGGAACTGAGGCAAATAGGGCTTGAGTGACTTGCCCAGGGTCACATAGCTATCAAGTGTCTGAGGTTGGATTTGAACTCAGATCTTCCTGACTCTGGGCCTGGTGATTTATCCCCTCTAGCCCTGAGCTGCACTAGGTGCTTAATAATAATTAATAATTTATTGACTGTTTCTGAGGCCATAAATGATGGCCTTGTAGTTATTCCATCAAAGTGTAGACTCACTGTTTTAAATAGCCAATTAGTCAAACTTTCTGTTTAAAGGGAAGGGAATAAGCATTTATTAAGTGCTAACTAGGTGCCAAGCATTGTGCTAAGTGCTTTATAAGTATTATCTCCTTTATTCTTCATAACAACTCTGGGAGTCTATTATTATCCCACTTGACAGTTGAGACATCTGGGGCAAACAGAGATGAAATGACTTGCCCAGGATCATACAGCTAGTAAGTATCTTAGATGGCCTGTTTAAAGTGTTCAGGGAGGACGAGCACCTCTTGTGTGAGGGCTGCTCATCCACCTTTGGTGTCTACCTGGTGCTCGATTCTCACCTGTGGCTCCAAGAAACTGTAGCATGCACAATAGCCTCATCCTGGTGAATCTTCTCAGCTAAACCAGGTCGAAGGTAACTGACTGGTGAGTTTCGGAGATGTCTACTCCAAGCGTGTGAAGACTTCCATCAGTGGAATGGGCAGATGAGAACAATTTGTTCCAACAGCCATGAAGGTAGCTGAGGCAGGTATTGTGGAGTGCTTAGAGCTTCATCCAATATCAATGACTGGACCATCACCAGTCATCCTGACTTTTGTCCTGCCACTGGACTTCCATGACTCTGGAACAGAGTGAGGTTGATGACTTTGTGCAGCTCTGCCTCATTCAACTCCGATTCACTCATGAGTCAAGATGTCATTCTGTGATGCCATTGGTCTTTGTAAAAAACAAAGGACAAAAGGGAGAAACAAGAACAAAGTAAAAAGCGAACATCAGAGAAGAAAAGAAAACAGAAGGAAGCAAAGAAAAGATGGACAGCTCTGAACACAATCCATGGTATTCATTACATAGGCTTTCTCGAAATGGAAAGTTATTGCTGTATATTTTGAATCCTCTCTTAAGTTCTGCTGTGCACATGGCAATGCTTTTTCTGTTTCTTATTTTGTATTTGTTTCAATATTTAAGTTTATGATATATTTCTTTTTCTTTTCTCATTGAGTATTTAAGTTTTTGTGTTTGTTTAAAATTAAAACAAACAAACAAAAAGCAAAGGACAAAACCACAAGTATCTTAGACCAGATTTGAACTCAGGTCTTCCTGACTTCAGACCCCAGACTCTATTCATTGCATCACCTAGCTGCCTCTACCGAATACTTTTTAAACTACTGTTTAAGGTTACTTTTCAAACTCTAACACCTTCCAGCTCTCAACTTCTTTGATTCTATGGTTTTCTACTTATATGTGCAAAGAATACATTTATTTGGACTTAAAATAACCTGTGTCGAGACAATTTTTCCTCTGAGAACATGTGATTGGGTTGTTTAATTCCTTTGTTTCTATGGAGACCTTCAGGTGTCAGCATGTACTATTCAGTGTTGTACTTACATACAGAAGTTGTGTAGTGTGTACACTATAGACAAATAATTAGCAGTATCTATGAGTCTATTGTCTATCATCTACCTACCTGCCTTTGTGTACATAGACATTATATATGTATGTGTATGTGTATGTGTATGTGTATGTGTATGTGTATATGTATATGTATATGTATATGTATATGTATATGTATATGTATATGTATATGTATATGTATATGTATATGTATATGTATATGTATATGTATATGCATATGTGGGGTACCTAGGTGCCTCAGTGGATAGAGTGCTGGGCCTGAAGTCAGGAAGACTCATTTTCCTGTGTTCAAACCTGTCCTCAGACACTTATAAGCTGTGTGACCTTGGGCAAGTGACTGAATCCTGTTTGCCTCAGTTTCCTCATCTGTAAAATAAGCTGAAGAAGGAAATGGCAAACCACTCCAGCATCTTTCCAAGAAAACCCCAAATGGGGTCACAGACATGATGGAAATGATTGAATAACCACAACATGTATGCGTGTGTGTATACATTTATTACAAAGCAGGGTAATGAGGAAGAAAAGGGAAAGGGGCCAAAAAAAATAGAGAGAAAATTAAGTGAGCCTGAGTGAACTTAGGTGACTATGTACCTGATAGGGAACACGTGATGTCAGTACAAAGGAGGAGATGGCTTCTTTGTTCTGTGTTTACAAGGACTACTCATGCTAATCATCTGAAGTCCCTTAGGGCTGTTGCTTGGGACAGTGCCTCCCATAGTCTATGTTGTATTATTAGCCACTTTAGATGCCAAATGAATCATGTTAGACTCTTCAGGGGGGAAAACGCCACCTTTTAATCATCTTTCTTAAAGAAAGGTGCTAGCTGTGAGCCTATTAGCATGTGTGGAGAAAGATAATTAGAAAAAAAAGCAGCGATTAAACGAAAAATTAATTTCAGAATGTTTAGTGTCTGCAGAGGAAGAAGCCTAAAGATGTTTGTTTCAGGTCGCTTCTTTTGAAGGGGAACTTGATTCCCTATGAAGGCTCAGAATTTCTGATGAGGACGAGAATGAACTCATTACAAGTCTAGTCCAAGGAGGAGTGCCCTCATGTGTGAAACAGGTCTGTTTGGTTTGCAAGGGTCAGGATGGCCTCATCTCAGGTGTGAAAGTAAACACACAGACTCAGGCCCAAGACACAAGACTGAATGGGCCTCTGTCTCATCTCTCCAAGTTACTCAGAAGGATTTTACTAGCCATCAAATCAGAATGATTATTTCGCATTCAACGAATAAATCTCTTAGCAACCAAAAACATTTAATTGTGTAGTACGAGTAGCCATAAGAAAAACATGTGGACTCTAAAGGTTGCTAAGAGAATCTGGAGTCTCCCATTTAGAGGCATTGGATTTAAGTGGGCTGGGCTTGAAGTGGGCCTTTGTAACTATGCCAAAGAAAACATCAAATACTTTTATGAGAAGGGTGGGCTTTCTGTTCCCTATGTACTAACGGAGGTAGAAGGCAGGTGAGCATTATTTAACGATGCCTATGGAATATGATCAGACTATAATCACTCTACTCTGTCGTCTCATTCACCACTTTGGCACATCATAGACTTCTCTTTACTTCCTGTGACCGGGCATAGCATGGGCTACAAAGTTGAGGACAACAGAGATCTACATTTTGCTTAGTTTTTTTTTTTGAAGCAGATCTGAGAATTATGGATGTGTATTTATAGGACTGCTGTGTGTTCTGTAATCCAAAGAATCCAAAAAAGTCTTATTTTGCCAAGGGCTGGGACAGATTTAGGAATTCATAATGGATCTTTGTAATTGTCTCCTAGTTGGTCCCACTGTCTCTGGCTTCTTCATCTCTCCTTTAATTCATCATAAATGTTGGTTCTGTGGAGGTTCACTTCTCCCAGGGAAGAGGCATGTTCTAGTTGGGAGAAAATTGGGTGACGGAGTCAGAAGAATGAGAGTCAAATCTTGGTTTTGCCTCCTATTAACTCTTTGACCTTGAACAAATCACAGACTCATTGCCTTGATTTTCTCATCTGCAAAGTGGAGATAAGGATGCCTACCATGCCTACCTCACATGGACTTTCTTTGTTTTCATATCTCTTTGTGCTTCCCAAGTACACTTAGCAATAAATTCTTACGTGTATATCTTTTATTCTTCCCTGCTAGGCTGTAAGCTCCTTGAAGGAAGCGGATTATATTTCCCTTATATTACTATTACTACAATTATTATCCTTATATTTTGCTCAATGCCTATTACTTATTAGCTAATAGGTGCCTAATAAATATTGAGGTGGAGATTAATAAATCAAATAAATTAATATGTGTGAAATCACTCTGAAAGGCTTAAAGTGCTTTACAAATATGAGGTATTGTTATATGTAGGAATGATTTGGTTATTCGGTCCTTTTGGTATTGTCTGACCCTTCCCAACTCCATTTGGGGTTTTCTTGGCAAAGATACTAGAGTGGTTTGCCATTTCCTCTCGCAGCTCATTTGACAGATGAAGAAACTGAGGCAGACAAGGTTAAGTGACTTGCCTAGGATCACACAGCTAGGAAGTGTAGGTGGCCAGATTTGAGCTGAGGAAGATGAGTCTTCTTGACTCCAAGCCCAGTACTCTATCCAGGGTGCCATCCAGCTAGCACTTACGTAACACTTCAAGTTTTGCAAAAGCACTTTCCATGTGTTACATCATTTAATCCTCACAACAGTCTTGGTCTCTGCATGCAGATATGGTCCTCAGGCCTTTGTCTTTCCTCCATCTCAGAATGATTTTAATTATGAAAAAATAGACTATTGCTGATTTGGTGGCTGGTTCAACGAGCATTAAGAAAAGAATGGCCTGTGAACATACTTTCGGCATATACCATTATCATCACAGGTAGCATTATATAGCACCTACTGTGTGCCAGGCACTGTGCTAAGAGATATGTATAGACGTTATCTCGTTCGATCCTTGCCCCAACCCTGAGAGGTAAGTGCTATTACTATCCCCATTTTACAGATGAGGAAACCAAGGCAAATTGAGGTTAAATGACTTGTCCAAGATCACACAGACAATAAGTATCTAAGACCAAATTTAAACTCAGTTTTTTCTGACTTCAGGCCCAGAACTCTGTGCACTATGTCACCTACTTCATATGTATATATATACATATATAATTATTATTATTATTATTATTAAAGTTCAGAATTCCAACCCACGAGGCCCATTTCCAGCAGCTCCATTTAATTTTGTATCTTCTTTGAGACTTTTGCCTACTCTGGTGCTTGAATATTTTTATAGAGGTGAAGCCTTCCCAGCTTCCTCAAATCACTTGTTAGATAGTTTAGCAACCTTCAGCACTAGACACTTTTGCCATCAGTCTAACTTACATCTCTCCTGGTGGAGTAAAAGACCATTTATTTATTCTTCAGGTAAGATGAGGAGCCATAAACTGCCACTTTCTTATCTCTGACATGAAGGGGCTGGGTTGGCTCATGGTCCCTTTCAACTGTAGATAATGCATGCTTTTCTGCCTCCATCCAGGGTTATTTTGAGGAAAGTTCTTGGCAAACCTTAAAACAGTAAGTAAATGTAAGCTGTTATCATTATGTTTGTTAGTCTTCATTATAGCTTTATATACTTGCAGCTTATCGAGTCACCCCATGGCCATCTCTTCTTCAAGCAAAATAATCTTAAGTCTTTTTAACTCTTCTCTATGGCTCTGATTTGAGAACCTTTTTATTATAATCATTACTCTCAGGCTTTTAGTACTTAGAAATTATTGTCTTGCATGGGTTATTTAAATACCGTATTGCCTTAGTCTTGGCATCCCAGAGAAGCAGAGAGATATGGTGGACAGGGTATTGGCGAGAAGCAAGCATCACCTGGGTGCAAATCTTCCCTCTCATTTATGACCATGGTTTCTCCATCTTTAATGGCTATAAAATACCTGTACTATCTACTTCACAGGATGATTGTGAGGTTTAAACGAGGTCATAGGAACATTGAGTTGGAGATGGAAGGGACTTTAGTGTATATTAAGTCCAACTGTCTCATTTTGCAGATGAGGAAACTGAGGTACAGAAAAGTTAAGCGATAGCTAATAAGTGTCTGAGATGGGAATCGAGCCTGTCTTCCTCAATCCAGTCCAGCGCTGTAACCATTACACCAAGACAATTTATGTAAAGCACTTTACAAACCTGAAAATGCCATAGAAATATCAGCTATCACCATTACCATCATCATCATCATCAACACCAATGACAACATCGTCATCACTACCACCAAGTGGATATTGCGCAGTATAGTGGAAACATCACCAGCTCTGAAGTCAGAAGTCTGGGTTCACATTCTCTCCTCTCCTGCTTTCTGTTTCTGTGACCCTGGAAAAGTCCTTTGACCTCCATGGGCCTGAATTTCCTCATTTATACAATGATAGGAATGGACAAGATGGCCTCTAAGGCTCTTCCAGGTCTAGGTCAGTGAGCTATAAGACTGTAATATCTTTGGGGCCAAGGATCAGAACTTTACTTTTTAGGGGGCTCTCTCATAGCAGCTAGGGGCAGCTGGGTGGCGCAGTGGACCTGGAGTCAGGAAGACTAAGTCAAAATCCAGCCTTAGACACTCACTAGCTGTGTGACCCTGGGCAACTCACTTGACCCTGTTTGCCTCAGTTTCCTCATCTGCAAGAATGAGCTAGAGAAGGAAATAGCAAACCACTCTAGTATCTTTGCCAAGAAAACCCTGAATGGGGTCATGAAGAGTCAGACATGAGAGAAAAAGGACTGAATGAATGAAAACAAACAATAATGAAACCCACAACACAGTGCCTCATATATGCTCTGTTCTCACTCAATATTTGTTGATTTATTGCTTTGTTCCTCGTTCATTTATTTAAGAAGCATCTATTAAGGGCCTTCTAGGCTATAGCTAGTGCTTGGTGAGCTGTTGAGAATGAGAAGACAAAAAAGAATGAGTCCCTGCTTCAAGGAGCTTACATTCTATTGGGAAAGAGGCAACGGAGACAAAGATGAGTGTTTTCATCTTGTTCTCCTGACAATCCCAGATTTTTCCCACTCCTCTGATACCGAGGAGCATGCATATTCAATGACACAATTCTCTATTAAAAGCCTACTTGCATCTGAGTATAGTGGGAGGGTTATTCAGTAAAAAATAACTACTAACTTGTTGGTGAAATGTACAACACAGTCTAAGTTTGTGTTTTGCTAGAGATGAGCACTTAAGTCCTGACTTTTTATCAGAGAGGGGAATGCCCAATCTGGGAGCTATGTCTGGTGATACAGATTAATAATTCCCTTGTATTACATAGCTGCATCAGGCATTATGTAGTTAAGTGATTTGTCCATATTCACACAGATGATATATGTTAGGTATTTTTCCTAATAGGCAGCTAGGTGGCTCACTGGCTAGAGTGCTGGGTCTGGAGTCAGGAAGACTCATGTTCCTGAGTTCAAATCTGGCCTCAGACATGTACTAGCTGTGTGACTCTGGGCAAGTCACCTAACCCTGTTTGCCTCAGTCTCCTCATCTGTCAAATGAGCTGGAGAAAGAAATGGCAACCACTCCAGTATCTTTGCCAAGAAAACCCCAAAAGGGGTCATGAAGAGTTGGAAATGACCGAACACCAACATTTTTTCTAATGTCAGCCTTCTGTCCGGTATGCTAACTGCTGTTCCTTTTTTTCTGCTTAGGCCGTGGCTATCTAAACATGGTAGTGAAAGCTTGTCATGTCCTTTTAAATAGACCCTGGGCAACTCATTGGCTATTTGCATACCGTTTCATGACCACAGATGAACCAATTTCAGAAATGGATCACTAAAAGACTAAGTATTAGGGGGTCAAAAGTTACTACCGACCAGACAGGAAATGAACATATGTGAAGGTAACATCATGATTTGAGAGGGGGAAAAGTGATGTGTGAGTATCTGAGAACTGAAATCCTATTGGGCTTATTTCATAAAAGTAAGTACCTCTCTTAAGAAATGACAGACTGCATCTAGGATGGTATTTATTTTTTCCTGAGTAGCAGCAAATTGTATTTTAGGAGAATCTGCCAAGAGGAGGGAATAAATAGAGGAAGACTTTTCCCATTGCGTATTTTTTCAGAGGAAATCTTATTTTTGTAGTATTTCCTTTCCAACTTCTGGCTTTCTAAAAATCAGTCAGTGGTAATAACCTGAGATGTGACCTTTCTTTCCGGTTTAAAATTCATAAAATAATTAGGTTACGGTTCCTGATGTTGATATTTGCTTTACGGTAATTCATAGCTGATAGTTTAATTGAATTTTCATGTGTCTGAAGCAGATGCTAGAAGCCAACTCCCACACCAGTGCGGAAATGTTAGTCATGCAAATTTAAAATAAAGCATCTCCTTATTGTTCATTCCCACATTTATCTACATTTCCTGCTCCAGCTGATTTAACAATTGACTCATTTAATTACCCACATTGACACCAGTCATAGAATTTATGAATTTAATTAGGAGTGGCCTCTGATAGAGAAATCCACAAAAGTTCAAACCTTGAGTCTAAGACAAATATTCGGATAGGCTTATTGTTTTCTATCAGCAATGGGCAGAGAACAAAATTAGTATTAGTCCTCATTATCCCAAGAGTTCTTGAAATTTTGCATTTTGTACTTCAAGAAAAATATTGTATAGCTCCTTTGATTAATGTCACAGCATGCTGTATGTATTTTTGGTTCAGTGACTTACATCTTTTTGAAAACAGACACATGCATCATAAGGTGTTAAAATAACAGATCCTTGAGTTCCATTACAACATACAAAATGTGGGGGATTCACAGTAATTATAGACAAACTTATAAATAATGGAACAGACTTAATCACATTGACCTTGCTCAATCATGAGCCTCAGAAACTAACAGGGCTTCATTAAACTTTGTCTAATTACCCTTTAATTACATAGAACTTTTTCTAATCCTGCCCAATCATGAGGCCCTGAGTTCTGTGCTGCAGTGTCCATTTTGTTCATTGACTTACCTTGTCTATCAGCTCAATTCCCTGGGTCTTCATCCTTTCCTTGAGGGCAGTCACTTCCCTGGCTTCCTTCCCTCCCTTTGTGTGTATCTCTCACTAAAAGCCAACACATGTCTTCAGACAAGGGATAGTCTGAATTTCTTCTCCTAGGAATTTTGCAGCCACGAGAGACTGCCCATGTGACATAGTTGATTGAGTAGCACGCTTTCTTTCTTCCACCAAAAATAGAACATAGGAAAGTGTGATAGCGATTGCATTAAAATTATCTTTAATCCTTAGGCAGTTTCAGGAACAATATTTTCTAATGTTGGTGAATGACATACTTTCTGAAATAGGAAATCTGGCTGGTACGGGAGCCAACATTACTTACTATACAGGGTTTCTCTTTCCTTTCAAGTACTCCAAATGGAATTTCAGTTGAGAAAAGAATGTGACATTAAAGATGCTGTCTGAAGCTAGCACACACATTCTCTTATTGATAGACGAAATTGAATTGAGTTATATCAGCCTCTGCTCAAAACATGACAGCACTGGGTAAAGCCAGCAAAACCATTGCCTCCATCAGAAGTCAGAAATCTCCAAGACACTTACTGGAGTTCCTGTGTACACACTACCTGCTCAGGATATGAGGTGAAACTAAAAACCTTGCCAAGACTCAGAAAAACTGCAGTTTGTTCCCAGAGCTCAACATACTCCCTGTGGCTGGGGAAGAAGGCAAAGGACACATTAGCATAAAAGACTGTTGCTCAGAAGCTAATGTTTGGTGTTTTTCATTCCCAGGGCTTTGGCAGGAGTAAAGAATGGACACGGATACATTGTTCCGTATTCCCTATGGCTTTGTTGTGAGCTTGTCTTCCTTGGGTGGGTGAGTGGTTGGGGGATGAATTGATAAGTGCCCAGAACCCCATGTTAGCTGCTGCATGAATTATGGGAGCAAGGCTGCCATCAGTTGTGCCTTTTACTACCATGGGTTTGTCTTGTAAATATTGCAGGGTCTTATTCATTGCCACTGAGCAAATGCTTCTGGTTAGCTGAGAAATTCATCAATAAACAAATGGAAAACAAATCAGCTTAGCAATAAAGTTGAAAAATAATCACAGGTTTGTATGGGAAACCTACAAGGTGACTTTACAGTAAGAATGATAGCAAAATTGCCAGGATGTGACTGGAATTTCAGCAACCAATGGCAGGAACAGGACTGTGCAGTAGAATGCCAAATCACAGTGATGTGATAACTGTGTAACAATGCATTTGGACTTGCATAGCTGAGGAGGCTAAGTTTGTTTGTTTTTGAAGGTGAAATGGCAGGGTTGCCTGTCATGTATTGTTTCATACAGTAGAAGAATGAGCATGATATCTTTGTATTACTCTCATATGTTCTGAGAGACCTTCTTGGGTTTTATATCATGTGGTACAACGCACAGGTAAGAGATATCCCATTTAATTCATTCACTGAGTCACTCATTTGAATCTCAAGTGTTATGTCCTATAAACCCTTTCCAGACCTCCCTAGCTGCTAGTGTCTTCTCACCAAAATCATTGTTGTTCAGTTACTTTAATTGTATACTACTCTTCATGACCCCATTTGGGGTTTTCTTGGCAAAGATATTGGAGTGGTTTGCCATTTCCTTCTCTAGCTCATTTTACAGATGAGGAAACTGAGGCACACAAGGTTAAATGATTTGCCCAGGGTCACAGAACTGAGGCCAGAATTGAACTCAGGGAAAATGAGTCTTCCTGACTTTAGCCCCAGCACTCTGTCCACTCTGCCACCCAGCTGCCCCCACCAAAATTATCTTACAATTAATTTATATACATACATATGCTATGTGTATGTGTACACACATATTATATTTACTTATATGTAAATGTATTAGCTCCCAGGCTAGATGTAAACTCCTTGAGGTCAAGGATCTTTTTTTTTGGTCTTTGCATTCCTAATACCTAAGCTATATGCCAGGCCCATAGTTGGTGCTTAATAAAAAATTGTTAATTATTTGATTCAACAAGGGTTTATATTATGTTCAGATAGCAGAGTGTTAAGTGTTGGCGTCTAGTTTAGGCAAGATAATTCCTGCCCTCAGGAAGCTTATGATTTAATGTCAGCACAATCACAGAAAATGGTACAGTACAACATTATCTGGTAAGTCCCCTACAGAGATACAAAACAAAGTGCCATATGAATTCTAAGTGGTGAAAGACATTCCTAATGATGAAAATGGGGAAAGCTTTGTGAAAACCCTGGCAAACATAGCTAGTACTTGTGCCATTACCCGGATTTAGGGGTAGCTTTGTTTGGAAACTTGAGAGGAAAGGTTGGTTATTGCTGTTGATGAATTGTAAGACTAGTCCTAGCCATGTTGTCTTTGCACAGATTTTATTATCAGAGGATCAAGGATCCAAAAGGTAGAGAGAAGAGTGGTAGATTTGGATTTGGTAGACCTGGGTTTGACTAACATCTCTGACATTCATTAGCTGTGTTACTATGAGTGAGTCCCTGTCACTCACTGGGCCTCAGTCTCCTCATTTATAAAATAGAGAGAATAATAAACTATCAGTATTTACACAGGATAGTTGTCGGGGAAGTGTTTCATGTATCTTAAATAAAACATGATATAAATGAGAACTTATTTCAGTAATTAGTCTTTAAAGGATAAGTAGGAATTCTGTATCTGAAGGGGAAAGGGTGGACATTCCAGGCTAAGGAACCGGCTTAAACAAAGATGGTGTGTGTGTGTGTGTGTGTGTGTGTGTGTGTGTGTGTGTGTGTGTGTGTGTGTGTAGGGAGAACAGAGAGTAGTTCGTTTAGAGTGAAGGGGTTAGGGCAGGGGTAGGGAACCTGTGGCCTCTAGGTCTTCAAGTACAGTCTTTTGACTCCAAAAGAGGCCACAAGTGGTCTTGGGGCTGTAGGTTCCTTACCCCTGGATTAGGGTATAAAAGGACTATCTGAAATAAATTTAGGAAGGTAGGGTGGTTTTAGAATTTGAAGGATTTTGAATGATAGGCAAAGGAAAGCTGAGCTTCCCAGTAAGGCAAGATGGAGACACAGATTTTAGAACAGAGAGACACAGCACAGATCTCTGGATAAAGCGGTTTAATCAGGGAGCAGTTTGAAAGAAGGGAATTTAGAAGGGGAAACAAATTGAATGATAAATTTGCTAGGAAGCTGTAATGAGGGTAGTGAGTAGTGAAGGTCTCAGTTAGGGTGGTGGATGTTTGAATAAAGAGGAAGAATAGAAGAGATCTTATGGAGGTGGAATGGCAAGGACTTGAGTTCAATGAAATATAGCAGAAACAATACAGGACAATTAGGAAGAACTGGGTTTGAATTGGACACATTGGACATGTGTCCAATGACCATGGACACATCACTTAATCTTTCTAAGCTTTTATTTTCTTATGTGCAAAATGGAGGGAATAGTACCTGCTGTACTTCCATCAGAGGCCTGTTGCAAGATTGAGATGAGATGACATAAAGAAAGCACTATATAAGTATCAGTTATTATAATCATTGATGGCTAGAGTAATCAAAGGGATGATTTGGTACTATACCGCATCTACTAAAATGTCTTGATTTTGTCAAACAAAGTTTCAGAAAAAAATGTGAAGTAGGTGAAGTTTGTCACCTTTAACCTTGTTGCTTAAAAATAAAACAACCTCCCCCCAAAAAACACCTGCTAAAAACCTTTCTCCATTCCCAACTTTCTTCCTATGGGCCTGCCCTCCCTGGCTCAGTTGGCACATAACAAGTAATCAATGTATGTTAATTGAATGGAATTACTCCCATCCTCATCAGCCAGGTTTCTTGCTGGGGTGCTTCTTTGTCAATGACATTGTAAATTAAAATTTTAAAATGTTGGAGGTGGGAGTGACATCCAATTCAATTCAATTCAGTTTAATTCTATTCAGCATACATTATTTAGTGCCTGCTACACAGAATGCCTTCTACCGAGGCCTCAACTTTCAGAGGCTCTGGCTTCAAGGAGCCTATAGACTAGTTTTGGGGCAGAGATAGGCACATAGGTAGCTTTTAATTTAGAACATGATTAAGTTCACAGGAAAGGGCAGAGGAGCAGCAGAAATTGGAGGAAAGATGACTCTTCACCTGGGGGAGGGGAAATCAGGGAAGGAGGCAGCATCTGATCTGAGACTTGAAGAAAAAGACTATTTCATCAACACAGATAGGGAATGGAATCTATCCCAGTCATAGAGCGGGGAGCTTGCACAAATACATGGAGAAAGGTAGGGGATGGTAAATCACCCAATTTGGCTGGGACATAGAGGAGGTGAAAGGATGTAAAATAAAAGCTGGAATTGTGGGTCAGGGTCATTTTATGAAGCCTTAGTCACTGAATGGGCTCTGCCTCAGTAAAACTGAGACCTGTTAAAGACCTGAGCTTGAAAAGGCCAAGGTCCCACACTGCATCTTGGCCATGTCCAGTCATCCTGATCCATATCTGGTAACTGGACCCAGATGGCTCCTGAGGAGAAAGTGAGGCTGGTGACTTTGTACAGCCCGCCCCCCTCACCTAAATTCAACTCACTGGCATGTCATGGCATCGCCTTTCTGATATCATGGTCCTCTTTGAGAATGAAGAACAAAAAACAACAATAACGAAAAATCTTGCATGCCGGACTGTGCACTTTTGTTTGATTTTATTTAGCACGCAGTGGAGCCATTGAAGCTTTTGGAGTAGAAAGGTGAAGTGAATAAATCTAGGCACTAGGAAACTAGGCAGCTTGATGAAGGGGTACATTGGGGAAGTGATAGATGAAAGTCAAGGAAGCTGGTCAAGTGAGAGGTGATGAGGGCCTAGACTAGAGTGGTGGGAGCTGTGCTCTAATATGGGGAGATGATATATGTGACCCCTCAGAACTATAAAATCATCAGGGGTAAAAGAAGGAATGAAATTAGACAGAGGGCCTCGGAGTAGTTCAATTATGTCTTGATGATCCTAAAAGAAGAATGCAAAGTGGGGAAGAGGACCACACTGAGGAGATGGGCAGGAAAGAGAGAGAAGAATGGGGAAAATTATTTCATATAATTGGGGGTGCACACAGTTGATTGGTTGTTGTCTTTTGTTCTTGAAGAGGACCAAAATGACATCACTATGTTGGGATCAAGGTACAGTGTGTCCAGCTGTGGCTCAGAAGGCTCTGCCACGGGTTGGGCACAAATAGTCCACATGAACATTTGAAATGGAAATGGCTCTGAAGTTGTACATCTCATGCTTCTTTTGGGTGCATACATACAAATAAGGAAGAAGAGGTGGGAGAAATGGGTGACACTTGAACCCCACTCCCATCCAAACTAGTCAAAGGAAGAAAGAATATTCATTCAGATTGAGTACAGTAATAGATTCACTATGTAGGGAAACTGCAGGGAAAGAGGAGAAGGGAAAGGGGGAAAATAAAAGAGAAGGTGGAATAAAGGAGGGATTAGTTCTAAATAAAGCTAATGCTAACTAAAGATGTACAAAAATATTTACATCAGCTCTTTGTATGATGGCAAAGAATTGGAAACTGAGAAGATGCCCACCAATTACAGACTAGCTGAACAAATTATGGTACATAAATGTGATGGAATATTATTGTGCTGTAAGAAATGATAACGGGGATGGTTTCAGAAAAACCTGGGAAGACTTGTATTAAATGATACAGAGTGAAATGAGCAGAATTAGGAGAAAGATGTATACAATGACAATAATACTGTAAAGACAAACAACTTTGAATGATGTAAGAACTCTGATCAATGTAAGGCCAGTCATGCTTCCAGAAGACTCATGATGAGATGTGCTACCCATCTCCTGACAGAGAGGCAAAGGACTCAGAATGCAGGTTGAGACATTTTCTTTGGGTGTGGCCAATGGGGAAATTTGTTTTGCTTTACTGTATGTTTGTAACAGGTTTTTGTTTTTCTTTCTTTTTCAATTGGGAGGGGCAGTTGGAGGGGAATATAGGAGGGAGAGAAGGCAGATTTTTGCTGGTTGAAAAGAAAAGAAATTGAATCACAAATTAGAGTTATATAGTTTATAAATAGTGGAGCCTGAACTAGAACTCAGGGCTCTTGACTCATACTTATCCAGAAAAATATATGCAAGACTGAACATTTTTCCAATTTTTTTTCTTTTTACACATATGGCCCCTAAACTGATACTCTAATCTAGCTCTCTGTGCCTTACTAGGTGACAATTAGCTAATTTGTTAAGGTAATCCATGATTGGTGCTGATTATAGATTAGAGGAGACCTTCATGTCCGTTACTTTTCTACCAAATAATAGATGGTTAAAGATGGATAAAGATACAAATAGTATGTGTATTTTCACAAGTGCTTTCTGAAGATCACATACTTGTCTTTATTGTCTGACCCATGGGAATGACTCTCAAGGCGAGAATTCAAGGCTAGTGCCAATGATGCCATAATGCACCAATGGAGCAGATAGTTTTGAGTGGGCAGGGGCTATGTCCTCTTTGTCTTTGTATCCCTAGTGCCGACTGGCACAGTGCTTGGCATATAGTAAGCACTTAATAAATGCTTCGGAGTTGATTGACTGAGTATGTGCCTGTTTTTTTAAGCTCTCTGAAGGCAGAGACTTTTGGATCTTACCTAAATTTGACATCTCCACTAGCATCTAGCATAAAACCTTGTGCATAACAGATACAATAATTTTTTTTGAATTGAGAGAATAACCTATGGAATCTTTGCATGTGTGTGTGTGTGTGTGTGTGTGTGTGTGTGTGTGTGATTTTTACTTGATTATAGGGTCACGAAGAGTTAGACACAACTGAAAAACAACTAAACGACAAAAAATTTATTCAGGTAGCATTGAATGACAAAGGAAAGGATAGGAGACTACTTTTTTCCTCTTAGTATTATGTCAAGCCAAGAAAGAACATTATCTATGTCTTTAGTCACTGGTCTGGGACAGGTTTTAGGAAGAGACGGTTAGATAAAGATATTACAGATACCTTGAATTTAATTGCATACTCTTTGCTAGAAACATGGGACATCAGGGGAAAAAAAGGCATTTGGTAGTGACATCACAAATTTATACCAGTATCAGTAGATCAATATTATAACCAGACATGTAGGGGCAGCTATGTGGCGCAGTGAGTAGAGCACTGGCTCTGGAGTTAGGAGTTACCTGAGTTCAAATCTGGCCTCAGACACACTAGCTGTGTGACTTTGGGCAAGTCACTTAACTGCAATTGCCCTGCCTTCCCTCCTCAAAAAAAAAAAAAGAGTTATAAAATGTAATCAGACATGTAGAAAATAAGGCCAGTAGACTCTTTTGTCTATACCAATGTGAATGAATGATGGTTAGCCAGTTGGACAAATTTGTGAGGAGTTCCTACAGATTGGAATATATTTAGCGCATACATGTGAGTGTGTATGGAACTTATTATTGAAAAGGAGAGATGAGATAGAAACGCATGCAATCAGCATCACTAAGTTCTTATGAAAGTATGATGTAGAACATTAATTGAGGAGGAAGAATAAATCAAGAATCAAGGTATGGCTTGTCCAACATATAGATACTGTGATTTATTATAGGTTCTAGTCAAATTCAGACTTGGGTAGCATAGTTTAGTGGAAAGAAGACTGGAGTAGAAGCCAAAAGACTTGGGTTGTAATCTTACTTCTGCCTCAAACTGTGTGACCTTGAAAAAATCACTTGTTCCCTTTAAGGCCCAATTTCTTTATCTGCAAAATGAAGAGATTAGTCAAATTCAAATAGAAATGGATCCCTGTGGAATGTATATTGATTTAGAAAACCAGAAATTAATATTACCTATGTTATATTTTTATTTATTTTGTTAAACATATCCTAGTTACATTTGAATCTGATTCAGGCCATACTTGGGAGTTTTGGGGGCCACTTGTGGCTTGTGGCTATGAGTTTGACACCTTTGGGCTACATAATGATGAAGGTCCTTTCTAATTTTAAAATGTTATGATTCTCTGAGGCTAGACTGGCTCCGCATAACAGTGGTTTCATTATTGCCTTTGTAGTGAGGGCTGTCCCCTACACATGTAGTATGAGCTGTCATGTGGCTCAAAAGGAGGCAGAGCAGACATCTCTAGCCTCTTCTCTCCCAAATTTTCTCCAAGGGAGACTTTAATTCCTGCCAGGAGGAGAAGCAGGAGGTTGAGGTCGGAAGCTTGGTTACTCTGTCCTCCTCAGTGAGAGGGAGTATTGGGCTAAAATCCTATCTATCTGTTCCCTTACATATTGATAGTTTCAGGGATATAGTTTCCAGGCAAAATCAAAATTTCTTATTGTTGTTCATTAATGGGGAAAGGAAGACCTGAGCTTTATAACCAAATCTCGCCTTCTTTATACCAGACAATACAGAGTGAAGGAGATCTCCCAATGGGAGCAAGGTAATTCGGCTCTATTAAGACAAAAGTTTTGGCTCTCGTCCAAGGGGAAAATTCCCCACCGTCTCTGGAGTCACAAGCTAGGATAGGGACATGATGGAGACTGCCAGCTCCTTTGGGTTGGCTTCTTGCCAGAATTGTTTTCTGTAGCTATGTGTAGTGGGGTTTGGCATCATCCATCAAATGCCTGAAGCAACTGCAGAGCCTGAGGAAACTTAAAGAAAGCCCCAAAGAAAATGAAGAGACTTGAAGAAAGTCAAGAGACTAGATCCTGAAGAGACCAAACCTCTTCTCTCTCCAGCTCTTATCCACTCCATTCTGCTCCTAAAGCTGGGTACTGATCTCCACCAACGAGGAGAGGTTCCTCATTGGGCTTTGGGACTCAGACTATGCTGTACATGCTATAGACTCACTACGATCCCAGAGACCATCCACTGAGGCAATAAGGTAGAGTGAGAAGAGGACTGGACTGGAATGGTCAGGAGACCATGGCTTGAGTTCCAGCTCTACCATCAGCCAAGTTGATTCACTTCTCTGAGTCCTAATTTTTCATCTTTAAGTTGGAAGGTTGATCTTGACGTTCTCCAAGTCTCCAAACTTTTTTATCTTAAACCCATGTCAATAATTTTCTTGAGTACTTACTCCAATACATATATAATACATACACATATATGTACATGCATTTAATTTGATGTATACTGTTGTACATTATAAAACATATACAAGCACAGGGATTGGACCAGTGATATCATTTGTGTAAGGAATTCAGACGAGAAAGCTCCCTCAAACAATGCAAGTCAATAGCTTCTTTGCAATGTATGGTCTTAGAGCACTGAGATTAAGTGACTTGACCAGAGTCACACATTCAGTATTTATCAGAAGCATGACTCTAACTCAAGTCTTCCCAGCTTTGAAGAAAGCATTCTAACCACTCAGTCATACCATTCCTCTCTACAACAACAACAAAACCCAGATATTTTAAATGATAGAATAACAATAAAGGAAATATTTTAAAAATTATCTTCAATTTCATTTTGTATATTAATAGTATAGAAATTCTTTTTGTTCTGTGTTAAAAAGCAAGAGCGATGTGATTGAATATGCTTCATTACTTTTTAAAATCTTGGACTAAGACTTTGTGACACAATGATGAGATCTGAATCGAGGTTTAATTTATTTTAATACTTGCTTTTAGTGGTTTGTCACTGCTGAAATAGGAAGGCTTTATAGACTATAATTGCCAGAACCTACAAAATGCTATTTTAATTAATAGGTAAGATTAATAGGTAAAGAGGTATTGTTTTACATACTCAGAAGTTTTCCTTTATAACTCTGCAAAAACTTGAAACTCAAAAAAGTCCTTAGTTCCTAGAAGAGTTATTTTCTACAAGAGACTTTCTTGAACTCTCCCAGTTGTTAGTGCCTGTCTCCAACCTTCTCACACCTTGTCATTTTGTTTTGCATTTATTTTATATGCCTTTACTTATTCGTGTGCTCATTGTCCCCACTTCCACTAGAATATAAAAATTTCAGGGGTAGGCATTGCTTTGTTTTGGCCTTCATAGACAGAGTGCCTGTCATATACTAGGTACCTAACAAATATCTGTTGAATTGAATTAAATTATCTATTTTTGTACATTGTTATCATGCATGACCCTTACTTCTATCGGGATATAAGTGGCTATGAGCACCATGGAGCATAGATTTAGAATTTTAAGGTAACTTCAGTCTGCACTCTGGTCCAGTCTCCTCATTTTACAGATGAGGAACTGGAGCCCAGAAGGGTTATGTGAAGTGCCTAAGGTCACACAGATAGAAATGTCAGAAGCAGGAGTTGAATCCAGGTCTAGTTTGGAGAGGCTACATGGCACAGTGGATGGAGTGCTGAGTCTGGAGTCAGGAAGACCTGAGTTCAAATCTGGCCTCTGACATTATTAGCTGTGTGACTCTGGGTAAGTCACTTAACCCTGTTTACCTCAGCTTCCTCCTCTGTAAGATGAGCTGGAGAAGGAAGCGGCAAACTACTCCAGTGTCTTTGCCAGGAACACCCAAAATGGGGTCACAATGAGTCAGAAACAAGTGAACAATAGCAACTTCTGGCACCAAATCCAGATCCTTCCTATGCCCTCTTTACAAACGACAGTTCTGTGATAGATCACAGCAAAGCACCAAGCAAAAGAAGCAAAACCACCATCACAGTACTCCATGACGATTTCTATTTCCTGAATGTTTACACCTGCTCGCTCACCAATGTCAATTGTTATTCCGCTGTCATTCGCCGGTCCCTAAACATCCCCCTTTAGTGACAGAAAACAGCTGCATTTGTAGCCGCCCTATGATTCACTCTTGGTTATAAAAACCACCAGGACTAACTTTCTAAGCAAGTAAAGTTCATTCGAGTGGGTGGAATGGAGTAAAGAGAAAGGGAAGAAGGAAAAGGGAAGAAGCAACTAAGGGGAAGGAAGGAGGGACCAGAAAAAATCAAGATGTCATTTTCCAGTTCACCTTTAGAATTTTCACTTGTTCTTCCTTCTCCCTTCAAATAAAACAGTTTCTTACCATTGTACTACTATAAATCAACCCTTGTCTTTACTTCCTTGTAGTGGCTGTTTGGACGTAAGCACATGGAGCAGCACAGAGGGCTGACCCGGTGCAGTCCAGTCCCGCTCATCCTGGCCCTGGTTGATCTAACACTGGTTCCAGTATTGCATAGTGGGTGGGGCACTGGGCTTGGGTTCAAATCCTGCCTTATTCAGTGATTAGTTGTATGATCCTGGACAAGTCAGTTAACCTTTACATTCTTCAGTTTCCTCATCTGCGAAATGGGAAATGGAGACGGACTTAAAGGGCTGTAAGGTTCCTCCCAGCCTTCAATTTACGATCCTATGACCCTACCTAGTCCTACGGTGCTAGGGAGGCAGGGGTGGGAATGGGGAACAGAAGAGAGAGTAGGGTTCTGAGTATGCTGTCCAAAGCAAGGGCCAGCTAGGGGGCAAGTAGGAACCATTTTTTTTTCTCCTGCTTTTTAAGTAAGAGAGTAAGACTTATTTACTTGAACCATCCAGAGCAGCTCACTTCTCAGTTGGTTAGGGCATTCAGTTATAAAACAAGGCTTTTACTGTATATCGGATTTTATTTATAACCCAAACTTGCTTTAGCTTCTGAGAATGCCAGGTCCCATTGTGAGCTCCCAAGGAATCATAATGTATTTTACTTCTCCCAGTTTTAACATGACAATTAGCCTCCTGACATGTGGACCAGGTGAGGGTGCCAGTGTCATCAGTTCATATGTTAAATATTAGGAAAGCTTAAGTTATTTTTTAAATGAAATAAATACAAATAAAAGTTCAAATATTTTCTTTCTGGACCTCACAGACCTTCTTAAGTATTCTCCCCCACCTCTGAGTACTTGTACTCCATTTTGGGGACCACTGCTCCTGGGGGGAATGGGAATAAACATTTATTTTTTATTTATTTTTTATTTTTAGTTTACAACACTCAGTTCCACAAGTTTTTGAGCTCCAAATTTTCTCTCCCTCCCTCTCTTCCCCCTTCCCCAACCAAGACGGCATGTAATCTGATAAAATTCTACATATACTGTCCCATTAAACTTATTTACATAATAGTCCAGTTGTGAAGAAGAATTATAAACAATGGAATGAATCATAAGAAAGAAGAAACAAAACCAAAAAAGAAGGAAAAAAAAGAGAGACTGAATAGTTCACCTCCATCTGCATTTAGACTCCATAATTCTTTCTCTGGATGTGCACAGCTTTTTCCATCATGAGTCTTTTGGAACTGTCTTTGAACCTTGCACTTGTAAGAGGAGCCAAGTCTATCAAAGTTAGTCCTTAAGGATACTGCGTGTCTGTAATCATGTATAATGTTCTCCTGGATGCTTCCCTCACTCAGCATTGGTTCATATAAGTCTTTCCAGGTTGTAATGAAGTCCGTATCTTCCCCATTTCTTATTGCACAATAGTATTCCATTGCATTCATATACTACAATTTATTTAGCCATTCCCTAATTGGTGGGCATCCCATTGATTTCCAATTCTTTGCTACCACAAAAAAAGCTACTATAAATATTTTTGTACATACAGGTGCTTTTCCCACTTATGTGATCTCTTTGGGATACAGTCCTAGAAGTGGTATTGCTGGATCAAAGGGTATGCACATTTTTATAGCCCTTTGGGCATATTTCCAAATTGCTCTCCAGAATGGCTGGATCAGTTCACAAGTCCACCAGCAATGTAACAATGTTCCAATTTTCCCACACCCTCTCCAGAATTTATGATTTTCCTGTTTTGTCATGTTAGCCAATCTGACAGGAGAGCTGTGGTACTTAAGAGTTGTTTTGATTTGCATTTCTCTAATCAATAGTGATTTAGAACATTGTTTCATATGCTTATGGATATCTTTGATTTCTTCCTCTGAAAACTTCTTGTTCATATCCTTTGACCATTTCTCAATTGGGGAATGACTTGTATTCCTATAAATTTGACTCAGTTCCCTGTATATTTTAGATATGAAGCCATTATCAGAGACACTGATTGTAAAGATTTTCTCCCAGTTTTCTGCTTCCCTCCTAATCTTTGTTGCATTGGCTTTGTTTGTACAAAAACTTTTCAATTTAACATACTCAAAATTATCCATTTTGTATTTTGTAATGCTCTCTATCTCTTGTTTGGTCATGAATTCAGCACCTACTATGTGACAGGTACTGTGCTAGGTACTTTAGGAATATTAGTTACTTTGATAGAGAGTATTATTATCCCTATTTTACAGTTGAGGAAACTAAGGTAGACAAAGGTTAGGTGACTTGCCCAAGGTCATACAGCCAGGAAAGGTCTGAGACCCTATTTAAACAATTCCTTATTGAATAGGATAGATTTAGAGCAGGAAGACATTTTTTTAAAAATATAGTTTATTTTTTCCCAAATTACATGTTAAAACAATTTTAGCATTTTTAAAAAATATTTTGAGTTCCAAATTCTAACCCTCCTTCCCTCTCTCCTTCTCCTCTCCCCTCTCAGAGATGATAAGCAATCAGATCTAGATTATACATATGCAATCATGTAAAACATTTCCACATTAGTCATTTTGTGCCAAAAGCCTTGAATAAAAGAAAAAAGATGACAGGAAGGAAGTGAAGAACAGCATGCTTCAGTCTGTATTCAAGTGATATGTCTTTTTCTTGAGGCAGATAGTATGCTTTATCATTAGTCCTTTGGGATAAGACATTATTCCTTAGATAGAACCATCTATAGGCTTATCTAATGAAATTGCCCATTGAACTTCCCAAAAGACTGGAAGAACAGAAAAACTAGACTTTGATCAGGTACAGCAGTCATCTGGGAGTCATCAGCTCTTGGGAGAAAGAGAAGCAAAAGAGGGAGAGATGACATCTGGATGGTGAAAGCTTGCTTCTGACACTCTAGTCATTTCTGTGATGAGATTCTAATAGTAAGGTTGTATCTCTGGGTAAGAGCATCCTCATGAAAAAAAGAAGTGGCTAGGCAGGAGAGACTGCAGGCATGGCCAGAGCAGCTGGCAGTCAGGAAAAGTAGCAAGTGACAGACTTATAAAGGAAATCAGCATCTGAATTCAACCGGCCAGAGTCTATTCTCGAGGAGAAATCATTGGCAGGGCAAGTCTTTGCTGGTTTCCAAGCTCTGTTCTCATTGGATATTGATTCTGTAAAAGGTTCTGAATGAGAAAATTGATGCCAGGGATTTGCTAACTCTAGCACCGGGGACATTTGTTAACTCCCAAACTGGGGCTGTTTGCTAATACCAGCACGAGGACTGTTTGCTTGATTGCAGGGGGAAAAGCTGACTCTAAACATCCAAGTTCCATATGGCTTTAGGACATGACTATAAACTGGTTAAGGGCTGCTAAGGTCCAGGAGGAACCATGGGCATGTAGTTCACACAATAATTGTACTGAAGTAAATGGTTTTTTTATTCCTTTTATTTCTTTGGTCATGAGTAAAGACTAGGTAAAGTTAGACTACATTGGTGCCACCAATTCCATTTTTCCATGCTTACACATTTAGGTTCATTACAAGCAACTGGAAAGGAAGATAGTGGAATTTTCCCAGTGAGTAGGGGCTCAAGCCAAGACTTTAATTGGCTAAATCCATGCCATAGACTAATGAAACAAGCTCTACCATGCTCAAGAAGGATGAAGCTAGGCAAAAGAGGTAGCAGTAATCTCAGCACTATAGTGTAGCCTCCGATACAATTTCTTTCCCTCACCTCCCAATGTTGGGTAGAGCACATAGGACTGCTCAATGCCTGGTTCTTATCAAATAGAATCAGACTAGCAATGTCACTCACCTTTCTTCCCTCCCCTTTCCTCCTTCCCTTTAAAATTGTAAATGAGGAAGTGAAAGTCTTTTTGGTCAAAATTGTATCACTTGTTTTTTACTAACTTGGCTGAAACATCTGAAAGTATTAAGAATTCAAAATTTTCTATCTCTTTTTCCTCCATGGAACTCAAGGGATAATGACAGCTGGATCTTTCAGAAGAGTAATGGTTAGACTGCAGTTTGTCTGAAAAGTATCTAGGGGTTTTAATGAACTGCATATTCACTATGAATCAATAGTATGATGTGGCAGGCAAAAAAACTAGTGCAATATTGGGATCCATTAAGAGAAACATGATTTCCACGAATAAGGAGGTGATGATCCCTCAATAGTCTTCAGTGGTCAGACCAGGCCAGGGGTCTTGTGTTTATTCTTGGGAGCCATGGTTTAGGAAGGAAATCAATAGCCTGGAGGGTATCCAGGTGAGGACAACCAGACTGAAGAGCCTAGAGTTCATGTTATATGTGGATTGTTGAGTCAGAAGAAGGGAAAGCTAGGGGTACCATGATCAGTTTCTTCTAGTACTCAGAATGCTGTCACATGGAAGAGAGATTAGATTTGTTTTCTTTGGCTCCAGAGGGTAGATCAGTGGGTGGAAGTTGCAAAGAGGTATATTTAGGTATAAGATCAGGAAAAACTTCCTAATATTAGAGCTATTAAGACATAAAATAAGATATCTTTTTTTGGAGGGGGGAAGGCAGGGCAATTGGGGTTAAGTGACTTGCCCAAGGTCATAGAGTTAGTGTATCAAATATCTGCACGCAGGTCCTCCTGACTCCAGAGCCTGTGATCCACTCACTGCACCATCTAGCTGCCCTGAAATAAGATATCTTGGCAAGGAATGAATTCCCTCTCACTGGACATCTTCAAGCAAAGGTTGGATAATTACCTGTTTGTTTTAAACTGGAGGGTTACTTGTGTTATAGTGGAGATCCTTTCTGGACTCGCTGGTTACAGGGGACCCTTTTAACTTGGAAATGCTAGAATTCCTGTTTATTCCAAAAGGAATCTAGAGCATATACCATAGCAAGTGTGTATAGCAAATCTTTATGATAGGGAAACCTGTCCAGCAGGGGATAAAATTCAGTCCAATAGTTAGACCCCCCCAGCTGAAGACTCAAGATTTTTTTTCATGATTGGAAAAAAAGGAAACCTTTATGTGTCTTGTTTCTCACACGATAGACAAATTGTTGTTCAGTCATTTCAGTTGTGTTGGACTCTTCATGACCCCTTTTGAGGTTTTCTTGTTAAAGATACTAGAGTGATTTGCCATTTCCTTCTCTAGCTCACTTTACAGATGAGAAAACTGAGGCAAACAGGGTTAAATTCCTTGCCCAGGGTCACACAGCTAGTAAGTATCTGAGGCTGGATTTGAACTCAGGAATATGAGTCTTCCTGACTCCAGGCCTGGAGCTCTATCCACTGTGCTACCTAGCTGCCATAATGGATAATAAATGAATGCCACATGTACCAAAGGAGTTGTAGATTTAGACCTGGAAGGTACTTTAAGGGTCATTGAGTTCAGCCTCTTCATTTTCCAGATGAAGGTACCATGAAGTTAAAGGAGTTACACAAACAGTGAGTATCTATTGGGGATTTGAATTCAATCCTCCATAACTCTATACCCATCACCCTCTCTCTTACTCCATAGCTGCCTAAGGGCTCTGATTTGCAATGTGGGACTCTTGTCTGAGCCTGATCATTTCATAGCAATTGCCTGTTGTCATGCTCTCTATTGCAACTATAAAGACTTGCTTAAAAATTGCATATTAAAAAGAAAGTAACAGCAAAAATCTGTTATTAGATAAAAAAAGAAAATAAGAATCTTGTCTGTCCATATTGAATGGTGATTGATGTTTGGCAACTGGATCCCGGATACCATGCTATGTCCCAATTAAAAAGAAAAGGGGCCTGGAAATCTTACTTGTGCACAGGGAATAAACCTAGCTTTGAGTCCTACGGTGTCACATTTCTTCCATATGACCCACTTCACGCTACTTCATTATTTTAGCTATATGACCCCCAGCAAGCCATTAAGTTTTAGTTTCCTCATCTTTAAAATAAGGATAATAATAGCATCTATCATATGAAATTGTTATGAGGCTCAAACAACAACAGTCAAGCAATAAGCATTTATTAAACACTTACTGTATACCAGAACATGCTAGGAAATGGTCAAATGATAAAATGTATGGAAAGTGCTTCCCAAATTGTAAGGCACTATATAAATGTGACCTCTTATTATCATTAGCATCAAAATTGTCATCATCATTTTATCATTTGAGAGAACAACCATTTGAATTTGAAATTCCTGTTTTCCCACAGAAACCCTCAGATTCTCAGATCTCCAGGCAATAGACAAAAGTCTGGAACTCTATGGCTAACCCAGGATTACAGCAATGGTATATAGCAGGTACCAGTGTCTCCTCATTTTTTACCACCCTCTGTTCTAATTGCTAACTTAGAATAATCTATAACCTCAGCTGGTTCAACACAATGGCTAATTTGTGATGAGTTGCTTGGTATGGTGTCTATTGTACTGTTAGTGTTCAAGCTGGGGAAATGGATAATCACAATAATAAAACTCTTTCAGAATTCATGTGAATCTTGAAAGAGTTGAATTCCTAAGCCCAACTACCAAGGATCTTTCTCCTCTTCTTTCCTTTTGAACTTTCCTCCAGATTAGTGAGGTTAGATTAGCTGATAGGTTGCAACCTTTCCCACCTGAAATGAATCTTTTAAATGGCCTACTATTGAAATTCCTCCAAGGCCCCAAAAATGGTCACTCACATCAGACACAATAGAGTATTCATGGATTTTGTTTCCCAATCCATGAAAGTTGGGGGAAAAATCTTTCTGATACCATCATTCTTTTAGCTTTAATTTCTCATTAGAGAGATTTTCCCAAAAGTCTGTTAGCTTTCAATAGACTGACATCTTGTGAATACAAGCTATTGTCCCACAAAAGTGTCTGTTCCTGTAAGAAAACATGAGGCACGGATGCCTTTGTCCTGTTGGTTCACTTTAGATAAGTTCATTGTCTCATGGAAGCCTTTTATCATGGTCGTTTTATCTTGTATCAGTAGAATGGCAGAGCAGTTGGACTTTTTACTAGAGCCCATTTGCTTATAGAGAGCTGTCTTCTGGCTCTGGTACAGTTTGAGTTCTCTCCCAGTTACCAAGACCAGGTTGTGTGAGGAATTCAGAAGACATCACCTCTTCCTGAATATCAGGCCACAGGGCTTGAACTCCCTACTCAAGAAAAAATCGTTCTAACTCTAAAAACAATGCAAAATTGACAATGAATTTGCATCACCATTAAGCTGCAGTGATTTTTTTTTAAACAGAGCCTCTGTAAAGCTATTGAAAATATTGAAAAACAGGGCTAGAAAAACTCAGAAGCATCTGGCAAGATACATATTTCCTACCAGTCAGTTTTGAGAGTGCTAAAAGCTTTTTCAGGCATCGATGAAGAAGGAAACTTTTTGGTGATTTTAAAAATTGGATTTAAGTCAGAAACTATCTAATGAAATATTCTGAATTGAGCATGTAAAATGGTCAAGTAGTTTGTGGGGATGGGAAGAGGTGGGGAGAGGAGAGAAGAATAAAGGAAGGAAGAGAGCGAAGGAAGGAGGAAGTGAAAGAAAGGAAGGAAGAGAGAAAAGAGGGAAGAAGAAGGAAGGAGGGAAGGAAGGGAAGAGTGGAAGAAAGGAGGGAGGGAAGAAAGGAAAGGAAGAAAGAGAGGGAAAGAAGGGAAAGGAAAGGGAAGAGGAGGAAAGGAGGGAAGGAAGGAAGAAAGGAAGGGCAGAAAGAAGAGAAGGAGGGGAGAAGAGAAGAGAGAAGAGAGGACAGGTGTTTCAACAATCCAGCTAACAGCTTCTGTGGGAGTGTAAGATCCACCAACAGCCAGCATCCAGAAAGCTGCCAGCATGCTGCAAAAGCACAGATTCTTTTGATCTGCTTTGATAAGGAAATCAAGGTTAAAGGGGTTGACAAGCTTACTTTAATTCAGCATACAAATATCATTCACTTACTTCGGGGGAAAAAGCCAGAACCCTGAACTTCAGAGCAAATTACAAACAAATTATAAACATCAACAGACAGACAAATACAGATTCATAGTTACCAACATCTAGGTTCAGCCCGGGAGCTCAGAACAAGGGCTGGCCCAGAGTCACGTGCGCCACCTCTGCTGTGGGAAAGAGCTCCAAAGAAGAAAAAGGTCAACCCCTGGTTTTATATCTTTTTTTAGCATCAAGAATGAGTCACACATGCGACTCACCCACATGACCTAAAATCGTCACAAAGAGGTGACTTAAACCCACGTGGTCTAAGAGCCTCTGATGTCCCAAACCTATCACTCAAACTCATTTGTAAACTAGGCCATCCCCTGAATTAGCCCCACCTTGGGCCCCACCTTAGTTACCACTTAGTTACACCCACATAGGTTTGGTTAACACCTAATAGGGGTTAGAGCCTGGGGCTTAGCACTTAGTAAGACTCAGTGAAATACACTGAATTACTCAAAGCAAACAAAAGCCAAACTCTTCAAGGGCACTTGTTGAACTGAGTGCTAAGGAGCCCATTTTGCTTACTAACACAGCAGGACCAAGCAAAAGAGCTGAATAGGAGTAAGATGAGGAGGTGAAGAGATGAAGAGAGGGCAATGTATAGGTGTTTGCTTTGTATAAATTTTCTCTATTTGGGCTTCACCACAGTTCAAATCCCAAAGATGAGGTTTTCAGATAGAAATTTACCTATCTGAATCTCTTTGAGGGCAAGGGGTGATTATCGGGGAGCAGAATGAGGAACCATAGGTTTTTATTTTTATTTCTTTTTGTTTTTTGTTAGATGGAAAGGAGCCTTCTGAGTAGGTTAGAGTCAGCCACCTACAAGGGTTATCAAGCAGAACTTTTGCCCCCAGATATCAACCTATTTTGTAACATAGAATTGTGAATCTAGAGTTGGATAGGTATCTCAGAGGCCATCTAGCGCAACTTCCTAATTTACAGATGTGGAAACTGAGACCCAGGAAAGTAAGGTAACTTGCCTAAGGTCACACATTTAAGGTAGTAAAAACATCAGTGATAAGATTTGAATGCAGATCCTCAGACTCTAGAATTGGTGTTATTTTTCTACTCTGCCATGCAAAATTATAAATTCATTCCTTTGTATTTTGACTCTTCTTTGGCTGTCCCTTATTAAAATGTGGATACCCTCGGGAAGGATCATACCTTGAGCTGTTATCAGCTATCGTCTGGAGTAAGACATAGAGAAGATATACCTGCTGGAGGTTCAGGAGCAGGAAGGGGGCATTGAGAGGAGAGGTCACAGGGCATCAAAAACAAGCCATCAGTGCCACCATTTTGTCTGTCTCTGACTGTAAGAGTTTCTGCAGGGTTGATTGATTGACTAGCTGACCTCTTGGAATTCCACCCTGCTCTATGGTTCTCTGATTCCACAGCTGCAGAAAACCAGTTTCTCAACTAAATGCCAACAATAATCAGCATTTTTTTAAAAAGTGTGAGACTGAAAAACAGCAGGGCTTTGTCCTGTGTGCAGATGTGCTACTGACCCACTGATTCTCTTCCATGTTTCTGGTGCAATGAAAAAAATTAGTCAGCAGTATCGATGGACATTTATAGAGGAATTCTTCTTGTACAGGATACATTACTGACCGACTTTAGCTCATCTACATCCTAGCACTCCAAGTCACATAACTGTTGTTGTTACAAGGATTCACAAGGGGGAGGGAAGGGAAGGCCCTAGAAAGGAAAGCATCTTCTTTTGGGTCTGGGGCTAAAATCAAAATTAGTTTCTGAATTCCTGAACCTGAACGGCTTCACTGAACATTGTACCTTTGGTCTTACTGTCACACTTCCAGCTACTTAAGTTAGAAAAGAAATTCTAGTTTCTCCTTATAGGCTAGTCATTTACTCTTTAATTATATAGCAGTTCTGCTTTCAAGTTGATGGTGACATTTGTCACACTGGGACAATGACTTCCACGTTTACATGAGGAACCCGAAAGTCTGGCAAGTTGCCCCCATGGCACTGAATCTCTCTCTGCCTTTGGGCTACAGCCTAAGATTCTGTAGTTAATTAAATATGGTCTCTTCTCTGCTTCTTACCAGGTCATTACTCTGGCATCCATAGTTTCTATCCATTTAGCTAGGGGTGTCCTAGATGTACACAGATGGACTAGCAGACACTTTCATTAATTACTGGTTTGCCAGAAAGGTTGCTAGCCTATTAACAGTTTTACTGGTTTGGTTTTACTTGGTAACATTTTCCTCCTTACATTTTATTATTTCCTCCTGACCCTTGCCAAACCACCCCTAGCTGGGGGTATAAGTTTAAAATTTGGGACTCCATAATCCATTTGGCAAACAAGGGGCCTTCTTCCAGTCTACCCTTCTCTAGAAATTAATGCCTCCTTAAGGGACATTAAGAGGCTCATCCTTGTGTGCGCCCCAAGAACTACAGTGGTCATTTCAAGGATAATGATACTTTATTCTTCCATCCATTCCAATAACCAACAGTCAAAAATATGTGAAGCTAGATACATGTCAAAACTCGATATACGATCATCTTTGTTAGGCATCCTCATTTCTTTTACTATTACCATCTTTGTCCCAGTTTACTAAATCACTTTTGGAGCTATCTCCTTTCTTGTCATCTTACCATGAATCCTGTTGTTTTTCCTTTGAAATCTTTCTAAGATTGTCCCCCACAATGTGCCTCATTCCTACCACCATCAGCCTTACCTCATACTTGTTATATCTTGGCAGTCTGCTAGATAGTTTTCATAATTCTAGTTGGCACATAGTTGATAGAGTACTGGACTTGGAGACAGGAAGATCTGAATTCAAGTGCTGCCTTAGACATTCATTAATTTTGTGACCCCTGGGCAAGTCATTAATGTCTCTGGGCTTCAATTTCCTCATCTGTAAAATGTGGATGTTGGAGTCTGTGGCCTTCAAGGTTGCTTCCAGATTTAGATCTAAGATACTATGATCTCTTTTCTAATCCATCTTATATAATACCACCCGATTCAGCTTTCTAAAACAACCCTTTTATCATGTAATTCCAATTCTTAAGGAGCTATAATAACTACACTGACTGTTAGCTCTAGTGTGAATCTAAGTTTTTCAGCTCAAAATCCAAAGATCTCCACTGACCTATCAACCAGGCTTTCATCATCAGGGGTGACCTAGATGTACACACTTGCTCTTAGCTTTTCATCTTGAACTATACGGAAAGGTGTTACTCTTGCCCTGTTGCCATACTCTGCTCCTTGGCTCAGCTGAAGATACTGTATTTTATCTTGATTATAGCTCAAGGGATGTAGAGGTCATTCAGTCTATTCTTCTCCTTTTACAGATGAAGAAAGTGAGGTCCAGAGGAAAAAAAATGCTCCATCTTCCAACTCAGAGCATTTTTACTGGCTGTTCCTCATTCTTCCTTCCTCATCTCTTCCTCCAAGCTTCCCTGGCTTCCTGCAAGTCTCAGCTAAAATATCACCTTCTCCAAAATGTCTTTCCTAGTTTTGCTTATTCTTAGTATAA
>CM053622.1:684881688-684909927 GCA_028646595.1 Phalanger gymnotis | reverse complement strand
TCTCCGCATTCCTCCAATTTAACATAGCTAATCTGAACCAGATCTTTCTCCTAGCTATCCCCATGCAAGAAAAACATGCTGGATACCATACAGAGTAAGCCTTAGGGGCCAAGAGCAGATGGAAAAGAGGATGTCAACAGGTAAAGCTAAATTAAAGACACCTAGACACTGTTCCCTATACTTATGATCTGTCTCTCTATCCCTAACACTATTTGGAACTTAAACATATCAACTCTGGAACTCCCCTCTTGAGGCTTCTGCTACCCTGGTTGGTGAGTATCTCCCATGGCCCATCATATCTAGGTCATCTTTGGCCATGCTTCAATTTTCTCCTTGACCCTATTACCAGCCACATTGTCACCACACAAAATGCAATCAACACCACATCTCTTCCCCCTTCTCCCCTCCTTCCATTTCTGGAACCATAATCAAATCAGTTCCACCATTACTACTGAAAAAGAAGGAGTGAACAAAATCAAGTAAGTGCTTACTATATGCCAGGCACTGTGCTAAGCACTGAGAATACAAGTGTGAGCAGAAAAAAGACAGTTCCTGCCCTCAAGGAGTTTATATTCTAATGGAGAAAAACAATACATTAAAGGAAGCTGAAAATCTGAAGAGAGGGCAAGGAGGCAAAAGCACCCCTTTTGAGGGTCCATCTAATCAGAAAAAGGAGCCATGGTGCAGAGGGTACTTTCATAGCATAATTCCAGGGCTAGAGTAAGCTTTCAGGATGAAAAGGTTTCTGAGGCACAGTAGAGAAAGTATGGAGTGCAGCCTGGAAAAGAATGAGAAAAGATGTGTCTATTTAATCCTATATGTCTCAACTCACCACATATGTAACTTTTCAAAGCCAAATACTCCTCCCAGACCACTATTATCATGTATGCATTGTCACTAATCTAATAGAATATAAGCTCTTTGAGGGCAGGGATTGCTTTTACTTCTGGATTTTTCTCTAATACTTGGCCCAGAACTTGGCACCAAATAAGCCTTAATAAATGCTCTTTCTTTCCATCTTTCTTTCTTTCTTCCTTTCTTTCTTTCTTTCTTTTCCTTTCTTTTTCTTTCTTTTTTCTTCCTTCCTTCCTTTCTTCCTTCCTCCCTCCCTCCCTTTCTTTCATTCATTTATTCATCCCTTTCTCGATTAGAGGCAGTTAGATATCGTAGTGGATAGAGTGCTGGGCTCAGAGGCAGAAAGACCTGAGTTCAGATTTGGCCTTCAACTCTCTGCAACCTTGGTCAAGTCACTTACCCTGTTTGCCTCAGTTTCCTCATCTGTAAAATGAGCTGGAGAAGGAAATGATAAATCATTCCTGTATCCTTGCCAAGAAAACCCCAAATGGGGTCGCAAAGAGTAGAACAACAAAAGTTGACTAAAATGGCAACAACAAAATCCTTGATCATTAGCTGTAATGCTTTTCCTAGCTCTCCTAACTCGGACCTCCAGTGTTCCTTACCACGACTGAGAAAGTTGACTTTCATCTCTTGTGGTCTTGACTTATTTTCCTATTTGTTACCTATCTCTCACCTTTCACCCTGAATTCTGATCTCCATGTTTCATACTAGCTAACCTTGCTTCCTGATTCTTTCCCTTAGTTGAGAGTTTAGCTTGGTATTCAAGTTTAACCTATAACCCAGCTGGGATTAACTGGAACGATGTGGTTCTCTAGTAAGTGAGCCACTAGTCATTTATTAAGCTCTTACTGCGTTCCAGACGTTGTGTTAATTACTGAGAACACAAAGGCAAAAAACACACTCCCTGCCATCAAGAAAATTACATTCTAATTAGGAAAATAGCATGTAAATAACTAGGTACCTACAAGATTATAGAAAGTCAATGGAAGACAATCTAAAAAGGAGATTCACTTGGAGCTGGAGAACCAGGAAAGGCCTCCTCCAAAAGTTGGGTTTTAAAGGATGTCAGGGGAACTAAGAGATAGAGGGGTAGAGACAGAGCATTTCAGGCACAAAGAATAATTAACACAAAGGAGTAGAACCTGGAGATGGAAGCACTAGTAAGTCATTTTATCTGGATCACAGGGTGCGTAGAGGAGAATAAAGTATAAAAAGCCTAAAAAAGATAGTAAGCAAAAAGATTTTCAGGCAAGAAAATGCATGGCACCTGGCACAGAGCTGAGCACATAGTAGGCACTTCAATAAGTCCTGGTTAATCAACTGACTGATGGGGAGTGAATTTCACAGTAAAAGTATATGCTATATGACAATGAGGATTTGAAACTGAAACACTGCTTCAGGAAAAGGATTAAATGAACTAAACTAATTTTAATGGTAATTCTTTAATAATGGTGGCTGCATGTTAACAAGAGAGGTGTATCACTGGCTTTTGTTAAACATTCCTCTCCTTATGATATGAGCTGTTCTATTTTTAAGTAGCTAATATTAACATTCACTGAACACCAGCAGCCAGTTAGAAACTGTATAGAGCATAGATATACTCAACTGTCTCCATGCCATATTAATCAACAGTTGACTAATTAAGTAGAAAGCACACAATCTGAATGAAATAAACAGTATATAAAAATAGTTAACAGTGGAAATAGGGAAAGAGGCTGGGTAAAGAGGGACTGAGTAACTTTAAGATACTATATCTCCGATTATTTCAAGCTCATTCATTCTAGCTTATTACTGAGAGATTCCCATCCTCTCTTCTTGGTGCCCAAAGCACAAAGTCCGCAATTTGGGGACTTGATGCCACATGAAATATGCCCATGTGCCTGAAGAATAAATACTAGGCCAAGAATCAGCAAGGCTATCTCCCCTCGCTGATGCCGCAGAACAATAAATTAGCAATGAGCTAATAAAATACAATACATGAAAATATAATACATGAAAGATTAACTATGTATACAATAATGAGCCACAGGTTAACAGGGATGAGAAAACCATAAGATGCAGCCTCTGAGTTCAAGGAGCATACAGCCTAGTCGGAGGGAAAATAAATCCCAGTAAGTAAAATTAGAGCAAGAGGTCTTGACCTTTGTTGTATGGCATAGACCCAGTGGCAGCTTGGTTAAACTGTGGACATAGAAGAATGTTTGTTTGTTTTTAAATTATTGAAGGGAAATTTCAGTTAAAAGTTATTGGAAATAAAAGGGCATTTTTTCCAATCTAAGTTCATAGATTCCCCTGGAAAAAAAAGATGTTGTACATATTGGAATCCAAGGGTACTTAACCTGGAGTTCACAGAACACCCCGCCCCCCAAGATAAATTTCAATTCTAATTGGTGAAGACTATAAAGAGAAGATTTCAGAAAAAGTGTCTTTTTAAGCCTGCTCACAAATCTGTCCATCTAGAAACTACTAAAGCAAACAACAATTCCAGGACCAAAGGGAAATCATTGCAAAGTTAAGGAATGGAAACATTTTGGGGCTGTTTTCATTTAAATACCTCTCAAGAGCTTCTAGTACACCTGATGCACATCAGGGTAAGTACGTATTTGGAAGAACAGAAAATACCTATGCAAAAAGCCTGGCCTCTAAATTGTGATTGAGGTGAAAAATGCAGGGAAAAAAAGAGGAAAACCAGGCTATTATTGTTTGAATCAAAGTCAATGCCCTCATTATGTGAAACAAGTGGAAGAGGAAAACAGCTATCTTTTAGGGATTCTGTGCTGGGAAATATGATGCTCGATGAAGTAAAAGTTTGATTGAACCACTCCTACATGGAGTGTGGTGTAGTGGACAGAGCGTTGTACCTGGGGTCAAGAGATCATGGCTCTGCCCCTGCCTCTGCCACTAACTGAGTGTCCTTGGGAAAGTCATTTTGCCTCCTTGAGCCTCAGTTTCTTCATCTCTAAAATGGGCACAATAATGTATGCACTGTCAACCTCACAGCACTGCCATGAAATTCTATAAAGAACATTCAATTCAGCAAACACTTATTAAGCATTCACTGTGAACAAGGCACCATGTATGCTATAGGAGGTGATTTGATGATTTTGTCCACAAGAGTCTTAGACCCCGATCCTTCATTACTGCACAGAGGTGACTCTGTGTCCGTAAAGACAATCTCTGGTGGGTTCTAACAAACTGGAAAAGTCCTCAAGAGTGGGCCCAATGCATCTGCTCTCCAAGGACAGAAGGAATGGGATACAATGGAAAGAATGCTGAATTTGGAGTCAGAGGACGCCTCGGCCTCTGCCACTTGATACCTGTCGCCCAGAGGTCTGCAACGTCCAAGGAGAGGAGCCACTGTTACTTATTGTAGGCAAAGGAAGATCAGGACAAGTTCTCATAGCTTTTTTATATTGACCTCTTTGTACTTAACTCACTGCCTTTTGTATCACAGTTACTTGGATGTATGTCCTTCCTTGCTTTCAGACTGCACGTGACTCAGCAGTAGGGTCCATATTATAACTATCTGCCTGTCCTCTGTACCATCATAGAGTGCTATAAATATACATAACAAATATTTGGTACTTAATAAACATTAAGTACTTAATAAATGCTTGTTAGATTAAAACATAATCTTTGTCCAATGAAAAGTTAGTTGAAGGAACTGAACCATATCTGTATTTTTAGTTGATTCTTTTGTTTTGTTTTTTGGAGGGGGGAAGGCAGGGCAATTGGGGTTAAGTGACTTGCCCAAGGTCACACAGCTAGTAAGCAAGTATCTGAGGCCAGATTTGAAGTCAGGTCCTCCTGACTCCAGGGCCAGTGCTGTACTCACTGTGCCACCTAGCTGCCCTCAACCATATCCATATTAACACTCCCACTTCCCAACTGTGGTTATTAAAGGCCTACCTATCTTTTAAATGCCTTCTTCTCCATGAAGTCTTCCCTAATCTTCCCCCTCTTCCAATCAGTAAAAATCCTATCTCCCCTTAGAGATTGCAAAGTATTTGATTCTCAATACTCTTATTCACCTATCATCTATCCTTCTCTAAGGGATTAAATTATCTGTGCCTGTGCCACACTCCAGAGGCAACTAGATGGTTCAGTGGATAGAGCACTGGGCCTGGAGTCAGGAAGACCTGAAACCAAATACAGCCTCAGACAATTACTAGCTGTGTGACCTTGGACGAGTCACTTAACCTCTGTTTGCCTAGGTGGCAGCTAGGTGGCTCCACAGATGAAGTGTAAGGCCTAGAGTAAGAAAGACCTGAATTCAAACTCAGACACTTACTAGCTGCGTAACCCCAGGCAAGACACTTAACCTCTGTTTACCTTAATCTACTAGAGAAGGAAATGACCAACCACTCTCGTATCTTTGTCAAGAAAACCCCATGGACAGTATGGTCTATGAGCTCACTACAAGTCAGACACAACTGAACACAACGCCACATTCCATTGCTGGTTTGTGAGTTCCATGATGACAGACATTGCGTCTTACATATGTTTACATCTCTCCAGGTGCTCAGCATATGAGGCATTCAATGTACTTTGTGTTGAAGCTAAAGAGGTTTAGGCAGTCCAGGTAGAGGAAAGAGCTATGATTCAGAACATTTCATGTGCCCAGGGAAAGCTTCACAAATCCTTGCACTTAAGCAATTAAATAATCAATCAACGAATAATTACTAAGCACCTATTCCATTCCAGGAACCACGTTGTGCATTAGGATGCAAAGGCAAAAACGAAATCATTGCTCTCTTGAAGGAGCTATAAGAATAAATGACATGTACAGATAAAATGTGTCCTCAAATAAATTTTTTGAGACAAATTCAGTTTGGAGGAGTGGAGGAGATGGCCAGAGATGCCCGATTCCAGAAAGACCGTTCTATATGTAAAAAGGAAAGCTTACTTGGGGTGCAGCAGGTAAGCAGAAGAAATAAGTCCCCTGGTAAATTCCTCATTCAAATAATTATTTTTTGCTAAGTTCTATTGGTTCTCCACTAATGAAAGCACATAAGTGTTGTCAGAACCCTGGGGGAAAAGCATCTGTGGTCTCACCTGTTGAAAGATTATTGTAGGAAACGGCCTAAGAAAAGTAAGAGTTATGTGGAAAAAATGAAATGTAGCATTAAGTATATTAGGAGTAGTATAAAATAAGGCTAAAAAAGTAGAGTGATGGTATATTAGTGGTAGATTAAAATGGCAGGTTAATGAGATTAGATTGTGTTTGGAAGTCGCCATTAAAGAGCTTTGAGAAGAAAAGTAATGTGGTCAGTTCTGTATGCAAAGAACATTAGTCAAGCAGTAGTGTGATAGATGAGATACAGGAAGATTAAGTAGAAGGTTGTCACAATCGGCTGGATATTAATGAGAACCTGTTCTAGGGTGGTGGAAGCAGAAATAGAAAGAAAAGAATCATAGCTTTAGCGCTAGAAATGACCCTAGAGTGATCCAATGTCTTTTTATAGACAAAAAAGCTGAAGCTTAGAGAGGGTAAGTCACTTGCCCAGAATCACAGAGCAACTAAATGTCTGAAGCAGAGCTCAAAACTAAGTCTTCTTGACTCCAGGTCCAGTGCTTTCTCAGTCACACCAGCATAAGAGACATTAAGGGTGTAAAACAAACAAAGCTTGGTGACTGATAAAATAGAGGGAGGGGCAGCAAGGAAAAGATAAAAGAATGTACACTTTCTACACTTTGCATCTTTTATGATTTTGTTAATTCTTTTTTTCTGGAATGCCTTTAAATTCCTGTATATCTTTTAAAGCCTGTTAGATTGCAAATTCCTTGAGGGCAGGGACTGCCTTTTGCCTTTTTTTTTTTTTGTATCCCCAATGATTAGCACAGTGTCTGGCATAGTGCCTGGCATATAGTAGGTACTTAATAAATGGGGCAGCTGGGTGGTGCAGTGGGTAGAGTGCAGGGCCTGAAGTCAGGGGACTCATCTTCCTGAGTTCAAATCTGGCCTTGGATACTTATTAGCTGTGTGACCCCAGACAAGTCACTTCACCCTGTTTGCCTCAGTTTCCTTATCTGTAAAATGAACTGGAGAAGGAGATGGCAAACCACTCCAGCGTCTTTGCCAAGAAAACCCCAAATGGAGTCACAAAGAGTCAGACATGAGTGGAAAACGAGTGAACACAAATGCTTATTCATTAATTGATTAAAGCCCAATTCCCTTTTTAACCTTCTGGAATTTTCTGTCATTCATGCTGTAATGGGATTTCATAGGCCTCTATGTTTCACAAGACATTTGTTCAATTTCCTTTGTCTCATCTTTATTTGAAGGTTTATAATCTTTTTAAGGTTTAAGTACTTCCTTTTTCCATTTTAGTATACTCTAATTTATCTCCTTTTGCTCTAAGTTGTTAATTGGTTATTTTTCCTCTTGAAATCCTTGGTGGTTTTAGTTGCTATCATCATCATCATTATCATTATTATTATTAATTATTATTATATTTTGTCCTTTCACTTGTTTTCAGACTTCTTGCTCTTTAGTGATGCATGTACCTGAAGGTCTGGACTGCAATACTGTCTCAGTCTCCTCTCACATTAAAGAAATTATTTTTCACTGGCCTTAGTCTCTCCCAAAAGTAGCTTCTGGACATAACAGGATTGGCTCCAGATGCATTTCAGTCTCCTTCAGGCTCAGCACATGGCACATTGGCTCTCTATATCAGTTCTGCCTGTTTACTCTCTGGATGTGTTGAATTAATATCTGCCACATTTTTCAAGATTGAGGATGGTGTGGTGTTTGCTTGGGCTGCCTCCGAAGCCCTGTGTTTTCCTGACATAAGGGGAAGAGAGAAGCCTGTTTTCTCCCATTTCCTCTATTTTTGCCTTTCTTCCTCACGTGGCTGGGCAGAGACATTGTCTGCCACTTGCACTTGTTGCAATGGGGTGGACCATCAGCAGAGTTTCTGAAATAGGAAGAGAATCCCCATATAGGTTTAAAACACAAGCCAGTGGGTGAATTTGTATAACTTGGTGAAGTATGGTGATTGGTGGAGGAGGGATGCTGAGCGAGCACCTTTTCAAATCATAAAGCTGTCACTTGTTCACTTTCTTGTTTTCTTGTTCTTTGAATTCAGCTGTAATTGTTCATCTCTGGAACAAACTTCCTCTTAGGGAATTTTTTTTAAGAACTAGTGGAACTGGTAAAAAATATCTAGCCTGTTCTTTTGTTGATGATATGACACAAAGTTAACAAAGCCCTGTACAAATACTAAAGGCAGTTAGATGGCTCAGTGGGTAGAGCACTCAGTCTGGAGTCAGGAAGACCTGAGTTCAACTCCAGCCTCATACACTGACTAGCTGTGTGACCCTTGGCAGGTCCTTTAACCTCTGTTTACCTTAATCCATTGGAGAAGGAACTGGAAAACCACTCCAGTATCTTTGCCAAGAAAAACCCATGGACAGTATTGACGTGCTATGGTCCATGGGGTTATGAAGTCAGGCATGATTGAATGATTGAACAATAAGAATACAAATACTACCTCCTCTGAACCCCAACTCCCATTCAGAAATTATCTTCGCCCCCTTGGATCTTACAAAGTGCTATTTTTTCCTCTCTTAAATATTTAACTTTTATAGTTTGGTTTTGTAGTCATTTGGGTATTTATTTTTAGGTTTCTTCGATCATGAGCTCTTCAGCAGTGCAATGTCTCATCTAAATTTCATACATCTTGTAAATCCTAACTTAGCACTGTATACATGGAAAAATGCTTAACAAATGTTGCTGTTCAGTCTTTTCAGTAGTGTCCAACTCTTCATGTTGCTCTTTGGGGTTTTCATAGCAAAGATACTAGAGTAGTTTGCCATCTCCTTCTCCAGTCTCTAGTGAATTAATGCATATAGAGGTTAAGTGACTTGCAAAGGGCCACACAGCTAGTCAGTAGCTGAGGCCAGATTTGAACTGAGGTCTTCCTGATTCGAGGCCCAGTGTTCTATCCACTAAGCAATCGAGCTGCCCCATAAATAATTTTCATTGTTCAGTGATATCAGTCATGTCTGACTCTGCATGACCCTTTTTGAGGTTTTCTTGGTGAAGATTATTCCTGATTCCAAGGCTAGTGCTCTATGCACAGTGCCACCTAGATGCCCAGTACCACCTGCCTGCCCAGTGGTACCTAGATACCCAGTGCAAATGTCAGTTGAATTGAATTCAAGTACCAAAAATGAAGCCAAGGTTTCAAACATGAGTACCCATGAGTAGTGATTCCCTTGGTCGAAATCAGAAAGTTGAAAGGACAGATGGATTTTAGGAAAAAAAAATTAACAAGGTTGGTTTGAACTTGAGGTGCCATCCAAACCATCAATTTGCATTGGGAATAGTTACTAAAGTCATAGGGCAGCTAGGTAGCACAGTTGATAGAGTGCCAGACCTGAAGTCAGGAAGATCTGAGTTCAAATCAAGCCTCAGGTACTTGCTATGTGACTCTAGGCAAGACGCTTAACCCCTATTGGCCTCAGTTCCTTATCTGTAAAATGGGGACATACTGGGGAATGATATGACAAAACACACCAGTATCTTTGCCAAGAAAACCCCATGGACAAAGTCCAACTGTGAAATGTCTATGTTCTTAAGGCTCCTCTCTTACCCTGGACCTACTTCACTTATGGGGGAACCACCATTGCTGCTACATAGTTGTCCCTTTCCCTCACATTCTGTTCTTTATAATGACAAGGACAGCCAAGGACAAAGACAGTCTGGACTACAGTGGGAACCCTACCAAGATTATTGAAAGCAATGGCTACCTATTACAGTAGAACAAGCATCATTTTCCCCGCTGAAACCCCATCCTCCAACCAGGCACTAGCAGGAACTGGAAATGAAAGAGGCAGAGGTATTTGAAGACCTACATTCATCCTCTGCAATTCCCAAAAGTGGCAGGAAATGTCTCTATCCTTACCTTGGTATACTTATTCCTACCCTGGCACCTAGTTACAAGCAGGGCCACCACTATTTGCTGCAGCAATCAATAAACATTTATTAAATACCAACTATGTACCAGGCACTGTACTAAGTGCTTGGGATATAAAAAGAGACAAAAGACAGTCTCTTTCCTCAAGGAGCTAACAATCTAATGGGGGAGATAACATAGGGACAAATATACACAAAGCAAGCTATGTACAGAATAAGTAGCAAATAATTAACAGAGAAAAGGCGATGGAATTAAGAGGGGTGTCCTGTAGAAGGTGAGATTTTAGCTGGGACTTAAAGGAAGACAGAGAGGTCAGCTGTCAGAGAGAGGAGACAGATTTCCAAGAATGGGCGATAGCCAGAGAAAGTATCTGGAGCCAAGAGATGCAGTACCTTGTTCATGGAACAGAAAGGCAGCCAGTGTCGCTGAATTAAGGAGTATGTGGGAAGGAGTAAGGTTTAAGAAGACTAGAAAGCAAGAAGGAGAGTAGAAGGCTAAGCTATGAAGGGTTTTGAATGCCAAACAGAGCATTTCGTATTTGATCCCGGAGGCAAGAGGAAGCCACAGTCACTCGTACAAAACACAGAAAAGGCTTGCGCCTTTATTCCAGTAATCTCACAGTCCTTCTTCAGCCAACTTACTCTGGCTTTCCTGCCGTCAGCTGTGCCCTCTGAAAATTCTTCCTGATGGGGTCAGCTTTCATGTCCCAAGCACTTCCCTTTAAAGCATTTCTTTGGTCACGTATCCAGCCTGACCTCTCGCATGAGCTTCAGGCTCCTATTTCCAATCACCTACATAACTTCCACTTAGCTGTCCTGCCATCGCTTCAAATCCTCCAAAAGCGAATTGATCACTCTAGCCCCTCCCCTCCCTGAGCCCTAGCTACTCTCTCTAAAAATCCTTATTTCTGTTGATTCGACCAGCCATCCTGGCTAAATCCTGGATTGTCCCAATGTCATCCTCGGCTTTCATCCTCTACATCCTGTCAGTCAGCAACTCCTAGCAGTGCTTCTATCACGCTGCCTCTCAAGTTACCCTTTCCTCTTGTCATTCCCACCATTGCCACTCCTTAATCCAGACTTTATGATCTTTAGCCATAGCCTCCTAACCAATGTCTCTGACTCAGTCTCCTCCCATCTCATTCCATTCTACATGTTAGGGTTATAGTGATCTTTCTAAAGGTCTAGCATTAAGGGCATTTCCCCTGCCACCAAAATCTTGTACTGTTTATAGAATCAAGTGCAACTTCACCACTCTGGCATTCAAGATCACTAAAAGCAATTAATATGACCCAAGAGAAGAACTTTCCTGGGGGGAAAAATAAACATGATCTAAGTCATGACCAAAGAGAACAAACCAGACACTATCAATGAATCAATCGAATAGTCAAGAAGCATTTATTAAGTACTTACTGAGCTAGAGACTGAGGTTACACATTCAAAGAAGGAAATAATCCCTTTTTAAAAGGAGCTTTTATTCAAATGGGAGAGATAAATGCACATAAAAAGTATACATCATAAATATAAAGAGAATTAATATAAAAAGCTAAACAAAAGGTAGTTTGGGAAGGAAGGCACTGGTGGTGGGGAGGAAGGTGTTAAGGGAAGGCTTCATGTAGAAGATAAGAATTTTCAAAGGGAGACAGTCTCTCCACTCAAGGAGCTCACACCTTAGAGGAGACAACATAGAAATGCAAGCTCACTGGTGACTTGAATGGAGAGGTCCAGAAATCCTAAGGGTTCTGAAGCAGTACAGAGGGTGAGGACCAAGGGTCCTGAGAGTACATGTTCAGGGTAGAAGACGGTACCTGAAATATTATAAATGGCAGAGCCCAGAAGACTTTGGATAGAGGGTAGGGAAGATGATGTACTGTTGAGGATAATAGTTTCAAAGCTGGTAGAAGGTATATGCCCAATGGAGTGCAGCTCCATTCTGATGGGCATTTCTATACTTACCCATAAGCATAGCTTTCTTTGGAAGAGTTTTCTATTGGTTAGTTTACTAAACCGTTTTTAGTTTCCTTTGGATCTGCAGAAGCTCCAAGTACCAATCTTGCCACTGCGAGGGCCTTTGAAGACAGCCCTGAATCTGACCAAAGGAAAATAGCCCATCACCATCTCAGTAAGTTTCAAATGTCATTGTCATCTGCTTTAACAACCACACCACAGACCCTTTGCTGCTCAGGTGCCAACTGTCTCTAAAAATGCCTTCGAACAAGGGTTATTCTATAATCTGGAATATATATAGCAATGCATTATAGAATGGGAGCAGGTATTTATAGCAATACATTTCTGTGCACTGTGCTATTCACTGCAACAAAGAAAAAATACCGACTCTGATGAATGTGTAAGAGCCTGGAAATAAAATACAATTCAGGAGTGACAACAAGGTGAGACATCAGGAAACACTGTTGCACGATGAGGAGGTAGTTTTGGAGAATGTGAGGAGAATGTGAGTAGAGTTCAAACACTCACAGCTTGAGTTTAAGCTAAAATATGGGAATAGCCAAAAAAAAAAAAAAAAAGCAAGTCAGAGGGGCTGGAAGAAGAGAGGAAAATTGTAAGGTTTGAAAACAGGGGTGGTTAAATAAATGATCTGGCTTCCCATGAACCAGGAATGGGCAGAGATTCAGTTTAATCAGAATTTATCAAGCAGTTGTATGCTAAGCCGCATGAAGGAACACAAAAGTATGAGACCATCCTTGCCTGAGGAGCCTACAATGTTATGGGAGAGGGGGGACAGCAAAGAGGGAGGTGGAAAAGAGTAATACAAGGTATGACTGTTTAGGCGTGAAAATATGTGGTACAGTGTGTTGTGGTTTGTTTCCCAATTAGAGTATAAGCTCCTTGATAGGGACTGTCTCCCTGTATCCCCAATCAATACAGTGATTGGCACGTGGTTAGCACTTAACAAATGCTTTTTCATTCATTCTCAAAAGAGCCACCTTTGATAGCAAGCAGCAACACTGTGGTATTCTTGCCCCAAAAGTGCCCTTATGAGGGACCAGCCTTAAGTGAAATCGTTAAGTAATCCTCGCCCTCCTATTTTTCCTGTGTATTCACGCTCTTTTCTACCCTGGCAATTTTCTTTCCCATCCAAGGTATTCAGTGTACTGGTGTTGTTTCTGTCTCTAGATGCCTGTCAAGGTAGAAAGTAATCAAATAAACTAATTTATGTTAAGACGTATTCACTAATCTTCCGCTATATTCCTACTCCTATGGCTCATTGTGGAGTGAAGAAGACCCTGAGTTCTCCAGGTTCATATCCACAGAGTGAAGGCACCAAAAGAGCCACAGATGAAAAGACTTGAATATGAGACTAACAACAAAATGTCATGTCTGGCAACTGAGGGACAGCCTTGCCAAGTTTGAAGATGCTCATCCTTAGATGGGCCATTGTTGTCATTCAGTAGGTCTGCCTCTTCATGACCCTGTGGGCTATACCGCTCCTGGGGTTTTCCTGGCAAAAGTATAGGAGTAGTTTGCCATTTCCTTCTCTAGTGGATTAAGACAGAGGTTAAGTGACTTGCCCAGAGTCACAAGCTAGTAGGTAGGTGTCTGAAGCCAGATTCAAGCTCAGGTCTTCCTGAATCCAGGCCCAGTGCTCTATCCACTGACCCATCTAGCTGCCTCTAGATGGTCCATAAGCCGATGCAATTTTTAGCCCTAACAAGTTTCAAAGATTACTGACCAAGAGGAGCTGTTTTCCATCTAGGCAGAAAGAGAAGTAATGCCCACACTGACAAAGTCATAGCTCCTTTTAGTGTGAAAATATTGAAGTAGTGCAATATTAGACCAATGTATTATCCCTCCTGAAAATTTACATTTTAAATAGAAAATTTGGACTAGGATCTCTGTCAGAAAGAACTACAACAGAAGTAGAGCTGTATGTTATACTTGGAAGAGGCTCCCCTGGGAGGCTTCAGCTCTGCTGGGACTGTGGAGACCAGCGGAGGTGAGGCAGAGGCAGGTTTTGGGGGCACTTCTAACTGTGATTGCAATTACCCAAGGTATTTGGGAGGGCAAGACAGCAGAAACAGAGCTGGTGTGTTTTTTATCAAACCAGCCTGCATGCAGTGTTAAATAGAGAGAGTATGTTGGCAAGATGGAAAATACAGAGGCCCGCTGAGGTTTGGAAATGTATGACAGCAGTGTGTCCAGCATTAAGGCTTCAGGATTTTTTCCCACCTAGTTTCTTCCTTGTGGCGAGTGGTGAGTGTCTTGGGGTATCTGTGTAAGTGTGGGATCACGTGCTTGCCTTGCTCCAAGGCATGCAACAGAAAAGAGAAAACTGAAGTATGAGGAAACTTTGCTCCAGATTCAGTCCATAGCTGCCTGTCTCTCCTTCCTTATTCCCAAGAGGGAGTGCCTGGCAGCAGCCACAGTGATGACTCTTTAATCCAAAGAATGACTTACTAAGGGTGGCATTTCAGGCACTGTGGCATATGGCAAGAGGACAGGGATAGTTATGCCAGGTGGGCCTTCCTGGATAGCTCTAAAATCTCCAGGGAGATAGGTACCTCTTCAGTCCATATGCAAAACTGGGCCTATCTCTTTGCTTATGTTGTTTATATATAACACAGAAGTAGCCTCAGGACTAGGACATTTGAAACTAGCCTCTAGTCATAAGAGAACTCTATTCAGATCACATCAGGACTGTCAGTTTTCTATGACTCAGTTTCCCTAACTACAAAATGGGGATTGTGTCAAAGATTTAGATGGTGGTCCCTAAAGAAGAATGAATTATTATTATTTAACTACTAATAGATTCATCTGAAAATGTTAGCTTTCCCTTGATGTTTAAAATACCCAGCCAATAATAACGAGATGTGATGTGACAACGAAAACTCTCCAATTTAGCAAGATTCATTTTGCAAAATCATTGTGGAGCATCTGAATTGCTGCCTAGCTGAGTAGAGCAACATCTGGCAAACAAGCAGTGATATATTATAATGTGTTTAGTGCCATATGGCAATGCGTCTTCAATGTCACCTGCAGGTTGAAATGAAAACCCACGTTATTGCTATCCCAGGAAAACACAAGAAAAATCAGGAGAGATGCTTAAATATATATGGCATGAGTACTAAGAAAATGTGGTTAAAATATGAAAACAAATGTTGAAATAGCAACAAGTTACAACAAAGCCATAGTGATGAACAAATTTAAAGCCTTTAATTACCCTAAAACCCAGCAACCCAAGGATCCATCCATTTTACCATAAGTATGAATATCGCTGGCCCATTAAAATTTCCTAACAAACTGTTGTGACAGTCACCTATAATTGCCCACCTTGAGATGTGAAGTAGAAAACCCAAGGGCATTGAATAAAATATATACATAGAGAGGAAACTAGGTTTTTGTGCATAATCCTAGGAAATGCCAAGGATCATATATTCCATCTCTACATGGGGTTATTGTTCTTTGAGCTATGTTCATTTCCTCCAGCATCAGTTAGTACAGGGCTTTCCAATCTTCTCTGAATTTTTCAGTCTTCTCTGTAGATTTGAAAGGATTACAGGAAATTCCCTAAGGGCAGGTAGTACTTTCCATTTTGCCTGTATATTCCCAGGACCTGGCACAAGGTACTTAATAAATGCATATCTCAATGTAGAGCTAGTTGGAACCTCAGAGACCAACTCAGCCAACCCTTTAATTTTACAGATGAGGAAACCGAAGCTCAAGAGGTTTAGTAATTTGCCCAAGGTCATACAGTTACTAAATGTCAGCTCCTCTGTCTCCAAACCTAGCCCTCTTTCTGCTCCTGCACCACTGGATCACATTGGATTGAATTCTGCATTTGTTTTCTCCTGGAACAGTTTGAAGTCAGTCTAATCTTCATTTAATGAAGTTCACCTCCTAGTAAGTTCAGCGAGTTCCTTCAAAGTCCAATTCCTCACGGATTTATAGTCTTGAAAACCTCTTTTCATAAAAATTCCTTGGATTATTTATCAGTGATGATTTATGTCTAGCCTGTTTATTTTCTTTTCTTATCAAAAGAGAATATTCTATTATCTTTTATCCATTGAATCTTCATTTTCTTCTAACTCCAAGTGATTTATGTTACCTATTTTGTTTTGGGTGAGGATGAAAGCTTTTATAGCTCAAACATGTGTTCATAGTATGGTTATTTACACAGACAAAGTATATTATATCATTTAGTTATAACTTAGTCTTCTTATTCCAGAACAGGTCTGTTCCAGAACAGGTTATCTAATTGGGAACATCCCTGGACAGAAGTCAAGAGCCCTAGAGACCTGGTTCTGCCACCATTTTGCTGTGTGACCTTGGGCTTGCCAATTCAACTCTCTAACACTCAGTTTCCATATCTCTAAATTCAAAGCACTCGACTTCACAAACTCTCAAGTTCCTTTTAGATCTAACATTGTCTATGGCCTAAGATTTGTCCTCCTAGCTTAATTTTCTGACTAGACTCCATTTGTCCTTCTGCTTAAATTAATAAACATTTGTGATGGTAGAGTTTGGGAGGGACCATTTAAACTACAAGAAGCAGTTTGGGGGAAAAGGGCCAGAGTTAAAATTTGGCCTTAGACATTAACTGTATGACCCTGGGCAAGTCACTTGACCTCTGTCTGCCTCAGTTCCATTAGCTGTAAAATGGGGACAATAATAGCATCTATCTCATAGGGTTGTTGTGAAGATCAAATAAGAAAATATTTGTAAAACATTTATCAAAAGAAAAAAGTCTACATTCCCTACTATGTGCCTGGCACATAGCAGGCACTATATAAGTGCTTATTCCTTTTCCTTCTTTCTCCTCCTACTCTAGAAAGCTAAAGTGCTTTTCCTATTCTCTAGGGTTACCCAGCTAGTGAACACCAGCCAGGATTCAAACTCAGGTCTCCTGATTCTCCATCCAGCCCCTTACTACTACATTCCACTGCCATATCTTCATAGTCCCGGGTCCAACCAGGACTTTTTCTGGAATAGTAAGTGTTTAATGAATTCTTCTTGATTAATTTATTGCCCAATTTGCCTGGAGGAAACATGGAACTTACAGGGCCAGCACACCTATGCAAGCAAATGAATGGTTCTTCCCATGCACATACAAAGTCATCCCATACATGCATCTTTCCATCAGGCACCCCCCTCTTGGAAAACTGGAAGTACTTATTATCCAAAGTATATCATAAAACAACACATCGCCTGACTACTAAAGCTCTTCATTATTTAAAAATGTTACTAATCAAACAAATGAATACACGTGTACACTGGGTGATGAGGAAAGTGTTTTATCTGTTGGCAAACAAATTAAGGTCTTACTCATTTATTTGAGTTTCCTTCCTCTGGGCCGAAGATGTAAAAACAAGCCAACGTGCTCCTTTTTGAAAAGACTGCTTGGCTGCTTGCTTTTATGTCCACAAATAAACAGACTGTGTAGCAGAAAGGTTACTTTAAAATGCATTACCCTCCAGAGTAGGCAGCCATCAGGGTCTCTCAGGGTCTCTCTGGTTTGCCATTTTTATTCAAAAAATGTACGGAGCAACCACTACCATGCTGAGGACAGAAGAATCACACAATAGGGGATTGCTACCCCCTAATCACCACTTAATTTTCATTTTAGTTCTTACAAAATGAGTGCAAAAAATGAAAATGAAGTAACAGCTGGAGGGTAAAGTCCACAGCTCTGTGATTCTCAATGTCTGGTTCAGCTCTTCAAGAATAGAGGCAAATTCCCCACGACAGTGCAGGCCTCCAGTCCACTCCAGGCCTCTTGACTCAGGGCCTCTGTATACTCAGAGCTAGAGCTTACAGAGGGGTGAAAAGAGCTGACCTTTCTATGTAAGAAAGGCACCCTAACCCTAACTGACAGATTCAACAGGTCCCCAACCACTAGCCACCAAGTAACTAAGCATTTTAGTGGGTTCAGAGGACCTCAATTCAAATTCTAACTCTGATAGACACTACAGAAAGATTTTCTATAGTTCATTTAACCACTCAGACTCTTCATTTGGAAGAAGAGGGAGGGCCTAAGATATTTAGGTCTTAGGTACCTTTTTAAGGTAGATTCCCCCCTTTTGATAAATTCATTTTTTAAGAAAGCATCTATACAGAAAAAATGAAAGGTTCTCAATCAAATTAGTATAAATTGTTTTGTGCAATGCCTAACAGAGAGACTCAAATGGAGAAGCATTTACCAAGTGTTTTCTGACCATATCGATTATGTTGACATTGATAGAAGCATCATGTTGACAGTGATAGAAGCAATCCCAATATATAATTATTAAAAACTAAAAGAAAACACCTAAAGATTTTTTTTAAGTGCTTAATAGGGTGGCACAGAAGATAGACTGAGAAACCTGGAGTTAAGAAGACCTGAGTTCAAATCCAGTTACACTTACTAGCAGTCACACTTATGACCCTAGACAAATCACTTAACCCTTCTCTGATTCTGTTTCCTCATCTGTAAGACAAAGATAATAATAGCACCTGTTTCCCAGGGTCGCTGTTAGTATAAAAAGAGATAATATTTGTAAAGCACTTTGTAAACGTTGAATAACTACATAAATGCTAATTATTATTATTACCAATAATAATTTTAATAAAATACTACTGATAATAATTTACAGAGCAAGACCCGATTACTTGGCCAGCCTATTTGTCATGAAACTAATGAAACATTAATATATATTTGTACATATATTACACACACATATATATGTGTGTATATATGCTTATGTACATGTATGTATGTTTTGTTTTATTTCATTTTTACTCAATGGCTATCATAAATACAACCATGGACAGCCAATCTGGATGGTTCAGGACAAAAACATTCATTGTTTCTTCATGTTTTTTTTATTTGAGCTGGAAAGATACAGGAATCAATTCAATTGAATTTCTCAAGCAGCTCATTTCATCTATGTGGACACAAGATTATTGTCTAAGTCTGGTTATGGCTGAGATGAGGAAGTTGCTGGTTTAGGAAGCCAAGTGAAGGGGAGCAAGGAGCTGTACTCTACAAGCAGAAAGCTATTCCCCACCTAAGCCAATAACAAATGAACTCCGTCACTTTTCACCTAGTTTTACAGAAAAACTTTGGCCCTACTCCGAAGGCTCTAGTTATCTGTCAAATACTCACAGGTTGATAGAACCCTAAACTATTCTGCAAAACCATTTTTTCCTTCAGTTTATGAAAGTAAGATTGATTTCAGAGAAACTTGATTCTTCAATTTCCTTTATTTTGCTTTTTGTGTTTTATTTTATTTGCTTTCCCTTAAGAAAGAGCTGTTTGGTAATCGAGAAGCAATTGAACCTATTTAGATGTCTTTTAAAACCTTTTTTTTCCCTTTTAGGAAGGAAGTTATTTTTATAACAGGAAGGGGGAAGGAGAGGATTGGCAAAGAGGTCTGAATTGAGATTAGTATGCCCTTCATTCTGACTTAATATTACAGTTATAGAAATATATGCATATATGTATATAAATATATTTTTGTATGTATGCACATGCACATATATACATATATTTGTATGTGTGCATATATATACATATATAATATATATATATACATATTTGTTGTTCATTCATTTCAGTCGTGTCCAGCTCTTCAAGACCCCTTTTGAGGTTTTCTTGGCTAAGATACTATAGTGGTTTGCTATTTCCTTCTCCAGCTCATTTTACAAATGCGGGAACTGAAGCAAACAGGGTTAAGTGACTTGCCCAAGGTCACATAGCTAGTAAGTGTCTGAGGCCAGATTTGCACTCAGGAAGATGTTTTCCTGACTCCAGGCCCAGAACTTTACCTACTGTGCCACCTAACTGCTCTTAACACATAATAGGCTCTTAACAAATGCTCATAGATTAGTTGATTATATCATAAAGATTTAATTTAAGATAATATTTAATATCATATGATGAGTAAGTATCTGAGGCTGGATTTGAACTCATATCTTCCTGATTTCAGAGAAACTTGATTCTTCATTTTGCTTTACTTAGCTTTTTGTGTTTTATTTTATTCATTTTCCCTTAAGAAAGAGCAGTTTGGCAATCAAGAAACCATTAAACCTATTTAGATGTCTTTTAAAACTTTTTTTTTTTCTCCTTTTAGAAAGGAAGTCATTTCCATAACAGGAAGGGTAGGATTGGCAAAGAAGTCTGAATTAAGATTAGTATGCCTTTCATTCTGATTTACCCAAACCTACCTACAGATAAACCTAGATTCTTACTCTACTTGTTCAGGTGGGTTGGGAGCAAGCCTCCAAAAAGGGTACCATACAGAACAAATATGGCAAACTGGAGATACCTTTTAAAGATCACTTTCTGCTCCACTGGTTCTGCGCCAGCTGGTTAGATCATATGCTTTGATCTTAGCAAAAAGAAACCCATAGATCATCAGTGCATTTAATTCCCTTTTTCTCCATTGCTGTACCCTTAACCTTCCTACCTCCTACACACACACACACACACACACACACACACACACACACACACACACACACGAAGTTGTGGGCCAAGAAGTTCTGTGCTCTATAGTCACAGTACATCCTTAATTCTGATAAACCATCTCAGAAAAACAAGCCCCAGTACACAAAGTGGTACAGGTGAGGGGAAAATAAATTGATCTGTTCACATCCGTTCTTCCCACTAGTAAAACAACGCAGCATACATCCTCTGCTGACAATGGTAGCACATTACTTTAGACTTTCCCTCAAATACTTAAGGTCTTAAATTCAAGGTCCAAAAGTCCTAGACTCTGATTTGTGCATTATATGGAGACCAAGGTTAATGGAGCCTGATAATTTTCAATCTATGACATTTCTGAAGGACTCGCGATGAAAAATGCTATCCATCGCTAGAGAAAGAACTGATGGAGTCTGAGTACAGATCAACAGATACTTTTACTTTATTTTTCTTGTTATTTTTAAATTTGATTTATGGTCTTTTACAACATGACTAATATGGAAATATGTTTTGCATGACTACACGTGTATAGCTTATACCAAATTGTTTGTCTTCTCAATGAGGAGGTAGGGGGAGAGAGAGAGAGAATTTGGAACTTATTTTTTAAAACAAATGTTGAAAACTGTTTTTACATGTAATTGGGGAAAAATTAAATGCTAAATTTTTTTTTTAATTTTCAATCTATGCAGGGAAATCCAGTTTTCTAGGTTCTCCATGGGATTCAGGCAGGTAAAATTTGGAAAACAGGATGGATTTCATCCCTGAATTACCAATTACCATCTTGATAATTAGTTAAAACAATATACACAAAAAATCAATCCTGTTTCAAGAAGTAAGCAACAGAAAGCTTGAGTTAGGCCTATATTTCAGCACTCATGATTTCATCAACATCAGAGTACAAATTCCTCCCTGATTTAGTAGAAGGCTTCTGATAATAGCTAGGCCTATGAAACTCATCACCATGAGAACAACTTGCCTATTGATAAGCCTCTATAGAATCTAACAATGGAAAGTGTACTGATGTTGGAATTAGAAGATGTGAGTTGAGATCTGGATACTCCTACTTACTACGCGTGTAACCTCAAGCAAGTTAGTTTTACCACTGTAAGACTCTTGTATTTCTTCTTTTGTCAAATCGATGGCCCCCAACATCCTTTCCACCTGTAAATGTATGATGTCTAATATGGTCGGGCTGGTATTTAGACAACGGACAGATAGTCTTTCTTGGGGCCCCAAAGTCTTTTCAGCTTTGCTGAACTGGTCAGAGCTCTTGTTCCCCTGGCCTATCCTTCTAGAGCTCAGGATCACTGTCACAACTCAATGAAGTATCAGAGGACTTTAGGGAGGAGTTATACAAAGCAAAAGAAAAATAACCTGTTGAAAAGTCTGAATGGTTAAAAAAAATTTAAGCAATCCAATTTTACAATAAAGCATTAATGAATACGCAAATTCTGTCTTATAAATGTGAAGGCTCAGGCACAAGCAAAAGCAAGATCTCCCTCATAGGTTAATTAATTTAAGTAACACCCTATTTTTGATTAACCTAAAGAAAGAAGGATAATAAGCTGGGTTTCTATAGGTCCCCAAGAGTTATCTGTGAAACCGAATCCATGCACACATAGCTTATACCACTATCACTTATATAATGCAGGAATTTCTGGTTAAAAAACAATTCATATATATAATTTAGTTTGTTCCTGACAACTAATCCCTTAGAGAGGTAGTGCCAGGAAATGTCCATTTTACAGATGAGTGTATAGGACAAGCAAGGACAAGTGACAGGCCTAAGGTGGCATAGAAAATTAGCAGAACTAGGATTAAAGCCCAGGACTCCTGATTCCTAATGTAAGACTTTTTCAACTATAATACTTTGCTTCCACTGAACCTACTACATTTCTTGGATTTCTTATTAAGAGTTTCAGGTTTCCCAGCAACTACTGTCTTACACCAAAGCCTTGGCTAAGTTAGCTACATCATCTTTGCACATATGGGATGAAGCATCCAACCTCTGTGCACCTGACCTGACACATATCTAAAACCACACAAATGTTTTGAGCCCAGGTGGTTTTCCATGTAATGAAGTCCAGTATACTCTGAGATTGTCATAGCCCTCCAAGGCTGCTGAAATTTCAGGAATCCAATTCAATTCAACAAGCATTTATTAAATATTTAGGAAATGATGGGTCCCAAATCAACAAGCACTTCTTAAAGGATGGGTTAGGTGGGTTTCCAGTTACATGATTTGTAAGGAATACCTATGTGATGAGATCACAGATCCATTTGAATATCCAAGTAGGTGAAGAGCACTTTTATAGGCGCTGAAGGAAATGAAGACCCGTAAGAAAAAAGAAAAGAAAAAGAAAAAAAAAATCCCTACCCACAAAAAGCTGACATGCTACTGAAAGGACATAACAGAGAGATTATGAAATACAAGATTCTTCGAAGACAGTAAGAACACTAACAACCAGGAGTGATCAGGAAAAGCTCCTAGAGCATATGATAGGAAGGAAGATTTCCTAAAGGAGAGGTGAAAAGGGAGTGAATTTAAAGCATGGGAGGACAACCCCTGCAAAGCCTGTTCTGTGAGACACCACCCTTTGATTTAACATTTTTTCTAAATAGGTCAGAGAACACAAATGGGTAAAAATTGCAAGTTTGCAGGATTTTTTGTTGTTGTTGTTGTTAATATCTTTCTCTGTGTGTGCCTGGAGGGCCATGGCAGTGATTCATTTTTCATCAGTTCAATCATAGTAATGGCCAGTTCAAGCACAGGCAGATATTTAAATTTCTAGAGAGACCAAAAGGAGTGGGAAAAGAAAGTTAGATTGAGAGCACCCACAACTACAACCACCGGGCAGAAGGATCTATATTTTGAAATCAAGAAGCAAATTGAACAGTAGCCTGAATTTAATTGAATTGACTGAAAGCCTTCAGGCCACATGTGTTTGCTGAGGTAATTGAGTCATCTGAATGAGGCATAGACCCAGACCCTCAGGAAAGATTGTAGTTCTTGGTGTAAGAAGGGTTCCCTACTAGACAGTCTATCACACGTCAGCCAGCCACCTGTCTGAAATTGCAATACTATAGATGTATGTCTTTGGGTTAAGGCATCTACAAGAGTCTCTGTAACCTTACAAAAACCTGAAGTCACATTCAAGTACTGTTTGCCATTAGTAAATTAGTCAATCATCTGGAAAGGACCGGAGGGAATGGAAAACAGAGCAGGTACCCGTTGCTAGGCACCAGGAAGGGAAAGGTTAGAGCAGGAGTTGTCATAGGACAGTACCCTGGGAAAACTAAAGAAACGTGAGGACTGTGACTATGGGTAGAAAAATGGGAAGAGGGACATAAAAAGTGCTCAAGGTAAATGATGGTGTAAAAGATGTGTACATGCCTTGCTAAGCTCCTCGAAGGCAGGGACATTTATAATTTGTCTTTACAATTCCACTTTGCAGAGTTGCTGGCATATAATAAGTGCATAATACATTTTGATTAATTAATAATTGGGATTGTCAATTCTGCTTCATATCGTTCAAGGACTCATATAATTTTAATATGTATCTGAAAACTTACAGAAAATAAAAAGAGGATTCATTATTTAACAAATGCATTTGGAGAAACTGGTTTGTAATATGACAGAAAATGAACCTAGACCTACATCTCACATTATATATAGTTTAGTGATAAACTTAAGCTTTTTTAAACCAAAGAAAAGAATAAAGAAAATGGAGTGAGATTTTTTTCCAGTTACAGAAGGAAACTTTGCTTTTATTAAAACCATAAGATTTAGAAGGTATATTATAGAGGTACTTGATTACAACAAAATAAAATAAAAATTTTGGAAAATTAAAAAAAAATCATCACACAAAAGAAAAAGAAAAATAACAGGTTGGGAAAATTATGGCAAATATGACAGATTAAAAACCTGATGTCTATAATACATTAAAAATTGTTATACACTGAAAGAACTCATATTTTTACACTGATATTTTCCTAGTGGCATTATTTTGTTGAAAATCATGGAATATCATGACCTCAAAAGAATCAAAACTCTAGGTGACCCTGTGGTCAGTGGAGAGACTCCTGGTTGGTGTAAAGAGGCAGTAGTATATTAACAACAATCATGAACACCTTCAGGTAACCCATAATTTTATTATATTAGAGACCATGGTTTTCCATCACTTGCAGATATAAAGCATCACCAAAGACCCTCAGTGTTACATAGATGGATCATTGCTTAAGGAAAAAATTTGGAGCTATCGAGAACCCTGAGCAAGAAAAGCATGAAAGGCATAAAAGGTAGCTTCTGGACATACAACAGGAAAGGAAATAGGCCAGTCCTGGAGCAAGAGTCAGGAATGGCACAGTGAGTTGAGCACCAGCCCTGGAGTCAGGAGTACCTGAGTTCAAATATGGCCTCACACACTTGATACATGTACTAGCTGTGTGACCTTGGGCAAGTTACTTAACCCCAATCGCACTGCCAAAAAGCAAAAAAAAAAAAAAAAGAGTCAGGAACAACAAGTAAACAGACAGTAGTACCACACTATCTATCAAATATTAAATGAAACAAAGGAAGCCCTCCAGTGTTTGCCAAAGATTCTCTGTGAAGGATTTATGGAAGAAAATGGACAAAAGAAGCTCATAGGAGGGGTCAAAATCTACACTACCTGGGTGAAAATACATCAGTAAGAACAAACATCCTTCAAAATTTCAAAGTAGGCTGAAGCATTTTTCTTAAATGGGCACCAGAAAAATCAGGAGACATAGATGAGATAGCATAAGATTTTGACAGAAACTCTAACATGTACCAGCCTAACCACTATACTCTGAAGATCTTGTTTTTCTGTATTTCATTGAGAGGTTTGTCGGTTTCATTTTTTGTTTACTAATTTTTGTGTGACTGAGCTTTGACAAGCAAAAACTCACCTTGGCCCAACAATGTCTCTGTTATTGATCAGAAGTGGGCAGATGATAATCCTTCTAGATTTAAACTCAAAGACAACTTTTGTGTTTGGAGAGACCTTTAGCCTCTGCTATCAGTTGGAATCTGAAGTTCAGCTAGATTACCACAGGGATCTTGAGGAAACTAGCAACCTCTACAGTGGGTCATTTCTGCTTTCTGGGGCTCAGTGCCATTCAGGCTGTTATACTTCGTGGCAAGCAGTTGGTTCATTTCTACTTACTATTCCATCCCAACTCCTTAGACTTTAATCTGTTCAGATTTGTTCCTACTAAGTGAAACATAAGAAGGACACCATAAAAATTATGAAATCATAAAGCAGTGTAGCATAATGTATAGCAGAAGGGCTAGCCTTGGGGTCAGGAAGATCTAGGTTTAAAATCCAGTCTCTGAGCTATCTTACCTGTGTCACAGAGGGCAAGTCGATTAAGCTTTCTGGCCCACCAGGCGACTCTAAGATTACAAATTGCAGAGGAGTGGCTAATTTGCATTAACAGAATGAGTTGGTATATGGGTAGTTCCATGCAGCAATGGGATCCAGGAACCTCCCCCCTCCCCCAAAAAAGGAAACCAAACTTGCTTGTCATGATGAAAACTTCACTTTGGAAAGGCCTTTGGTGATCTTCTCTTTCTCTTCTCATTTAATGACCACTAAGATTTAAACTTCTGTGGAGTCTAGGAATGAAGCAAAGGTTGTTTCTGTTGTTGTTTGTCCTTCACTCTTGAAGAGAACCAGTGACATCATGACTGTGATTTCTTGACCTGTGTGCAATGAAAGAAGGAAAAGGAATCTTAGCATTTAGCAAAGTACACAGCATATTGTTGTAGTTCAGTTGTGTCCAACTCTGTATAACCCCATTTGGGGTTTTCTTGGCAAAGATACTGGATTGGTTTGCTATTTCCTTCTCCAGCTCATTTTACAGATGAGGAAACTGAGGCAGACAGGGTTAAGTGACTTGTCCAAGGTCACATAGCTAGTAAGTGTCTGAGGACAGATTCGAACTCAAGAAGATGAGTTTTCCTGACTCCAGGCCCAGAACTTTACCCACTGTGCCACTTAACTGCTCCCAACACATAATAAGTTCTTAATAAATGTTTGTTGATTAGTTGATTAAATCATAAAGATTTAATATTGAAAGAGTCTTTGGGAGAAAAAGTAAAAATCTATTATAGGAGCAATAACAATATACTCATATAACACTTTTTGGTCAACACAGCACTTACCTATGACACAATGACACAATGAACATTTGGTGAGCCTGTTCCCCTAATTCTGTTGGTTTTTCCACTGGTAGGACACCAATTTAAAAATCACGAAGTAAATCATGTCTTCCAAAACACAGCTCCTTACCTAAAAGGGTCTGCCTTTAAAGTAGGTATTAATTAGTCCTGATCTGAGAACTAACATGATATAGGGGTTCCACTTTCCTTAGCTCAGTTAGGTCTACCCATCACCTTGCAAACTAATTCTTACTTCTGATTTGGAGCTTTGTCCTTTCACTGTCAATCCCATACATGCCTGCAGTAAGGGAGTGGATCAGACAATTTTAATCCATTGATTTCCCTCCAGGAAAGTTGATGAAATCACAAAAGCTAAGGTCTGATAATAGAAAATGAGGTGTGAAGGTCTTAAATTAAGTACAAAGATATGCCTACACTCTTTTACCCTCTTACAGGGTATTGTGGATCTGTTCGATCAAAATTTATGGAATTAGAAGGCAGTTAGCCATTGGCTAGCAAAGATTGGCTATGCCCTTGTAGCGTGTGTTAAAATAAATTTTTGTGTACCCTCCTCCATCCAATATAGCATTCTCCATATCTTCTATGAGAGAAATCAGTTATATTGAACTTTTTTAAAAGAAAAAAATCAGCAAAATTAACCAATATGTCAAAGAAATGTAATGTTACATACAGTGTTCCATACCATGGTACATCAGTAATTAAGGTGGGACTTTTTGCTGTTCTTCTGGTAAGTGCCTTTAATGATTCTGGCCTTTGTTTGAATGGGGCAGATAAAGTGGGATCTTGTCTAGGAATGTTTCTCTGCACTAAGACAATCAGGAGTCATTGGCTTGAATATAGTGGTACTAGGGATTAACTTTCCCACACCCTAAATGGGATTTTTCACCTTTCTTTGTTTGAGTGCTTCTCAGCACTGAGACAATCAAGTGCCCCAGGGCCCTGACATGGGTATATAAGATCCTAGCTTGGTGTTTGACTTTTGGGGCTCATTAATGGAAGGAGGGTTGAGACTATGGGCACATCATTGTTACTGCCCCCCCCCCCAGCTTTGCTAACCCAGACCCATTGGTTCTGTTCTGGTAACTGAATTGTGATTTGGTCTGATTATATTGTCTGTGTTTGTAATTTGTTTGTATTTGTTCTGAAGTTCAGGGTGCTGCCTTTTCCTCCTGAACTAAGTAAATGACATTTGTATGTTGGATTAAAGTGATATTGTTAACCCCTTAAAGTTACTTTCCTTAGTAAAGCAGATCAAAAGAACCTGTGCTGGCAGCTCTTGGGCTGGTTGTTGTACACAGCCACAGTAGCTGCTAGCAAGATTGTTGCTACACATGGTTCTTTGACTTCTGTGAAGAAGCTGGTAGGAGTGTCTATTTTTATCTCTTCTCTGGGCAAAGTTTGATCATTATAATGTCATAACATTCCGTTTTAATTATTTTGTTGCTGTTGCTGTTATTTCCATGCACACTCTTAAAGCCACTACATATATTGTTTTCCTGGTTCTGTTTACTTCACTCTGCATCAGTCCCTGGCTTTTCTGTACTCAGCATTTTCATTTTTTTTCTTATGAAACAGCAACATTCTATTATGTTCAAATACGACAGTTCCTTAGGCCATTCCCTAACCAATGGGCATTTATTTTGTTTATAGTAGTTTGCACTTAAAAAGGGATACCATAAATATTTTGTTACATATGAGTCTTTTTTATTTTGTCATTGAATCTCTTGGGGTATATGCCTAGCAGTAGAATCTCATTGTCAAAGGACATTTCATTGCATCTCTTTACATAAATGTAGTAGGAAGGCCGAATTTATAATCTCAAATATAATCATGTAT
>CM053622.1:684861648-684881188 GCA_028646595.1 Phalanger gymnotis | reverse complement strand
GTAGGATGGAAGAAAGTCTTTCCAGTTAAAGGGGAAGTCACAAAGGCAGGAGGGCAAGGGATGCACATGAGGGGATAGGGAGTCTTCTGAAATGGCAGGAACTTCAAGTGCATGTGGGAAATAGTTTGAGATAAGGTTACAAAACTTGGGTGGAAAATTTTGAATGGCAGGCTAAAGAGTTTGGACTTACCTGGGTAGGCAATAACGAACCTTTGAGCACTGGGGAATTGTGATCAGACTGAAGATGTAAGGATGCTGAAGTCCCTGACTGAAAGGATTAATGAATGAAATAACGAGTAAACTAATTAATTAATGAATTAATCAACTAACGAATTGATTAATGCATAAATCAATTAATCTACAAGCATTTACGTTCCAGATACTATGCTAGAAGCTGGGAATACAAAGACAAAAATGAAGCAGTTTTCTGCCCTAGGGGAACTTATGTTCTATAGGGGGAGGCAATGCATGCACGTGAAAACTATGTCCGAAATACAAATACAAATTAATTACATATACAAAATAAATCAAAAAATTTGGGGAAAGGGAGGCACTAGCAATTTAGTGATCAGCAGAGACCTCTTGTAGGAGGTTTACACTCACTAAAGTTGCTCTCTATTCATGATATGGTATTGTAGCGACAGTTAAGCCAGAAATGTTGGCAGTCACTATTGAGTCAGGTACAGAACATATTGGAGTTGGCTTGTACGACTGCCTGCGATCACAAGGCTCGTTTTACCATGAAAAAGGTCTGAAAGTTGGCTAACCGCCATTGCATCTGCTGGGTTTTCTATGTTCCATATCGTTCCTCGGCAGGTGATATTGTAGAATGTTTGAATGCTGGATTTTAAAAACAATAACTTCATTAGCACATCTCTAATTTTTGAGTTTGGGTGTCCCACATCCCACTGACCATTTGTATTGTCTTTTTGATAAGTCAATGTTACTATAAGAAGGGAGGATATTTTCTACTCTAGTGGTTTTTTGGATCCAGCCTTCAGGAGGACTTATTAAGTATGCCTGGATATGGCCCCAGCTGACTCTCTCCAGTCCTTCTTTCTATCCTCATGAGTCACAGGGGCCTTGAGGTTTCTGCTCCCTCAGGACATTCTGTAGAAAATATTTGGGTCTCTTTTAATTGTCATGTTTCTTTCCCCTAGGGTGGTTAGGATAGTTTCTTCATAGAAACATCTGAGGGGCAAGGAATGAAACTATTTGGAGGATCTTTGTTTTTTAATGATATGTAGGGAGATGAAATTTTCTTTTAATAATCATGACAAATGAGAATTTATTTGGAAAAAAGAGAGTCATTTAGCTGACTTGGTAACAATATAGAGTCCTTGAATGAAAATGGAGTCTTCATCTAATCCCCATAGAAGAAGGCGGTAGCCCCTTAAAGGAAGCCTGTAAAAGGGATAAATTTGGTACCATCCCTCTGATGAGGCTCCTTGGTGGGGGGAAGTGTTGTCTGGTGGGCTAGAGAACATTTAATGGTGACAGTACAGGGAGATTCCCACTGTCTACCCAGACCTGGGAATAGGCAGCATTCAAGAGGCATGGAAATCTAGCCAGACCCTTGGGTCCCAGGGAGGAAGGTCATGGCTGGGGGCCCAGATGCCTAGTTCTTTGAGGGGATAGAATCTGTGAGTCTAGAGAGCCGACGAATGCCTGCATCCTCAAACAGGCAGGAGTTAGGTCTAGAGTGGGTAGAAAACACTCAGGGATGGGTGGGAAGAACAGAAGACATGAGGTTTCCAAGATTATTGGGAAGACTGTGGGGCATTCAGTGGTATCAGTGGGTCCGAATGGTCTTAGCTATCTCAATACAGATGTTCCATACATTATATCTGACCTTCCTGATGATTACTTTGAGTTATCATAATTGTTTTGATCTAGGAAGACTAATTATGAACTGCCCCTGATATTGCTCCCCCATTTAAAAAGATTGTTTACCTTGTATTAAGTTTTTATAATGTATATGAATCTCATTCTTCAGCTTAGAAAATTGTTCTAAGATGATTTTACTGGTGCAAGGTCCCTAGAAAGTAATTTTTTGCCCTCACCACCGAAGTATGGGATATAGTAAGAGCTTTGCTAGTTCTAGGTGGGTAGACAGTGGGGCACTCAGGTCTGAAGATGAGCTATCTGGTTGCTTGTGCATCACTGGGAAAGGGGTTTGTACCCCTACCCTGCTGTAGCAAAAGCTTCAACTATTTCTTTTTCCTTTTGCCTCTGTCTCCTCATTCTTCTCTGTTCTTTTTCTATGGGTAATGGTACCCACTGCTCTAGATATTGGGCTGTGGCTCCAGTGGCAGGTGACTTAGGTTGGTCCCGTGGGAGACAGAGACTGGATTGTTTGCCACTTGAAGTGTGAGGTCCAGCCTGGGAGGACATAAGAAATTTGACCGGATCTCTTTCTGTTATGCCTTCTTCACCTAGAAGAGTGGATGCTTTGTGGACTATGGAGGAGAAAAACTTTTTATTTTCTTTTAATGTTGAAGTTGTAATCTTTTAACCTTTTGTTAATAAAGTTGTTTTTATTGCACTTTATGGTCTCTAAGTTTCTCACTGTTTTTTAACCCTTTGGCCTTAGTCACTGAACTAGAATAGATTAGGCCTCCCTTAGAATAAGGTAGAATCAACAAGATTTGGCAACTGATTAGGTGTGTGGGGTGAGGGAAAGGAAGGAATCAGGGATGACTCAGAGGTTGTGGGCCTTGGCAGCCAGAGACAGGTGACACCCTTGACAAAAATTGGACAGTTCAAAAGAGGAATAGTTTTTAGGGGGAAGATAATGATTCTTTTATTAGCCAATTAAGTTTGAAATGACTATGGGACATCTGATTTGAGAGATCCAATAGCCAGCTGTTGGTATGGAACTAGATGGAGGTAATGACTATGGGTAGTTTGTTTTTTTTCCCCTACGACAGAGTGTTAGATATGAAGTCGGGAAGATTTGAGTTCAAATGCTGCCTCAGATACTAGCTGACCATGACCAAATCACTTAATATCTCAGCTTCAGAAGATTAACTGAGATAATATATCATGCTTTGTAAACCTTAAAGCACTATATAAAATGCTTACTATGTTATTATAATAAATTATTATAGCATTATTACAGTAATAAATGTTATTATTGTTGTTTTTAGGAACTTAGCTGTAATAAGGAGAGACAGGATAGTTGCTAGGTATATGTATTATATATATAAGATATATGTATATATGTGTGTATGTATATATGTGTGTGTATGTATATATATATATATATATGTATGTATATGTAATATTTAAGATGAGGAATGGCTGGGTTGTGTTTGTCACATAGTCGCCAGGAGACTGGAAAGACTGAAGGAGGGGCTGATTGCAGGGGCAGTCTATCAGAGGAGATGGAAGGATAGGAGGTGATGAGATCAAGGGTACAAGTAGAGGAATTAGTCTTATTGAAAAGGACTATGTCTTCATTAGAGACTGGAGAAAAGGAGATAAGAATGGGGAATATTGTTATGGGGTTTGAGGGGAAGAGAAGGGGAAAGGTGAATACTCGAGGAAAATGGAACCTCTTTTCTCATTAAAGTATTAAGCAAAGTCCTAAACTTAAGAGGGGATGGAGTGGTGTTTGAAGCTCAAAAAAGAAGCCAGGGTATAGAACAGCTCTTGGGGGAGTACAACAGAGAATCAATTTGTTCTTTAGTTGTTTTCAGTTGTGTCTGACTCTTCATGGCCCCTTTTGGGGTTTTCTTGGCAGAGATACTAGAGTGGTTTGTTATTTCCTTCTTCAGCTCATTTTATAGATAAGGAAACTAATGCAAACAGGGTTAAGTGTCTTTCTCTGGGTCACACAGCCAGTAAGTGCCTGAGGCTAGATTTGAACTCAGGAAGAAGACTTCAGGACTCCTGGCCTGGAGCTCTATCTACTGTACCACCTAGTTTTCAGAGAATCAACTACTGCTTATCAAAAGGATTGCCTGTTGCAATGAGTGTCTAATTTACATCAGATAACAAAAACATTCATTGGACCCCATCAGCATGGTTGTGTGACTTCTTCCAGTATAATTCACGAGCATATGAAAAGGAGCAGAGTGGGCAGTGAGAGTAATGTAGGGTTAGTATTTGGCAAGGCATGAGTGGTGATAGGATGAGAGGGCAAGGGATTAATTGGACAATACAAAATTGAACAGATTAACTATAGAGTTGAGATTGGAAAGAGAAGACAGAACAACAGGGTCTGTGTCTTGGGAGACCACTGTGGAGGGGAATGAATTCCATGGAAGTCACAAATACAGGAGAACAGCATAGGGAGAGATGGGATAATAGGAAAGTATGGTTGGATAAAGGAATTTCAGAATTCTTGACCATAGAAGTGGAAGATGAGATCAAGTGTACAATTTTCCTTGTGTGTAGGCAAAGTGCAGGGTTAGGCCATGCTGGTTGAGGAAAATGAGGAATTTAGAGGCCAAAGTATTTGAACATTCATATTGAAGTCTCCTATTAAAAGAGGAAGTGAGGTTGAGATTAAGCAGAAGACCATGGTCTGGATGATAAATTCTTTAAGAAAAGACAAAGAATATTCAGGCATCTTGTAGATAACTGTCGATGAGATTTGGTTTGGGTGATTATTCTGCTCAATTGCCAGTTGTATGATGGGATATAAAAGCTGAGGGAATGGATGTTCATGTTGTATATGAAAAGTGGGGAGGAAGTGAGTGTCCATGAAGTCAGACTTCTGCTTTCCCTTTTTCACAAATAGAATTCTTCCCTGGATTGCCTTTTTTTTTTCTTCCTTTGCTTCCAGGTCTATCAGCCAATCAGACAAATGATGAGAGGCAAATGAACTGTCATGGAGCTTGACGCCAGAACTATACTAGGGACCAAAGACACGTTTTATCATCCGTCTTGTTTCTCCTCCCTGCCAAAATGGATGAGATTGTCTGCTGGGGAATATTGCCCATTCACCAGAGAATTTATTGCGGGTACAGGGGCCATCATGATAGGCAACCATTACATATTATCACTTTCATCATCAGAATCAAAGTTATTTGTCGGGCTGGTGCAGCCTGTGTCCTAGCAGATTGTTCCCTGGCTGTTTCTGTACTGCTGTCACTTAAGTCCCAAGATCTATTGTAATAAACAGCTCACAAATGGGACTGTTTGCCTTCCATTGAGTAGTATCAAGACACATAAAACAGATCCAGATTCCCAAATTATCCCATGATTTTTAAGTGAGGATGGAGTAGGAATTCTATTTTCAGTGAAAATTAAGATGCAAATGAAGTTTCAAGCTTCTTAGCTTTCTCTCTCTCCTTCTGTCCCTCTTTCTTTCCTCCTTTCCCTCATTCTTTTCTAGAAGTAGTCACAGATTTTGTTAAATGCTTTATTGCTAACAATAAAACCCTCTTATTCAAGTTGCTGTGGTCCCTGCTTTTGTTGTCAAAATCTGTTTTACCAAGCATAAAGGCTTTTTTGAAGAGTTAATATACACTTTTTACATGCATTCTCTCTATAGACAAGAAATATCCCAGCCTAAAAATAGTTGCCATCTCATTCTTTTAGCTAGATTGTGTGTGTGTGTGTGTGTGTGTGTGTGTGTGTGTGTGTGAGAGAGAGAGAGAGAGAGAGATTTTGTTCTTTTTATACTGGAGAAAAGTTTGCATAATCTTCGTTAATGAAGTTCCTTACAGAGCCAGTGTTGTTGCCTAAAAATAAAAATAAACAACTTTGTTTTTGCTTTGATTTTTTTTTTTTTGTAGAAAAGCATTTCTAAAACATGTTGAATAATCCTACCCTGAGGGAGATAGATCTTTGATCAACATTATTCTGAATGGCTAGTACTGTGTTGATAGAAAAAAAAATCACATTTAAATGGAAATATAAGCCTAAAACCTATACTGAGCTGTCCCATGCTTCCAAATTCATTCTGTATAGATGAGTATCCTTATATGTCTTTCCTACACAGAGAAGTAGAAGTCCTATTTACATGGAGGTCAAACTCTGACTTTCCTCTGGGGAATTTAGCTTTTGCAATGATTTGTTAACATCCAGAAGATCTCAGTGAGAATCATGTAAGTCCACTGTGTTCCCATTTCTATGCTTTTGTTTACACTGTTCCTCTTGATTAGAATGCCCTCCAGGCACCTTTTCCATGAAAAAATTCTTCCGGATATCTTCCCCTAAGTGATCTCTCCTTTCCTGGTTGATTACTCTCATATCCTTTTCTTTGTACCCCTTCCAGATACTTATAATTCATCTTATAATTGTTCGGATATATATTGAACACTTCTTAATTAAAATCAATTCAATCTAATTCAATTTAATCCAACAAACATTTGTTAAGTACCTATCTGGTACTAGGCACTGTCAAGTTCTGAGAATATACAAAGAAAAACAAACAATAAAACAAAAGCAATCAATCTTCAGGAACTTAAGTTCTACTGTGATTCTACTTGGTTTATGAGGGCAGGGACAGTGTCTTATTTGTGAAGCAGAAGATGCTTAACAAATGTTTGCAGAATTGATTTATTTGGATAGTTTCATATCCAATTTTTAAAAAGCAAAACCCTGCTTTTCTTTTAACTTTTAATGGGTCTCGGGCACCAGGCTCTTGGCTGTTGTGTTGAAATGATTTATCTACATGATGGCTAGAACGAAAGTGTGCCATGTGCCTTAGCAAGGAACAGCTAATAGCAAATTCATTAATTAGAGTCATGTTCATACTTCTGTTGTCAACCATAATCATTTTTAGAGACTGAAATTCCCCTACTTTATTGTAGTCCTTGCTGCTTATCAGTGAGAAATGATGTGCTTGAATCCCACAAGTATGTGTGAATTATACAGGATTTATAGTCCCTGGGGGGCCCAGGCTCACTCAATATTTTCAATCATCATGAAAGCCCAGGGTCTTACTTAAGTTAACAAATTATTTTTCTTCACAACAGACCTACAAACAAGGCGCTAATTAACAAGTTTATTTCCTTTTTCCAGACAGCCCAAGTTCTGTCTCTAGCATTAGCATGTGTCAGATTATTAGCAGCAAAATGACTAGCACTTGCAAAATTGCTATTAAATGATGCTACAGCTGCAAAACATTTTCCCATAAAAAATAATCTTCTTTTCCTTGATTCTTATTGTATTGCAACAATTGGATATTTGAAGACCGTCATGTGAAGCATAAATTATGGAATGGCACAGAAGAACAATGCAAAGTAACATTTTGCCAAGGGCAGAGTTCTAACTTGGGGAGATTTTCGGTTTTGGAGTTGGATTATTCTCACAATATGAAATCCTTCTATCTTGCTCATGCACTATGTGGAAGATTAAGACCCACATATGGAAATCCATCCATTTCTAAAAGTATTGACTCATGTATGCAGTCAGGCATTGAACAAGTGTAAGAAGGGTTGGATCAGATCTCTAACTAGTACAGGGTGACTGAGGCTTTGCCCTAGGGTGCTGATGTACAGGAGGTGCTTCGTCCCTGGGGTTGGGCTTGGACTCCAATACGGGACACTTTCTCTGCAGGTGATCATCATATTTGCTTCATGGTTCTCTCCTGCTTTGTGCTAATGACCTGGGGATGATTAAACCTTAGGACAGACCAGGGGGTCTAAACACCTAGGGGATTCATTTGTTATATGGAGCACCTTTCCCTGGTCTGTTTTCCTCTTTCCAATTCTAGTTTTCTGGGGTATGGGTTATGTACTCTCCAGCGAGTTGGATTAGCCTCTCTAACTGAATTTGCTCCAGGTACAAGAGATCTTAGATTTAGCCTAATTCAATTAAAAAAAAATACCTTTTGGCAGGTCAAAATAATTCACTTAATTTCATTCATTTCAAACACCTGCACCAAGCAAACCTTTCAATTAGTTTAATTATTCCTTAAACTCAATAGCATTTTTGTAGAAAATTTTATTTAATTAATTTGTAATCTTGATTCATTTCACTTAACTCATTTTATCTAATGTTTCTTTCATTCATTCATTCATTCATTCATTCATTCATTCATTCATCCAGGTCTTACCTGCCATGTTTCAGATAGGCTGGCCGATTATCATTTAGGCTAATCTTTGTTTATATCCCTCGTTGTGATGATTAAACTAATGCCAGTAATAATGTATCTCCATGGCCATAAACATTTCCTGATAGTGGCCAATATTCCTGGGAGGTGCCTGCCTTGGTTGATGTATGCATAGCAGACAGCCAGTTATAGTACTATTCTCTAAGCCTTTCCAGTATGATAGACCTTGCCAAAACTTGTACTGACTGCGTGACCACAGACAAGTCACTTAGCGTCTATGAGACTCCCTTTCCTCATCTGTAAAATGAGGTGGTTGGAGTAAATGATCTTTAAGGTCCCTTCCAACTCTAAATCCATGATCTTATGACCCCACCAAGGTTTACTTGAGGCTTACCTGCTCAGACAATCATATCTATCTTGCATCAGTCAACAGGCATTTATCAAGCATCTGTTATGTACAGGCACTGTGGTAAGCATTGGGGATGCAAGCAAGATAAATGCAGGCTAAGGTGGAGATAAACACAGAGGGAAGGAATTACTGGGAAGGAGATCAGGAAGGCCTCTTGTAGAAGCTCAGATTTTAGCTGCAGGAAGCCAGGGAAATCAGGAAATGGAGTTGAGGAAGGAGAGAATTCTCGGTATGGGGGACAGAGAGGAGAAATGTCTGCATTTGGGAGGTAGAATATGTCAGTCAAGGAACACCAAGGTGAAAGGCCAGTGTCATCGGATCACAGAGTATGTTGTGGGAAGAAAGGTATAAGAAGCCAGGAAATGTAGAAGGGCCATGTACAGCTTCGAATGTCAAACAGAAGATTTTATATTTGATCCTGAAGGTGATAGGGAGTCACTGGAGTTTATGAAATAGCATCTAACATAGTCAGGCTTGTGCTTTAGGAAGGTCCATTTGACAGCTGAGATAGGCTGGAGTGGGGAGAGAATTGAAGCTGGAAGACCAACCAGCAGGCTATTGTAATAGTGCAGGCATGAGGTGATGAAGCGCAGCATTAGGATGGTGGTAAGATCAGAGGAGAGAGGGGGATATATTTGAGAAACTTATGAAGGTAAGATTGATTCGCTTTGCTCTAAGGCTGGCGAAGTGTTTTACATGTCATCTCATTTGATCTCCAATCAGACTGTAATCTTCCTGAGGGTAGGGTTGCTATTTTCTCTTCTGTTTAGAAGCAACCCCATTTATCTGGTACAAAATGGAGCCTTGTACCGAATAGGTATCCAGCTGTTTTTTGTTGACAATGATCCAATGGATGAATAAATACTTGAGAACCAATTTAGGTGCTATTCCCTGGGCTCTAAACATCCTTCTCTGCATGAGGGCCACAAAAATGCTGGGTACTCTATTTTTCCCCACTAAATGGATTTCTTGTTTGGATAGGTACTTAGAAAATTTCAGCCTTCAGTATTTATTTGTTTTGACTCTAAAAGCTTCTTTGTTACCATCCAAAGGGCTTTATATCCCAATGATGTGTTCTTTACGAACTCTATAAGTTTCAAAGTTGTAACATGAATCAGTGCTTTGAAGTGTTCCTCCCTCCAACTTCTCATGAAACAAGGGAAGAATCAGGAAAATAATGAGTAAGGGGATATATAGAACTTAGAAGATTCCTCCTAACCCCGCTCCCCTGCTCCCTTCATATTTGAAGTTGGAACCAGTAAGCTTTGAAAAAGCATTTAATTTCAGTGACTAGAGGCCTTGCATCTATAACTACCCTAAGAAAAGACAAGAATTTTCTGGAGCTTTGGAAACTATTTCACCCAGTCTATGCCCTAAGGATGGGAGCGGCAGCAGCTAAAAGCAGCACTGGATTGCACACTTTGTAGAAGAGGGTTCCAGCTGCTTTTGCCTTCTCCCCACAGGAGTAGTGTCAGTTGGGGAGAGTAGAGAGGTAACTTAACTGAAACACTTAGATGACTCGCAAAAAAAGGAAGGAAGGAAGGAAGGAAGGAAGGAAGGAAGGAAGGAAGTAAGGGAGGAAGGAAGGAAGGAAGGAAGGAAGGAAGGAAGGAAGGAAGGAAGGAAGGAAGGAACAGATATACATCCAGAAAGAGAGAGAGGGCAAGAGACAGAGACAGACACAGAGAGATGAAGCACACTTCTGCCTAACAAAACGTATTCTAAATAAAAGCATATTTCCGACTAGAATATTTATAAAGGTTAATGAGAAACAAAATGAACTGCAAACCAGCAGGGAAATACTCCCAACTGTAAATACCAAACTTCTCCTGAAATTCTAATTATAACAAAAGACCCAAAGCACAGGGCCAGATGACTTAATCAGACGCAGGGGAATTTGCAGGACGCTTTCTCACCTTGTTCTTTTATCATTTTGAGGTCAGGCCAGATAAAACACTAACTCTTATAAACTGACTGATTGACAGTGAGTTGTGTGCTGAATATGTGCTGAACAGTAACATCCCCTCCTACTAGGGTCTTACTAATCTAATAAAAGGAGATAAATGCTATGTATTCCATCCTCCCTTTTTTCATTCAAATCTGGGTATCCGCTCCCTCACCCAGATGAAAGAAGAGCAGAAGAAATGAGCTGTGCTTGAAAAGGTAGGCTTTGTGGAGGAGATAGACTTTTAGATGAGTTTACTACAATGTTGCTGAGGTCATATGATTAGGTGTGGGTGGAGGTGAGGCATAATCTTACAGTATGCAGACCCATACTCCACAACCATCTGTGAGGGGGCTGAGTAATTGACTGATGGTACCCAGATCAGCTTGATTGACCTTGAACACTGGTCTTGGGTTAGGGTGAAGGGAAGTTAATAGACTTTCAGATATAGGGGTTGATATTCAATTCAATTTAATTTACATCGGACCAACAAACCTAGTATGTTGAAAGCATTGTGCAGAGTAAGACATTGGGCAGGGGGCAAAAGATAAAATGAAATAGAGAAATTGCATGATGGGAATGAAAGCTGCTGGCCAGAATGGAACTCTTTGGCTTGTCAGAACCTTTAGACTAAAGAAGGACTGAGTGATGTTTAAAGATTTTCACCTTTAACCTTTAATTTCATCTCTAACTTTTAATCTTTTGGCTCAGAAGGTGAAAATGGAGCAAATTGTGGGAACTGAGCAAGTCCTCAGAGATTTTGGATGAAGTCAGTTTTGCTTTCTTTGGGGAATTGAGAGAGCTGGAGAGATGCTAGATGATTGGAGTGAGGGTGATTAGAAAGACTGGGGACACAGGAAAGAGTTGTTGAGAGGGATTGAATCACATCTGGGACTGGAGAGGCACCTCAGTCCACTAAAGTCTGCTGGGACATGCCTGCAGCTGAGAAGAGAGGCTGATTTGATTGTGTTGGACTTTTCTCTTTGGGGGAACTTATGCTGAGTCTCTTCTCCCCCTTTCTTCATCCAAGAAGGCAGAAATTGATCCCAAAGTTTTCTTATTTTTAAAAATTCATTTATATTTTCTATTTTAATTAGTGCTTTTACAAACTTAGATAAATATATGATCTGTCATAACTGCTTTGGTTTATGTGCTTCATTATTGTAAATAGAGAGTTGCAAAAGAGGGAGGAGTATTGATTCTGTATTATAAAGACAGAAAAGACACTGAATTGTTGGGGCAGAAAGAATTCACCTTCTGCCTTCATCCACTGGGGGCTCAAGAGACATATGAGAAAGACCCTTACTGATTGGAATTTTTAAAAATAAGCTTCACAAAATGCAATAAAGAAGACAAGGAGCTGGTTCTTCCTCCTCCTTACCTCCCTTCCTTCACCTCCCCCCAAAGTAAACAGGAGCTTAACAACTAGCAGTTTCCTAACTAGGGTTCTATAGCTGTATTACACATTTTGCTTTTCTCCATTGTTCCTTTCCCCACATTCTCACAAAGACCCTTCTGCAGGGGTAGAGTTGATGGTGGTGACTAGAAAATAGGGCATACCTGTTGGATAGAAAAAACCATAAATTGGAAAAGACCAGTGATGCACACAGTCCAAGGGTGGGAGTCATCCAAGAGGGAGTTGTTAGTTTTCTTGTTCACCTTATGCAATCATCCCTCAAAGATACCTTATGACACATAAATATTATTCTTAAAGAGCTCACTGATTGGGGGTAAAGGAGTCAGAATTAAGAAAGTAATAAACAAATCTGTGAGACAGGAGACTACACAGAATGACACACAATATGCAGCACAAAATGAGCTAAAATAACAAAAGACAAAAAAGCGATATTCTTTCAACCCTGTCTTTCCCATAAAATCCGTAACTAATATTTGGTTATTTAGAATTAAAAACAATTAGTGAAGAGAAATGAAAATGAAATAATTTATTTTGTTTATCCTCTATTAAAATGGTGTGATTATTTTTCCAGTTTAGTCCTACTTACACAATAATTGCCATGAACCATACTTAGTCAATGAATTGAAATGAAAATCAGCACTGCCTCATGAATCGAAATTCTGGCTAAAGAACTATACACAAAAGGTTGTTGAAAAGGCAATGTGTGTGTCACTCAAAGTAGATGCAAAGACAAAACAGAGACTCATTTATTTGTGGTAAACTGGACTGAAGGAAAGCATCTTGCCTCTCTGGAAATTTGATGTTCCAGAAATAGAAGAGAATTCAACTCAATTTGACATTTATTAGGCACCTGCTATATGCAGAACACTACAAATCACAAAACTAAGACCGTCTCTGATCTCATAGAGTTTAGGGGGCAATGGCTGGATGTAATGAGGGAAGACTATGGTGAAGCAAATTCCTCAGAGCATCCATCAGGTCTGAGGATAGTTTAAAAGGTTCTTTAGACCTTACGGAAGTTGTATCAGTCTCCTACTAATTTTTTTAAAAAATATTTTACTTGTGAGATTTAATTTTTTTCCTATGACTGAAAATAACCAATACCTTTGCTACTGTTCTAGCAAAAAAAAAACAGTTAAGAAAAACAAACTAGCATTTTGACCATGTCTGAGTGTACATGTAGCATTCTGAGTTCAAAGTTCGACACTTCTATACTGAGAGGAGGAAAGTGTGTTTTACCATCAGCCCTCTGAAATCAATATTAATTATTACATCAATCTGAATTCCTTTAGTTCTGTTTTCTTTGTGTTTTTGTGGTCTTTATATATATATATATATATATATATATATATATATATATATATATATATATGTATTTCTCTTGGTTTTGCTTTCTTCTCTCTATCAGGCTGTACACATCTTCCCCTTTCTCTTAATTCCATATATTTTCTGTTTCTGATTGAATAATAATATGCCATTATGTTCACATGCCACAAGTGGTCCTGTCCTTCCCCAGGCAATGACTGCTTACTTTGTTTCCAGTTTTTGGCTACTGCAGAGAAAAAGTGCCTCGTGAATATTTTTGGCTCACAAAAATTGCACTGCTCCTACCCTTTTCTACTGCTTTTTACCATCACTAGGTTAAGGAAATAAAAGGAGCTACCTGAAATAAACATGCTCTGAGTTAACTTGTAAGAAATAAAGTCCTATAAAACAGAACTAACACAAAATAAAAGAGAGAGACCATCTTGGATCGATTCTTTAGGTCACTTCCCTAATTACTTTGATTTTCTTTGATTTTTCCTTTGCCATCAGATACATGGATAGCATTAGGGTTAGTCCTGAGAAGATCCTTCACTTTCCAGTAGTAATATGTGTTGGTCAAATAAAAGAAAGGATGTTCTATTGCTATCTTTAAGAAACACATTATAATACACATCCTTCCACAGAGGCCCTGCTCATTTTTCCTTATAGAAATGCACCCTTTGACAGTCACCCTGAATGATACAGATCTATCATATGTGTCCTGATGGCATGCAATCACAGAAAAAATGGAGTTTTCTTAGGTGCAGACTTGTTCTCCCTTAGCAGCTCTGAATGGTGAGAATTGCTTCCAAAATTCCAAACATGTTGGTGATGAGGGAGAAAAGAATTGCCATTTGACTTGTGAAGGTAACAATGGGCCCAAGTCCTATGAGCTATAGCATTGCAAGTAACTCAGAAAGTTGTGTTAAAATGGAAATCACATAAATATTGGAATGCACTTCTGAAGGTTAAAGCTCCATAGACCAAACTGCCAACAGGAATGAATTTTAATGGCTATTTTACAACCTTGGAGATGCTTGAAAATCTGACACAGTTGTAGCTAAGATGTAATACTATTATAGCATCAATGCAATTAACAATTCTGCAGGGAGCATTCCCTCCTGAAAACTTTAAGTTTACTTCATGTCAGGGAACAAAGCTATTTTGGTTCATTTACTCAGAATGTGTTTAATTTATTGATCTGTAAATGCTACCAAAATATTTAACCCAAAATATTGAATCATATTACCAAACAATTCAGTCTCTTGATGGGATGAATGTAAATATCAATATAAAAACTGACATTTATGTTGGTTTACAGTTTCCCACTTTTATGAGTGTAGTCAGTTCTTTATAAATCACCTGGGCCTTGGAACCAGAGGAAAACATTACTGATCCAAAATGCATGTGCCGAAAAGAATGTTAAGTTATAATATGCCTGCTCTAAGGCACATATGGCTTAATTTTCCATGTTTGAATGGACAATCAGTGTGAATACCCTCTTCAGGATTTCAATCAGTGGTGAGTTTTGGTAAAGGTGTGTTCATGAGTAGGGGAATGGCTCTTGTCCTTAAACAGATTTAGTCATGACTGCCATCCTCTATCCAGAAAGAGCAAAACCCAGATTTTCCTAAATGGTTGGCCATCTGGGAGTTGAAAAGAAATTTCAATTGCAACTATGTTCTAGAAGATCCATATAGGATCTTGAAATGATGCTTCTCAAGGAGTTAGTTAAATGTATTCTTGAGGCTCAGGGATCACCCTAGATATAAACAGAGACTATACCATGGAATCATCGACTCAGAGGCAGAAGGGACTTTTGTGATCTAGTCCTTCTTCTAATTTTATGCTTTAGTAAATTGAGACCCAGAGCAATTGAATGACTTTCCTAAGGAGTAAGTGACAGAGCCAGAATTTGAAAATAGGTCTCCAAGTCATGCTTCTGACACATACTGACTGCGTGACCCAAAGCAAGTCACTTACCCTTTTGGGTTCTCATCTTCTTCAACTATAAAATGAGGATGTTGGGTTCTATGGCCTCTGAGGTTTCTTCCAGCTTTATTTCCAAGATCTTATGACTATAGTTCCAGGACTCTCCACTGAAACACATTACCTTTATACCTACCTGACTTGAAACATTCTCCCCCAAATTTTATTATGGTGCTTGAATTTCTTCCATTAGAGTGACTCTTTTGGCCCATCAATGAAGGCTCCTATTTAAAATGGGGAAAAAACATTCCAGGGGAAGGCAAAACATGGAACTACATTATCTCCCATTAGTATTGATTTGTGGAACAGTATCCAAGCTTAGAGAAAGTCTCTGAAGAACTTTTAGGATGGAGGGGAGGAAGGAGATGTTTTGTTAATTGGGTGCCACCTGGGGATGAGGTGTCACAGTGAGGAACCATGGGGCCCGCCCCAAGAAGCATGGTAAGCCCATAGGATGCCTGGAAGGCAGTAGGAGAATTATTTAAGATCCAAAAAGTAAATAATTGGGGCATGTGGGTGGGGAAGGTAAGCCACAACTCATCAACTTTAAAATGTTGCTGAGTTTTGACACTAACCTACCTAAAATCGTAAGAAATTTTGAGACAAAATGTCTCTGCCTAATCATTGGGAGCAATAGTGTTGACAATATATTAATAACACTGTATGTCTATGCACTTACTGTTGTTGTAACTTGCAGTTTTCAAGATTTAGTCTTCAGGGGAAGGAATCAATAAGGACTAGTGACTCCTGACCAAGAGAAGTGTTTGGAACTTTCACTAAGGACTCATTTCTCTTAATTCTGCCTTCTGCAACAAAATAAAACAGTCAATTGACTCTTCTACATGACATCTTTTCAAGTACCTGAAGAAAGCTATCATGTTCCCATCTAAGTTTTCTCTTTCCAGGTTCAACATTCCCAGTTCCTTCAGCTGATCATGATATACCATGATTTCAAAGCCCTTCACCATTCTGTTTGCTCCCTTCTGGTACCTCCAGCTCATAACTGCCCTTCCTAAAATGAGGCACCCAGAACTAAACAGTGTTCCAGATATAACTGACCAAGGTAGAACATGGCACTACTGTGATTTTCTTAGTTCTTAATACTTTTAGCCCAAGTTTACATTAGTTTTTTTGTTTGTAATATAACACTGTTGACTCATTTTGAGCTCGTAGTCCACTGATAAACCCAGATCTTTTTTTGTGCAAACTGCTATCTCATTACATCTTCTCTGTCTCTTACTTTTGAAGATTTTTTTTGAACCAGAGTGTAAGGCTTTGCAGGTATTTTCATCTCATTAAATTTGAATTTCATCTCATTAAATCTGACCCAACAACATTCTAGCCTGCCAAGATCTCTTTATATCCTTACTCTGTCATCCAAAATTTTAGCCATCCCTACCAGTTTTTTATGTCATCAGTAAATTTTTAAAGCATGCAAAACACCTATACATTTATGCAGATCATTGATAAAATGTTTAATAGTCCAGGACCAAGCTCAGATCCCTGGAGTGTTCCACTAGAGACCAACCTCCAAGTTGTTATAGAGTCCCTAATGAGTACTCTTTAGTTCCAGGCAATGAAACAGATGAAGAAGAGCAATTTCTTTCTGAGATTTTGAGTAAATGGAATAGATTTACCCTAAACTTGGGCACCAAGTTGGGGATAAAGTGACTGATCTGAGAACCAGGTCCTAAGATAGAAGAAGAGTCACACAAATTACAGGCAATCTGAGCCTCCAGGGCTTGAATAAGTGCTGGCATGAAAGCTTGGCACATAACAAAGAGACTCAGTAGGGTCAAGTTGTTATAGGAGATGAGCAGTGAGGCTTATTGGAAGGGAATGGCAGTATGGTAGCCTGAGGCTGGAAGAAAACCACAGAGAGAATAATACTAGAGTATAACGGCTAGGTGGTGCAGGGAATAGAACACTGGACTTGGAATCAGGAAGACTTATCTTCATGAGTTCAAATCTGTCCTCAGACACTTACTAATTATGTGACCCTGGGCAAATCACTTAACTCAATTTGCCTCAGTTTTGTCATTTATAAAATGAACTGGAGAAGGAAAAGGAGAACCATTCCAGTATCTTTGCCAAGAAAACCCTCAATAGGGGTCACAAAGAGTCAGACATAATTAAAACAACGCAACAACAATAGCAAAAGAATGGAGATATATGATGGGGACAGAGAGAGGGTGGCAGGAAAAAAAAAGACAGGAAGGATATAAAGTTGAGACCATATGAATGAGGTTTTATGACTATAAGGATAACTTTTAGGCTTCTGGTTTGTGTTCAAATCAAGTAGAATCCCATTATATTTGTTTTATCATTATATGAATTCATATATTCTGTGGATCAAGTCATGTCCCTGGAATGTAATGGCTGCATGTAATATAGATTGGCATTATACTGCTAGACTGCAAAACAGATGCTAGTGACCCAGGAAAAGGGTTATAGAAGCTTTCCACTCTGCTTAGGATACTTTCTCTTTGAGGATAATTCGGACTGAGGTGTCAGAGCCCTGGAGATGCCAAACTCTGAGTATAGGAAAACAAAGTCATCCTTCATCTCAAATGCCTCTGTCTGCTGTGTATTGAGAAGGGAGGGCAGAACATTTTGACAACAGATTTAAAATGTGGCACAAGAGTAAGCTTAAAAATATCTGGTTCAGATTTTGTTTGAAATTCTGGACAAAGCACATATCAATTCCTCATTTAATCAGTTTGTTCATTTGTGAATGGTACTATGTGGCTACAGTAATTTTTCAGCTAAATATTCATATATTAAGTTATAGGATCATTTTGCATATATTAATAAATAACAGATCTCTGAGATGCACACAAGACTTGCCTAAAATTGAACAAGCCTGTGATTTCCATATAACTCTTTCTTTCTTTCTCTCCCAGGTACATGTCATCAAGAGAAATGCTTTTCACAGAGTAATAATGAGTTTTCTGTCATTCCACAGGCAGTGAGTTTGATCAGAAATTAAAGTTAAATATAGGTTCAGTGGGGGAAATAGTAATATTTAATTTTGGAAGGACATAATTGCCTTGCAGCAAACTATTGAATGACAAAGGCAGATTAGAATTTCTCCCCCCTCTACTTTGGAGGAAGATGCTGGACCCTCATTTGGTTTTTTAAATATGGGGCATTCATTGATCTCCTTTGCCATGTGCCATGGCTCTGGTTCCCATGACTGAATGTTCTCAGAAGCCATTCCCTGGACAAGTCTACAGTGAGAAATTGTTTCCAGGTCTTTCAGACCTGGCAAGCTGGAGCACCATAGGACAGTTTCTTTAGAAGGATTAGCACACAGCAGGTTGGGATGCAAACACCTGGGTTCAGGAGAGTGTATCCTGGCAACCAAAAAAGAATTTGCCATCTCATGGGGATGGGGCTGTCTTTTCTCTATAGCTATTTCCTTCATCAGGGAAATAATATTTGTTCCTACTCCAAACCAGCTGCAAGTAGTTGATATATGAATTTAGTGGCCCAAATTAGTCAAACTGCGAAAAATTTGGTCTAACTTCTTATCTTTGGCAAAAAAAAACCCCTAACAACCCACTAATGACTTTTGAGTTGGAATGCCCAGTAATGGTGGTCTAGGGGTTTACCTCCTGTATTTCAATTGCCTATTCATATGAACCTCTCTGAATAACATATGAATCTTATCTTTATGAAATAACACTTAGAATCATTAAGCTGAAAGGGATCTGAGTCCAATTTCTCATTTAGCACAATAAACTGCTCTTTAGCTTTGGAAAGGGTTTACTGAAGGAGTGATGACATTTTTCCCGCTAGAGTTCTTTATTTGAAGAAACCCAGGTAAAGGTCATGTGACAATGAGTAGAGTGCCTGACCTAGAGTCAGGAAGACTTGGGTTTTAATTCTTCCTCTGACATATACTAGATGTGAGATCACAGGCCACTGACAATCTCTCTGAGAATCATTTTTCTCATTCTGTAAAGTAATATCTAAAATACCTACTTCACAGGTATTTTGTGAAGCTCAGATGAGATATTGTATGTAAGGTGCTTTGCAAACTTTAAAGTGCTATATCAGTGCTAGGGATACTATTTTTATATTATTTGGAATGATTTAGGACAATATTCATTAGGGCTCTTGACCCGATGATCTCCTAAGGTCTTTATAGGCTCCATAATTTGATGAATTCTTATATTTTAAAATTGGGCTTATCGCAAAATCTCCAGGATTCTAAAATAATTATTTAGAAAGTAATTTAAATGTTAATTGGGGGATCTTAGGTTTCCAATCCAATTAATATATTTCTTTAGGTTCAATGAACTGTAGGTCTCTTCCGAATGCCCTTTATACAATGTCTACCAGAACCAAAGTAGTCAATTGGTCCTCCCTCCCTCCCTCCTTTTCTTCCTTTCTTCCTTCCTTCCTTCCTTCCTTCCTTCCTTCCTTCCTTCCTTCCTTCCTTCCTTCCTTCCTTCCTTC
>CM053622.1:684843667-684861148 GCA_028646595.1 Phalanger gymnotis | reverse complement strand
TCTGACTGTATGTTTTGGTCTTCTTTGTCACCAAAGAAGGATTCCAGACTCTGAGACTGAATCTGGATGCGTTTTCACTGCCTGTCCATGTTACCAGACAACTTACTTGACCCTTGAGTTTTTCAGTGGAGTATGACTGCTTGTAGACTAAAGAGTTCTATGTTCCAAGCTTGGATGGATTCGCTGCCACACCAGCACTCCTCCTTTCCCAAGAACCCCCAACCAGGACTGGGCTTAGATCTTCAGCAGGCTCTTCACTTCTGCTCTGATCTGCCACTTAATTCCTCCCACCAGGTGGGCCTGGGGCCAGAAGCAACTGCAGCTGTAGTTCTGTAGCTGCCCCACCTCCACTGCCCCTGGTGCGGTGGCCAAACCACAAACTCTGTGTCCCCAGCAGCTTTTCCCACTAACCTTCTCTGTTGTTTTCGGTGTTTGTAGGTTGAGACATCTGGTAACTGCCACAGCTCACTGATTCAGGGAGCTTGGGCACACTCCGCCGGGCTCCTGGTCTGGCTGGTCCACGCCACTCACCCTGGGCTCTGCTCTGCTCCACTCCACTCCCAGCTCTGTGCGGGACAGACCTTACCCAGAGACCATCCAAGCTGGTCACATCCTGGGCTAGTGCCCTGCTTCCCTCTGCTGTTTTGTGGGTTCTGCAGTTCTTCTCTGTTGTCCCTGGTGTTTGTGAGTTGAGAAGTCTTGCAACTGCCACAGCTCACTGATTCAGGGCGGTAGGGCACGTTCCGCCCAGCTCCTGGTCTGGCTGGTCCGCGCCACCCATGCTGGGCTTTGCTCAGCTCCACTCCACTCCACTCCCAGCTCCATGCGGGGCAGACTTTACCCAGAGACCATCCAGGCTGTCCTGGGCTAGTGTCCTGCTTCCCTCTGCTGTTTTGTGGGTTCTGCAGTTCTTCTCTGTTGTCCCTGGTATTTGTGAGTTGAGAGGTCCGGTAACTGCCACAGCTCACTGATTCAGGGCGCTAGGGCATGCTCTGCCAGGCTCCTGGTCTGGCTGGTCCGCGCCACCCATGCTGGGCTCTGCTCAGCTCAGCTCTGCTCCCCTCTGCTCCCAGCTCCCTGTGGGATAGACCTCACCTAGAGACCATCCAGGCTGTCCTGGGCTGGAGCCCTACTTCCCTCTGCCATTTCGTGGGTTCTGCAGTTCTAGAACTGGTTCAGAGCCATTTTTTATAGGTTTTTGGAGGGATTTGGTGGGGAGCTCACGCTAGTGCCTGTTTTCCAGCCGCCATCTTGGCTCCACTCCCGAATTCCAGCATCTTTAACTTCTCCCTATGTCATCTAATTATATTGCAAGGAGAATAAAGAGAAAAATCTTTCCTGTACTAAGAAATGCAGCCCTGCCATCATGTTTTGCCAGCCCCATCGTGTCCTAATTTTTTGATAGCTAGTTTTCTGAATATATTGTACATTGATCACAAGCACAGAGAGATATCTGGGAAATAAGAGCTTACATTTACATTGCACTTTATAATTACAAAGCATTTTCATAGGCTCAGAGATTTAGAACCAAAAGGTACCTTGCAAACCATCTAGCAAAACCCCATCATTGTACAGATGGGGGAACTGAGGATTAGAAGGGTTACAACTTGCTCAGGTTTACACAGCCAGTAAGAGTCAAAGGGAGAATTAGAACCAAGGTCTTCTTGACTCTTAAGCTGAACATTCTATTCACTAAACTACCTGTCTCAATTTTCACATGCTCTATCTCATTTAACTACCATTACCCTGAGAGGTAGCTAGGATGTCTATCATCTTCTTTTCAAGATGAGCAAACTGGGGCTCTCAGAGAAATTAAGAAACTTACCTAAGGCCATATAACTTGTAAGTAGCTGAAAAAAAATTTGAATCCATATTAATCTTAATAGTTTAATGTGGACTATTTCCACTATGGTTTAACCATAGAGCTCTTGGAAAACCAAGCTAATGGACTTTATTCAGTAATCATTGGAGAGTCATTATAGGTATTGTGAAGAGTAGTATGCAGGATGAACTCTAGTGGAGAGAGAAATACATCTGATAAGACAAATCCATCTACTCCCAAATTCACAACCTCAAATGTATATATATACATATACATATATACATACATACATACATACATATATTATATATATATGTGTGTGTATATATATATACACATATATATACACAGAGAAAGAGAGAGTGTGTGTCAAAGGGTTGAACAAATAGACAGATAGAAAGATAGACAAGAGAGAAAGATGCCTTTTTTAAGACTCAGATAAATCACCAGGGAGAGAAGCCAACCTAATAATTCAGTGCTCCAGGGGCTGCAGTTTCAAGGGAGGAGAGAAGGAAGGAGTAATTAAGTGTTAAGAAGGCAAAGAAATCCAGAGAAGAGGGGTGGGGACAGAGGAAGAGAGCAAAGGACTGTACTGAGCCCTCTGCAAACAAAGAAATTCAAATCTGTCATAGATTCAAATGGGAGCAAAGTTGCGACTCTCTAGTCAAAGGAGATTCTGGCCCATGGGGTAATGACTGTTAGTGAACAACACTGAAGCTAGTCTGTGGGTATGTACAGACCCTAAGAAGGGTGTTCAGTCGAGTACATAGCTGATGGACTTGAGCTTTGGAGGCTGGTACACTCTCTGGTCCAGCCAAACAGGCACTCTGACTTTTCTTCCCACTCAACATTCTATCTGCCATCTCTGCACTCTTCCTCTGGCTGTCTTTCATGCCTAGAATGCATTCCTTACTCCACTATCTCTCAAAATCCCAAGTTTCCTTCAAAGCTCAGTTTAAGCACCAGCTACATTATTCTCCAGTAGCTAGTGCCAACCCTGAAGCTTATTACCTTATACATATTCTGGATTTATTTTATATGCATCTATGCAAATGAGTTGTCTTCTCTGATAGAATTATGCTCCTTGAGAGCAAGAAGTTTTACTTTTTTCTTTGTAACCCTATATCTTTAGCACCTGGAATAGTTTGGGGCACAGAGTAGATGTTTAATAAGTGCTTAATGATTATGTGATTGATAAAGTGGACCAGCCCACCCTCTTTGTAATCTGGTCCCCCCAATTGACTAGGTCACTTTGTGTGCAAGAACCCTAAGTCTCGGACTGTCTAAAAAGTGATATCTGATGTCAAATTGAGCCTGGCCCCATCTGTTCCACCCCCCTATAACCCCAATGATCTTAAAAGCTTTCTCCAGAGCTTATGTCAGCAATCCTAATTCATCCAGTCCTTGGTCCCAAAGAGTATAGATATTTCATGATTTGCTTTACCTGCATTCACTGCAACCTTTAACTTACAAGTGCATTCAGCTAGTTTTTTTTTTTTTATCACATTTTCCAAGAAAAGCTTCTTGAAGAAATGGGGATAGTTTTGGAGAAATGATTCACTCTTGATTACCCTCTTTAGTTACTTTTTGCATTAATTCTTTATGGAGAGAACAATCTAATGAATTCAGCTTGGTTGCTTAGAGGAACATTTCCCAGGAACCAATACATTGACTGAATTAATTTATTAGAGACAAAGGCTGGGGAATAAGTACCTCAAGTAAATAATTTATGATGTTTGATACAAATTTGTCAAGATGGTTCTACTTTTTAAAAAAAAACACATAGTAATGCTTTTAAGATGACTGAATTATTCTGTGCCTGTCTTCATTATCCACAATTATGTTCTGAGGAGCTGGCTGTGACCAGAATCTAGACCTAGGTATTTGATGCCCTATTCTAAAAAAGCAGGGAGGGAGTAGGGGTGGGAGGGAGGTTTCTGCTGCATTTTAAGTCTTGTGGGATTTTCCCAGAATGTGATATGTTGGACTGGAGTGAGGCAGACAAAGATTTTTCAGAGTCCTACATCACTTGATAATCATTAATCTGGTATCTTTCTATTCATGGCTCCAAAGTATATCTTCAAGTTCCACTCATTTGGGAATTCTTCCACCATCACTGGGGATTTTAGCATATTGTTTCCTAGGATTCAAATGTTACCGTAACTAATCTGACTTCCCTCTATTGTCTTTCGAAAGGGTGAACTTGCCATTGAAAAGTGAGAGCTTGTAATTGCAGACCAAGTTTTTGTGAGACTCAGTCCAACAATCCTTTCCACTTTAATCCAATATAATCTTGATCTCCTGCAAAGAGACAGACATAATTTTCTGTGCTATATTGGTTTGGGGAGAGGGGGAGAATCAATGTGGTTAGATCATTTGTGGGCCTTTTTTAAAAAGATATCTTTACATTAAAAATGAAAATCATAATGTGAAAGAAAGAAATGTTTTGTTGACATGCGATGTCATAACTACCTAACGGCAGCTAGGTGGCTCAAGTGAATAGAATGCCTGACTAGGAGTCAGGAAGACCTGGGTTCAAATCCAGCCTCAGACATTTATTAGCTGTGTGATCCTGGAGGCAAGTTACTTAATTTCTATCTGCCTCAGTTTCTTCACCTATAAAATGAGAATAACAATAGTAGCTACTTCCAAGGTGAGGATAAAACAAGATAATACTGATAAGGTGCTTTGTAAACCTCAAAGTGCCATAAAATTATATCATCTTCATCATCATCATTAATCTTCATTATCTAGAAGTCTGATTTCATTGCTATAAGAAAATCTTGATGAGAAATTATACCTACCAATGCAGATCAGCATCTGCCCCACAACGCACAGACTTAGGGAATTTCCTATGGCATTTAGGGATTAAGTGACTTGCCCAGAGTCACATAGCTAGTAATGTCAGAGACTTAAGGTACTTAAGATCCAGGTCCTTCTGATCCTGAGGCCAGCTCTCCATTTACTATATCACACTTGTTTGTGTTGACTTGCTCATGATCAAACAGCTAGTTAGCGTGTGAGTTGGAATTTGAACTCATCTTCCAGAGTCTTAAGTAAAATGCTCCCTCCACTACACGATCAACATGGCGCAGTGCTTTGACTGCCAGACAAAGCCTGCCTTTTAGATATCTTCATTCTTCCAGTGATGTGTTGCCATGAATCATGGAGCAGTAGGATCTTAAGAAAAAAGTCTTTTCAAAATGTTACAAGTGATCTGAAAAATAATAAAAAAGATGCATGGGAGATAAGGGGTATAAGGAGGCTAGGATGATTCCTTACATGAGAGAAGGCTACATTAAGAGAATCATAATGTCCACGACCAGGGGCAGTAGTGATTTCAAGCATTTTTTCATATGTCTATAGATACATATATATATTGTAAATGCAATTGCTGAGGAAGTCAAAGAATGACACAAAACTTACATTTCCAGAGACACATGAATAGAGACTAAACCTATGACTTCAATTTTATAGGGAACTCAAATGAAAGAAGACTTTCTCTGTCAAAGCACCTTCTCTGCCATTCCTGGTCTTAGAACAGCCTATAATTTCATCCGTGTGAACAATCTCTCCACTAATACAGGACACATCTTTCTTCATTCCTTCATGATAGCTTCATGAATTTCTATGGATAAAAGCATTCATCATCTTGTGCCCAGCCCTCTTTTGATAAGCCTCCTCAAATTCATTCAGGCTGGTTCAAGGACAACAGGTATACAGTTCATTGCTTGGTCTCTAAAGTTTGGTATTATGTGCCTGATCTTCTTTTGCACTGGAATAATTTTCAAGAACCCAGGGTCACCATATGTGGTGGCACACTACTGTAATCCCTGTTATTGAGAAGTCTGACACTAATCAGGAGTTTTTAGCTATACTTGGGCTAAAGCCTGATTGGGTGTCTACACTACATACAGCATCAATACAGTGACCACCTAGGACCAGGGGATCACTAAATTGCCTAAGAAGGTGTGAACTGTCCCAGATCAAAGCTTCTGTGCTGATTTCTGTCAGGGTGGGTAAGTGAGTGGCCACTGCACTTCCAGCATAGGTTAAATAGGAACATACAATCTCCAAAAAACAAAAACAAGGTAACCTTTACATTATGAATAAATATGAAAATGGGACTTTGGTGGGAAATAATGAACACTAATAGAAATATAGTGTCGAGAATGAGAGAAGCAAAAATGGTGGTAGAGGCAATCCAACTGAACATTCTCAAAATTCCCCTCCAAATAATTTTAAAAGAACGCCTCAAACCAAATTTCAGAGTGGCAGAGACAACAAAAGGTTGGGATGAGACATTCTTCCTGCCTAAGAAAACTTAAGAGGTCAGCAAGAGAAGTCTGTAACACCAAGTTGAAGGTCTGTCCAGAGCTAGCAAACACTGCAATAATAGTGGTTGCAGCAACAGCAACAGTTTCTGAGCTCTCGGTCCAGAGATGGTAAGGGGGTCAAACAACTTGTCAGAAAAATATTATGGAGGACACTTTGCTGTCACTGGGTAAAACAGGGGATGATGAGCAACACAGTTCTGGGTCACAGTTCCAGGGTGAAGAGGAATGCTGGTGGTTGGTCGCAAGGGAGCGGGGGCCCTAGTTCCCAGTTCCCGGAAAGAGAAAACATTAGCATTTGTGGCTACATGGTACCAGAAGTATTTCCTTGGTAAACACCAGAGTGCAGACCAGGATAGCAGTGACCACACCTCTCCCAGGATCACATCACCTTCGAAGCACCAAAAAATTTGCTGTAGAACTAGCTCTGAAAACAGTGGCACAAAAGAGTCTGAAACTTGGGGTGGTGCCTCTCCATCCCCAGGTGAGCCCAACTTTAACATAAAGTTCAAAGTCAAGAAATAAACAGGAAAAATAAGAAAACAACAAAAACATTTTGACCATAAAAAGCTACTATTATGGCAAGGAAGAACAAGACATGAACTCAGAAGACAGTAATTTGAAAACATCTACAAACAACACCTCAAAGGAAAATGCTAATTGTCCAACAAGAATTCCAGGAAAAGTTAAAAAAAGAGATAAGAGTGGTAGGGGGAAAATTGGGAAGAAAAATGAGAGTGATACAAGAAAAGTATGCAAAGACATTTATAAGCTTGATAAAAAAAGACACAAAAATTCATCATCACCCCCGATAGAGAACTCTTTAAAAAACAGAATTGGGCAAAAGAAAGCTAATGACTCCACAATATATCGAGAAAAAAGTAAAACAAAGTCAAAAGAATGACAAAATAGAAGAAGATGTGAAAAATCTCATCAGAAAAACAACTGACCTAGAAAATTTATCAAGGAAAAATAATTTAAGAATAATTGGACTACCTGAAAGCTATGATTTTTTTTTAAAAAAAAGAGCCTAGACATCATCTTTCAAGAAATTGTAAAGGAAAACTACACCAATATCTTCGATCCAGAGAGTAAAATATAAATCTAAAGAATCCATCAATTACCTCACAAAAGAGATCCCAAAATGAAAACTCATTGGAATATCATAGTCAAATTCCAGAGCTCCTAGGTCAAACAAAAAGATTCTTCAAGCAGCCAGAAAGAAATAATTCAAATATTGTAGAGCCACGGTGAAGATCATAAAAGACTTAGAAGCTTCCACATTAAAGGAGTATAGGGCTTGAAATATAATATTCCAGAAAGCAAAGGAGCTAGGATTACGAGCAATAATAGTCTGCCCAACAAAACTGAGTATAATCCTCCGGGGGGGGGGGGGGGGAATTGAGATTCAATGAAACAGAGGGACTTTCAAGCATTTTTGATGAAAAGACCAGAGCTGAATAGCAAATTTGACATTCAAACACAAGTCTCAAGAGAAGCCTAAAAATGGTAAACATGAAAGAGTAATCTTAAGGGACTCAATAAACTTAAATTGTTTACTTTACTATGTGAAAAGATGATATATGTAATTCCTAAGAACTTTATCATTGTTAGGGCATTTTGAAGGAGTTTACATACACAGAGGAGATGGATATGAATAGATTATGTTGGAAGAACCTCAAAAAATGAAGGAGTTCTCTTTCTTAAGAGAAATGCATGGGGAGAGGGAGGAAGGGATAGGTAAATTGGAAAATTTTTCTCACATAAAATAGGTACACAAAGAAGAGCTTTTTATAATGGAGAGGTAAATGGAGGGTGACAGGCACTACTTGAACTCCACTCTCATTGGAATTGGTTCAAAGAGAGAGCAACATACAGAGAGAGAGAGAAAGACAGAGAGACAGAGAGAAAGAGACAGAGACAGAGAGAGACAGAGACAGAGACAGAGACAGAGACAGAGACAGAGACAGAGACAGAGACTGAGACAGAGAGGAGAACTGCATGTAGAAATATAACTTAGCCAAAAGTGAAATAGTATGGGAAGGTCATAAGAGAAAGGGGAGGAATGATAAAGGGAGGGCAGGGCATGGGAGGCAATTATTAGAAGCAAAATAGACTTTCGAGGAGGGATAGGATAAAAAGAGAGTAAGAAGAATAAGCAGAAAAAAAATTGAATGGAAAGAAATATGCAGTTAATAATCATAACTGTGAATGTGAATGGGATGAGCTCACCCATAAAATCTAAGTAGATAGCAGAATGGATTAAAAACCAGAATCCAACAATTTGTTGTTTACAAGAGACCCACTTACAATAGAAATACACACACACAGTTAAGATAAAGGGCTAGAGAAAAACCTAATATGCTTCAGTTGAACTTTAAAAAAGGGGGAGGAGTAGAAATCATGATCTCAGAGAAAGCAAAAGCAAAAGCAAAAAAAATAAATAAACCGTTCAAAAGAGTTAATCAGGAAAACTACTTCTAGCTAAAAAATTACCATTGACAATGCAGTGATCTCAAAAAATTTTACAGCAAGTTTCTCTGATAAAAGACACATTTCTCAAATATATACTGAGAATAGAACCGAGACAAATTTATTTAAAAAAGTAGCCATTCCCAATTGATAAATGGTCAAAAGATATAAACAGGCAGTTTTCAGAAGAAATAAGAACTATATTCATATGAAAAAATGCTCTAAGTCACTGTAAGAGAAAGGCAAATAAGAACAACTATAAGGTACCACCTCACACCTATCATAAATGACAAATGCTGAACGAGATGAGGGAAAAATACATATGCTAATAAACTGTTGGTAGAAGAGTGAACTGGTACAACCATTCTGGAGAACAGTTTGGAAGTAGGCCCAAAGGGCTATAAAACACCACACTCTCTGACCCAATAATGCCACACTATATCTGTATTCCAAAAAAACTTTTAAAAAGGAAACAGACCTCTATGTACAAAAATATTTATAGCAGCTCTTTTTGTGGTGGCAAGAAATTCAAAGTCAGGGGGATGCTCATCAACTGGGGAATAACTGAATCCAACATATGATTGTGATGGAGAACTATTATGCTGTGGGAAATGATGAGGGATATGATTTCAGAAAAAACAAGGCAAGACCTGTATGAACTGATGCAAAGTGAAGTGAGAAGTAATGAAAGATCATTGTGCATAGAAACAGTGATATTGTAATGATGATCCACTGCAAAAGACTTGGCTATCTGATCAATACCTTGATCCAAGACAATTACAAAGGACTCAGGATGAAGAAAATGCTCTCTGCTTCCAAAGACAGAACTGATGAACTCTAAGTGCAAATTGAAGTATAAATTTATCACTTTATTTTTCCAGCTTTTTAAAAAATATGGCTAATATGAAAATTTGCTTTGCATGATTTCACATATATAATTAACATCAAAGTGCTAGCTTTCTCAGTGGGTGGCAGAGAGGGTGGTAGGGAGAAAGGGGATTTGAAACTAAAAATTTTTAAAGGATATTAAAAATAAATAAATAATTGTTTTGAAAAGGGCAAAAAAAGAACAAAAGAAGTAACATCTCACTGTATTCTGCCCTGGTCAAACCACACTCAAATCACTATGTTCAGTTCTAGGAACACACTTTCGGTGGGACATGAATAAATACACTCATATCTAGAGGAACTGGAGATGTTTGGCCTACAGAAGAGAAAACATGTGAAGGAAACATAAATGTCTCCAAATCTCTAAAGGACTTTTAACCATGAGAAAGAAGAATTATAGATAGTTAGCTTAACCCAAAACAATCCTTTTAGAAAAATGACCAGTAGTTACAGGGATATAGATCTCAGTTCAACGTAAGTAAGAACTTCCCAATATTTAGAGTTGTGTGAAATTTTACCAGACTCATTTAGGAGGCAGTAAGAACTTCATCACTGATGGTCCTCAGAAGCCAAATAGCTGTTTGTCAGGAACATTGTTGAGAAGATTTATGCTTCAGATAGGATTTGGACTAGGTGACTTTTAAAGTCTTTTTAACTAAGACTCTGTGATTATATGAAATGAATTATCATCTTTGATATCTATTCATAGAAAGATCCCTTAGATGTCAACTGTTTGTGCACAGTTAAGAGCCACAAAATAATTAGCATCCCTGAAGCTTATAGAGGGGCTTATACTTTCCAAACCACTTTCATATCTATTGGTTTATTTAATATTCAAAACAACTTGGTGAGGTAGGTAGGGTATATATTATTGTCCCTATTTGACAGCTGATTTTGAGGTGAGGAAGAGTTATGTGATATATGTCACAGAGTGAAACAGGGGCAGGGGAAGAAACTGAATCCCAGGCTAGCATTCTTTCCACTATACCACACAGATTATTCTCAAAACTCTCTGTCTCTTCACCCCACATAACATTCCCCAATACAAATTTTTAGTCTTGACTAGTTACGGTCACAAGAGGGTGAGAAGGTGCCTCGCTTTGTCTGCACAAAGACATCAAACCATTTTTAAAAGAAAATCAGGAAAGTTGATAGACAAGAGTGCCCTCTTCATCCATTACAAGTGGTTACTCTTGCATTTATAACTGGGTCCAGGACTCATATTCCAATGACTATTAGCTATGTTAGACTAAATGCTCCCTGGCAGCTGCTAATAGAGGGCATTTTTCCAAATTCGTGCCCTTGGATATGCTATAATGCTTGACTGGTACTTTGATGTTTTCATGTCTTCATCGATTAATTCCATTGAAGCTGCTCTCCTTGAAACTGTTGTTCCAATTTTCCGCAGTCTTTCCCAGAGAGCAATTTACTCATTGAAGGATTAGGGCAATTCATTCTGCTATCAGTGATAAAATTATGCAGCATTTTTCTTCTTCAAAATCAAGAGGACTTATATTTTTCTGCTTTATTCACATGCCACCCTGATAACTCAACTAAATTGAACTTAATGCAATTCATAGAATCATGGAAGAATCTTAGGGCTGGACAGAACTTTGTTTCACAAGTGTTTATTGGTATCTCTTTGCCTAGAAAGGGCATCACAGCTCCCTTGAGATTCTATCTTTCCTTGGCTTCTATGACAAAGCACTTTCCTGGTATTCCTCCTCCCTCTCTGAAAGCTAAATTTCTGTCTTTTCTTCTTCCTGGTATGGTGCTACTTAAAGCTCAATGCTTGGTCTGCACCTCTCTCTACCTTCCTTTCTCTGTAGAACTGGCATGTGTTACAGTCTCAGATAGTGTCTCTAACTGAGAACTCCTGAATTGCCTAAGAAATGAGAAATTTTATTTCAATTTGGACTCAAAGTTCTTCAGTTTGTTCTGGAGGTAGGAACAATTTTCATCAAGCCCTTCTGAATTGACATGGAGCATTATATTGACCAGAGTAGCTAAGTCTTTTACAATAGATCATCATTACAATATCACTGTTACTGTGTACAATGATCTCCTGGTTCCGCTCACCTCACTTTACATTTGTTCATGTAAGTCTTCCCAGTGTTTTTTCTGAAACCATCCCCCTCATTATTTCTTGTAGTACAATAATGTTCTATAAAACTCATACATGATGCCTTGTTTACCCATTCCCCAATTAATAGGTATCCTCTCAATTTTTAATTCTTTGCCAGCACAAAAAGAGATGCTATAAATAATTTTATACATAGAGGTCCTTTTCCTTTTTCTTTGATTTCTTTGGGATGTGGACCTAGTAGTGTTATTGCTGCATCAAAGGGTACGCTTAGTTTTGTAGATCTTTTGGCATAGTTCCAAATTTTTCTCAGGAATGGTTGGACCAGTTTATAACTCTACCAACAATTCATTAGTATGCCTATTTTCCAACATCCCCTCCAGCATTTTTCATTTCTGATAGGTGTGAGGTAGCATTTCAGTGTTGCTTTAATTTGCCTTTCTCTAGTCAATGGTGATTTAGACCATTTTTTCATACGACTATAGATAGCTATGATTTCTTCTGAAAACTGATTGTCCGTATCATTTGACCTTTATCAATTGAGTAATGGCTCTTATTTTTATAAATTTGACTCAGTTCCCTACATATTTGAGAAATGAGGACTTTATTAGAAAACTCACTGTGAAAATTTTTGATATTACCTCACAGTCTATGATACCTAAATGTATGGTAGCTAAATGAAGTTTCCCTGATTATTTCTTTTAATTAGGTCTATTTTTGTTTTTGCTTTGTCTGATATCATCATTATTACCCCTGCTTTTTTTTTATTTCAGCTGAAGCATTAGAGATGCTGCAGCCCCTTATTTTAATTCTATGTGTCTGTGTTTCATTTGTCTCTTGTAAACAACATATTGTTGATTTCTGATTTCTAATCCATTCTGCTATTCACTTCCATCTTATGGGCGAGTTCATCCAATTTACATTCCCAATTATGATTACTGTGTATTCCCTTGCTTCTTATTATCTTCCATTTATCTTCTTTCTATCTTTTTATTCTCCTCTATCAAGAATCCATTTTATTTCTGACCACCGACTCCCTTAACCCACCCTCCTTTTTATTACTCCCTGTTTCTCTTATCCCCTGCCCTTCCTACTTCCCTGGTGGGTAAGATAGTTTTCTACGCCCACCTGAATGTGCATATGTATTCTTCCCTCTTTGAACCAATGCCAATGAGAGTGAAGTTCAAGTATTGCTCACCCACCCTCTTTTTCCACTCCACTCTGAAAGCTCTTCCTTGAATGCTTCTTTTTTGTTAGATAATTTTCATCATCTTTTCTTTCCCTTTCCTCTTCTCACAGTGCATACTTCTTTCTCACCCCTTCACTTTTTTTAGGTCATCCCAACAATCTACTCATACCTATGCCTTCTGTCTGCGTAGATACCTTCACACTCCCCTAATAATTATACAGCTCTTATGACACGTATCATTTTCCTATATATGGATATAAAGTATTTAACCTTATTGAGTCCCTTGTGGTTTCTCTTTCATGTTTACCTTTTTATGATTCTCTTGAGTCTTGTATTTGAAAGTCAAATTTTCTATTCAGCTCTGGTCTTTTCATCAGGAATGTTTGAAAATCCTCTATTTCATTAAATATCAATTTTCCCCTGAAGGATGAGTAAGTTATGATTGGTTGTAATCCTTGCTTTTTTGCCTTCCAGAATATCATATTCCACACCCTTCACTCCTATAACGTGGAAACTGCTAAATCTTGTGTGATCCTGACTGACTCCAAAATATTTGAATTGTTTTTTCTGGCTACTTAAAATATTTTCTTCTTGACCTGAGAGTACCAGAATTTGGTTATAATATTGCTGAGAGTTTTCATTCTGGGAACTCTTTCAGGACATGATCAATGGATTCTTTCAATTTCTATTTTGCCCTCTGAACCTAAGACACACAACTCCAACAGTTCTTTAGTTTCTAAGACATCAGAGCAGTTTTCCTTCATAATTTCTTTAAAAAATGATGTCTAGGCTCTTTTTTTTCCTATTGCCCATAAATAAAGTTTTATTGGAACATAGCCATATCAAGCAAACATCTTCTTACCAGCCTTTGTATAGTGTAGACATATTCTTTCTCTCCCCAGGTCTGTTCAACTTTATATTGCAAGTTTTGATGCAAAACTTAAATCCTATTCTCAAACACCGTCTTAGTCAGGTATTTACTTCCCAAATTAGTTTTTCTCTTCTGCATTGCTTGCCTATCATAGGGAACATTGAAAAAAAATAAAACCTGTGACCCTTTGGTCCAGTTTATAGCCCAAGACTTTGGTAATATTTTTATATTCATTCTGGAAGTATCATTTGTGTCTACAAGAATCATCAGAAATGGATAGTTGTCATCCATTTTGATAAGTCTTTGTTGTTTTATTCTTTTTTCTTTTACTTAATATTATCTTTTTCCCAATTCTATGTCAAAACAATTGCAACATTCTTTTTTTAAATTTCTAGTTGCAAATTCTCTCCCTTCCTCCTCCCTTCCCTTCCCCTTCATTGAGAAGGCAAGCAATTTGATGTAGGTTATACATATGAAGTCATGCAAAACATATTTCCATATTAGTCATGTTGTGAAAGAAATGCAAACTGGAAAAAAGAAAGCTTTTAAAAGTATGCTTTGATAATACGCATTAAGACTCCATCAGTTCTTTCTCTGGAAGTGGATAGCAGTTTTCATCATAAGTCCTTTGGAATTGCCTTGGATCATTGTATTGCTAAGAACAGCTAAGTCATTCACAGTTGATCATCATACAATATTGCTATTGCTGTGTACAGTCTTCTCCTGGCTCTGCTCATTTCACTTTTAATCAATTCATATAAGTCTTTCCAGGTTTTTTTTTTCCTGAGAGCATCCTGCTAGTCATTTCTTAGAGCACAATAGTATTACATCACAATCTTATACCACAACTTGTTCGATCCCCTCAATTTCTAGTTCTTTGCTAACACAAAAAGAACTTTCATAAATATTTTTGTACATATAGGGCCTTTGTCTTTTTGTTTTTTATCTCTTTGGGATACAGACCTAGTAGTGGTATTGTTGGGTCAAAGTGTATGCATGTTTTTGCAGCCTTTGGGGAATAATTCCAAATTGTTGTCCAGAATGGTTGAATCTGTTCACAACTCCAACAGTTCTTTAGTTTCCCAATTTTTCCATATCCCCTCCAACATTTGTCATTTTTCTTTTCTGTCATATTAGCCAATCTGATTGGTTTTAATTGGCATTTCTCTAATCAATAGTGATTTAGAGCATTTTAATATGAATATATAGTTTTGATTACTTCATCTGAAAACTGCCTGTTCATATCCTTTGATAATTTATCGTTTGGGGAATGACTTATAAGGATTTATTCTTATAAATTTGACTCAGGTCTCTATGTATTTGAGAAATGAGGCCATTGTCAGAGAAACTTGCTGTAAATTTTTTTCCACAATTATGATTACTGTGTATTACCCTCCATCTTATTTTCCCCACTATGTATCCTTCTCTCTCTTTTTACCCTGTCCATACTCAAAAGTATTTTGTTTCTGACTACTGCTTCCCCCAATCTACCCTTCCTTCTGTCAGCCTCTTCCCTTCTCTTATCCCTTTCCCCTCCCATTCTCTTATCCCTTTCCTGTGGGATAAGATAGATTTCTATACCCAACTAAGTGTTAGGAAACTCTTTGAGCCAATGAGGGTAAGGTTCTTATGAGAGTAAAGTTCAAGTGCTCCCCTTTCACCTCCCCCATGTTCCTGCTAAGCCCTTTCATACCTCTTTTATGTGAGATAATTTACCATATTCTATCTCTCCTTTCCCCCTTCTCCCAACACATTCCTCTTTCTCATCTCTTAATTTTATTTTTTAAAATATCATCTTATCATATTAGACTCACACTAGTAGCCTCTATGTATACTCCTTCTAAATGTCCTAATAATGAAAAAGTTGTTAGAAATTAGAAGTATCATCTTCCTATGTAGGAATGTAAACAGTTTAATCTTACTGAATACCTTATGGTTTCTCTTTCCTATTTACCTTTTTATGTGTCTTGTATTTAAAGATCAAATTTTCTATTCAGCTCTGGTCTTTTCATTGGAATACTTGAAAGTCCCCCCTTTAATTAAATTTCCTTTTTCCCCATGCAGGATTATACCCATGATTACAACCAAGAAGCACCTACCCAGCAAACCTAACTCCTTTGTCTTCCAGAATATTATATTCCAAGCCTTCTGCTCCTTTATGTAGAACAGGCCTGCACAACACATGGCCCACGGGCTGCTTGCGGTCTGCTAACAGGCTGAATGTTGTGCAGGCCTGTTATAGAAGCTACTAAATATTGAGTGATCCTAACTGTGCCTCCAGAATATTTCAATTGTTTTTCACTGAAGGCTTGTAACATCTTCTCCTTGACCTGGGGAGTGCTGGAATTTGGCTATAATATTCTAGGGAGTTTTCATTTGAGGATGTCATTTAAGGAGTGATCAGGAATCCTTTCAATTTCTATTTTACCCTCTGGACTAAGATATTGGGGCAGTTTTCCTGGATAATTTCTTGAAAGATGACGTCTAGGCTCTTGTTTTATAATGGCTATCAGGTAGCCAACACTTCTTAAGTGATCTCTCCTTGATCTATTTTACAGATCTGTTGTTTTACCAATGAAATATTTCACATTTTCTTCTCATTTTTATTCTTTTGATTTTGTTTGACCGTTTCTTGGTGTCTCATAAAATCATTAGCTTCTATTTGCTCAATTCTAATTTTTAAGGAATTATTTTCTTCAGTAAGCTTTTGTGCCTCCTTTTCCATTTTGCCAATTCTACTTTTTAAGCTCTTTTCTATAGCAAATTTTGTACCTCTTTTTCCATGTGGTCAATTGTATTTTTCAAAGATTTCTCTTCACCGAATTTTTGCATATCTGTTTTTTCCCATTTTTTTCAATTCTAGTTTTTAAGGCATTCCTCTCTTCAGTGGATTTTTGTGCCTCTTTTGTCATTTGGCTTTTTCTGCTTTTAAGGTATTACTTTCTTTAGTATATTTTGTGCCTCCCTGCCAAGCTATTGATTTTTTTTCATTATTTTTTCAATCACTCTTTTCTTTTCCCACTTTTCCCTCTATCTCTCTTATTTGATTTTTAAAATCCTTTTTGAGTACTTCCAGTAATTCCTTTTGGGTCTGAGACCAAATTGCATTTTTCTTTGAGGTTTTGGTATAGTAATCTTGATTTTGTTGTGTTCTTCTGAGTTTATGTTTTGACCTTGCCTGTCACCATAGACATATTAAATTTCAATGGTCAGATTATTTTGCTCATTTTTTTCTTTTTTTTTCTTTTTTTTTTTTTTGCAAATGCAAAAGAATTTATTGCCTCTTAAAGCTATAGTAACAGCATCAACAGTCTCAATGGGAGAGACTGGTGAAGCTGGTGTTATATTTGTTATACAAAAAGGAAAGAAAAGAAACAAATGGACCCAAAATAATTTCTGCTTATCTCTCTGTTTTTTTTAATTTAATATATTTAGTTTTCAGCATTGATTTTCACAAGAGTTTGAATTACAAATTTTCTCCCCATTTCTACCCTCCCCCTCACTCCAAGATGGCGTATATTCTGGTTGCCCTGTTGCCCAGTCAGCCTTCCCTTCTGTCACCCCACTCCCCTCCCATCCCCTTTTCACTTCCTTTCTTGTAGGGCAAGATAAATTTCTATGCCCCATTGCCTGTGTATCTTATTTTCTAGTTGCTTGCAAAAACGGGTTTTTTTTTTGTTTTCGAATATCTGTTTTTAAAACTTTGAGTTCCAAATTCTCTTCCCTCTTCCCTTCCCACCCACCTTCCCTCCCTAAGAAGTCAAGCAATTCAACATAGGCCACATGCATATTATTATGTATAACCCTTCCACAATACTCATG
>CM053622.1:684823837-684843167 GCA_028646595.1 Phalanger gymnotis | reverse complement strand
ATTCAATGCCTAGTTATACCTGGAAGTTATGTGGGACTCCATGCCTTCTTGGGGAGGGAGGGGGGAGGGAGGGAAGGAAATCTGGAACCCAAAATTGTGTAGAACTGTTTGTTGCAATCTAAAAATAAAAAAATTAAAAAAAAAAGAAAAGGTGTAAGATCTAAAACAGTCATCAAAGGCATCATCTTGTAGTGGAGCAAAGGTGAAATGTAAACTGTATTCACACACACAAAGTCAAGAGCTAAGCCAATTATCCAGGTCACCTATCCAGGTGAGACTGCAAAGCATTTCCCTCTGAACAGAGGAAAACGTGATTTTCCCCCTCCTTGAATTTCCTTGAATCATTCAGCAAGTTGAATCATCTAAGTAGTTCCTGCAATTTTCTTGCTCCATTTTGTAGATATGGAAATAGCCACAAAACCTTTTAAATCTTCTTCGTCTTCTCTAAATAAAAAAATAAAAAGGAATCTCTTTAAAGCACACAGTTGTGTCAGTGCTAAGTTCCTTCTGATCTCCCCTCTGGAACGTTCAACATTTCCTTCCCCAGCTACCAACATTTTCTGCAACTTCTCCAGCTCAGCAACTTCTATCCTCACTCAGCAGCCCTAGGGCTCCCAGAGGATTTTCCAAAGGTAGCAGTGCATTTCCAACAAGTGAACTGGGTTCTTTGTTTCTATGAGAAAAATTAAACTGGGAGCTGTTCACTGCTTCCACTCGAGGCATTTGGAAGAGGTGAGGTGGAGGGTGGGGAGGGGAGATGCTGTTGAGTGAGGCGGATGAGAGGATGAGAGGTTCGTGGAACAAGAGATTGGATTTCTGAAGTCTTGTCTTCCTGTGGGCTGCTTTTGGATTAGATTTAATTTTTAAGAGGGGATCTTGGGGCTTGGACTCCACTCCCACTTTAACTCAATTCACAGAAGCAAAGGAGACCAAGAAACAACAAAGTTCCCCCCAAAGAAATAGTAGCAGCAGAGTAGCTGTCAGACTTGAGGCAGCAAAGGTCAGAACCATAGGTCTGCCAATAAAAGATAGTCATCATTTAACCTTTAAACACTATGGAATGATGAAAAGCCTCCCTCCCTATTTTGAAAGATTGCAGAAAAACAGACAGGGACCCGAGCATGAGCAAGACTCACAAAACTGTGCTTTGTTCATCATGAAACATGCATGGGGAAGTTGGAGGACCAATTCCACTCAGCATGTCAAATATTTACCCACATTGCTTGCAGAATTGGAGAGGAAAAGGTAGACCCACTCTGAAGACAGAAACATAGTTCTTTTTTCCACTGGGAGTGGATTGCAATAACATACAAGGGAATTTGTGGATAGTTTAAAGAAAGACTGGTCCAAATGAATGCACTAGGAGGGTATTCTTTCAGGCTGTGGAAGGATTGCCTTGGCCTTGAATTGTGATTCCCCAAATATTTGTTCAATGCAGACATATCACATATGCTAGAAGACTCTGAGGGCATATCTTAACACTTCCTCTGTTTCAGGGAGTTTTCTTTTTCTAGTTTTATGCTGTGATTGTAGAGTGGTGCCAAGAAGTTTAATAGAAGAGGTGGATTCACTTTTCTCAATGGTGCATTCACACAGAGCACCATCCTGCTGTTGTGGCCAGGGAGTAGGTTTCAGAACCACCAAGACCTGGGATCATGTCCTGTCTCTGTCACATTCTGGCTCGGTGATCTGGAGCAAGACATTTGACCTCAGCCTCCTGGGCAACTCTCTAAGACTGCATGTTTTAAAAATGATTCTGGCTTTCATTGGTAAAGGAAGTTTCCTTCCCTGAGATTTCCCTGTACCACTGAACTCAAATGCCCAGTTCTTATTCCATTGATTTAATGGTGAAGCTATCGTGCGATTTATTGACAAGTCCATGAAGAAGCAGCATAGCTTAATGGATAGAGGACCAGTATTAAAGTCAAGGGAGACCTGTATTGAATGCCAGGCATTTATTAAATACTTATTATGTAACAGTCATTGTGCTAACCTCTGGGGCTACAAAGGAAGGGAAACAATCCTTATCCTCAAGGGGCTCACATACTAACTTTGTGACCATTGACAAAACAAAATGCCACAGGAAACTCTTCCAAGACTCCTAAGTGACAGAAAATTTGACAGTCTGCATACATGATGGGAGGTTCCTCAGTGGCAATTCCTTACAATAATGAAATCACAGATCTGAATGAAAAAGATAAAACAATTGCATAGGAACATAGATTAATAGGGGACATTAGAAGTCATTTGTCTCTGAAAAACAAAGACAAAAACATAGCTGGATTCTAAGACATTTTCACTTTGAAACCAAACCAGTCCAAGATCAAGAGGATGCATACAGCAGTGAAGCTTAGTGGAGTTATCCTCAACAAATCCCAGGATGCCCAGCTGGTCTTGTTATGTATGCCTGGTCCCCCAAAACTCGACAAAGAGATGAAAACTACATGGAATTCTCAGAAGTTTTGATAGAAGAACTAAACCGAGTACTTTTGTTGACAGGTGGAGGCCAGGATCACCATCTACTCCTAGTGCTGCTGGTGACCACCCAGAGCTTGTTTAGAACATGGTGGCACTGAATGTCTGGGTGGATAGAAACACTGAACGAGCAGGTCTTGGTTCCTGGAAGCTGAACAGTTGAAACGTTCCTGGGTACTTGAAGTGATATGCCAGCTTGATTTGCCAAAAAAAAAAGTGATTTATTTTTTTTTAACCTGGGGCAAAATTCTTGTTAATGCTGAAAAAAATACTTGATATGTCCTCACTGTTAAATAAAAGTCTGGGGTAGGGTGTTGGGGATAGGAAGCTGAAGTGTGAATGTGTGTGTAAGAGATTAAAAAGAACTTCAAAAGCAAATGAAAAATTGTCATTTGTCAAAGGAGAAAACTGAGGCCCGGAAAGGTGAAGTGACTTACCCAAGGTCATACAAGGTGGTACATGGTATGGTCCAGATCCTCTGAATTTAATGTCAGTGCTCTTTCCATTGGAACACATTGACCCATTCATTAAAAAAAAAAAAAGTGAAACTGCAGTCTTGATGTAAATTTTCTCCCTTCTTTTACTTTTCTCAACTTTCTTTTTCATTTTTCCCCTGGCAATGAAGTACTTTCTGTAACTGTCTCAGTAGATAATTAGGCCCAGAGTACAATATGCATCTGGAAACTCAATACACTACTGACAAAAGAATATGATGAAGGAAAACCAAACAATTGCTTGGCCAACAGAAGTATGCAGTAAAATTGGGAATGCTAAATGAATAGTCTTCTGGAAGAATAATAATACTCATGCTTTGCATTTCTATAGCACCATTATAATCATTATTATGATTATTATTATTGGGCCAGATCCCATGGAGAGCCAGAGAAAATAAACTTCTGTCTGGGAATGATCTGTTTTCCCAATGAGATAAATTAACTCTGCCAGGATAGCAGGGTTCCATTTTGTACCCTGGAAATAGACCTCTGCTGTAGTAAGCTCAGTCCCAGGAGGCATACTGCAGAAACTGCCCTGAAGGAGAAAGCCAATTTTGGGGAGATCACCAAATGGTGGACATGCTGTGGCATCCCAATGTACATCAAGGAAGTAGACAAAGTTTCTTTTCCCTTCATTTCACAGTGGGACTAGATCAGAGGTATCAAACGCCTGTCCTGTAACACTCCCCAGTGCAGCCTGAACCATATTAAAATGTAATTAGGAAATACTTTATACAAATTTTTAAAAATACACTAAGACATAGATAACATTACATTTTAAAACTAAGTTAATATTCAGTCGCCTTCCCATTGTCTCCAACAGAATAGTTCCCACTTAACTGCATTGCTCTCCATGACAATGGTTATCTTTATGGAGGAATGAAGTGGACAGATAAATACTTTTAATGAAGTTTTCAAGGCCTGGTGTATTATTGAGCAAATTCCTCCTGGTGTGTAGTCTGCTTTTAAGTTGACCACTCTGAGACGTTTCATAATGTCATTCAGGCTACCAGAGTACCACTTCATGTACCATAGACACAATTTACTAAATGGTTTCACAGTAAGCTAAGACAATAATGTACCTTCTTAAAATACCCCACGTACTCCCTGAAAGTACACCTATTTCTTCAATATTTCAAAGACTCATGATTTCAGCAATGTGGATACTTTCTCCGTTTTCATTTTCATGAGTTACTGTTTCTCCTTTATCCTCCCCTCCCCCCCCCAAAAAAAAAATAAAATAAACTTCCAATTGCCAAACTTCTGGGGATGAGCCTCTCTGAACTTAGCTATGGTAGTCCTTGGATAGAAGACACATAGTCTGTTAGCAGGCCTAAACATAAAACCTCCTCACCTTGGTAGGACCTGCTAGAGCTTACAATTCACTGAGATATCATTTGAAAATCTAGTGTCATCTCACACCCTGATGATTGGTATAGGGAGTTAGAATGCACATGTCTTGGGAAATATTTGGCTCATAAATTCCATATCATGAAATGTGGTGGGATATGGGTTTGAAATCCCTCAAGTTTCAAGTACTATACTGTCTTTCCTAAATTAAATTAATTAATGCAGCTCATTCCATTTACCATGGAAAACCTATAACTCGTGTATTATCTTTACCACTCTCACTGACAGTAAAATTAGTTTCTGTGATCACATTTCCAAAGCTACAGAAAATGATAGTCAAGGATTTCTAACAATTACCCATAGAACATTCCCATCCTGACAAACTCTCTCCAGCTTTCTCATAGAATCCATGTGATGTCCAAGGTCCAAGGATATGTCCCCAGGCCCTGAGAGGAAACAAAACTTTAAAAGCCCTGAGACCCAGATAGTAAGAACTTCCTTAGAGCCAACATTAACTCCAATAGGTCATGTCACATGGGACCAGAACCTGGCTATTATCCAGCAGATAAATGTAGCATTCTAGGCGGGATTTATGCTTGAATAGGAAAAGGACCAGATAACCTCCAAGGTCCTTTGCAACAAGATAATTCTTTGATTCTTGCTTTTATGATTCCCCCACCCCCACCCCTTCACTGAATCAGAAAAGGTCCTTTAAAGTTAAGCCAGGCAGCCTCCCAGTGAGGGAGAGAAAACACTAGCAGCTCATCAAAAAGCTGAAATTGACCACAATGTATGGGTGATATTTCCTGTAAATATAAGAAGACAAACTATGGAATGTCAAATTCAGAGGGGGATGAATAGTACAATTGGGCTGTAATGTCAATTATGTAAAAGGGAGTAATTTTAAGTAAGGATAGAAAAGCAGGTTGGGGACAAATTATGAAAGACCTTTAATGCCACAATGAAATGTTTATATTCTGTACTAATGGCAATAAAGACCCAGCAAAGGTCTTGAACAAGGAAGTAATATGGACTTCTTCTGGTTACTTAGGAAGATGATTTCAAGTTCCTACCAATCCAGTGCTCACCAAGGCTAACTTTAATCCAATTCCAACCTAGTAGAGGAATCTCAATCTAAAATTATGCTATTATATTTAAGAATAATACCTTGATAGTGACTAGAGAAAATACTTATATCTACTAATAATTAATTCAAATAGAAATTTTAAAATAGATCATAGAAGATGTAAGGCAAAGCTAGAATTATGATCATTCTTTTAATTCTTCCTTATACTTATTAGCAGAGAACAGCAGGTATTGAGAAAATATAAATAATCTAAAAATAAGTTATGCCCAATTATCTGGAACAAGGCTTAAAGTGACCTTAGCTATCCAAAAAACAATGGAGAACCAACAACTGTTCAAATCAAACTACTGGAGACTGAAATGGCTGCCTTAAAGATCTAACTTGAACTTAATAAGAAATGTTCTCAAAAAGTTTTCATCATCACTAGAATTTCTATACCACCTTAATGGTTACAAAAATGCTAAAGTGTTATCTGATTTGATTCTCACAACAAACCTGTGAAGTAGGAGCTTTTATTATCCCCCTTTTACAGATAAGAAAACTGAGACTGAGCAAGTTTAACTGATTTACCCAGGGTGACACAGCTAGTAAGTATTTGAGGGAGGGTTTGAGCTCAGATCTTCTTGTCTCCAGGTCTGTTTTTCTATCTACTATGCCACCTAGCTGCCTAACATAGAATACGATGGTAGAAAACTTAGATATTATCTACAGATGAGGAAATTGATGCATTAACCTTGTCCTTACATAATTCTCTTTTCTTCATCAAAAAAAAATATTTCTCTTTGTGTTTTTACAATGTTATTCTTGAGAGTTTCCCATACCCTTTGTGAAAGCTTCCTCTGTAGAACTTTGGGCCATGGCTTCCTATCTATATCTTTTGTCCAAACCTTTGGAAATCTGAAATATTTCTTTACATGCCAACCTCCTGACACAGGTAAATTCCCCTCTTTCTCTTCAAATGTTTTTTGCCTTTGGCATGACATTGAAGATCTTCTGTTTCATTGTCAAGGAGTGGGGAGGTTGTCTTTTTAATTTAAGGAACACTTTATTCTATCTCATAACCTGGAAATTAGTGAAACATTTCTTGAGTCTCTTTTCATTCTCTTCTATCTTTGTTGCCTACCCTATGAGTATATACAACAATTGCTTGCCCATGACAGAAATACAAGCATCGCACCATATGTAGGCCACTTCAAAATATTCCCTGATCTCTATATGTGCTGGAGATTAGATCTTCTGTTCTTTATTATTCTTGCTTGCTAGTAGTTTATTTAGTGACCCCTGAATCTCTAAGGTCCTATCGATCTGTAAATTCTATGTTGAAAAAAAAACCTCAATTATGTTCAATATGTTGTATTTAATAAAGCACATATGACCATAATGTATTATAGAGAGAATGTTTATCAATACTTTCAATGATCAGTGATATCATCAATGTGGATACTCCTTTTTCATTATATGGGATTCTTGTCCACGATCTCTGATAAAACATTCAAAGCGGATCCGCCCAGTGTCCTCAAGGCCCTCCTGTAGGTTTTTAACATTTCATAGGCACCAGTGCAGCATTCACCCATTATAACTCAAATTACTGGCCACCTGTTTATACATTTCCTACATGATATATGTTTTGCCATTTTTCATATTCAACATGCTAAAAGCTATTTGTACCCACCATGTGCTGTCCTTTGCCCTTTAGATCACCAATAGTTTTGACTTTTTGAAGATTATGGTTTTGATGATTCAGAACCACAGAGCAAAGCTGGAAGAGTATTTCTGTAGTATTCACAGAGCATGAAATAGGTTTGGAGGATCTTGTTAAGTTCAAAGAACTGCTCTTCGACTCTACAACAGATTTTTGTGCATAAGCTGCAATTATCTTTATGGTGGTCATTGTGTTTATTCTCCCTGTGAGAACCACACAGCAAGATGGCTAAGTGTTCCACGAAATGATGTTTCTTTTTGCATCTGGATACATAATGAAAGCAACTCAAGAAACTCATTTACTTTCCTGGGATAAGCTGCAAGGCATCCTTTCTTTGTAATTTTACTTTCCACGCACCTTCTGGTTTGATTTAAACCTGTTTATTTCCTTTGGATGTATTTCAACTTGATGGTCATGAAAAATCTCACATTTAGAGTTCCAATAGTAAAATGAATGCTTATAGTCTTAAAAATGTAGAGATTCTTAACAACTTCTGCTTTATTTTCTGACAATCTGCCACATAGGACTGAAGGCCATTTTTGTATTTTTCTATGTTTTATTGACTGCTATGACCAAAACATTTACTACTTAATGGTCAATCTCCTGTAGATGAGGCTTTCCATATTTAACTAGGTTGATTCTCAAACAGTAGTCATGGTCACCAGGAACATACTGAAAACTGTTCCTGATGATACACAAAGCTGCCAAAGTTTGTGTACTACAAGACTCCAGGGTCCTCTTTATTTCATAAACGGGCCTCTCCCAGTCTTCTTTGCTGCTAATTTTGTTCCCTCTCTGGTTACCTTGAATATACTCTGTATGTATCCCTTATATATCTATTTATATACCTGCTGTCTTGTCCATTAGAATGTAAGCTCCTTGAGGACAAGAGATTGGTTTTGCTTTTTCTTTGCCACTCCAGGGATTAGCAGAGGGCCCAGAAGATAATAAGAATTTAATAAATATTTACCGTTCATAACTGTGTCCCAATTAGTGCAAATAATGTGTCCCCTGGAGTGGTCACATTATTTAAATGTGTGTCACATATTTCCATTGGGCTGGAACTGATTAACATATTTTACATAATTATGACTTCAAATAATGTGAATTTGAATACAGTAATCATTATTTGCACTAATCAGGACCTAGCTATAATTGAATGATCAGAGTAAAATAAAAAAAATGATTATGATAAACAGTGCTTAGGAACTTAAAAATGATGGATTTCAATTAGCTGGAAATATACTTGTGGAAAAAACTCATTTCCAAATGATGCCACCTAAATAAGATGTTTTTGTAATTAACTTAAGAGATTTATTTTACGGATGTGGGGTAACAGATTTGTCTTATCACAGCATGAGTAGTTACTCCCTTAACAAACATTTAGTGAGTGCGACTATACCCAAGAAACTCTTGCTTAGCCTGGTAGTGGAGTTAGCTAAATTTCCCTGAGCACACATAAAATGATCCAAAAGGAAATCAATCCAGAAATATATTGAGTAGTAAGAAGAAGTCAGATTTAAGGATTTAAGGATTACTGACAATAATCCACAATATAGAAAAAAATCTATCCTTGGATATTTGAGAATTACACCATTCACTGTTTTTCTTGATATTCTTCACCTTTTCAACATTTAGTAAATCACATTCAGTTGTCCCCTCAACGTTCGATAAACCACACCTTCTAAAACTCTTCCCAAGTAACAGCAGCAGACTCCTCCAACAGTAACATTGGAATGTGGTATTCCAACCACATACTGCATGGTGCTAAAGACTACTCTCATTGACCTGGTCAAACTGAGTCTATGGCTCTGTCATCAAGGAGATCCAGGCCCATGTCCTAGCTAACTGCTAGACTATATTTCCTTACAGGCCTGTCCCACCTCATCTTTCATGAGAAAATGGGCCATGCCAAAGTATCATTTACATAAGAGTTGGGAGAAGTGGTGTTTATTATTTTTGGGCTGGCTACTCCTGCCACAGGGATGTCAGGGGGGAACTCCACTCTCAAAGAGGAAATTCACAGTATGAGGATTTGGCTCTGAAATGGCAGGGGGGAGAGAGAGTAAAAGCAGAATAATAATTCATAATACTTGACTTTTCCTTTTCAGGAAGCCAGATGTCTGCCTCCAGCTCAGCTGGTGGCATTCCCAACTAACCAGGAGTTAAGTGGCTATTGGTGCTTGAGATGATGAACTATCCCTGTGGTTTTTCTCCCTCAATTTGCCCGTAGTTCATCACCAACTCACAGTAAGAAGACAGCTAAAATCTGATTCAAAACTTCAATGGACCTTGGATCTCATGATCACTTTCTCCAGTCCCAATTGACCCCATCCAGGCCTTCTTACCCTATGGTGCAAATAAAACCTGTGACCCCTTCTTCAATCTCCCAGCCCCTTCCTCCCTGTCTCTCCCATCTCTTCCCCACCTACCAAACAGGAAAAAGTCCAAGGACTTTGTTCCAATTTTTAGAAGTGATCTTCCATCTCTGTTCTCCATAATTAAGACAAAAAGAGAGGTTGTTAGTAGGAAAATCCAATGTGATATGGCTCAAATGTTTAATTACAACATTTATCACAGGGCTGTCTGAGACTAAGAGAAGTCCTGCCACTAAGAAATAAATTTGTGAAGGCAACTAAATCCCAAGGTTGTATTAAACAATGCTTCTGGACTCACTAAGAACAGCGTGGTTTCTGGATATGTCAGGTTCGTTAAAAAGCTCTTCCCACTGCTAAGCAGCAGGAGTGGTGCACTGTGACATTAGCTAGCAACAGTGGTGAGCAATCATCTCCTTTGCACAGCTGTGTGTGTGCATGATTAAGAAATAAAGAGGGGATCCATTTTCAGTTAAAACTAAAAAAGAAATGGAAAAGGCATCTTGTTCAGTTTTCCTGTCTGCCTGTGATCTCTACCTACAAAGGAGGAGAAGCAATAACAGCAAAAGGTTAAATTTCCAAATGGGAATAGTAGTTCTGAAAACCAGATATGAATTAAATGAGAGATTCTTGTCTTTTGCAATCCATTTAAAGAACTACAAAACTAGAAAAACTTACTGCCTTATTATTTATAAATCCAAAATCTTTTTCAATGTTCTATAATACTACAAATGCTCATTGACATGTTTCCTTGCATTTATTTTTGTTGTATCACTAGTAGGCCTGTTGTTTTTATTTTAAAGGTGAACTATCCTATCTCATGTATAAGGATGGGAATTTCTCCACTCATCCCAACTAATGTCATCACGGAAAGCCTCGAATTAATCAAAATTATAAATTAAATTAGCTCAAAAGTGTGTTTAATCAAATTGAGAAAAATAAAGTGTTTTAGTCACTGATAAAGACAGATGATATCACACAGGAAGTACATACAATTGTACGTACCTCTGGGCTTAGATGTAAAACAGGAATCCAGTTTAGAATCATAGAGTCCAGTGGCAAACCAATCTGGCAATGGGAGAGCTCCAGCCAGGTGCCAAAGAGAGAATCACTTAGAGGGGAGGAGAATTTTTTTCATGCTTTCTCCTTCTTCCTACCCTAAGCAACTTTGGGAGATCCAAAGGTCTCATCAGAGGTCTCTGGTTACTAGAGTCCAGTCCTAGAGTATATACACACACACACATTCACACATACATACACACATATATACATACATGTATATATATACACACATACACACACATATACATATATATACACACAATTTTGAAATGGTTGGAAAACAATTAAAAGAAGAATATTTCATGATGTGAAAATTGTATGAAATCCAAATTTTAGTGTCCATCAATAAAGTTGTATTGGAATTCAGCTATGATCATTCATTTACATGTTGTCTATGGCTGCTTTTGCACTACAACACAGAGGATTTTTTAAATTTCTAATTGATTTTTAATTATTTTAGTTATTTTGTTAAACATTTTCCAACTACACGTAAAAATTCTTAATCGTATTTGAAAAATTTGAGTTTCAAATTCTCTCCCTCCCATACCCAACCTCATTGAAAAGGCAAGCAATTTGATGTTGATTATACATATGAAGTCATACAAAATATCTTTCCAAATTAGCTATTATTGCAAGCATATTAACTTGTAAAAGAAAACAGAAACAAAATACAACAATTAAAGGATAGTTTTTTGTTTGTTTGTTTTTTCTGAAGTATGTATTCAGAGTTCATCAGTTGTCTCTGGAAGTCGACAGTGCTTTTCATCATAGTCCCCCATTGTCTTGGATCATGAGTGTGAGGTGGTAGCTTGGATTTATTTTAATTTTCATTTCTCTAATCAAGTGTAATTTAGAGCAGGTTTTCGTATGATTGTAGATACCTTTGATTTCTTTGAAAGCTGCCTATTTATATCCTTTGACTACCCATTGGGAAATGTCTCTTATTTTTATAAATTTGACTGAGTTGCCTATATATTTGAGAAATGAGGCCTTTGTTAGAGAAACTTGCTATAAAATTTTTGATATTACTTGTCTATGGTAACTTGTAGCAAAATATAGTTTTCCTGATTATTTCTTTTAATTTGATCTATTTTTGCTTTTGCTTCGTCTGAGATCATGATTGCTGCCCCTTCCTTTTTTACTTCAGCTGAAACATAGCAAGATTCTGCTCCAGTCCTTTATTTTAACTCTGTGTGGGTCTTTTTGTTTCAAGTGTCTCTTGTACACAATTGTTGGATTCTGGTTTCTAATCTGTTCTGTTATCTGATTTCATCTTATGAGTGAGCTCACCCCATTCACAATCACACTTATGATTACTAATTGTGTATTTCTCCCTATCCTATTTTCTTCCATTCATCCTTCTCTCTCTCTTTAGCCTGTCCCTCTTCAAAAGTATCTTTTGCTTTTGACCTCTACCTCCCTTAATCCATCTTCTTTTTTACCACCGCCTTATCTTATATCCCCTTCCCTTCTGATTTCTCTACTGTGTAAGATAGATTTTTATACCAAATTGAGCAGAAACCATATCTCTTTCTAGGACATGCCGCCTTGGAAACACCAAAAACTTGTAGATCCTCAGAACTAGTTTTGAAAACAGCTACACAAAACAGCCTGAAGCTTGGGACAGTGCCTCCTAACCCCCTCTCTGAACTTACTCTGAAAAGCATGAAGTTCAAACATTCCCTGCCAATCTCTCATTTTCTTCTTCATTATAAAAGCTCTTCTTTTCTTTGATCATGGCTTTCAGGTAGTCCAAGTATTCTTGAAGTACTAAAGTTAAGTACTCTTAAAATATTTCTCCTTGATCTGTTTTCTAAATCTGTTGTTTGTCCAGTGAGATATTTCAAATATCGAACAGATATTTTGTCATTCTTTTGACTTTGTTTTATTATATCTTGATGTCTCATGGATTGTCCAATTCTAATTTTTAAGAAATTCTTCTCTTCAATGAATTTTTAACTCCTTTTTTCATTCATTCTATTCTGCTGTGGGTCAGGAAAGTGCCTGTTCTTCAGCTACAAGCACTAGTGCTCCTCTCTGCCTTGGGACTGTAATGAGGGCTTCTGCTCCCTTGTGATCAATAAGAAGTGCTCCACTCCACCTGTGAATTGATGCAGAATTACGTAGAGGCAATAGAGTTAGCAATCAGTACCAGCTGCACCCATCACCAGCAAAGAATCCCCAATAATCTCTTTATGAACAGTTGTCCAGCTCCCTTAATATCTCTGGGCTGAGAGTTCTTGAAACTTCTGCTGCTGCCACTGTTACAGCCATTTCTAAGGCCTGCCCCTGCTACTGCTATGTACTGGACTGGGTCCCTGTGTCCAGGGACCCCAGTGTCTCAGATCTTTCCTGTTGACCCCCTAAGTTGTCTTAGGCTAGAAAAATATCCCATTCTGACCTTTACTTGGCTCTGGTGCTTTAAAATTTGACTTGAGGAGTTACTTTAAAGTTGTTTGGAGGAGAACATTCAGAGAGTTCAGCTAGGTGGCTGTGCCTTATCCACCATCTTGGTTCTGCCCCAACGCAAAGTTTGTTAGTTGTGACAGAGACCATATGTGGCACTCTCATGGCTTCATAAACTCTTCAGTGCACTATAAATTGTATTAACACAGTTATTACTCAACAGCATTTCAAGAAGCATGTAAATTACCATATCATGCCATAACATTTTATTTTTAATTACCAGTGTATAACCATCATGTCAAAACAAAAAGAGAGGGGGAAAGTGTTATAACAACTTCTTGCACTTAGAGCCAAGACTGAAATTTTTCTGAATAAGAAAAATCTGCTTCAACCACTATTATTGAACATTGAAAAGCTTTGGAAGTTAGATTTTACCTCAAATAATGTTTATTAATGAATTAAACCTACATTTATAAGGAAAGACAATGCTAATATGTGAAACATGCAGCCATAAAGTAAATCTGAGAGCTAACATTGGAATTACAAAAAATATCAAGCTGCTTTTTATACTCGCCCTACTGTCAAGAGTTAAAATGAATGTAAGCTCTCCATTCCCACACAAATTTGCAGCAGATTCTGAGCTCAAACTACAGTTCTGTTAGCATTTTCAGAGCTCGATACAAGTGTGAAAGAAATTCCCATGCTTTGAAATCCATTTAACCATGCTATTGAGGAACATCCACCTAACCTCCAAATGAAAGCAACTAATGCAATGTAAGGACATGCTAAAAGGCAAATATCAAAAGAAGCATCTAATAGAATCCTATAAATGTCTTCTAAGTGAGGAATATGCTGAATTATAATCATATGCTTGCTGATAATATTTTTTTCAGAAATGAAGTACATAAAATCTCGTTACAAATCAGCGTTAACAAGTGAACATTTGCAACTGACTTGGATGATAAAGAATACTAACTTGACCCCAAATTAAGTGAAATGTTATTCTTCGAAAAAGAAATTCCTTTCTTCTCATTAGTAGACCCATACCAAAAAAACTGAATTTTGACAATAAAAAAATTTCATGGAAGGTTGTTTTTGCTCTTGATATATAAGCACCTACACAACGTCCTCAATTTTGCCTTTAGGCCTGCAAAGCCTAAAATATTTACTATCTGACTCTATACAGAAAAAATTGTGCAAACCACTGGATCACATCATCTTCCTTCCAGTTCTGAAATTCTAAGTCTTTCTTAGAAGTTTTTAACTAGTGATCATTTTCTTCAGGGCTCCTACAACCATTTTAGAAATCCCAGCAGTGTATCCAGGCAACTTGAAGAGTGATTCTCAAGCCTTTTCAATCCAAGCAGCTCTTTGGAAAGGAAATAAATTTTCATGAAATTTACTGTGACTCACTCTGACTTGACACTGTGTTACCTCTACATGAAACCACAAACCTCAATAAGACAAAAGGGTGTTTTTAATGAAATATACAAAGTTTGCTTGTTGAATCATTTATAGACAATACTGAGGAATTAAAAGGAGGGTCAAATGGCTCATAGATCACCCTAGAGACTCTGTAAAACAACATTTTGAGTGCCTTCACTATTTACTCATTAGCTCAATGAAATAACTGTTCTCATAGACTGAATTAAAACTGCTAATCTCTAAATTGGAGTTGAAAATAGCATTCATTACACATTTTGGGAAGCTAACAACATTTATCAGGATGAGTTTGTGAGTTCTTTGGGGGTAAGCTCTAGGTCTATCTAGCTCTATATGCAAAGCACCTGATAATTATACATATTCAATCAAGTACCTAATAAATACTTCTTCATGTTGATAGCCTAGATTCTGGGCTTGTTAGGAACCTGCATCATTATCTACTAACTTATTATTGCCTTCTAATATCTGCTGGGGGCAAAGGAGAGAGATATATAGCACAATAACTCATCTATACGTATTCAACTCCAGTCAGAGCACTGGCTCTTAGAAAACTGGAGAACAATATGTCGTTGGACTAGATGAAAGTGGCATCTTTCTGTTGTTGGCAGGGCAAGATCTTTTTTGATGCAAAACTGACTTTTGCCTTGAAGGAAGGAGAAGCACTGATACCATTCCTCAGAAGTGACATGGCACTTGGAATACACATTTGATATTGCCTTGAATACTCAGGGGAGCCAATTTGTATTGAGCTAGAATTTTCCCCCAAGTCCATATATTTGCAATCTACATTAAACATCTTTCTCCCTTTCTTTCTTTTTCCCTTCAACAAAGTTGTCTATTTATTCAATCTGGTTCAATCAGGCAAGGGTCCTATTTTCCACAATAGTAAAGAGCCTGAATTTCCATCTAAGGATAGGGGTCAATAATATTCCCCATCCCTTTGTCATGGAGTTGAAAATATGAATTAAAAAAAAGAAAACCTGTAACAAGCTCTCTAACTTTTTGAAGTGAAAATGATAATTATAGATCAACATCTACCATTAACTAACAAAAGAAGAAACTTGAATTTAAAACAAATTCTACATATGCATGTATGCACATACCCTACCACTACCAACACCTATATGCAAAATTAATTATATATCTATACCATTGTTATTATTTAACTTATGTAGCTATAAAATATGTAATAAAGATAGTACCTTTTCACTAATGAGTTGCCTGAAGTTGGTCCATTTTATTTCCTTATATGCCATTTCTATTGATCATGCTTTATTTACATCAAACTTATCTGGGGTGTGAGACACGATCAAGGAAAACTAGTACCTCTGGTGTGAAGGCTACTGAGTGAGCCCTTTTCAAGGCAGCTTTCCACCTTTGGTGTCTATCTGATAAAGTGAAAATTTTCTGTTTCCACAAAACTCTCACCTGGGGCTCCAAGAAGCTGTAGCATGCAGAGTGGCCACACCCCAGTTAACTGTTAATGGGTTAAACCAGGTTAAGGGCAACTGAGGGGTCTCAAACCTATCAATGAGTTAGGGGGTGTCTACCCCAAGCATGTAAACACTTCCCCTGGTGGAACGGGTGGGTGAGAACAATTTGTTCCAACAGATATGAAGGCAGCTGAAGGAGGCACTATGGAGTGCTTAGAACTTGGTTAGACATCAATGACGCCACGATCATCCACTGCGTCTTGAGCCATGACCAGTGGTCTTGACTCTGTCCTGCCACTGGAGTATAACAACCCTGGAAGAGAAAGTGAGGCCAATGACTTCATGCAATTCTGCCTCACTTAAATCCAATTTATACACAAATCAAAAGACATCACCCATACCATTTTACCATTTTTACCTATCTCAAAGTCCCATCGCAATAGGCAAGTGATGAAGCGGCAGGTGCAGATACAGTAGGAGCTGTAGTCCCAATCCTGCATACAGGCAGCCCAGGCCTTAGGGTTGTCTTCTCACTGGAAGAAGCAATGGGATTCAGCAGCCCCCTGGGTGTCTAAGTAGCCTTTTAAGGATAGCCCTGCTCACCTCCTTGTGACAGGAAGGGGCTAGAAAAGGTACCTTAAAAATTATCTCCTTCCCTAACCCTGGCCTGATTGTCATGGCTGATGGGGATCCCACCCTGTGGTTGAAACACACAAAAAATGTACAAAAACTTCTGCAAAGATGATTCTATTCACTATTGGTACATGGAATGTGTGCACAGTTATAGACAACACAAAGTCCAGTAGACCTGAAAGACAAAAGGCTTTTGTGAGAGAACTCAGCAGGTATCACTTCCAAATAACAGCCCTGAGTGAAACAAGGCTGGCAAATAAAGGCCAGATTACTGAAATTGGAGATGGATACACATATTACTCGAGTGGCCACAGTGAAGGGGAGTGCTGTGAAGCTGGTGTAGATTTTGCAATCAAAACTAATGTAGTCAATAAGATTGTGTAACTACCAAAAGGAGTGAATGACTGGCTCAGGACAATGCAAATGCCACTTGAGGGAAAATGCCATGCTACCACATCAGTGCCTATGTTCTCACTATGAGCCCTTATGAGGTCAAAGAAAAATTTTCTGAAGACCTGGAGACCCTAATCATCACTGTGCCAAAAGGGGGCAAACATAAGTCTGGATGACTTTAATAGTAAAGTAGGTTCAAACTGCCAGATATAGCAGAGAGTCCTTTGGAGGAACAGAGTTGGAAACAGCAACAGCAATGGTCACTTACTACTGAAGACTTGTGCCTCTCATGACCTTTCTATCACCAACACTGTCTTCTACTTACCTAAATGCAATAAAACTTCGTGCAGGCACCCTGGCAGCAAACATTGACATTTCATAAACTATGTGATTTGAAGGAGATGAGGCAGATAGGATGTGACAGTGATGTAGGCAATGTGTGGGGCAGAGTGCCTGGCTGATCATAGACTTACATCCTCTCCAAGCCAAATGTTCACATTCAACAAAAACAGTGGCCCCAAGGCAAAATGACTATCAGAAGGATTAATGTCAACAGACTAGAGTGCTTCTCTGAGTGAGAATGGTCCATTGCTAACTTGAGAGGAAAGTTGAGCCGAGGCACAGTTGGCAACAGTGAAGCAGAAAAGGAATGGGTAACTTTCAGATATTTGGTATATGGCACTGCATTTGCTCACCTGCGTCAGAAAATTTGCAAACATCAAGAGTGGTTTGACAAAAATGTTGGAGAAATTCAGAAGATACTAAATGAAAAATGAGAACTCCACAGGATTTACCAGGATGTAACTCCATCAAAAATAAAGTACAAGAGGAGCTCAGGAGAGATGCAGGATTCTCAACTCAGTAAGAAGGCAGATGAAATTCAGTTTTATGCAAATAGTAACAATCCAAAGTGCTTTTATGATGCCCTGAAGGCTATTTATGGGCCAAAGACATACGGCATCTCAACTACTCAGTGGTGATGGAGCCACATTTATTAGTTATAAGGACGTGATCCTGGAGAGATGGGGTGAACACTTCCATGGAGTTCTCAATAGACCATCATCAATCAATGCCGAAGCCACTGACGGTTTACCCCAGGTTGAAGACAATCCTTCTTAAGACAAATTTCCAACTGAAGAAGAGGTTTTGAATGCCATTAGGCTCCACTTCTGGTGTTGATCCTATTCCAGCTGAAATTTACAAGATTGGGGGCATCCATTGCTCATATAAAAGCTGACTGAAATTTTCCAGTTTGGATGGCAAGAAGAGGTTATCCCCCAGGAGTTCAAGGATACCTCCATCGTCCATCTCTAGAAAGGTAAAAGAAATAGATTGCCCTGTGACAATCATGGGGTGAGGGGTCTCTCTCTTAGTCATCGCTGGCATGATTCTTGCCAGAGTCCTATTAAGGACAGACTGATCTTTAACCTGGAAGATGGTCATCTACCTTAGAGCCAGAGTGGCTTCAGGAAGGGCTAAGGAAAGGTTGATATAGTGCTTGCTGCCTGGATTAGAACAGAGGTCTGTATACATTTGTAGATCTGACCAAGGCCTTTGATACTATTGGTGTTGAGGCCTTACAGAAAATAATGTCAAAATTTGGTTGCCCAGAGAAGTTCCTCAGACTTGCAGGTTCTGGATAATGGACAATGCTCTTGTACTTTCCCAGTCACCATTGGAGTGAAACAAGGCTGTGCGCTTCCTCCCATTCTTTTTAGCATGATATTTTCAACTATGTTGTCAAAGGCCTTCAATAAGGACAATCACAGCATCAAGATCAGCTGGTAAATTATTCAACTTGAAAAGGCTACGAGCCAAGACTGAAGTTGACACGCGTGATATTTTGTTTGCAGACAGCTGCGTACTCAATGCAGCCTTTGAAGCTGAGATGCAGCAAAGTGTGGATCAATTCTCTGGTGCTTGTGATAATTTTGGCCTAACAATGAACACCAAGAAAATACAGGTGCTCCATCAGGTAGCACCACACCAGCCATACATGTAACATCAATTACAGAAAATGGAGAAGTTTTAAATGCTCTGGATAAGTTCACTTACCTTGTCAGTATATTTTCCAGAAATATACACATTGATAGTAAGGTTGACATATGCATGTCCAAAACTAGCTCAGTGTTTGGGAAGCTCCAAAGGAAAGTATGGGAGAGAAGAGGTATTAGACTGACTCCCAAACTGAAAGTCTACAGAGCCATTGTGCTGACCTCATTGTATGCCTGTGAAACCTGGACGGTATACTAGCACCATGCCAGGAAATTGAATCACTTCTATTTTAATTGGCTTAGGAAGATTCTGAAAATCATCTGGCAGGATAAGATACCAGAAACTGAGGTCCTTTCTTGAACTCAACTGCCAAACATTCAGACTCTACTGCAGAGAGTGCAACTCCAATTACAAAGAAAAGCAATTGCATTGAAGTAGAGCAGAAAGAAGGAAAAGGAGGAGGAAGGAGGAGGAGAAGAAGA
>CM053622.1:684796506-684823337 GCA_028646595.1 Phalanger gymnotis | reverse complement strand
CTAGAGCCAGAGGGTAAAATAGAAATTGAAAGAATCCACCAATCACCTCTTGAAAAAGATCCCAAAAAGAAAACTCCTAGGAATATTATAGCCAAATTCCAGAGCTCCCAGATCAAGGAGAAAATACTGCAAGCAACTAGAAAGAAACAATTTGAGTATAGTGGAAACACAGTCAGGATAACACAAGATCTAGCAGCTTCTACATTAAGGGATTGAAGGGCTTGGAATATGGTATTCCAGAGGTCAATGGAGCTAGGATTAAAACCAAGAATCGCCTACCCAGCAAAACTGAGTATCATGCTCCAAGGCAAAATATGGATTTTCAATAAGATAGATGACTTTCAAACTTTCTTAGTTAAAAGACAAGAACTGAATAGAAAATTTGACTTTCAAGAATCAAGAGAAGCATGAAAAGGTAAACAAGAAAAAAGAAATCACGAGGGACTTAGTAAATTTTGAAATGTTTTGTTTACATTCCTACATGGAAAGATGATGTGTATAATTCATGAGATCTCAGTATTAGAGTATCTGAAGGGAATACACACACACACACACACACACACACACACACACATATACATATGCACACATATAGTTTATAAACAGTGGGCACAGGGTGAGTTGAATATGAAGGGATGATATCTAAAAAATAAATTCAAATTAAGGGATGAGAGAGGAATATGTTGAGAGAGGGAGAAAGGAAAAGACAGAATGGGGTAAATTATCTCACATGAAAGTGGCAAGAAAAAGCAGTTTGTTGGAAGGGAAGAGGGGGCAGATGTGGGGGAATGAGTGAATCTTGCTCTCATCGGAGTTGACCTGAGGAAGGAATATCATACACAATCAAGTGGGTATCTTACCCCACAGGAAAGAAGGAGGAAGGAGATGAAAATGCGGGGATGATAGAAGGGAGGGCAGATAGGGGGAGGAGGTAATCAAAAACAAACGCTTTAAAAAAGGGACAGGGGCAAGGGAGAAAATTGGATAAGAGGGGATATGATAGGAAGGAGCAAAATATAGTTAGTCTTTCACAACATGAGTATTGTGGAAGGGTTTTGCATAATGATACATGTGTGGCCTATGTTGAATTGCTTGCCTTCTTAGGGAGGGTGGGTAGGAAGGCAAGATGGGAGAGATTTGATGGATTTGAATCAGGCAAGGTCTGTCTGTTGATGTTTGTAATTTGCTTGTATTTGGCTCTGAAGTTCAGGGTGCTGGCTTTTTCCCCTGAACTAAGTGAATGATATTTGTGTGCTGAATTAAAGTAAGCTTGCCAACCCCTTAACCTTGCTCTCTTTATTAAGGCAGATTAAAAGAACCTGGGCTTTCTGGCTGTCTGGCAGCTTTCTGGGTGCTGGCTGTGGGTGGATCTGGACCCCCTACAGAAGCTGCTAGTCAGATTGTTGAAACAGTCATTGACTTGTTTTTTATGATTTTCTTGTGTCACTCTCATTTCTCTTCCCAATTTTTCCTCTATTTCTCTTACTTGCTTTTCCAAATCCCTTTTGAGCTCTTCCATGTCCTGAGACCAACTCATATTTTTCTTGGAGGCTTTTGATGTAGCTCTTTGACTTTGCTTACTTCTTCTGGCTGTGTGTTTTGGTCTTCTTTGTCACCAAAGAAAGATTCCAAAGTCTGAGTCTGAATCTGAGTCTGTTTTCACTGTCTGTTCTTGTTCCCAGCCAACTACTTGACCATTGAGCTTTTTGTCGGGGTATAACTGCTTGTAGAGTAGAGGGTACTTTATGCCAAGCTTTAGGGGCTGTGCTACTGTTTTCAGAGTTACTTCTACTCCACTATCACTGCAAGCTCTGTCACAGCAGTACTCCTCCTCCCCCAAGAACTGCCAGCTAGGACTGGGAACCAAATCCAAGCAGGGAAAGCAAGAGAACCCTACCTCTGCTCCAGTAAAGCACTCCCTGCACTACCGCTCTGAACCTCTGCTCTATTTTTCCCACTTTGTGGGCCATGGACTCTGAAAGCAGCCACAGCTGGAGCTCTGGGAGTAGCTGCAGGAGCTTCCTGCTGCTGCCACTGCTGAACCACATCTGCCACCCCAGGGGTTGGGGCTGGACTGTGCACTTCTCTCACCCAGATCCAGCAGTTTTCCCACTAACCTGCCCCATTGTCTTTGGTGTCTGTGGCTTGTGAAGTCTGGAAATTGCCTTAGCTCAGTGATTCATGACCCTCAGGCCTGCTGCACCCAACTCCCAGTCTGGTTGGTCCTGGCCTGGCCCACACTGGGCTGTGCTTAGCTCCCAGCATGGTGCAATAGACCCTTCCCATCCACACTGTCCTGGGCTGGAGACCTGCTTCCTGCTGCTATTTCATGGCTTCCGCAGCTCTAGAATTTGTTCAGAGACATTTTTTACAGGTGTTTGGAGGGACCTGGGGGAGAGCTGAAGTGGGTCCCTGCTTTTCAGCCGCCATCTTGGCTCCACCCCCCTTGGCATATGTACTCTTGTATGTATGCTTAGGATCTTCCTGTCATTTATTTTTTCTGTGCTATTTAATTAGATGTCTTTTGTTTCAGACTACAGTTCCTTCTCATTGATCTAATTTAGGAAACACATTGTTGGGTGATCCATGAGGTATGACTTTTTGGAGTGAAAAATTTTTCTGACACAAACTAGGGTAGCATTCTAGGCTCCCATGTTTGAGTAAGGCCCTGAATTCCAAAGTAGGATCAAGGATCATAACTCTGGAGTTGGGATATAACTTAAAAGACATCTAGTTCAATCCCCTCATTTTATATATAATAAAACTATGGCCTAAAGAAGGAAAATAATTTGCCTAAGGTCACATACTATGTACAGAGCAATATTCTAACTCAGGTTTTCAAATTCTAAATCCAGAGATCTTTCCATGGTGCCACAAGTACATACCAGTTATTTTAAACCTAGATCTCAAGTTTCTTTTCCTATACCTCTGTACCCTCACTCTGAATTCCTAACAAATCTCTTCCCATTCCAGTGGTTAAGACTAGAGGCTACCAATAATATACCTTTTACCCAAGAACTTAGAATCCATCAGAAATTCAGAATGTAACCCTTTCTCCCACCAGCTGAGTATATATGATGGAGGTACTATATATCTACATGTCAAAAATTTTATGTTGTCATTGTACTTGTTCATCCTTCCTTTACAAAAAGTACCAATGACATCACGTTGCAACATCTTGGCTTGCATGTGAATTAGGTTTAAGAGAGGCAGAGTTGCATAGATTCATCAGCCATTCTCACTCTTCCACCAGCCACACTCTCTCTTCTAGAGTCATAGAAGTCTAGTGATGAGAGTCAGGATGACTGATGATGGCTTGGGATGCATTGGATGACCTTGGTATCTTCAATGTCTGACCAAGCTCTAAGTGCTCCATAGGTCCTGCTTCAGTCATGCTCACAGACATTGGAACAAATTGTTCTCATCTGCCCATTCTGCTCTATTTTCTTAACTAAATGCTGTATCAGAAGTAAATCTGGTCCTCTTTCTTTTTTGGTTGGCAATGGGAAAGTTTCCATAATTAAAGCACTACCATTTCTCTGGTGGAAATTTCTTATAATTTTAAGTAAAATATTCAAGAGAAAATATTGTAAGAAGCATTCTGAGCCAAACATGGAAACCAAAACAAATTCAAAGATCACATATATGTCTAAGGGAGTCCAGAACACAATAGCTGCTGTTTTTGGGAACTGGTCATTTTTCACTAGGTTATCATACTACCCCTTACAAACCTAGGCATTGACAGAGAAGTGGTTTTATAGAAATGCATTTGCTCAAATTGGGAAGGGACAGAAATAGAACAAATATTTATATAGTGACTAATATGTGCCAGACTCTGTGCTAAATGCTTCATAGCAGTCCTGCAAAGTAGATGCTGGTATATCAGTTTTACAGTTGACAAAACAGAGGCAAAGTGACTTGCCCAGGATCACACAGGTAATAAGTATATGAGATAAGATTTGAACCCAGATCTTCTTGACTATAGGTCCAGCATGTTATCCACTGTGCCACCTAGATGTCTCTGCAAGATCATCAACTAGTGGGAAAGAAATCCTTCTCTTACCTCCACAGGTCCTAGCTCAGAGGTGACCTTTTCTAGAAATTTTTCCTTGGGGCGGGGAAAGAAGGGGACACAAATTATTTTCCTAAGACATTGCAGCTTACCCATTGTGAATTAGATTTTATGCTTTGCTGAGTCTTTTTTTTTTTGCTGTTTTTAGGTGGTGTTTCAGTATTTCCTTTCATACACACATTTTTGCAAAGAAAAAATGAAAAGATACATAATCCAAAGGCAAGGTGGGATATATTTAATTTATTTCATACAAATGCCTTAATTTTCCCTGTGCTCATTTGCTATCTTATTTCCCTGTGAAATAGGCATGCTGTCTGATTCCCCTATCCTAAAGTCAACCATGATATCTGAGGCTTTATTTTTAAGGTTGCCTTACATAATTTTCTCCCCAAGCTCCACCCACAGCTACTTTAGCCTCCTTTCAATTGATTATTCCCTGTGGGTTTTGGACTAGGAGGCTCAAGAACTGTTCTGTTTTCATCTCAGTTATCTGGTGGGGTTCTAGAATTGCATACTTTTCCTGAAGCATTTTAGCAGGAGGCGGGGGCAGAGTATTGATAAAGTCCTTACTATGTGCCAAGGAGTATGTTATGTGCTTTACAAATATTATATAATTTTATCCTCAAAATAATCCTGTGAGTTAGGTGCTATTATTATCCTCACAACTAAGGCAAACAGAGGTCAAGTGATTTGTCCAGAATCACTCCACTAGTTAGTGTCTGGGGTGGGATTTGAACTTAGGTCTTCTTGACTTCTGGTCTATATTCTATATACATAGTATATAAAATACTACATATATATTATATAAAATACTATAAATATTATATATACTATACTATATCCTATAATACTATACATAGCATAATACTATATAGTATATAAAATACTATATACTATATATAATATACACATTATATATTGTTGCTACTTGGCTGCCTCTTAGGCATGAAGGTTCTGCCTCTTGGACTATCAGTTCTATGGAGAAGAAAAACTACAGTTTGTGTTAATCAAGGCTAATATCCTTCTATTTGTTATTGCTCTCTTAGTATTGAAATTACTTTATTAATTAGAATGGGAGCTCCTTGAGAGTAGAATCTAGTTTTGTTCATTCAGGCAGCTATGTGGTCCTAGCATCAGGAAGGAGAGTTCAAATCCTACCTCAGACACTTGTTATCCAGGTGACCCTGGGGAAGTCATTTAATTCTCTGCATTATCTCAGTTTCCTCATCTGAAAAGAGGGGATAATAACAGGACCTGTCTCCCAGAGTTGCTGTGAAGACAAAATGAGATAATATTTGTAAAGGGCTTTGCAAACCTTAAGGTGTTTTCTAAATGCTAGCTGTTATTTGTAACCCTAGTATCCAGCACAGTGCTTCCCATATAGTAGGTAATTGATGAAGGCTTGTTGACTGAGGGACTGACTAGTTCATATATAATTTGCATTTATTTATTGGTGTACATGTTGTATATCTATCCAGCGGAATGAGCTCTTGTAGTAAATTGTTATTTGAGGCTGTATAACATGGGTTCCTAGTTTCACAGATTTAGAAGTAAAAGGGACTTGTGAGGCCATCTTGTCCAACCTTTTCATTTTTATTAATTTTTGTTGTTTGGTTATTTCAGTTGTATCCAATTCTTATTGACCCCATTTAGGGTTTTCTTGGCAAGATACTGGAGTGGTTTGCCATTTCCTTCTCCTGCTCATTTTACAGATGAGGAAACTGAGGCAAACAGGGTTAAGTGACTTGCCCAGAGTCACTCAGCTAGTAAGTATCTGAGGCTTCTCTATCCACTCTATCCACTGCACCACCTAGCTGCATTTTATTAAGAAAGCCCTAGCTGGCACATGACATCTTTCCTAATCTCCCCAGTGAATCTGTCCTCAGGACTACTTTCCATTTATTTTGTATTTCTTTTGTATGTACCTATAGATACATAATGGGATTGGACTGTACTACGAGAGCCAGTCTTGGAGCATGAGCAGATATCCTCCACATGGTTCTGGTCCAAATGGCCCTGCCTAAGGTTTGGGTGAGCCTACTTCCACACCTGCAAACTCAGGTGTTTGTACTGTGTGATAATGAAGAGTTCTCCAATTGGTTGCTAATGCTGGAACATCTGATGACTTAAGAGTTGCTGAGTTCATTAGGCTCTGATTTCCCTCAGGTCCATGATTTTAACTCATTGGTAAACACAGTGGGCATACAAAAGGGCTAATCCCACATTGGGACAGTGAATAGAGCACCGGTCCTGGAGTTGGTAGGACCTGAGTTCAAATTCAGCCTCAGACACTTGACACTTACTAGCTCCAATTGCCTTGCCTTTCCCCCTCCAAAAAAAAATGTTTATTGATAGAGTGATTTGATTAGGTCCAAATTCATGAGGAGAGTAAATACAGAATCAGGATTCAAACCCATTGACTCCAAATCTGTCTTATATTTCCAGGCACCTAGCACAGTGACTTAACCATAATAGCATTTAAACATTTATTGATGTGGCGGAGACAGTGGTTTATGGGAAGGGTACTAGACCAACTGGAGTCATGGATCTGGTCTGCGACTCACCCATCTCCTCTTCCCCATCCCCCCAACTTATTATATGACCCTGAGCAAGTCATGCCACTCTTTCGGTCATGAATTTCCTCATCTGTAAAATGAGGGGTGTAGACCAGATGATTTTTTTCTTAGCTCAAAAAATCCAATGACCATTGTGTATCCTTAGCATTTGACTCCACATCAAATTGAAATCTAGAAACGGGATACTGGAGCTTCATTTTTTCTGCCTAATCAACCTCCTCATTGTACACATGAAGAAACTGAAACCCAGGGAAATAAAGTGACTTTCCCAAGGTCATACATCTTGTGCCATTATTGAGATTAAAAACCTGGGTTTCCTGACTGTCTTCATTCTCTTCCCACTGCATCAAATTTTATTAGAGCTGAGCACCCAGAATTCTCTGCTTCCTCAATTTAAGCTTCAGCAGTCACCAGAGATCACGAACTAAAATCTGAAAGAAAAAAAAGGCAGCCATCATTGCTCCACTCCAGTGTGAAAAGCTAGTGTAAAGTTTGGCCTTCTGTCTATTCACCCAGATCCTCTCCCAGGCAGGAAGAAGACCAGCAGAGTTCACACTGCAGGAAAGGAGAGGGCCTTCTGCACATCAGCCTTTATACCTGAAACAATACAGCATACTGTGTGTTGTATCCCAGCCTAGACTCCTGCTTTGCAAACAGTTTCCAATAAAGGCCTCTGAGTAGAGGCTGTTTTATCTGAAATCCTATTCATTCTTTCCATTTAGGGCTTCCCCACCCTCCCCCAAACTCCCTCTCTCAGTAAATTTAATCCTCAACCCTGGGATTCTCTCCGTATTTTCTTAGTTATGATGAGAGCGAACAGCTGGCCCATTTTGTAGACTGTTGACAGTGTTCAGTTGTTACTTTTTTTCCCCTCCACGATCCCACCCCCACCTCCTTTTTTTTTCCTTCTTCCTTCAGACAGTGCCTGGCTCACTTTGTCTGGCTACTGTCTGACATGTCAGCTTACACTACTCCAACTCCCAGCTGTTCTTCTCTTTCATGCTATGGATTGTTCTTTGCATTAGACTCAAACATGGTTTTTCACTTCTGTGGGGATAATCTGTTTCCACAGCAACCTATAAAATGGAGAAATTTGATGCAAAACCTGCCTAAAAGTTTTTGCTAAAAGTTTTTGCATGTGTGTGTGTAAACAGAGACATGTATTTTGAAGCTAAACATTGCTAGTAAGAAGCAAATGCACAAAGAGGACCTTGGCATTTTCAATGAACTGCTGAAGTGTTTAGGCTTCCTGAGTTCTATTCCGCATTTCAATTAGAGACCTAAATAAGGAAAAGTACTTTAGGCTGAAAAATTTAAGTGCAACAGCAAGGAAATTTAACTTGTTTTTCACACCAACATCAATATACTCATGTCGCAGTAAAAGGAAAGCTTTTAACAAAATAGCAAGTAATTGAAAAAAAATTATGTATGTAAAACCTGGGCTGCTTAATATGATCAAAGTTCTTAACTTGGGCACTTTCTGTTTTATCTTTAATGCCTGACAATTTTTCAACAAATCATTTTCTCCTGGAAATTATTGTTCTAATCCCATCCCCTCCCCAGCTCATCCCAGAGGAAAGAAAATGAAAAGAAATCTTCAGATCTGAGGCTATACTATCCAACAAGCATTTATAAGGCAAGGCATTGGAGATGATGAAGATGATGGTGATGATGATAATGATAAACATTTATATAGTGCTGTGTGCCAGCCCCTAAACACTTTTACAATTAGAAACTCATTTAATCCTCACAACACCCTTGAGAAGTAGGTGCTATTGTTTCCCCATTTTATAGATGAGGAAACTGAGGCAAACAGAGTTAAGTGACTTGCTTAGGGTCACACAGCTAGTCAGCATCGAGGTTACATTCTACTCAGAGGGATACAATATATAAACAGATTAGTATAAGCATGATAATTAGAGAAAGAGAGAGAGAACACTAACAACTTGAGGGATCAGGACTCTTCCTAGAGTATAAAGCCCATGAACTAAGCCTTTGAGGAAGCTAGGGCTTCCAAGGGGTAGAGATGGTGAACTATCACATTCTGGGCATTGGTAACAGACTCTGCAAAGGCTTGGACACAGGAGATAAACTGTTGTGCACAAAGGACATGGGTTGGCTCAGTCTGGCTAGAATGTAGCATCTGTGAAAGGTGGAAAGGTATAAGAGGCTCAGAAAGGGAAGCTGGAGCCAGATTATGAAGGGTTTTTAAGACCAAGCTGAGGAAGTGTTTTTAACCCTAGAAGCAATCAGAAGCCATGGCAACCTTTTGAACAGGGAAGTAAAACGGTTAGACCTGTGTTTAGGAATACTGCTTCGGCAACTGTGAGGAGGATGGACTGGAGAGGGGACAAACTGGAGACAAGAATCAGCTTAGAGGCTATTGCAGGCATGTAGGAGAGAGGTGATAAGGATCTCAAATTGTCTGTTAATTTATAGTTGTTTTATTTCTCATTCTTTTAGTGTCTGTGACCAGTCATTTGTGCTTAGAAGTGATTAGGAGTGATAATTCTAGATAAGATGAAATATCGGTGAAAGCCAACTGATGAATGATAGTATTATGCATAATAATCAATATTTATGTGGATTTTTAAGATTTGCAAAGTACTTTACATGTAATCTCACCTGATCCTCAAGACAACCATATTGCTTAATTACTACAGTTTTCTTCATTTTAATGGGGCTCAAAGAGGTAAGTGTCTTGCCCAGGATAAGCATTTGAGGCAGGATTTGAATTGTTTCTTCCATACTTGAAGTCCTGCATTCTCTCCACAAGGCCACTTGACGGCTGGAAATAGTAATATCTAGAACTGTCTATGTATCATTCCGTTAACAGTAAATTCAATTGCGCTTCTTTGGCACTGTCTTACTCTAGCAATCTGGATCCTGGGATTAGAAATATTTTAGGAAATCCTATAAGATCTCCCAAAAAGATGAAACACACAAAATCTAAAGGAATTTAGAGATCACATAATCCAAAATTCTTATTTTACGAATAAGGAAAGTGAGACCCACGGTGGAAGCTACTTGTTCAACTTTGTACAGTTAATAAACAGTAAAATTGAGAAAAGAACTCAGGTTTTCTAGTTCTATTCTAGTACTTAAATTATGCCAGTTCATGAGTATTAATTTCTCTCAACTGTCTATTTGGCAGTAGACTCTGATTATCAGGAATGTAAGCAGACCTGACTTGAAAGTCGAGTAAGACGTCGGCTTTTGGATAGAAGCTCGCTGCTGGGAATTGATTAAGATGGGTTAAAATGGATTAATAATGAGAAGAGCACTGATAAAACTAAGATTGGAATTGAATTAAAATGGTGCTAATTAGAATTTCCATATCACTTTTTTACGAAAAAGGAAAAAACTCATGAATTTTACTGACAAAGTGAGGAAGAATGGTTGGATCAGTAGGCAAATGAAATGGCTTACCTTTCTGAACTTCAGTTTCTTCAATTGCCAAGTAGGTATTCTGTAATTATGCTTGTACTATCTATCTCAGATTGTTTTTCTAACAAAAGCGCTTGATAAATTGTAAAGTATTAAAATACATGTGAATTATCAGTAATATTATTATCATTCTTTCTGATCCTATGTTTGATGGAGTACAGATAGAAACAGTCTCTTCCTATTATTCTTTTATGTTTAATGATTGGTGAATAATTGAGGAATTAAATAAAAGTATTGTCTGTAAGCTCAGATTTAAGTAATTTCTCAATTTCCACTCTTATTTCATCTAACTTGGGTTTTGAAATGAAGTTATTTATTATAATTGCTCTTCATTGATCTATAATGTGATGCATATCTTGGAGCTGAAAGCATTGTTAACAAAGAGAGGGTAAAGCCTGTGCTTAGAGCCGAGGCAATGTTTCTGGTTTTGTTATGATGTAACAATGGCACACAAAGAAAACCTTTACATCTTTGGTCCATTTCATGCACACTCATGGGTTACTTGTTTTGGTGGTCAGCACAGTCCTTACCAAAGAATTTCTAGCAGGCAAGCATTGTTGTTTCTGCTTATTTACAATTCATCTTGACAGAACACTGAAATGCCATTCATCCTGCCGTCCTCTACGTCAAGCTCATCATCCCTACATTTGTTAGTAGGGCCATCATGCGATGATACACATCCCTGCCTACTTCTGTAGGGCTAGGGTGCTAAGTCAACCAGTGGTGTCACCAATGGCTAATTCGTTAGTATTTTATAATTTCTGTCAGATCTTCACAGCTACTATCAAGTTCCCTGGGAAAACAAAGTTCCCACTGTACATCACCCTGGCTTGAGTCTTTTCACTTTATTACCTGCCCCTCCCCCAAACCCTTTCCTTTTCCTCCAACTCCCACGACGTGGGTTGAGCTTTTATGGGGTTGTTGTCTTTTACTCTTATTACTATTTCATTCTCACCTTTTTAATGAGGTTCATTCAACTTATTACTATTATCATCATCATCTTCATCATCATATTAGTGTTATTACTCTAGCTAGTGTAATTTTGGCTTGCTCACCTAAGGTGCCCCATCCAGGAAGATTTCCCAGATTTCTTCAACCAGTGATGATCACCTACTCTTCTGAATTACCATCATGCTCTGTTTCTCTCCTGTATATTTGTCACATCAACTTTGTATAGTATTTTAATAAGTGTCCAGCACAAGCCCTTGCACAGAGTAGAAATTAAATATATATTTATTGAATTGAACTGAATTGACCTTATGGATAAGCAGAAATTTTGAGTACCTGGAAGGATCCTTACCTTTAAATATCTCTGCCACTATTAACTATTCTCTACCTTAACCCCTATCTTCAGTCTTTTAAATTTCAAATTCATAGAGTGTTCTAAGTCTCTCTCTTGTCCTTACCATATTTCTTGGGTCATATTTATTTATATTATTGTCTAATCACCCATATTGGTAATGACTACTATTCTTCCACTCACTAAGATCTGAGTGGACCTCATCTCCTTATTCTCACACATGTCACATAACCAACCTGTTGACAAATATTCTTGTTTCTACCTTGACAGCATGTTCCACATGTATTCCTCTTCTCTCCATTCACACAGCTACCACTCTAGTTCAGCGCTATCTTTTACCTTTAGCCTTCTAATTGATCTCCCTGCCTCAAATCTCTCCCATTCTAATCCATTCTTCACACAACTGCCAAAGTGACTTTTTTTCCTATGGTAAGATTTATTTATTTAGGCCATCCCAATCACAAGCAAAATGATAAGGTCAGCATATTTGTCACTGTGTGATGCAAGTGAACTTAAGGTCCCCTATAATTTTCTGTTCCACAGAGAAAGAAAGATGGTCCAACTGCTGCTGTGGTCCCCCAGTGCTTGATTAGTACGGTCCAAGTTTGATTTGCTCGTCCTCACACCCAGTTGGGAGAGGATTGACGTGATGGTTATGAAACAGAGTGTGGTTTCCATCTGCCCACGGGAAGGGCTTGACCCGGATGCGGAGGTGGGGGTAGGGGACGAATTTGAGCCTCCCTTGATGCATGCTGACCGCCACTCCTGGGAGCGCCACGAAGAAGGTCAGAGTCTTCCACTAGTGGCCCAAGCCCTCCTCGCCATGGGCGCTGCTGGCGAACGACCGCCCCGGCACAGACCTGGCCCAGCTCCAAAGTGGTTTTTTCTAAAGGATAGATCTACCCATGCCTCTCTCATATGCAGTTAATTCCATTGGTTCCCTATTACTTCCAGGATCAAATATAAAATTCTGTGTTAGACATTTAAGGCTTTCCATAACATTTCCCCTTTCTACTTTTCCAGTTTTCTCATATTCTTTTTCCCTTCTTCACTCCATAATCCACCCATACTGCTCGACTTTGTGTTCTTTGGCATGATCTTCCTTCTTTCAACTCCATGATGTTGCAATGACTGCTTATCCTGCTTGTAGTACTTTTCTTATTCACTTCTACCTTTTAGAATCTGAGTTTTTTTGTTAAGTTGATTTTCGGTCATGTCTGACTCTTCACGACCCTGTTGTTGTTGTTTGTTTGTTGGGTTTTTTTTTTGCAAAGTTACTGAAGTAGTCTGCCATTTCCTTCTCTAACTCATTTTACAGATGAGAAAACTGAGGTAAACAGGGTTAAGTGACTTGCCCATTGGTCACACAACTAGTAAGTATCTGAGGCTGAATTTGAACTCAGGAAGAAGAGTTTTCTTGACTCCAGGCCCAGTGCACTAGGCACTATGGCTTCCTGACTGCCCTTAGAATCCCTGGTTTCCTTCAAAACTCAGCTCAAAAACCATCTTCTGCAGAAGATTTTTCCCCGTTCCTTCTAGTCTACCTAGGGCCATTCTTTCTAAACTTACCTTTCATACAGTCTACGTGTAACTAAGTACTTGCCATACAGCAAGTGCTTAATACATGCTTTTTAAAGTTTGCAAAACACTTTCTAATAACAACCCTGTGAGGATGCTAAGGTTTGGACAGATTAGAAACCTCGTTCAGCATCACATGCCTGGTAAGTGGTAGATCCAGGCTGAATAAAAGAGTTAAATCTGAGAAACGAATTTAAAAATCATACAGCCCAATACTATTATTTTACAAGGCCTTTGGTAGTAGAAGGGGAGTCATTGTTCTTTTGTGCGTCTTTCATTCTGGGAGAGAAGCAATGACATCTTGACTTGCAAGTGAATTGGATTTAAGTGAGGCAGGGCTGTGCAAAGTCATCAGCCTCACTCTCTCCTCTGGAGCCATCCGGGTCCAGTGACGCCAGTTGTCCTCCAGTCACCCAGTTGTGCCCAGTCGGAATAATGATGACATTAGAAGGTAGGAGGACATAGCCTCCAGGAAGAGAATTGAGAATAGAGCAAGATGTAAATTTGGCCTGGCTTGCTTTTGCTCTCCCTCAATCATAACAGATACCACCATGAAAAACAACACCTTTATGGAGCACTTTGCACTTTATAAAGCTTGTGTCTCTTAACAACTGTGTGAACTAGGGTATCATTATCTTTATTTAAAAGATGAGAAAACCAAGGCTCAGAGGGTTAAACAACAACAGCAAATCATGTGTATGTAGTGTTTCGTGACAGTGCAGCGGATAGAGCACTGGGTCTGGAGGGAGAAGATCTGAGTTCAAGATTTGAACACTTACCAGATGTGTGACCCTAGGCAAGTCACTTAATTCCTATTTGCCTCAGTTTCTTATCTGTAACATCAGGACATGCTGGAGAAGGAAATGGCAAACCACTCCAATATCTTTGCTAAATCAGCCACAAGTGAATAACAACAACACGTTGTGTTTCAGAGTTACAAAGTTCTTTCCTCGCAGCATTCCTGAATGGTAGTTAGTGTTATCAATAGTTTTGCTTTATAGGTGAGACAGCTGAGTTTCAGAGGTCAAATGACTTGTTTAAAGTCACACAGCTAGGTCTTGAACTGGCAATTATGCCTTCCGATTCCAATAGGAAGCAGCTGGCGGTGCAGTGTATAGAGTCCTGGGCTTACAGTAGAGAAGATCTGAGTTCAAATGTGACCTCAGACACTTACTAGCTATGTGATTCTGGGAGAGTGATTTAACCTCTGTCTGAGTTTCCTCAACTATAAAATGAGGATAATAAAGTACCTACCTTCCAAGATTTTTGTGAGGATCACATGAGAACATAATTGTAAAGCCCTTGGCGCGGTGCCTGGTGCACAGTAAGTCCTTCCCTTCTCCCCCTTTCCCTCCTCATTTCTCCCCCATTTTCCCCCGTTCCCCTTCCCCTTTCCTTCTTCCCTCCCTTCCTTCCTCTTCCACATCCTACTTACAATGTTTTCATTGCTCCCTTGAGAAGTGTTATACAGTCCATCACTTGAAGCCTCTTCTCTCTATGACTGAGCAGACTGGCTCCAGTGTAAATTTCCCTTCAAAGGTATTGCAAGCCAGTTGAGCTTGGCTCTGAGGAAAGAGTTGCCCAAACTGCCTTCTTAGCATCTGTCAATTCCTCTCAGAAAACGAGGGCTGCCGTTTTCTTGACGTTGGCAGCGATTTGGGAGCACAGTATCATAAATTAACTCCTTGAACAAAGGATATTTGGTTTAAAATAGAACTTGTGACAAACTAGACCAAATTTAGCACAATAGCAGTGAGCATCTATCCAACACAGAATACAAATGTGAAGAACCTGATAACTTTGCTAAGTGAAAACGTGCAAATGTGTCAAATCTCGATGACAGCATAGAAATTGATTCTCAATTGAAATGTCCAGGAAGCACATAGTGTTCACTTCTAGCAGGATTATAGGGTTACAAACTTAAAACAAAAAGGAGGCTTAGAGATCAGTTAGTCGACCTCCTTAGAGCACTGAACTTGGAGTTAGGAACACATGAGTACAAATCCTGCCTTATACACATTTTAGCTTACGTGGCTCAGGGCACATAACTTATCTTAGCCTCATATTTCTCATCTATAAAATGAAGGTGATAATAGCACCTACCTAATAAGGTTATTGTGAGATTCAAAAGGGATAAGGTAGGCAATGCACTTTGCAAACCTTAAAGTGTTATATAAATATTATTTATTATCATAGATTGGGAAAGTGAGACCCAGAGAGAAGTAATTTATCCAAAGCCACACAAGTAATAAGTGATGAGCCAAGATTTGAACTTGGATCCAATGACTTTAAAATCAGCACTCTTTTTACTGAACTATTCTGGTCAGGTAGTAGTGAACTGTATCTACACTGATGAATGGGTCCAATACATTGTAGATTCAAGTCTGTTTCATGGTTGGTGCATCTTCATCACAGAGATATTTTGTTTCATTATTATATTCATTTCCAGATCCAAGTAATTTGCTTCAGTTTAATTAGGTTAAAGCTTCTCCCACTTCAGATTACCTTACATTTACTTTTCTGTGTACTTTATTATATTCCCTCAATAAAATGTAAGCTTCTTGAAGTCAAGAATTCTTGATTTTGTCTATTTTATCTCTAACAACTTAATGAATGAATAACTGTTTCCACAATCTGGCTAGCAGCTTCTTTGGAGGTGTAAGATCCACCCATAGCTAGCACCCAGAAAGCTGCCAGCACCCAGAAAGCACAAGTTCTTTTGATCTGCTTAACTAAGGAAAGCAAGGTGAAGGGGCTGACAAGCTTACTTTAATTCAGCACACAAATATCATTCACTTAGTTCAGGGGGAAAAAGCCAGCACCCTGAACTTCAGAGCAAATTACAAACAAAGTACAAACATCAACAGACATACCCAATACAGATTTATAGTTACCAACATCTAGGTTCAGCCCGGGAGCTCAGAACAAGGGCTGGCCCAGAGTCATGCGTGCCACCACTGCTGCTGCAAAGAGCTCCAAGGAAAAGGAGGCCAATCCCTGGTTTTTATATCTTTGTCAGCGTCAGGGGTGAGTCACCCACATGACCTAAAATTGTCACAAAGAGGTGACTTAAACCCACGTGGTCTAAGAGCCTCTGCTGTCCTAGACATGTAAACTAGGTCCTCCCTGGAGTTAGCCCCACCTTGGGCCCCACCTTAGTTGCCCATCCACAGCCACATAGGTTTTACACCTAATAGGGGTTTGGGCCTGGGGCTTAGCACTTAGAAAGACTCAATGAAATACACTGAATTACTCAAAAACAAAAGCCAAACTCTTCAAGGGCACTTGTTGAACTAAGTGCTAAGGAGCCCATTTTGCTTACCAACACAATAACACATTAAGTGTAAAGCACTGTGGTTAGTGCTGGGGATGCAAATAAAAAAGCAAGACAATTGGCACATTGTAGGTGTTTAAAAAGTATATGTTGAATTAAACAATTGAATAAACATGTATTGAATACTAATTATTTTAAGACATTTTGCTGGGCATTGGAGTTACAAAAATGAGATAATACATAGGCTTCTTTCTAGAAACTTATACTCTAACAGAGAAGATTTGACATATACCTAAGTATCATACATGATTTAATTAAGAAGCAGACATCCAAACAAAATAGGCTGTGAATTTTGAGAGCAATCACTTTTAGTAGAGGAAAATCAGAGACTTTATGGAGGAAGGGGTTCTTAAGTTAGTCCCTGAAGAAAAGGAAGACTTTCAGCAGGCAAAGATTAGGGGGAAGTAGGAGCAAATGTATGGTTGTATGTGAGGGCTGGACAATAACAAGAGATGATGTATTTCAGTTTGGCTAAAACAATGTTTGTGAAGGTGAGTAAGTGTGAGGAAAAGCTAGAAGTCAGAACTGGAACCATATGTTCTTGCATACAAGGGACAGACAATACTTTGGTCAGTAGACAATGGAGGGTAGTGATGTGAAGGTTGCAGTAGAGAGGGGAAAGCAAGAGGCAGGCAGACCAATTGAGGGCTAATTACAGTAGTGCAGACAAGAGATAAAATCTAGAGTGGTTTCCTTAAGAGTAGAGAGGAAAGATCTATGTGAGAAATATGCAGCATCAAAAAATAATTCAAATTCTTTGCAAATAGGAAAACCCTTGCACTTTTTATTTTTCTAAGAGGAATGGGCATGTTTTGTTGGAATGATACCTGAACCCCAAACAAAGAGATCTACACTCTACTTCTAGTTCTGATGTCAACTATGTGACATTCAGCAAGTCCCTTACTCTCTTTGAGTCACAATTTACTCATATGAAATCAGGGTTCTTGACTAGATCAGTGTTTATATTCTTGTTTCTGGGACACATTGTGCTGTAAATTTTAGCTATGTGAGCCTCAAATTCTATATAATACATTCTCAAAATCCTACACTCATACACAAGTCTTATGATTCTCCCATAGTGTCCTGTGCAGTGAATGGAAAATGTTTGAGAACTACTAGACCAGATGATCTCTAAGGACCTGTCCAGCCTTAATATTCTATGGCCTCTAAAGAAAGTACTATTGGTTGTATGATCTTTGCCATATTGCTTTCTGCCTAAATTTGGGACTAATGTTCATGTTGGTGTACTAATCCCACAATATGTGGCCTAGGAAAGAACACTGGATTTGAAGTGAAAAAATCGTGTATTCCAATCACAGTTTTTGTATTTACTAGCTGTATGACCTTGAACAAATCTCATCTCTCTCTGTCTCTTATGTGTTTTTCCATTTGCTAAATGAGGATAATTACATTGTGTTGCTCATCTCATGGGGTTGTCAGGAGGATTAATAGAGATAATTTATGTTAAGTACTATAGATTTTCATATATTTTTATAATACAAAGTTTTTCAGAAGCCCATCATATCTAGGAAGCACCAGTATCATAATCTCTTGATCATGAAGCAGAGAATTTCTTCCTTTGGCTTGTCTCCTTTGAGTTTTCCAATACTTAGAGTGGAAGAGCTGTTATTAAAAAAAGAAAAAAGTTCCTCGCTTGTAACAGTGTTCTCAGAGTCAGTGGAGAAATATTTACTGTGGTTTTGCATTGGCAGTTGGGTTTATACCACAGGAGTGCTTAAGGTGAAACTTTGTAGTAGTCCTTATGCATTTTCTTTTATTTTTAAATAGTAAATTTATTTATTTTTTACTTTTAGTTTATAACACTCAGTTCCACAAGTTTTGGGTTCCAAATTTTCTCTCCTTCCCTCTCCTCCTCACTCCCTCCCCCAAGATGGCATGTAATCCAATGTAGGTTCTACTTATACATTCACACTGAACTTATTTACATAAAAGTCCAGTTGCAAAGAACAATTATAACCAGTAGAATGAATCATGAGGAAAAGGAAACAAAACCATAAAAAGAAGGAAAAAAAGGGAGTAAAAAGCTTGCCTCAATCTGCATTCAGATTCCATAATTTTTTTTCTCCGTATGTGCGTAACTTTTTCCACCATGAGTCTTTTGGAGCTGTCTTTGAACCTTGCATTGATGAAAGGGGTTAAGTCTGTCAAAGTTAGTGATCACAGATACTGTGTGTCTGTAATCATGTATAATCTTCTGGTTCCATTCTCCTCACTCAGCATCAGTTCATATAAATCATTCCAGGTTGTAATGAAATCTTTCTGCTCCTCATTTCTTATAGCACAATAGTATTCTATTACATTCATATACCACAATTTATTTAGCCATTCCACAATTGATGGGCATCCTCTAGATTTCCAATTCTTTGCCACCACAAAAAGAGCTGCTATAAATATTTTTGTATATACGGGTCCCTTTCCCACTTGTATGATCTTTTTGGGATATAGCCCTAGAAGTGGTATTGCTGGGTCAAAGGGTATGCACATTTTTATAGCCCTTTGGGCATAGCGTCATATTGCTTTCCAGAATGATTGGATCAGTTCACAACTCCACCAACAATGCTTTAGTGTTCCAATTTTCCCACATCCTCTTCAGCATTTATTATTTCCCTGTTTTGCCATGTTGGCCAATCTGACAGGAGAGAAATGGTACCTAAGAGCTGTTTTGATTTGCATTTCTCTAATCAATAGTAATTTAGAACATTTTTCATATGATTAATAGCTGCCTTGTCTTAAACCAAAAACTATCTATTTTGGCTGGACTTCCCTCCAAGACAATTGTGTACATGGACAGACCACTCAGCTTTCAGATTTCTACTCTTCCTCAGGAAAAAGAGCCCAGTTTTTGTTTTAACTGATTCTCTTACGGCATGGATCTGAGGCCTTTGATCCAGGTAAACACCCTCTGAGTGCTCTCCAACTTATCAATGTCCTCCTCACCTTAATGATTTTGACTAATTGGAGGAAAATTTAGTTTGAATATTTGTTGTTGAGTTGTTTTAGTTGTGTCCAACTCTTTGTGACCCCATTTGGAGTTTTCTTGGAAAAGATGCTGGAGTGGTTTGCCATTTCCTTCTCCAGATCATTTTATAGATAAGAAAACTGAGGCAAAAAGGGTTAAATGATTTTCCAGGGTCACACAGCTAGTAAGCATTTGATGCCAGATTTGAACTCAGGAAGATGAGTATTCCTGATTCCAGGCTAGGGATTCTATCCACTGTACCATCTAGCCGCCCCATTTTAATTATTAAGAAATATGAATTATTGAAGATTTATAGAGAAATGCAGTTGTATTATTTTTAAAAAGGTATTCACAGTTTCTGAATTGTTTGACAACTGAGCAAAAATGTCAAACTCTTTACCTAAATATCAGTAATTTTTTTTTGCACGGCCAGACTTTTTTGTTGTTGTTTTACTCCTCTTATTTCAGCAATTCACCAGTATACACAATCAGATATCAAATTTTCCCTAATTACCATGTGTGATCATCATAACTCACATTCATGCAGAAAAAAGTTTAAAAACCTTAAAAGTTGTACTACTTTCAAGTAAGAAATTTAGGTAACAAGTTATTGCCGGGCTGTGTTGCCAGAAGTTCTTTGGACTTACTTCAATGAATTAATAAGAAATATTTCTAATTAATTTGTTTGTAGCCAGTTTTTGGCTTGTAAATGAACACTTCTAAAGTGCTAGGAAAGGTTGTTTTGATAAGTAGGCCAGATTTAGAACTCCTGAAATCTTGTTTCCATTATTAATTTGCTCGTCTAACTTTTTTTTTCTTAACTAGGAGAGAAATAAATGTCAACCTAGTTTCTGCCTGAATGATAATAATAAAAGTTTGTATATAGCACTTTATCCTTTCGATTCCTTTCATATAGATTTCATTTATGTCTTAGGCTTCTCCATCTCCGTATCTTTGCCCACATTCTTTTCTCTATTTCTGGAATGTCTCTTCCCCTTACTCCCCCGCCCCAACCAGTTGAAAACCCACCTACCATTTAAAGGCCACTTCAAAATGCTTATTGAAGCTTTTTCTGATCCTCCTTGGATTTTTCTCCTTTAGACTGCAGAACACAGCACTTTAGTTTGTTCTTTTCTTATGAAGTTAGCCCATGTTTGAATTAACAGATTGATACCTGGAAAGGAACTTCAAGATCATCTAGGCCTGGGGGTTCTTAACCATGAAGCCTTTTGGCAATCTGATGAAGCCTATGTATGCCTTGTCAGAATAATATTTTTAAATGCAGAAAAATAAAATACATGGAATTGGTAAGGGAAGCAATGTTATTGAAATATAGTTATCAAAATATTAGGGACAAATGTTTTAGAAGCCCATGTTAGGAACCCCTGATTCTATTCCAATCCCTTCATTTTACAATGGGAGAGAATAAAAAGGAGGAAATAAACATTCAATTAAGAATTTATTAAATACCTAGTATGTGCTAGATACTGTGCTATATACTTTACAAATATTATCTCATTTGAAAATATGATATTTGACAAAGGAGGAAACTAAAGCCAAAGAAATGAAATGAGTTCCCCAAGTTCATATAGTCAGGAACTAGCACAGCTAGTGATTCGAACCCATCTTTTGACACCAGATTCAGTGTCCCCTCCCCCCCGCCCCCAATACTGCATACCTTACCATCTCTCCTTTGTGTATGTGCCATGTCCTCCTGCAAGCTCTGTGAGGCCAGGGGCTTGTCTTATTTAATATTTGAGTTCCCTTGCCACCCCAACCCCAAGTTGTAAATATATATTACTAAATGCTGAAGAAGCAACTGTCTCACTTGATATTCACAACAAAGTTATAATTTAGGCAGAAGGGCACAAAACAATAAATATGGAGAATTTGGAGAAACATTGCAACACTGGTATGGAGTGATGTAGAGGGCAGAATATAGAACCACAAGATCAAATATGCGCAGTGACCTTAACACTGTAAATGATACTAGCACTAAGAAGCAATCAAATTGAAGAATTATAAGAAACAATTTCTTAGAACTGAGAAATGATAAGGAAACATACCTTTCTCCCCTCAGTTGAAAAGTAGAGATTGTAGAGTTGACATATACTACTATGTGGCTTTGCTGTGTCGGTTGCCTTTGCTTATGTGTCTTTCTTTGTTACAGGAAATGGTTCAGAGTAGGGATGGGAGGAGAATTAAAAGCTCATGAAAACAAAGGGATGCAATAAAACCTTTTTTAAAAAACATCCTAAAATGATAATGATAGGCAGACCAGTGCATAATAGAAAGGGAAACTGAGTCACAGACCAAAGAGGTTTCCTATGGTCACAGACCAAATTAAAGGGGGACCTGAAACTGAAACCTGATTCCTAGCTCCCCCAAACCTAGGCTGTTGTTCTTTTAACTGTACCATGCTCCTTTTAATGAGACTTTATTGGAGGAAATTCGTTTTCATTGATTCCAAATATGATATTCATCTGCAGGCAGTGAGAGGGCAATAAATGATCATTCCATGATATTGAAATCTGGACACAATAGAACTAAATTAAAAACTACCTAATTGCTTTAATTTCCAACCCAAGAGTCATTCGGGATACAGGAATTTGAAATGGCAATAAACCACTCAATTTGAATTAGAAGAGAATTTCGACACTATCTGGCATTACCTTCCTTTATGTTATGATCTCCAGCATGATATGCTGCAGTAGAATCACTCCACTCTTTATATCATGGATGAATTGCAAACCTGTCATTTACAGATCCTCTGTTTATGTGAGTTTCCCATTAGGTCCACAGATACATGACATAAATATCACAAAGGGAGGAGTGAACAAAAATGATGGAGAGGACAAAAACAGAGGCGATGCTTGCAAAAAGAATGGGTGTTCTCCTTGAAACCTACTCTACAACATCACCATAGACTTGGGAATGATTTTGGTATGTTTAACTGGCAAAAAATAAAAGAGACTGTAACTCTCTTAAAAAAAATCCATGTCAATCCCTGTCTGGGCTGACAGTGCTATGCACACCTATAGCTTTAATTACATGTCTGATATGTCTCTATCAATCTACTTGCACCAGATCTATTTTTACACTGGCTTTCTTTTAAAAAAGCCCTATAAACCTTTTAAAAAGAAGGCAGCATTTGAAGTCCCAATTCAAGGTTTCAGAACTAGCATTAGGCAGCAGCAAAATGTCAGCTACTGGAATTTATCAAAGAAAAGACCCTATGTGCTTTTGATCCCAAGTGGGGAGATTGTACAAACATCTTCATATTGTTCTCCTGTTGTTGCTATGTAAGACTAGGGCACTGACCCCTACCCCTACCCTCTAGTTGGCAACCTCCTTTCCTCCCTCCTAGCTCACAAAACACTTTGCCTCCACCTCTCTTATACACTCCTTTATTTTATCTATTTGTATATAGGTCATCCTTCTTCCTCTTCCCTACTCCACAATTGTAGGGTTTATAATAGCTGGACCTATGTCTTATTAATGTGCATTTCTCCTAGCCCTATTGCAATGCTCTATATACAATAAAAGTTTAGTAAATGAATGGATGAGCAGCTAGGTGGTGCAAAGGACAGAACAACCGGCTTGGAATCAAGAAGACATCTTTGTGAGTTCAAATTTGGCCACAGACACTTAACTATGTGACACTGGGCAAGTCACTTAATCCTGTTTCCCCCTCAGTTTCCTCATTTATAAAATGAGTGGGAGAAGGAAATGGCAAACCATTCCAGTGTCTTTTCCAAGAAAACTCCAAATAGGATCTCAAAGAGTTGGGCACACTTCAAATCACTGAGTAACAACAAAGTAATGAACCTAATGCCTAGGCCTCTACACACATAAGTGGCTAGAAATGATATTTATTTGTAGAAATAAATAAAACTTGCACTCTTAGAATTTCTCATTCATGCTACATAAACTTTGAAGAAGTTGTCTGTGTACATGTATGTGAAATGTTTGAATGGATATACGTTGTAAAAGGATAATAACTTTTATTTATTTAATCCTGACCTGTACTTTTATTGGTGCAGAGAACATCCTTTGCTGACACAGATTAAGGAAGCTGCCTATTAAATTTGCCCAGGTTCATTCCGCTGGAGGTAGCAGGAGATAGTGGAAAAAAATATATAGACTCCGAAGTCTGAGAAATTGGGCTCAAATCTTTTCTCTGCCTCTTGTTAACATTTGCGACCTTGTTTGAAGTCTTTGAATCTCCCTGGGACTCACTTTCCTTGTCTGTAAAATGAGGGGTTGGATTACATAGCTGCTGAAATCCCTTCAAGTTTTACATACATGACCCTATGTCAGAAGCAAATCCTGAGCCAGTTGGCTCAAGAGTAAGGTCTTTCTACGCTGTATGTCTGCTTCTTCTGATAGTTACATAATGCTTTAATATCACAGATCATTTTGTGATTTGTTATCTCATTTGAGTCTCACAACAATGCAATGAAGTAGTTACTACAGAAATTAATCCCTTCTTCTTTGCAGATGAGGAAACTGAGCTTAGGGAGACACTTTTATTCACACAGTAAGTTTTGGGGGTAGAATGTGAATCCAAGTCTTTTTGACTCCAAGTCCTGAACTCTATCTGTGATGGCACCTTGCTTCTCTCTGTTGTTACAGAGCAACTTTTGTTTTTATGTTGGTTTCTTTTCGAAAGGAAATAGCCATTTTTCTGCCAAAACCATTCAGTTTTATGGTTGGCTATGGCATTTTGTAAGTAAATCTACTTAGAGGAGATGTTTTTCCTAAATCTTGCAAACAATTTGGAAAATTAAGTCATCTCTAGAAGCAACCAATTTACCTAAAATTGCAAAAGCCTTATTTTTATGACTTTCTTTTTAAAAATAAGTTTTTATTGATTATTTTTGCTTTTACATTGTCTGAATTTCTTTCTGTATCCCTCCTCTTCTCGTCTCCCAGAAAGCTATTCCATATAAGCAAGAACCTTTTTCAAAGGCAAAAATATAAAGAAAAAGGAAGATGAGAACAAAATAAGCAAAACAATCAATAGACCTGGGAAAAAATCTGAAAATATATGTAATTTTCTACAAATGGGATCTCCCATACCTGCAAAGTAAAGGTGGGAGCTGTTTTCTCATATCCGTTCTTGGGGACCACCATTGTTCTTAATAATTTTGCAACATTCACTTTTGATGGTTTTTGGTTGGTCTATCATTGACATCATTGTCCTCATGTTGTATATTTTGTTCTTGCCTCTGCTTACTTTACTCTGCCTCAATCCTTCCTATTTTTCAAATTATCCTATCCTTTTTTTCAGTGAGCCCAAAGTGTAACATGCTGCTTTCCCTTCCTTTGTTTGATAAATGTAATTTAGGATCCTGTCTTCTTAATGGTCAATACAACAAATAAACAAAGAAACAAATATTTATGTGTAAAAATTATTATTGAGAAATTTGAAGCTTTTAACAAGAATTTTAGAAAAGTTCTGCAAAAAAAGCAAATCACTGGGAAGGGGTCCATCTAATTAGTCATGGGATCTCCATGACCTTTCTTAAAGTGACCTTTTTTAATTACATCAGGGCCATATCCATCTAGAAAGAAAAAAGAACAGGTTTCTTCTCTCTCTTTAGAGTTTTTTATGTTTTGAAACCTGATAACCAACTATACACGCTCCTTTCTGTTTCCACCAGCTGCTCCCATCTAACAAATTGTGTCTCATTACCACTAGTTCTCAAAAATATGTGACATCCAAGGAAGAACAAGTATTGAAATTATCCTTTTCTCATAGTTCTCACATGAACTATTATCTAGTTTTCTTAAGAAATGTCCTGGGCTTTGTTTGTTTGGATAATTGGAAGGATTATGAACTCAGTGATTTGGGCATTTCCCTCAAAGACAGAAATCATCCATATAACCATTTTATCCCATGCAACTTTTGTCCAAAACTTCCTATAAATTCTCTATGGGGGGGCATCTCATATCCTCAAGACTTTCTTTTATGTCTCCTTTCATTGTATGGATACTAATTATACACATCAGCTATTCATTGTCTAGCTGCCCTCTCATCACATGACCATCTTGACTTCTGACCATAATTATCTGTTATGACAGTCTTTATTCCATTCCTCTTTCAAAATTTTTTAATGAATAGATCCATTGTCATCTTCTCAAACTAGAAGAAAGAACAAAAATGAGGAAAGAATGGTCCACAACGGAGGCAACTCCAACCCAAACCAGTTAAGCAAGTTGTTGACGTTAAAAAATGAGAAATAGGGGGAGAGGATTCTGGGAAGATGGTGGAGTAGGTCAGAAAAATCCAAGCTCTCAAGATTTTCCTTCACAAAATAGTTAAAATAGTACCTTAAGGCAAACAAAGTATGGGTGGAGACAAAGAATAGGGGCACAACCAGGGTCTTCCCGGGACAGTTTGAGAAGATCCAAAGAAAAATCCCAGGAGGAGGTTTGATCCCTGCAAGAGTAAACACCTCCAGGCTAGGTTCCCTTTTAACAACAAGCTACAAGTCTTGGGGTTGGTTGGTTTGAGAGGCTACCCCGGCTGGAGCCACAGGAACTTTTCACCCCAGGGGATAGTCAGGGGACTTGGACGTTTGACCCCAGGAAGATTGCAGCTGATGAGGAACACCAGACCTAGCTGGGCTGCAAAGAACAGTGGGGACAAAAAATGAACCAGCATATGACCAATGACTGCAGAAGCAGTGGGGCTGAAAGCCCCTGGCTGTGGGCACTTACAGGAGGTGGGAGGTTTGTCTTTGGTTCCAGACTAGAGGGGAGAATTGAAGATCTGGTGCAAGAGGCACCATTTCTCATACCCCAGGGCTAGAGGTGATAACAAAAATCAAGTTATTACCACAAAAAAATGCACAGGCAAAGGAGAAAGAATCTAACATAGAAACCTATTATGGGAATAGAGATGACCAGAGTTCATCTTCAGAGGAGGATATTGAAGTAAAGAAACCCCCAAAGAGTACAGGTCACTTGCCAAAAAAGAATTTACAGAACATCTTTAAAAAGACTTTAAAAATGAAATGCCAGAGATGGAGGAAAAACTAAAAAAAAAAGAGTAATCCAAGAAAAACAAGAAGGTTATGAAAGGAAAGTTAACCAATTAGAAAATGAGATCTGGAATCTTAAGAAGGAAAATGACACTTTGAAAATTAGAATTGGGCAAAGTGAAGCCAGTCAAATTATAAGAGATCAAGAATAATTAAACAAAACATGAATAATGAAAAAACAGAAGAGAAAGTGAAACATCAGAAAAACAATAGATTTGGAGAATAGATTAAGGAGAGAAAATAGAAAAGTATTTAGACTAACTGAAAGTTATGATCAAAAAAGAATCTTTTTTATAAATTTTATTTAATATATTTAGTTTTCGGCATCAATTTTCACAGGAGTTTGAATTACAAATTTTCTCCCCATTTCTACCTTCCCTCCTACTCCAAAATGGTGTATATTCTGGTTGCCCTGTTCCCCAGTGTGCCCTCCCATCTGTCACCCCACTACGCTCCTATTCCCTTTTCCCTTCCTTTCTTGTAGGGCAAGATACA
>CM053622.1:684774058-684796006 GCA_028646595.1 Phalanger gymnotis | reverse complement strand
GCCTCACTAGCACTCCTCCTTCCCCAAGAACCCCCAACCAGGACTGGACTTAGATCTTCAGCAGGCTCTTCACTCCTGCTCTGATCTGCCACTTAATTCCTCCTACCAGGTGGGCCTGGGGCTGGAAGCAACTGCAACTGTAGTTCTGTAGCTGCCCCACCTCCACTGCCCCTGGGGGAAGTGGCCTAAACCCAAACTCCCTATCCCCAGCAGCTTTTGCCACTAACCTACTCTGTTGTCTTTGGTGTTTGTGGGCTGAGAAGCCTGGTAACTGCTGCAACTCACTGATTCAGGGCACTAGGGCACGCTCTGCCCAGCTCCTGGTCTCCTTCGTCTGCGCCACCCATGCTGGGCTCTGCTCCACTCAGCTCCACTCCACTCTGCTCCCAGCTCTGTGCGGGATAGACCTTACCCAGAGACTATCCAGGCTGTCCTGGGCTAGACCCCTGCTTCCCTCTGCTACCCTGTGGGTTCTGCAGTTCTAGAATTGGTTCAAAGCCATTTTTTATAGGTTTTTGGAGGGACTTGGTGGGGAGCTCATGCTAGTCGCTGCTTTCCAGTTGCCATCTTGGCTCTGCACCTCCCCCCCCCAAAAGAATCTTGATACAATAATTCAAGAAATAATTCAAGAAAATTGTCCTGAAGCATTAGAACAAGGCATGGAAGTAGAAAAAGGAAAAAATCCATCCGTCGCCACTTTAAAGAGATCCTATGAGGAAAACTCATAGGAATATAATAGTAAATTCTGAAACCCCCAGCCTAAGGATAAGATACTAAAATTATCGAGATTAAAAAATGGGAGATGGATACTCAATAGATTCATGATATCATAAATTTAGATTTTCCTACCATTGATAATAATAATAATGTAATTTGTATTTATATCATGCCTTAAGATTTGCAAAGCATTTTGCAATATTTGATCCTTAGCAAGGTAGGTACCATTATTACCCTCATTTCATAGAAGAAGAAACTGAGGCAATTAAATGTCTTGCCCAGGGTTGCACAGCTAGTAAATGCTGGAGGCAGTACTCAAACTCAGATCCTGCATATTCCAAGTCCAGAACCTTATTCATTGTGCTATGTCACTGCCTCTGTGCAATGATCAGAATCTCAACTAATTCAAGCCTACCTCAGCCAGATGATTCTTGTTCTTGTCCTTCTCTAAATTCATCACAGAGAGGTCCACTTATTGGGCTGGGGTCTATAGCATCTTTTGCTGACATTGAGAGGAGGCCAGTGGAAGACTTACGCTGCTCATCTATTCTTTGTTCCTTTGGCCACAGGTCCATATTCTCCCTTCCCATCCCGTCCCATCCCTTCCCGTCTCGTCCCTTCCTGTCCATTTGTCACAACAATCTACTAATAGATGGTGTAGGGCTGCAAGATGCCCCAACAACCAGCACACAGAAAGCTGCCAACACAGGCTCTTTTGATCTGCTTTACTAAGGAAAATAACATTAAGGGGTTAACAATCTTACTTTAATCCGACATACAAATATCATTCACTTAGTTCAGGAGGAAAAGCCAGCAACCTGTACTTCAGAGCAAATACAAATAAATTACAAACATACGCAATATAAACAGACCAAATCACAATTCATAGTTACCAGGAAAGCATCAATATCTGGGTTGACAAGCTGGGAAGCTCTTAACAACGGCTTGCCCAGAGTCACGCACCACTCTTCCGTGACTGAGAGCCCCAAACAAAAAACTCTGTTCTCTCTTTTTATACAGTCCTTAGACGTCATTTGATCGACTAGAACATCATCTGATTGACTAGGCACATACAGTTGGCTCTGGTCTTAGCCCTAGGGGCTTCATGCCCGCATTGGCTTAGCACCTAGTAATTTAGGGGTTTGGGGCCTACTTAGGAGCTAAGATCTAATCAGACCTTCCTTTGCTGGGGAGCTGAAGCTTCATCTGAAGCTTATTCAAATTGGGGTGGGGGTGGGGAAGATCTCATTTACTGATTGCCTTTCCACCTTTCTTCCTTCTTCTCTAAGTTCCTTACTTGTTACGCATCCTAGCCTGTTCCTACCCAGGATGCAGCTCTCCATCACCTGGGTGATATTCATTTTTTATTCCTCAGAGACTGTAGTGTTCCATTCTTATAGTCCTACAAGGCCACAAGGAAATCATGGGTATTTAAAAGTGTGTATTTGTTCTGGGAGAAGTTTAAAGTGATTAAAGGAACTTTGTGATTTTTCTGAAACAATTCTTCCCAGTGTCTTCTTCCTGTTTAAGACTGGGTCCAACTCATTGGCTATTTGTTATTCATTCTCTCTCTCCCTCTCTCTCTCATATGTATACATATATGTGTATATATACACATACAGACATGTCTGTGCGTACATGCATACATTTTACATATATAATACACATAATATACGTTTTTTGTGTGTATATATAATCTCTATTATTGTATCAAGGTATAGATCAACTACTTACTGCCATATACATATGTATAAGTTCATATACACTCATATTTGTGATGTCTATTGTTATATCAAGGTTTAGCTCAACTATTGTCTTATATACATACTTATCTGTGTATACATACACATTTATATTTATGATCTCTATTATTATATTTAGGCTTAGCTCAACTACTTACTACCATATGCACATGTGTCTGTTCATATATATATACATATACATATATATACATATGCATATATGTATATATATACACATACACACATATACTTGTGATCTCTATTGTTATATCAAGGCTTAGCTTGTCTATGTATTGTCTTATATGCATACACATGTGTCTCTGTGTATATGTAAATGTGTGTTTGATCATTATTATTATCTCAAGGTTTAGCTCAACTACTGTCTCTCCGTGAACCCTTCCCAGATCTTTTAGGTCAGAGATATTCTTTGGTGTTTCCCCTCAACATTTCTGTAGCATTTTGTACTTCTCTTATTTTACTTTCCCATTTTACTTGATGCAACAGTCATTTGTACATTATAATTATCTGCGTACATATCTTACTCCCTACTCAACTGAAAGCTCAGTAATAATAACACTGTCTAATGATTATGTAGCTCTGACTACGTGCCAGGCACTTACTAAGCACTTTACGAATTGTATCCAGCTGCCTTTAAGTTGTTCTTCACAACACCCTGGGAAGTAGGTGCTATTATTATCCCTGTTTGACAGATTAGGAAACCAAGGCAAACAGGTTAAAAGATTTACCCAGGATCACGTAGCTAATAAATATCTGAGGCCAGATTTGAACTCAGATCTTCCTCACTCCAGGCATGGGGATGCATCCACTGTGCCATTTGGCTCCCAGCACACAGTCAGCTCTCAATGAATGTTTTCTGACCTGCACTAACTTGTGCTGACAAAAGCTAGTGGATAAGCACACTCCTCTTCTCCTCTTAATTGTTCAAGGAGATCCTGGCGTATTTAAATACCATAGAGGCCAATAACCCCAATCTTATTTATTTAATTATTTGCTTAATTATTTATTTTACTCTCAGTTGTGGAGTTGAGGGGTGGGTTTCAGAACAACAATAATAGCTACTATATATGTGTATACATATATATATGTACACATATCCTTAAAGTTTGCAGAGTACTTTGCATTTAACATCTCCTTTGAGTCTCACAACAACCCTGCAAAGTAGATTTGTGTTATTATCATACCAATTTTATAGAGTAGGAAATTACAGCTAAGGTCAAATGCCTTATCCAGGATCACATAAGTAGTAAACATCAGAACCAGAACTTGAACTCAGAGCTATCTGACTCTAAGCGTAGTGGTCTATGCACTCTGCTAGCTAGCTGCCTCCTCTCATGGAAAGCTCCACATTGAGTATTATGACATTTTTGTTGTGCTACCAGAATCCAGTGAAATTTGCCAACTTGAAATTGCCAAATATACAAGTGTGCAGAACCTGATCCTTGTATCAGGGGGTGTTATTTACATCCTGTCCTAATTTTTGTAATTCTGTCCTTTTCAGAATAAGAGATTGTCTCCTGGCAACTGTTTTGAGAATTTGATCTGAGAATAACCCCTACTGGCAATGCTATGTTACAGATATTAAAGAGTTTAACATTGACTGGAAATGTTAGTACCCAGGTATTTGACTGCATAATTAAAGGTGCCTTTCTACTGCATAGTTATTTTCTTCCCTTACCAGCTTCCTCTGGGTATCTGCAAAAGATGTCTAGCCTCCCCTAGGTGTGTCTATCAAACACTGTTGATTGTTATTCAGTGTGAGACTGAGATGACTGATAAAATAAATGAGAAGAATAAACAGCAGAATTAGTTTTTAATTTCCTTTTTCTCTTGATTGCTCACAGTGTGTGTTTGGAAAGGCATGAAATTACGGCAGTTCTTCTGTACTAGAAATGCCAAGCACTTTGTTTAGTTTTCAGTAGTAAAAAGTGATGCTTTTTTCAAGTCCCAATACCAAGCATATAAAAAGAAAGAGGAGAGACAATATTTTAAAGGGAAAAAGTGAACATAAAATGGCTTCTTCTTTTTGTCTTGATAAGCCTCTCTATACATACTCTTCATGATTATCTCTTAAAATTAAAACACCTGAAGCAATTAGAAAACAATTACGTACAAAACTTTGTTAAACAGCCTATGGATGCTATAGCAGCTCAGCAAAAGAGAAAGATAGTTTGGGATGAAATTGTTCATAGCTTTATGAAAGATGTAGACTTGAATTTAGCTTTGTGGGATGATTTTTCAGCTCAACTGAATTCAATTCAATTTGTAGAACATAGTGTTCATAAATTTAGAAGTCGAATGGGACTTAGAAATCATCTAGTTCCAATTTAGTAAATATTTCTTAAGCACCTATTATTAAAAACACAAGGGGAGACACAACATTTAGATGACATGGCTCATGTTCTTGTGGTAATTTGCATACACACACTTTATGGATTTGTGATCACGTTGATATAAGTTTTCCTTCCAGCGAAGCAAATTATAATTTATTTCTTCTCATCCTATGGCAGTTTTCATCAGCGTACTCCTCCATACAGCATTGGTTCAATGCTTGGGACCTTCCACTAGCTCTTTTAAAACTTTTGGGCACTCATGAAACACATCTGAGGTCATAAAGATCTCTATTAAATGTCTTCTTATTCAATATAGACTAAATTTTAAGCTATTGAGACTTTGCTTTAGCTCCCAATCCTGTCATTAGCTGTCCTTCCTATTTATGTCATCCGAAAACAACCATTTATGGTAATTTTCGTCCAAGTTAATGACAAATTTAAAAAAAAAATTAAGAACAAGGAGAGATTTCTAGGTCACTTTATTCATGACCTCCCTTCAGGCTGACATCTGTCTATTAATCAGTACCCTTTTGTTTCAATTATTTAACAGTCTAAACCTACCTGACTGCTATCCAGCCAATATTTTTTCATCTTTTCTACAAGAGAATTATGAAAAACTTTGTAAGTAATCTGCAGGACACTCTCCCCATAACTCTCTTCTATCTCCTTCCATTGATTTTTCTCTACCATGTTTACCTTTTCTAATTCACTCATTTCTACATAGGAATATAGCTTTTTGGTATATGATGCTACTCTACTACCCTTTAAAAAATGTAATCTACTCTTTTTCCCTAAGGTAAACCATTCTATTTTCTTATTTCTCTCATGAACTATGTTTATCCAATCTAACTTTTATGTATAAAGTTGTGTCTACCATCTTTAGTTTACTGTTTTCCCCCTCTATGTACTTTATTTTGATATAGATAGCGAATATTATTATTGTTCTCCTCCTTGAATGTCTTCTGTGAATCACTGAGTATCTTCTCTGGCGTGCTTCTCATGTGTAACCGCTAATTTCTGTGGCAACCTGTTTAATGGTTTTATATGGGAAATTTTCCTCCCTTTTGTTGTTTTCCACAAAACTACAGTAATAAATGGAACTCCTTAAATACTCCATACCAGCCTAAGAAATAAGCACCTGTGCACTCCTGATATATTTAGAGGAATCGCACAGGGCTGCTTCTGTTGGGGCACAGTCAGAATGGTCCCTTAGATGAAGGGGGCCTGAGTCCTTGATAAAAGTTCCCATTTTGCATGATGTATTTTTTTTCCTTTTTTCCCTTTTTGTTTCCTTTTTTCTCTTTTCTTTCTTTTCTTCTTTCTTTTCTTTTTTCCTTCCTTCCTTCATGATCCAGCCAAACTGAGTTTGGCAGATTTCCTGCTTGATTCCCTCCCTTGTCTTTGGGACATATTGAGATGCAGAGTGGAGGTCCCCATTTCTTCCCCCAGAGTACCAACCCTGTACCATGACATAGGCAGTTATCACTAGAGATTAGTGATGGTCTTATTTAAGTGAGAAATGTCCTAAGCAAAGCCTGAGATCAATGCTTCCTAAGGCAGATTGAAGAGTCTGCCTCTTACACAGCCTGGGCATCCCCAGAGTGAGGGTAGAACTTAAAAGCCCTTACTTTCTTCAGTTTGTGAGTGTTGTGTGAATACTGGCACTCAAGTGTTCCGTGGCATTTGTGCGAAGTCCTCTTAACCGCTACCCAGCCTCTATAGCTTTAAAACTCCTGATGTGGTCCATAGCAGGAAGATCCTGATTGTGTTTGGCTATAGGAAGTCTAGGGGATTTTGAGGTGTGTGTGACCCAGCTGAGCTCTGCTCTGGGGCCATCCCCACTGTAGAACCACTGGCTGATTCTGCTACTTGGTGAATAAGAGGAGGACCTGAGCTTTTTTCTCATTAGTGACTAAGTTGAAAAATAACTCTATTTAGCTGCTGTTCAAGGTCTTGTTTAAAAAAATAACAGAAAACAACAACAAAAGAAATAAGCGTCTGTCTCATTCCTTGACTCATAAGTTCATATCATCTTTGTTTGATACTAATAGGTAGCACTAGTATCACACTTTTAGGCAGCTGGTAGTACAGTGGATAGAATGCTGGGCTTAGAGTCAGGAAACTGTGAGTATAAATCCAGCCTCAGACATTTACAAGCTGTGTGACCCTGGGCAAGTAAATTAATCTATGCCTCAGTTTCTCCAACAGTAAAATGGTGATGATAATAATAGTACTTCTTGTGAGGGTTAAATGAGATAATATTTGTAAAGAGTACTTAGCACAGTTCTGGGCACATATTATTTTTCTGTTCCCTTCCCCTTTAAGGTAAACAAAGCACTTTAAAAATACTGTTTCATTCATTCCTCACAACAACCCGCATGAGGTAGGTGTTACTATTATTTCTATTTTACAGACAAGGAAACTGAAGCTGAGAGTTCAGTAACTTGTCCAATGGGCCACAGTTATTAAGTATATGAGTCAATATTTGAAGTTGGGCCTATACTGAGTCCAGGTCTAGTATTCTCTTCACTGTGCTGTCTATCTTTTGGCACTATTTTCTCAAAGAATTATTCACTGAAAATAAATAGCTGAATGGTTGCATTTTTCTTCAAAAACCTTTAATTTTATAGGCAACAGTGTTGAAAACATCACCTGTTCCCTAAAGTCTTTAGCTTCTTTCTCTGGCTTTCATTATACCTAGAGATGCTTGCAAAGTTCCTTGTGGTGGTTCTACTTAATCCTCATAGGAATAAGCATAGGTTGGTATCAGTCTTCAGTTCTGGCCATTCTTTGGCAAAACTCTGGTCCCTTCTTGCCTTTTCCTCCTCTCACATTCCTTGGTCTAGCCTATTCACCTTGCCATTAGCTTCAATCAGTCTCTGTGGTTACAATTATGTTGGCGTGAACCTTAGACATCTCATTTTTCATGGGGTTATGTATTTCCAACTTACCTACTCATTAATTATAGGATTTCACATGGCAAGGCACTTTGGATTATCTTCTAGTCATCGATTCATCAACAAGCATTTGGTAATCTTCTACAATATACTGGGCACTGTGCTAGGTTCTGAACACACAAAGACAAAAACAAAATGAAACAGTCCCTGACCTTAAGAAGCTCTTTAATTTTATAGATGGGGAAACTAAATTCTAAGGAAGATTAAGTAATTTGCCTAAGGTTATACAGCTTGTTCCTAGGAGAGTTCAGACAAGAAATCAAATGTCCTTGCTCCTAGTCAAGTGCATTTCCATTCTGGGTGACTCAGATTTTTAAAATGTATTTTCCAAATCCACATCACTTAAGAAGGAGGCAGTGTGGTGAGAGAGAGGAGGGGGGGAGGGAGGGGGGAAGGGAGAGAGAGAGAGAGAGAGAGAGAGAGAGAGAGAGAGAGAAAGAGAAAGAGACAGAGAGAGACAGGGAGAGAGACAGAGAGAGAGAGAGAGAATGAGAATGTGTACTGTCCCTTGAGTTAAAGCAGCACTTATTAAACTGTGGGCCACTGTCCCATATGGGGTTGTGTAACTGAATGTGGAGGTTGTGAAAAATTTGGCAACAGTAAAAGGTTTCTGCATACCTATTTTACATACCTATAACCAGGGTCATGTAAAAATTTCTTAGGCAGAAAGGGGTCGTGAGTGAAAAACGTTAAAGAATCCCTGAGTCAGAGGATCTGGGATCAAATCCTGTGTTACTTTGGCTAGTCCCTTAACCTCCCTGGGCCTCAGTTTCCACTCTCAGAAAATGAATGTTAGATTAGATGGCCTCTCAATTGTTTCCATCTCTCTATCTATCTATGATTCTACAATTAAATAACGTCTGATGAGTCTGATACTCCTTCTGGCTGTGAAAAGGGACTTATTCCCATATAAAGAAGAAATTTGAATATTTGGTCATTTTTGGGCTGCTGACTCCCAAAAGCATTTGAATCAAAATGAAATTTGTCAAGCTATTGCTCCTCAACTTGTTTAACAATGATTGAAATATAAAGTCAAAATTTTGAGAGATCCAAGTTTAAACCTCCCCATGCTTCATCCCCAAAGCTATTATTTCATTGGGATTTGAAGCATGAAACCTTAAAAAAGTATTACTTTTCTCCTTCAAGCAGGCACATAACTCTCATTAACTGCAGAAGTAGGAATTATACATGAGCATGGACAGGGACGGTAGACAAATAAGTATGCGTATTCCGTTGCAAGATTAACCCAATAGCCTGTGATAGATCTTCCCTAGTCTTTATAGTCTATTAGATCAATAATCCATTATAGCTCATGCTGATGATGAGATGGCTTTGGGGACTGGTAATGGTATATGAAACCTTTTGCCTTTAAGCTATGGCTTGTGTCTATTCTCAGGCAAATGAAGAATTATTTTGGAGCTTGGAAACTAGGGCAGTGAGCCAAGGAAAGCCTGAAGTCTAGGACAAGAGCTTACACCTGATACTGTCACCTAACCATGCAAAAATCAATGAGGGCCAAGGGATAGGGTTGGCTTGTCAGCATCCTTGACACTTGAGGATAAACTCTGATATAACAATAACAATATAAAGTTTATAAAGAACTTTATATTATCTCATCTAACCCTTACAAAAACCCTAGTAAGTAAGTACCATTATTACCATCATGATATAGACAAGGAAATTGAGTCAGAAAAAAGTTAAGTGACTTGGCTGGGGTCACACAGCTAATAGGTGTCCAAGGTCATATTTGAACTCAGTTCTTCCTGACTCTAGGCCTAGCAGTCTATCCACTGTGCCACTTAGCTGCCTTGTTACTATTATCAGCTTCTTTAGTCTTGGCTTTTTCCTCCCACTGTATCAATGTGGTACCTGGTTTTGTTTGCGAGAAGGCAATTTGGAGTAGTGGATAGGGCTCCTGTTTTGAAACTTAGATGGCCTGAGTTCAAGTCTTGACTCTGACATATACTGGCTGACATATACAGTCTCAGAAACAAAAGAGATCTCAGAGTCTACTTGACCCAAACTATGTCCAAAAAAGAATTCCCATTATGACATATCTGAGAAGTATTTATCTAGGCTTTATTTGATGAACTCCAATAATGAGGGAATCATTAATTCCTGGGGCTGCCCAGCTCGTTAGCAGTTTTTTAAAAATTTATTTTTGTTTTTCTTATATCAAGTCTAAATTTCCCTCAAGATCTATTCACTCACCCAAGGGGCCAAAAAGAATACACCTTGTACCTATTCCAGGTAACAACCCTTCAAATACTTGTTTTCTTCCTGAGTCTCCTCTTCTCTAGACTATAAACATCACTAGCTCCTTCCTTGTTGAACTCCTCTTCCTGTGCCATGTGATTTTCTAGCGTTACTTTTAATGGCCATTCCTGAAGATTGTACCAGCATCAATAAAAGTTACCCTTTTAAAAAAGAGGGCATGGACATACAGTAGTTGTCCTGATGATGGGCAGGAGCCTATTATGAAGCTGAACAGTGAAAAATCATTACAGTAGGAATTAGAAGCAGTTTTCAATTGTATACTGAATCAGAGCTATGTTTAAGTGTTCCACAATTGGAGGTAATACTGTATTTCTGAATTTGTGTCTATCATAATTATCCCTACCTTTATTTTTCCTCAAGGTTATGGTTACTTTAAATTGATTTTAATCAATATGGTCTCTTAGAAAGACTACAGAAAAGGAGATAGAAGCATAGGATTTATTTTTAATTAAAATTTATTTTTTCAATGATTGAAAATAGATTTTATCTTCTTCCTATCTCCACCCTCACCACTGGCAGGGAAGGGGGCGGGGCGGGGAAGAAACAAAAACAAACTCTTTACAATAAATAGCTGTAATTAAGCAAAAGAAATTCCCTTATTGTCCATATCCAAAAACATGTGCCTCAAGCTGAACCCTGAGTCCATTACTTCTCTATCAGGAGATGGATAGCATACTTCACCATTAGTCCTCTTGAAATCATGATTGATCATTGAATTGACCAGAGTTTTTAAATCTTTCAAAGTTATTTGTTTTTACAACAATATTTTTATTATAAAATCACTCTCCTCTTCTTTTTTCACTCTACAGTACTTTATGTTCCTTTCCAGGTTTCATTGAAATTGTCCTTTTCACCAATTCTTAAGGCACAGTAGTATTTCTTTGTATTTATATAGCATAATTTGTTCAGCCATTCCCCAACTGATGGGTACATCCTTAGTTTCCAGATTTTAGCTACTATAAAAAGAGTAACTATAAATACTTTTGTAAATATGCATCCTTTTCTTCATTCTTTAATCTCTTTGGGATATAGGCTCTGTAGTGATATTGTTAGGTCAAAGGGTATGAAAAGTTTAGTGATTGTTTTTGGCCTTGTTCCAATTGTTTCCTAGAATTTCTGGACCAATTCACAGTTCTACTCACAGTGCATTAATACACCTATTTCCCCACTACTACTCTAACATTTGTCATTTTCCTTTTTTGGTCAATTTTTACCAATCTAATGGGTATAAAGTCGAACTTCAGAGGTGCTTTGCTTTGAATTTTTTTGAAATCAATGATTTGGAGCATTTTTTCATATGGCTATTGATAGCTTCAATTACTTTTGTAGAAAATTATCCATTCATATACTTTGATTATCAATTATCAAATGGCTCTTGTTCTTATAAATTGAAATAGTTCATCTTATATCTTAAAAAATAAGACTTATCAGAGCCACTGCTGAAAAGATTTTTCCCTCTTACCTTTCTATTTTCTAATTTTAGCTGCATTACTCTTGTTTTAGACAGCTCTAATTGTAAGGAAATTCTTCCTGACATTAACTCTAAATTTACCTCGTTGCAATTTCTATTTTCTTCTCTGACTTCTGCCCTCTGGGATCAAACAGAGCAAACTTAATATCTCCCCCATGCCACATGGTATCTTTTAAATACTTGGAGATAAGGATCATGTTCATCTTAAGTATTATCTTCTCCTGGCTAAACAGTCCAAGTTCCTTCAAGTGATACATATATAGCATGCACTCTAGGCACATCATTATCTTGGTTACTCTCTGCTTTAACCAAATCTTTCCTATACAGTGGTGCTCAGAACTGAACCTAATACTCAAGGTGCAACTTAAAGTTCATTAACTTGTCTAAGGTTACAGAAGAGCAGGCTGTAGAGCCAAGTCTTCTCTTTCTGTGTTCAATGGCTTTCTATTCTAGGTTCTATTTCAATTGTAGACTTTAACACTAGCTTTGAATTTGGATTTAGCATGTTTTGATAGAAGGATCACTGGATCAAGAGTCAGAACACCTGAGTTTTAATTCCAGTTTTGCCACTTATGTGTGTGACCTTGGTACTTATTTGATAACATCTTGGCATTAGTTTCCTTCTCATCAAATAAGTATCAATAATGGTATTTCTTTCCAGTATCATTTGATTTAGATGGCCTCTGTATCCCCTTCCAACTCTTCCACATCCTTCGAAAATTCTGAGATTATGTGAACACGATAATTCCTATTTTGTCTCATGGTGTTATTGTTAAAAACTGAAATAATAGGAATGGAGCATAGAGATGTTGATAAAATTAAAAGCAGTCTGCAAAGGTAAGGTAGTATTATTTTTAGGAAGAATGGAGAAATTTGAGGCATAGAGGTGTTATGACTTGTCTAAGGGCATTTAGCATCAGAGTTACGTTTTTTAACTCAGTTCTGCCTTTTCCCAGCCAAAGCTGGTCTGTTTCTAAAATTTTGATTGTTTCCAAGACACCTGGTAGAAAAGAATCTAGCTCCCCCAAAGGACTGGTTCTCTCTCCATACCTGCTGAGATAAAAAATAATGTTTCTCAGTAGGATTCTCAGGCCCAAATGAGTGTTATAATGAAAATGCATAATCCTAGGAAATGAAAACATGAAGGAAAGGACAAGAGGGAATATTGAGGTTCTCCAAGTTATTAAATTCAATCAAATTTATTTTATTTCAAGCGTTTTACTATCTTGCCAAGCCTTGTGAAAGAAAGCAGTGGGAGAGATAAGAGAAGTATATGGCTGGGGTCATATTCCAAAGGAGCTTCTTAAGTGCCACTGAAGAGATGAGATGTACACATGTAGGGTGGACCCAGGAATCTAAGCAAGGTTAGCCTGCTATATATAAAGTTAAAAGATCATGATTTAGAGCTGGAAGGAAGCTTGGAGTACTTTAGGTCAACCTTCTTATTTTGCAGATAAAGAAAGTGAGGCCCAGGGAGGTTAAGTGATGAATACTCTGTTCTGTCATTGAACATGTCTTCTTAAGGGGTTTAACACCTGCATTAACACCACAAATGAGCCTCTGTTCTAATACTGTGATGTCCCATTGATGAGTTATAAACTCTTCTTGTCCTTGGGTATTAGTTGACCCTTTGACACAACATTAAGAATAGTTTGTTAATTGGTGGATAGCCAGTTTCAGACTACCTGAGTTACACTGCTGGACTAAGATTTTACAAGAGAAGACAATGAAATAGTGACTGAAGGTAAAAAGAAGAAAGGGGCTACTTACAGATACACACAGACACCAAAGTCTCTCCTGGAGGGAAGGTGGCACTTTCTGAGGCCCCTCCTGGGAACTACATCAGCCACAGAGTTGGGAGCAGGTAAAGGCAGCAGTGGTATAGTGAGGAATACTGGGTAAAACCAGGAGCTGTAGGAATGACAGTCATCAGTAGTAGATTTGTAGTGAGACAATGGTAGAAGAATTTCAAGACAAAGAGAGTAACTCTTGGACCAAAAACCTGAACACAGAAGAGGAGTATTCTGAACCAAATGGGGCTTGAAACCAATAAAGGCACAATGCAGAAGAATAAAACCAGACCCTGACCTTTATTGGGACTGTGACTTGTGAGGACTTTTAGGTCATGGTTAGTGCAACTCACTATTGATCATGAGTTTCTTGACTTGTAGTGGTTGTATTGGGAGATAATCAAGGTAGTTTGCAAGTCTTTTTGGTGTATATAGGTTGACTTTGTAAGCCTATAATCTACGACTCCATGCTTGCCTGGAAAAAGAGTAAGAGAGAGACAGAGAGACAGAGTGAGCGAGAGAGGCACACAGACAGAGGCAGAGTGACACAGAAACAGAGAGAGAGAGGCAGAGAGACAGAGATAGAGACAGACAGACGAGAGAGACACAGAGACAGACAGATGAGAGAGAGAGAGAGACAGAGAGACAGAGACAGACAAGAGAAACAGAGAGATAGAATCTGAGTCCCTCCCATACAGAGAGATGTGAAAACAAATAAGACAGGTTTTGCTCCCAGTGAATATATGGGCTAGTTGGACATCGTAAGCTATGTATGGACACAAATGAATGTAACACTAAAGAGAATGTGGAAGTTCATGAGGGAAATACTAAGGGCTTTGAGATCAGAAAAGGGATTGATTGTGTAGGAAAAGTGCTGTAGTTGAAGCAATGGACTTGGAGTCAGAGGACCTGGTTCTAAGCCTGACTCTCCCACTTATTACTTTTGTGACATTAGCTACATCTTTTCCTTTCTCTGAGGCTCTAGTTCCTTAATTTTAAGTTGAGATATTGGTTTACATGACTTTGAGGTTCCCTTTCAGCTCTAAATTTTGATGCCTTGAAATACTCCAGGCTAGTTGAAATAGAAAATGAAGCATTATTTTGACTGAGCTAAATGCCATGGTATTGATAAGCATTGAAAAGGCTCAGAAAAGAGGAAGTGGTCTGGGAAAATTTCTTGGGAAATGGGAGGCTTGATTTAGGCTTTGGAAGATGAATATCACTTAGAGAGGTAGAAAGAAGAGGTGTTATTTCAAATTAGGGTAAAGGTATGAACAAAGGTTCAGAATACAAAAAATAGCATGGTTTTGCAGAGTACAGCAAAGAGCAGAATTGACTGGAAGAGAATATTTATAGAAAATTATCCCTGTTTTCTGAGGAATCTGTGAAAACATATGATATGTAATAAGTGTAAAGCAGGGGTTCTTAGCTTGGGGTCTGTAATCTTTTTTTTTTTCTTTTTGACAACTATTTCAATACAGTTGGTTTCCTTTGTAACTATGCATTTTATTTCATGCAGTCAAAAATATCATTCAGAGAAAGGATCCAAAAGCTTTATCAGACCATGGACAAAACAAGTTATGAACTTTTGGTGTGAAAGAGGCATGAGAGTAGAAGTGGTGTGTGTGTGTGTGTGTGTGTGTGTGTGTGTGTGTGTGTGTGCGTGTGTGTACTTGAAAATCTTAGGAGTCAGATAGGAGAGAACAACATGAAAATAGTATAGTGACAACTTGACATGTGAATGAAATAGTGGGAATCCAGCTTAAATGGAATGGAGTGGGTACTATTACTTTATATCACAGGTGTTGTGTGGTCTAGTATAAAGAGTAACAGTGGCTATCTGATAATCAGTATAAATCCACATAAATAAGGTGCCCTTCCTTTCTTCTTCCCCTACTGTTTTGCAGGAATGTATAGCACTGAATTCAATTCAATACCATTCTATTCAATTTAATGCATGAGTTATATTACCTATTGTAAGCTAGGTACTAGGGTTACAAAGTCAAAAGTGAAAATAGTCCCTAACCTCAAGGGGCTTACATTCTACTGAGGATGGGAATGGGTAGGATGCCAATTGAAATACCCATTTTCTTTGTTTCCCCATAAATACTTTTTTTTTTAACCAGGAGATGATTACTTAAATCAAAGCACCCAGGAATGGGGGACCCTATTCTCTGAAACATTCAGGAGTCCCCTTTCTTTACCCCTTCAAAGGCCAGGATACTGGTCCTATAGATGAAAAATTTTTGGTTAAAAGAAACAGCTTAAAAGCAGTAACCTGTACCATCCTCCACGCAATTAGAAACCATCCAAAGACCCTCAATTTTAGCAAAGCTGAGGCAGAGCTGTGGTGTTCTATAAGGTTCCTCCAACCCCTTTTGCAAGCACTAGATTCACCTTAATACAAAATGGCCATTGTAGTTATTCACTCCTAGAACTAGCTAATGACCAAATATGGGATGCATCACTATAGCTCTCAAACAGCCATTAGAGTCAAAGAGAGAAAGCACTTTGAAAAAGTTGTCTAATTACAAATTGACTTGACCAGGTCAATAATTTGAGAACTAAAGAAGATCTACAGGATATAATTGACCATTCTGGTTGAATCAATAACACATTGACTTGAAAAATGGTCTCAATGATAGTTAGAACCATGAAGACTCTAAAGAAGCTTATACTTTCTAAATGTAAATTATATAGATGTTCACAATGAACCACTCTACCATAATAGTGAACAAAGGCAAGTCCAACTTATGAAAAAGTAAATAGTACATTTCTAACTTGTCACAGCTATATTTACATGTAGACAAACTAATGTGTTTTGCAGGTTTGCATTTGGTGAGTTACTTTTCTGTTTGAATAAAACATTTGGATAGGGATATGCTCATAGTGTGTGAATTCAACCAGAGCTAACCTCTAGCATGTGGAAAATATGGAAACCATCCCAGGCTCTGTGCTGTTATAAGGATGGTTAGCTGGATAATGGCTTAGGGAGGTAGCTAGCAGGAGGGAAGAAAGTAGCTAAAAATTGCTGAGTTCATGTATTTGTGGAAAATAAGTCTATGATTCTAACAACTACTACTAGGTTTGTCCCCTTTCCCTAATACTACTCTATGCAGACTGAGTCCAGTCTTGAATCATAAATTCCTTGGCTTATTGTGCTGCTACTCAGAATTTTCTCTGAAAAATCAGAATGGCTCTCATTTGTATTCTACAAATGTGAATAAAAGGGGTTGCCAGCTCTCATGAAATCACTCAATATCACTTGAGTAGACATGTTAAGTTTTGAACAGCTTTTCCTTCACCCAGAGAAAATGCAGAAAACATAAAGCTCTCATAGACTATGCAGAAAACTCATAAAGCACTTATAATGGCCCATAAGAAATTTGTGTAATCCTCCAGCTCTCTCTGTTGGGTCCAAAGACCCCGTACTCATCACTTCTGAATGGTTTGAACTCTTAAAAGGCAACTGAACTTGGAGTTCCTACCCTGGCAATACCACATCATTCTAGAGAGAGTCCCACTCTAATGCTGCAAAGACCCATGCTGACATTTAGGCTCATAATACCACTATGATGGTTTGAACTCTTCTGGCAGGAAATAACAACAGGAGATGTCATATAGACATTACCCTTTCCCATTGAACACACACACACACACACACACACACACACACACACACACACACACACACACACACATTCCTTGTAATAACATAATACAAAGACCAGGATCTTTGCTCTTCCATTTAGAGGAGGTTTTAACCTTTTGCTGCTGCTACTTCCAGCATAGAGTGTCGTGTTCACAAATTTCTCTTACTAATAGCCAAAAATTCCACTTCTCTCAAAATTAGGCCAGATTCCTATAGTTTCCAATTTCAGACCACTCACAAAGCTTGAAGCTTGTGATATCCAATAAATGTCCTTTTTTCTGTCTAGAAAGCTAGATTCTAGAATCAAGATCTCCAGAAAATGTTTCCTATAGCTAGAATACAGGGTTCAAGAATAAAATTGTCCATGAACTGCCCTGATGGGCAGAGATCTCAGGATAGCTATACAAAAAGCATGGAAGGTTGGAAACAAATCAAAAGGCACAAATCATTTTGTAGGTGAGATGGCTTCTTTAGTAAGAACCTATCCTCCCAAGATACTGAATCAACCAATTCAACTTGGGCATATCCTCCATCAGTAAAATCCATTTTATGTGAGGTATCAGACAACCAAGTAATTGTGGCATAAACCGAGTCACTGAGATTTAATCACAAGATTTGTTTTGTCTTCCCTCCAAGATGCCCGTTGGAATGTTTATATCCTCCACGGGGAGATGCTTACAAAATGTCCAAAAAAAGTATATTGCCCTTATAAGCTCATCAAGTAGAACAGGAAACTCCCCTAGTCAGCTCCCTGTTTTTCAGATCAAAACACCTCATTTAAAAAGCTCCATTTTTCACTTATTCCACACTTTTTGAAATGATACAAATAACACATCCAGTTAAAGTACTATTTCTGTCCATTTTACGGTAACACATGGACTTGGGAATAGGCAAGGGAGGAATCAGTCTCTTTTGGAACTGAAATTTTCATTTATAATAGATATAATCATAGCAAGGATTTAAATATGTTTATACAGGGTGTCCCAAGAGTTAGTGTAGTTTTAAGCTTTAAAAGCTTAAAATTATACTAAGATTTTTGGAACCCCCGCTGATGCAGATTCCATCTTCCTAGTGTCTTCAGAGTCAAATTGGTTGTCCTGATATTCCTTACACACAACTTTTCATCCTCCGTCTTCATGCCCATTTTTGGAATATACTCCCTACTAACTCTTAGCATTCCCAGTTTTTCAAAGTTCATCTCAGACAACCCCTTCCTGGTGAGGCCTTTCCTGATAACTCTAATTTCTAGTTCTTCTCTCCCTCCCTCCGTTGCAATATATTTATTTTATACTATTTATTTATATTATCTTTACATATACATTTTGCATATTTGTATACATGTGATCTCCTTCTCTGTCCTTGATCACAAAGGTGGTTTCATTTTTATCTTTGTATACTCAGTACTTAGCATGTTGTCTAGCACATGGTAGATGCTTGAGCAGGCTTGTTGATTGTGGGTGAATTAGCAGATGCTCTTTGTGAGTTGTTAAAGGAAGGGAATCTCACTTGTTGGCCATTGTTCTGGTGATGATTCTCTCTAAACTTAGTTGCTTAGGCCTCCAATAATAGCCCTATCCATTGTCAAACCTGCCAGGGCTGCTAGGTGGTACAGGGGATAGAGTGCTGGTCCTGGGGTCAGGAAGTCCTGAGTTCAAATCCAACCTCAGATACTGGTTATGTGACCCTGGGCAAATCACCTTAATTCCTATAACCTCAGTTTCTTCAATTGTGAAATGGAAATAATAATAATAATGGGTTGTTTTGAGAATTAAATGAGATAATACTGTAAAATGCTTAGTACAGCGCCTAGCACAGAGTTAGACACAACAAATCGGCATTTCCTTCCTTTCCTTTTTGAAATATTTATTTACACCTGGCCAGGGCTTACCAGAGGCTATATATTGTATAGCCTCAGGTACCACGAATTATCTCCACATTATGATAAGGGAAGGGCCCTAGAGCGTCAATAATTAATGCAATAATAGCCTTGATTTGGATCGCAGTGAAGAAAACCAGAAAATTCATATATTACAAAAGTGGAGATGATATGGTATTATGACAGCATTCCTGGACTCAGGGTAAGATGTGCATGTGAATTGACCCTTATATACACACTGCTTGCATAAGCATAGGCAAATCTATCTTTCTTATCTATAAAATGGGAGTAACAATACATGTACTACCTATATCATAAAGTAATAGTGAGGAAAATAGTTTGTGAACCTTAAAGGGCTCTGTAAACGTGAGTTATTATTATAGCAAATAATATCTCCTGCCATGGGATTGCACAGTCTTTCATGATTCATGGCTTTGGCCTGTGGATTCAAGTACTCTTGCTCCTAAAGCTATTTGTAAAAGAAATGCAAGAGAAATCAGAGCAGAAATGAAAAGGTGAAACCATTTCTTTCAGGAGAGATCAAAGCTTTTTGAAATACTTGTCCAAAGTTGGGAAAAACAAACAAAGAAACAGACATTCACTGCTGTGGCTGTACAATCAACTCTGAAGAATAATTCAGAATTCCCTCCCTTTTCCCCAATTCCACCCCATAATACTTGTAGCCAAAATCCAATATGACCCTGTCACTGTATAGGGTTTACCAGAACTACTGGAGATCATTCTGGTGCTTGGCCTGAGTGGAACCCCTCTCACCATTCCTTCTGGTCAATTTGCATTGTCCTTTTTCTCGATTATCTGCAACCTATGTAAGCCCTTCCACTTGTTCCTTGAGTGACTAGTTCTTGTTGCTGGCTTTATTCAGGCTTACCAGTGAATTGGAAAGTTGTTTGAGGCTGTCACCATCATGCTCTGGGGGAAATGAGTTCATCAAGGCTGATTTTCTTCCCACCATATTATCACAGGATTTCCCCCTGTTTCCAGGACAGATTAAACATCACTGACAAGGAGAGTAGAAGAAGCTGTGATTTTCTTAGGAGGTCAAGTTCTGCTATTATTTCCCTTGTAGCTAGAGGGGAGTTAGAGAATTTGGCAGCTTTAAAGAGAGTTAGCCTGGGATAGTGATAAAAGGGCTGGCCTTGGTATCAGGAAATTGGTTCAAGTTTTTCCTTTGACTCATAAGACCACAAATTTAGAGCTAGTAGGGATTTTATAGGCCATCTAGTCTAACTCACTCATCCTTACAAATGAGAAAACTGAGGCACAGAGAGGTTAGGTGACTTGCCCAACCTACTATCAACATTAAACTCAGGTCCTCTGACTCTTTACACTGGCATATATACTGTGTGACCACAGGAAGGCAGTTTAGTTTCCTAGTGACCTCAGGTAATTCTTGAAGACCAAATGCTACAGATGAGTTGTTGCACCATTTTGGTGGAGGGAGTTTACTCATTGGAATATACATAGATAAAATAATAGGTTTGGATGCTGATTCACCCTTATACTTCCCTCCCCCAACCCTGCCCCTCCAATAAAATAATTTCTCTCTCTTTTTTATATATCTTGATCACATGTTGGCCTGAACATGGTGGCAAGTAATTGGACAAGGTGGGATTAAAAGTTTTGAATTCCTTTGGTTAATTTTTCCTTCTAACAGGGCCTCCTTTTGAAGTTGAGTCATTCAGGTATGATGCAAACTTGATTCACTAAGCCTCTCATGGCAAGATGAGAAATAGAAAAGACAGCAATATCAGTCTAGGCCAGAAGTATTCTGCACAGATTAGGGAGTGTCACTGGCACAAAGATGAAACTAATGGTTTTATAGGTGAAATATTCAATTAAAAATGCTTATTGTGTCTGCTCTATGCAGAACTCTGTGCAGAGAATTGGTGGGTCTATAAAGTTTAAATAAGATAGCTCTTCCCTTCATGGAACTTACAATCAGATAAGAGGTTAGGGCGTATACAGATATAAGTGCAATAGACACAACAAGTGTTACATGAGGACAGACAATTTGCCTTAAGAGCCACACATGACTTCTATGGTTCACTAGGAATCCTGCTCTGAGTTCACCACCATGTACAAAATTGAGATTATCAAAGACAATGTATGAAGTCCTTGCAGAATGCAGATAAACCTGTAGCAGAGTGCTACAAATGTCTAATAGTTTAAAGCTTTAATAGATTAAATCTGCACTAAGACTTTGGGGACACCATATGCTAGATTCTCTTAAATCTGTAAATCCAATCTTGTCAATCTCCGGCCAACCATCACCCCAGAACCTGGGTATACCAAGGTTGTGACAGTATAGCAATGCCTTAGAAATCTGTCCAAGGTCACAAGAGGCAGATTAGAGAAGACATAAGGGAGGGCATGTTGACCCTCTAATAATAGGGATCTAGGACTAGAATGTAGGTAAACTATTTATTTTTTGGCTAGTCTTTTTCTATGGGGCAACATTTCTTCTGGAACACTGCCTGATATTACCTTTAGAGATAATAAGTTTCAGCAGCAATTTTTATTGAGTACCCCCTATATTCACAATTCTTGGCTAGTTACTTTTAGCAAATATATAAGAATTAGCCAAAAACATCTCTATTCTTGAGGAATTTATTTCTTGAATGAATGGATAGATAATAAAGGATAGAGGACAAATGCAGAAAAATTCACATAATGTAAATGAAAGCAGCATAAAAATGTTTATTACCAACTATAGATTTAGATGAATAACAGTAATAACTTTGATCCATTTGGGGCTTTATAATTACAAATCATTACATTTCCTCATTACATCTTGTGTTCAGATCCTGTCTATGATGTTTATTCTTCTTTTGATCTTAGGTAGGTCACTTAACTTCCTTGGCCTTCAAGTTTCCTCCTTCACAAATGAATAGCTTGGACTAGATGGAGTCTAAGGTCCCCTTTCACTATAAATATATGATCCTAAAATATTCCAAGTCATTGAGTGAAGTAGGTAAACCATCTGTAATCATAGTGATTGTAGCTAGCATTTATATAGAACTTAAAGGTTTGAAAATTACTTTATAAATATGTGTTGTTAAGCAAAATTGTCTCATTAGCATGGCTTTTGTTTCTT
>CM053622.1:684728916-684773558 GCA_028646595.1 Phalanger gymnotis | reverse complement strand
GCCAGCTGTGCCACACCAGAACTCCTCCTTCTCCAAGAACTCCCAACCTGGACTGGACTTAGATCTTCAGCAGGCTGTGCACTCCTGCTCTGATCCACCACTTAATTCCTCCCACCAGGTGGGTCTGGGGCCAAAAGCAACTGCAGCTATAGTTCTGTAGCTGCCCCACCTCCACTGCCCCCGGGGCGGTGGCCAAACTAATGGCAAACTCCCTGTCCCCAGCAGCTTTTCCCACTAACCTTCTCTGTTGTCTTTGGTGTTTGTGGGTTGAGAAGTCTGGTAACTTTTCCAAGTTCCAAGCTTGGGGGGATGCACTGTTGATTTCAGAGCAATTACCCTCCTAAGTGACTCTGCCCTTGATGCACCCCCTCCTAATTAACTTTTAGCTGAAGCTGCTGTCTCTCAGTGAAGAATTCAGAGCAATTACAACCAGCTCTGCCACACCAGCACTCCTCCTTCCCCAAGAACCCCCAAACTGAACTGGACTTAGATCTTTAGCAGGCTCTGCACTCCTACTCTGATCAGCCACTTAATTCCTCCCACCAGTTGGGCCTGGGGCTGGAAGCAACTGCAGCTGTAGTTCTGTAGCTGCCCCACCTCCACTGCCCCCAGGGCGGTGGCCTAACCATGAACTCCTTCTTTCACTCTGTCCCCAGCAGCTTTTCCCACTAACCTTCTCTGTTGTCTTTGGTGTTTGTGGGTTGAGAAGTCTGGTAAGTGCTGCAGCTCACTGATTCAGGGCGCTAGGACATGCTCTGCCTGGCTCCTCATCTGGTTGGTCCGCGCTGCCCATGCTGGGCTCTGCTCTGCTCCCAGCTCCATGCACGGAAGACCTCACCCAGCAACCATCCAGGCTGTCCTGGGCTGGAGCCCTGCTTCCCTCTGCTATTTTGTGGGTTCTGCAGTTCTAGAATTGATTCAGAGCCATTTTTATAGGTTTTTGGAGGGACTTGGTGGGGAGCTCATGCTAGTCCCTGCTTTCCAGCTGCCATCTTGGCTCCCATAATATTTTTTTTTTTGCACGAGTTGAATAAAGATTAAAAGGGAACCAACTGACAAAGAAATTTGCATCAAGTCACACTGATAAATATCTTGTTCCACATTATATAAGGAGCTGATTCAAATTTTAAGAATCAGAACCATTCCTTAAATGATAAATGTCCTAAGCATATGAACAGGCAATTCCCAAAGGAAAAAAATCCTGGCTATCCATTGCTATGAAAAAAAATGCCCCAAATCACTTCTAATCGGAGGAATGTAAATTTACACTTTTGAGATTGCATTTTAGCCCCCCACCCCCAATTGGCAAAGATGACAAAAAAGGAAAATGATAAATTTTGGAAGGATTGTGGGAAAACAGGCACATTGGTGGACTAATGCTTGACCTGTGAATGGGCACAACCATTCAGGAAAGCAACTCGAACCTGTTAGCAAAAAATGTGGGGATGCTACAGATATGCGATGCACTTTCAAATGAGGTCACCATATTATTACTTTTTACTTACTTGCTTAAATTTATTAAAAAAATTTATCACAGAGTGGGTATAATCTTTAAATCATTGAAATGTAAAAGCAAAATACATCAATGAAAACTTAAAAATGAATGGGATTTGGATATGGAAAGAGGGTATAGATGACTAAGAGAGTAATTGAGAGATGAAGCTCTGTGTGTGTGTGTGTTCTGTTCAATTTTGATTTTGTTAGTTCTATTAGGTTTGATTAAACACCAGAGCACCAGCATTTTGTACCACTCTTCCTTTCCCAAGTGTGGCTTGTAATGGTCTGGTGATGAGATGTTATCATAACTCTAATTAGAATTTTGTCCCAGGGCACCACTGGGGATGGGGTACTTTCTGTTGAGAGGGGAAAGGTGTTGCTTACTTGCTCCATAGAAGGAGATAGTGGTCCTTGTCCCTGTGTTGTGCAGTGTGATACTATTTCATCATCTGGTACCATCTACATGGATCTGTCATTATGTTACCAATCTGTTATTGTTCCTTTCTGGAACCTCATGTCTTTCCCAAATTCCTCAAGGACTAGAGATGTGTCACTTTGGTGGATGAGGTACTAACTTTCATGGTGCAATTGCATCTGTGATCTATCTACATACAATATCACTGTCACCTTTACTCCAACTAAATTGTCTTGTTTGCTTTCTCCATCAACTCAATTAATAGAACAAAGAACTCCTAAAGCTCTAGCCTACATGTTCCCTTTTTTGTCCAACAGTTGCATTACAGATCTGAGAAATAGTATTCCACCTGCTTGTTATCTGATGTTTCTTCAGGGGCTTTTGAATGATCTTGAGGAGGGAAATCAGAGTGAAAATGATCCTGGGACATACTCCAAGTCACAGCTACAGTGGAAAGTCTGCTTTGTTTGGTACTGGTCCTGGACATCTAGAGGATTCTGGGAGTCTTCATATTCCAGTACTAAATATGTAGCCTAGGTAATGGAAGAGTGGGTTTAAAACTTGTCCAGGACAACCTCAAAGTGGAAGGATGTCTGTTATGATGCTTCCCCTCCTAAGTGACTCTGCCCTTGATGCACCCCCTCCTAATTAACTTTTAGCTGAAGCTGCTGTCTCTCAGTGAAGATTTTTACATGTTCATTCCTCAGTATTCAACCTGTTTCCTTTTGTGTAACTCTTTACAGGGTCGATTCCCAGCACTGAATATTTATGCTTAAGATTATTCTCCCCCAGGTACATATATTCACACATTTCTAAGTTGTATTTCCATGTTACCATCTAGTCTGTGCAGAATAATATGTACATTCTGTCCTTCACCAGATAAATGGCTTTATTTTTCATGCGAGGCGCACTTGTGCCTGAGACAGTATTCCAAATAAATGCTGTTGCTATTTCTTCTGGTTTTGGGCAGCATCCAAATTGACTACTCTGTCACTCAACTACAAAGGCACCCAAAATAAGTTGCTGGAATCTCTGTCTCATCCTTTGGCAGTCATTGCTACATCTGCTAAGTAAGCGTGGTGGGTCTTGTGGCGTCGAGAGGCCTTCCTCTGGGGCTGTGATGAGAGGGGAGCCAGTGTCTTATTTTTAGAATCAAAATTAATTTTTGTAATCAAATGATTACTGTTTCTTAAACCTTGTTTATATTCTTAGCAGAATGCAAGGAAATTGTGGACCCGCTATATATTTATACAGAGCTAGAAATATGTATACAGAAGCAACTTAATTTTTCAATATCTGTTTATGGAAACATCCCAAACCCTCTTTTTCATTTTCAGGCATTTGCTATGGACTAACTTCAAATACATTTTCTTTTCCCACAAAACCACTAGAGCTTTGATTTAAAGAAAATAAGATATGAAGATTGTGCTATGGGAAATGGGCTCTGGCTTTTCTTCCCTACCTCCTACTCTGCTTCCTTTCATCCCATATAGCAGAGGTTTTTCTTCATTCTATTAATGATAATAGTGAGCATTTATAAAGTGCTGTAAGACTTGCAGAGTACTTTCCTCACAATAATAACGTGACAGGGGTGGAGAACCTGTGGCCATCTAGGCCCTCAAGTGCAGCAAGGGCCTCACTTGAGGATGTAGGGGGCCACATCTGGCCCTGAGGCCTTAGGTTCCCCACCCCTGACTGTAGGCAGTTCAAGTAGAGCACTATTTTTCACACTATTAAAGAGGCAGAAACTGAAATGGTAAGAGGTTAAGCCCTTTCCCTAACATCACACAAGAAGTCAAAGATCTGGCATTAGAACTCGTGTCCTGACTAATAGATTTAAAACTGGGATAGAATTTAGAAGTAATCTAATTTAACATCTTCATTTGACATGTTAGGGAAATAAGATCAAGAGGGAAGAAGTACCTGCCCAAAGTCACATGAAAAATAAGTGGTAAGGCTTTATTGAAGCTGACTTTAAATCCAGGTTTCTTTCTACTTCATGTTTATGAACTGGATACTCTTTCTACTCTACTATCCCAGCAAAACAAGAACCCCATGAGGTAGGCATGGAAAATATCCCTACAGTCATAGGTTCTGACATTTAGCCCAACCTCCTCATTTTAAAGATGACGAGATGAAATCCCAAGGAGATTAAGGCAGGTTACCCAGTCACATATCTACTAAATTCACATATGGTATCTCTCTAGTAATGCCCTCCTTGAAGGCAGAGACTAATTTTTTTTGTCTTCGCAATCACAGCCCAGTTTATAATGTCCTTTACTTAGTAGGAACTTAATACACATTTGCTTGAATTGAACTAATTTCATTTCAGCTGGAATCAGCTAAGTGTTCAGTAGATAGAGCACTAGAACTGGAATCAGAAAGAATTAAGTTCAAATTTGGCAAGACATTGGGCAAGTCATAAAAACCCTTTCTGCCTTGGTTTCCTCAACAGTAAAATGGGGATAATAATAGCACCTGTTTCATAAGTTTCTTATAAGGGTTAAATGGCATAATATTTGTAAAGAATGCTTAGCACAGTGTCTGGCACATAGTTGGTGCTATATAAATGCTTGTTTCCTTCCTCCCTCCCTCTTTCCCTCCTTCCTTCTCTCTTTCTTTCTTTCCATACTTCTTCTTGTCTCTATGTTGGAAGGTGAGTGGTATGATTTGTGTTCATTTATTCGAATTTTTGTTTTATCATTATATTGGTCAGAGTTGTAAAGCTTTTCAAAATTGCTTTTCTCTAAAATGTTTTGTCATTTTATAAATCACTCTCTTAATTCTGTTCACTTTACTCTGTATCTGTTTATGGAAGAATTCCCATTTTTCTTTGAAATTATTCTTTTAATAATTTCTTAAGACACAATCATTCCATTTCAATAATATACCATTATTTGTTAGCTATTCTCCAATTTGTTAATTTTCTATTTTTACATACCTTGTGAAGAACCTTTATAAATATTTTTATACATATAGATCTTTTTCATTTTCTTTTGAATCTTTAGAAAGAGAAACTGAAATGATTTCTTTGGGCCTAATAGTGGCGTAGCCAGGTCAAAGGGCGTGCAAATTTTAATAACTTTTTGGACAAAGTCCCAAATTGTTTTTCAGAAAAGCTTGACACGGGGACAGCTAGGTGGTGCGGTGAGTAGACCACTGGCCCTGAAGTCAGGAGTATCTGAGTTCAAATCTAGCCTCAGACACTTGACACATTCACTAGCTGTGTGACCCTGGGCAAGTCATTTACCCCAATTGCCCTGCCTTCCCCCCTCCAAAAAGAAAAAAAAAAGCATACATAAAAAAAAAAAGGTTGGCACATTCGCAACTCCTCCAGTAGTAGGTTAAGGAGCTTGTCTTCCCACAGACCCTCCAACATTTGTCATTTTCTTCTTTTGTTATCTTTGCCTCCGAGACATATGAGGTAGAACCTCAAAGGTGCTTTCAATTGCAATTCTCTAATTGTTAGTGAATCTGAGCATTTTTATGTGGTTGTTGATCTGTTTTTTCAACATTTGATAGAATTCACTTTTGAGTCTTTGTGATCATAGTTTCCTTCTCCCCTCTCCACTCACAGGGGTTTATGACTTGTTCAGTTTCATTTTTTGATATTGAATTATTTAAATTTTATTTTTCTTCTTTGTTAATGTGAGTATCATGTATTTTTGTAGATATTCATTTATTTCCTCTAAATTATCAGTTAGCATATAATTGGGCAAAATAGTTTACAATAATTTTCTTTATTTCATCAATTGTTGTAAATTCTTTTTTTTAAATTTTCAATTCAATTTGCTTTTCTTCCCTCTTTTAAAAATCAGGTTAGCTAACTGCTGATCCAATTTTAGAGGTTTTGAAAAACTGTATCATAGTTTTATTTATGAAATCAATGTTTAATGCTTTTAAATTTTATCCTCTTTTCAAGTTCATAATGTCTACTTTGTTATTTAGTTGATCATTTTAAATTTGCTTTCACTCCAGCATTTTAGTTTGCATGTCCAATCTTTGACTTATTCTTTTTCTCTTTTGTTGATTAATCTGATTAGAGATGGAAATTTTCCCCTCAGAGCTGCTTAAGCTGCATTCTATAAGTTTTTGTATATTGTCTACTTGTTGTCATTTTTGAGGTAGAAATTTTCTATTGGTTTTATAATTTGTTTTTTGACTCATCAATTCTTTAAAATTTTGTTATTTAGACTAATTATTTTTTAATTCTCTTAAGGGTCCTTTATTGAATATAATTTTTATTGCGTTGAGTAGCGTTTAACATTTTGCTTTTATATATTTGTGGAGAGGTTTTTTTGCTACAATATGTGATCTTTTTTTAAAAGGTGTCATGCACAGCTGAGAATTATTTAAATTTTTTCTAATCCCATTCAGTAATCACTAGAGATAGATTCTAATTTCTATTTTTTTTTTCTGAACAGTAACCATTGTGATTACTGCTTTACAAATATTATTTCATTTGATGCTCACAACAACTTTGTGATGTAGGTGCTATTATTTTTCCCAGTTTTACAGTTGAATAAACTGAGGAAAGCAGAGGTTAATTAACTTGCCTAAAGTCACCTAGCTAGTAAGTATCTAAAGACACATTTGAACTCAGTCCTTCCAGACTACAGACTTAGTATTCTATCCACTGTGTCACCACTTTTCTCTTGAAGTTCTATTTAGGTCTTTAGAGAATTTCTTTGTTCTTTTTCTTATGGTTGGATTCATCTATCTGAAAGGGGTACATTAATGCCTGACATTCTTATAATTTTACTATTTAATTGGACTTCCAATTTAATGATTTTTTTCTTTTAGCGTTTAGATATTATGTTATTAGGAGTGTCTGTATTAAATATTGATATTGACTACTTTGAGCATTATGTAATTTTCCCTCTTATCTCTTTATCTCTTCCTTATTTGCTATATCTTTATCTGAAATCATGTTTGCTATCCCTGCTCTTTTGAGTTCAGCTGAGCTATATTTCTTGTAAACAACTGTGGTCAGATTCTGTCTTCTATTCCATTCATCTATTTTCTTCTGATTTCGAGATGAGGCCATCTCATTAACACTCACAGTTATGATTATTAATTATGAATCTTCTTCCATCCTATCCTCTTGTACTTTTTCCTATCTTTACTACTTCCTTTGTTTTTATAAATAAAAAGTTTGTACGAGAGAAGGAATTTGCCTGACACTTGTTAACACATAAAAGAAACAACCTGTTTCCTCTCCATTGTACCTCATCTCTTTTCTTTAATCTGCTCCTCATTCTTTTTCATATTTTCTTTCTTTTCTTTTAATTCTCCCTTCACATGCTTCCCTCCAACATTTGAATTGTCCAAGAGTGAAATAGACTGCCTTAGGTTCCCTTCAAATTAAGTCATCAAATATATATTAAATTATGTTCAAGATACTGTGCTAAGCACTGGGCCTCCGAAGAAAGGCTAAAATGGTTCCTATCCTCAAGGAGTTTACAGTCTGGTGGGGGAAGACAATATGCAAACAACTATGCACAAACAATTCTGGAAGTAATTTCAGATGCAAGTTACTAACATTAAGGGGGATCATGAAATTCTTCTTGTAGAAGATGAGGTTTTTAATTGAGACTTGATGGAACCCCTGGAAGCTAGGAGGTAGAAATTAGGAGAGAGTTTTCCAGGATGGAGAGACAGATGGAATGACAGATAGTGAAGAAGCTCTGAACCAGGAGATAGAATATTTTACGTGAGGAACAGCAAGGGGGCCAAGGTCATTCGAATACATGGAGAGGAGTAAGGTGTAGTGAAAAGAATGGAAAGGCAAGAAGGGGCACATTTATGAAGGGCTCCCCTTTTTGGATATATTCATCCAGAGGCTGAATGACCATTTGTAAGTGATGTCATAGATTAAATTCTTTGTCAGTTATACATTTGACAAGATGTCCCTGTGGTCTCTTCCAGTTCTGAGGTCCTATGATTCTTTTATTTTTATTGAATAATTGACAAAATAGGTGAGGAACAAAGGACAATAAATGGGAAACTATTAGCAAGGTTGTAAATAGGCTCATTATTTAGTATAGCCTGCAGGGCAAGACTTATATAGCATATTCTATTTCTCACAACACCTTGCACAGTGTTCTGTCTACAGCAGGAGGTTACTAAATGTTTGTTGATTATTATAATAAAATAGGGACTGGCCAAGAGGAAATTAATGGGAGGAAGGAAGAATCAGGAAGCTTGAAAAATCCGTGAATGGAGAGGTGATTAGCTGCTGATTCATTTGGATTTGGATTGAGTAATTTAGGTGTCATATGCTTTTGTTCTGAATTATACAGATAATAGTGACAGCCCTCTACTTGACTTTTTTTTTGGTGGAGACTTGGCCTATGATATGGCAAATATGTCTTACTGAAAACAAAAGATCTTTTTGGTAACATTCTGTATATTCTTAGATTTTTTATGGTATATAATCTCCAATTAACCTAAAAAGGAACCAGTTTACCCATCATTGAAACTAGATATGCATACATTTCCATTAGTATGAAAATGAGTTATGAGATGTATATGTGTTAGAAAAGGGCTTGGTTTTAGCCTGTAAAGGTGGAGTAGTGAGGGTTTGTATGTAGAAATAAAATTGATTATACACTGTTATGACTTCCCATTTTATCATAGAAACAGTATTCATCTTTTATGCTGGGGGTCTCCATATGTCAGAGGTGATATTAGAAAAGCTATTATTTTCCTAATTAGGGGAACTTGAAAAATTAGCAAGGGAAAAGAAAGATGTGTATACCATTTTGCAAGATCTAGTACCAACATAAATTCTTCTGACAGGCATTATATATTATAGATGTTCAATAAATATTTGCTGAAGGATCACAGATTTAGGTGTGGAAGGGACTGTAGAATTGATTTAATCCAGTCTTGTTTCTTGAAGAGGAAACTGAGATCCAATAAAGTGAAGTGATTCACCCAAGTTTTCATAATTAGTTAATGGGAAAATTGAGATTTGCTTCTATACCTCTGAATTTGACACTAGTTCCACTGAATTACACTGTTTTCTGCAATTGGAAATTGAATGAATAAATGAATCATAAGAATTATTGCTCACATGGCACACTACAAATGAGTTAGTTAATGTTTGTAACATGCGTTGCAAACTATAAAGCATTATGTAAACTTTTATTATTATTATTTTTGTTATTATTTCTCTTCAGTAAGTTCTTTTGAATAGTCCTGGTACAGTTTGATTTTCTGCTCTTAGATTCTCAAGTTATCTGAGATCTAATTAATTTAGGAGTTCCTTCTAGTGATGTAGATAGCAACCCATCCATACCTGCCCATCATGTGTCATTCTTAGCCATGTTCTCCTCAAAGTCTACCACAAGGGGGCCAACCAGTATGCTGGTAGATTTCCTTTCTTTTACCTGATGTTTCAGTGGGACCAATGGAGCACTCTGGTTGTCTAACATCCCTCAATCATGCCACACAACAAGCTTATCTTTTCTTTCTGCCATAAAACCTCTTCATGACATTCTTTACTCATGTTTTCTTCAGAGGTCCTTGATGATTACATGGTATGGCCTGCTTACACCTGCCATGCAATTCTTCTTTGTCTGCCTTCCTTGTGATGCTCATCTTCAGTTCTTCAGAGACAATAATTTTTCATGTCTTGCTTCCATAAAACAACATCCATAACATGTTAGTGTGTGAAAGATGTGCTTTTGCTTTTGTGATTAATTTAATTTCAGTAAAAGAGCTTAGCAATTTCCTGAAAGCAATCTAAATCATTCTCCTTCTCTTGTTCCACTCTGGGTCCAGATAGTTGTCTATCATTGGTATTGATACACACAGATAGACAGACAGGCAGACACACACACACACTCACCCATACCCATACCCCCACACATATATACACATATTATATATATATATATATGTATATATACACATGCATATATATGTACATACACATATATACTTATACTTAGCATATGTATATATGTAAATATTTATACAATATATCCGTACCTATATACACATATAATGCATATGCATATATATTGAATGTAAGTACATATATATACTATGTTTAAATATTTATGTATATATATATGCGCTAAGTGTAAGTATATATGTATATGAGTAGATATGCTGAGTACAAATATGCATGTAAATATACACATATATATAGATAATATACTTAGACAAGCTCTACAGGGTATTCATCTGAATGCATGTGGAAACTGAGCAATAGACATTCTTCTTCCACTTTGTTTTTCCCATGCAGATGGATGGACCAGACTTCTTTGCATGTTTACTGCTCTTTTTTGGGAGGTTCTGCAATATTTGGAGGTTTGATGAAGCCAGAACAATATCATCTGAAAACAGGACCACTTACAGGCCCTCGCCATCTATAGAGAATCCATCTTCAACTTGGACTCTGTATTGTAACTCTTCTATCACAATGACAAGTACTTTAACAATTTTCCCTGTTTTAGGCCTTGACTGACATTCGTTATCATTGGGTTCTCATATAGATCTATTTTTGTTATTACATCTTTGGAAGGGAAGGGAATACGCATTTATTAAGTATCTACTATGTTGTCATCACTAAGGAAGCCATCAATCCATGTATAAATGACTCTCAGAAATGATTTGTATAGTTGGAATAGTAAGTATAGAGGTCCATAGTTGTTGATTTTTTCTAGTATTAATAAAGTTTGTGGCTTTTTTTTCCTATGCCTTTGGTATTTTCTCCTTCAGATACCTTTTTTCCAGTCCACCAATATTCTCTAGTCATATCACCTTCAGCATGGATCTACTTTTTAAATACTTGGTCCAGCTGAATTGTATTTCCCATCTTTGTTGTCTTTACTTCTATTTCTACCTCTCATTCTAAACACCTTGGGGATTGTGAGGTTAGGTTCCAGGTGTGATAGTGCTAATATCCAGTTTTTAAAATTTTTTTTTTGTAAATGCTTCTACATTTTTGTTTTTAGTCTTTCAATTTTTACCCTTAAATGCACTTGGCATTTGAAAATGTGACATAGAGATAAAAAAGGTAACGTTATATTATGAGGGGCATTGTGTTTAGAATAGTGGAGGTGATAGTCCCACTGTATTCTTCCCTAGTCATACCATGTCTAAAGTAGTGCTCACTTCTGCATGCAACATTTTATGGAAGACAGTCACAAGTTGACTAGTCTACAATGTGGTGACCAGGATGCTATGCTATACAAGAATTGTTTAAAAGAATTGAATATGATTAGCTATTAGAAAAGGAGTCTTATGGGGAATATGAAAGGTCACTTAAAATTTCTGAGGGGCTTTTTTTGTGGAAAATGGATCAAACTTATTTTACCTGTTCCTAGAAGACAGAGCTATAAACAAAGAGTAGAAGTTACAGAGGCAAATGTTTCTTGGATATAAAGAAAAACATTCTAATAATCTACCTGTCCAAAAATAGAATGGGTTTCCTTGGTGAGTGGGTCCTCCCTTATTGGAAATGTTCAGTCAGGAGCTGGATGACCACCTGCTGATGATATTATTGAGGGGATTCTTGTTTAGATGAGCATTACATTTGATGGCCTCTAAGGTTTCTTTCAACTCTAAGACTGTCATCAGTTTAGCCTCTTTGACCCTTATTTTCCTAATCTTCAAGTGAGAAGGATGAAAAAGATAATCTGTAAAGATTCTTGGGCTTCACATCATGAAATTTTAATGCTATGATTCCAAAAAGTGCTGAATATATTGCTATCCTGCCTGTTGGAGCTTTCAGAGGGAAGTATTGCCATTAGATCAGAATGGGCTGCTAAAACCACCATTCTGTAGCTGTTTCATATTTTAACACATTTCAAGCTATTGGGTACAGTTGTAAGGGCACCATGCATGTCAATGACAAAATATATAGCTCTCCAACTCCTTGAACCCATGCAAAATAATTTTATCCCTAGATCTGCCAGATGATGTGTTGGAGGTTATCTGCTGAGATATAGGGTCAAGTGAGGTAAATTCCCGGTGAGAAGATATTTTATTCATCATCCTTCATGACAATAATAAGTAACAAATATACAACCTCTTTCAGCTGCAGGAACAGTGAAAGAGTTGAACTAAGAATATTCATTTTCTAGTTGATACAAAAAATTCTTCCCAAATCTTCCACAGACTAATTATTGTCCCCCTCTTATTCAATTTGGACCTTCCTTACCATGTGTACAGGTGATGAAATCAAACAGTCATGAAGAAACACAGTGGTGTGGGCAAATAAAGTTTATTTATCTATAAAACAAGCAACATGGTTCTGATGGTCAAAAGGAAGCAAAGCTTATTTTATTGAGAAGTGGAAAGACTACTGCCAAGTTCTTTCTAAAAGAAACTTGAAATTAAATCCATCGCACAATATTTATTAAGTGCCTATCTACTAGGTACAATGTACCCACTCTCTGAAATGATAACCTCTCCGTGCCTCAGTTTCTTAACTATGAAATGTAGGAGTTGGACAAGATGGATCCCAGCATTATCTTTCTATAAGTCTATGCATTAAACATGCTAGCATTCAGATTGATTTATTATTGGTCTTCAGATTTGGAGATAATGTTGTTCTTTAACAGTTTTTTTTGAAGTAACGTCTCTTCAGAAATTCCGGTGGCAGAACTCAATTTACTTTAAATGTGTCCTGCTGAGATGGAGGTATATTCCCAGACCTCTTCTTTCACCAATGAAACACTTCTCTCTCTATTCTTCTGACTATTTATAAGCCAAATACTTCACAGAATAAAAAAAAAATCTGGTCAGATTCCAACCTGGACATTTGGTGAATATAGATTAAAACTGTAGTTGTCAGCATAATTGGCGTGTTTAAATTCACTTACAAAGCAGGTCTTTTTATTCTTTCTCTCTTATTCTGGAGGCAGTTTTGAAAGGAGTAGCTAGACCATTGATATAATCTCATAAACTTCACAGAAGGAAGAATAGTTTTAAATTCAATGTAGAGAATAAAAACAGTTGACCTGAGCATAGTGCCTTAATATTTGCAAAGGATGCTACATACATTATTTCATTTGAACCCCACAACAGCCCTGCAAAGTAGAAGCTATTATCATCTCCATTGTACGTATAGAGAAATCAGGACTGAGAGAGATTAAATGACTTACAGAGAGTCACACAGAGAATAATTGAATAGGGTAGAATTTGATGCCAAATATTCTTGATTTAGTCTAATATGCTCTACAATGTACTGCGACAGAAAGCAATGAATTGAGAGTCAGGAGTTTGGCTAGTAGTCTGGTCTCTGTCACTAAATGTGAAATGATATAAGATGTTAGAGTTGGAAGGGACATTTGAGATCATCTACTTCAATTACTCCCCATTTGCCACAAAACAAAACAAACCTTTCCTTGATCTATGCATACACACTATCACCCTATATGTCCCTTCCACATCTTGGCTAAACATTTTTAGAAGGCTATTTACAATTGATGCCTCCATTTTCTTTACTCTTATTCTCTCCTTCACTCTGTAGTCTGGTTTCCAGCTTCAATGCTCGACTAAAATTGCTCTTTCCAAAGTTATCGGTGATATCTTAACTGCCAAATCTAATGGCCTTTTCTCAATTCTCATCTTGCTTGAACCCGCTAGAGCCTTTGACACTGTCAATCACTCTCTGCCTCTATACTCTTTTCTTTCTAGGTTTCCATGTCCTTGGTTCTCCTCCTATCTGTCTGACTCCCTTTTCATTCTCTTTTGTTGTATCTTCAACCAGGAGTGTCCACCTACCCTTTGTCTTGGGTCTTCTGTTCTTTATTTATACCATTTCTCTTAGTTACTTAATGAGTTCTCATGGATTTGATTGTCATAGCTATGCAGATAATTCTCAGATCTATTTTTCCCAGCCATAATCTTTTTCCTGACCTCCAATCTCATGGGTCTAATAGCCTCTTAGACATTTCAACCTGGCTGTCCTATAGATATCTTGAACTGTCCAAAATCAAATGCATTATTTTTTCTCCCTAAACTCTTCCCTCCTCTTAGGTTTCCTTTTACTCCTGAGACTATTACCATCTTCCGAGTTTCTTAAGCTCACAATCTAGGTTGCATCTTCAACGCCTCACCCTTTTTCACCCTCCCTATCTGATCAGTTACTAAGTCCTTTTAGTTCTGTCTCTATAATATCTATTATATACACCCCTTCTCTTCTCTGACATTGCTTCTATCCTGGTACAAGCTCTCCTCAGCTCATGCCTGGGCTATTGCAATATACTTTTGACTGATCAGATTTCTCCTCACTCCAATTTTTCCTTTGCCCAGGTGTCAAAATGATCCTGAAGTGTAGGTTCCTGATGCTCTTTGTCCCCTCATTCAATTAACTGCAGTGGTACTCTTTTATCTCTAGGATCAAATATAAAAAAAAATCCTGTATGGCTTTTAAAACTCTTCATAGCATGTCCCCTTCTACCTTTCCAGTCTTCTTACACTTTGCTTCCCTTCATGTACTGATCTAATGATACTGATCTCTCATTTCCTCACACCAGACACTACATCTCCAGACTGAATTTTCGTTGACTATGCCCCATGCCTGACACTTTGCCACCTCATCTCAGCTTCCTGGGTACTCTTGCTTCTATTCAGACTCAATAAAAAAAAAAAAAAAAACTTTTGTTCTGTAGGAAGCCTTTCTTGATCGCTCCTAATGCTAGCACCTCATGTCTATTGATAAGCTCTATATATCCTGTATATAGCTTATTTGTACTGAGATGAATGAAAATCTGAGAGACAGAGTTTCTGGGTAATTGATAATCAATTTATTAATTAGGCTACCTGATAATCAAGAAATTGATATTCTGTGGTTTCTCTTGGTAACCAAAGACAAAATCATGGAAATCACTCAATGCTTAAATCCCTTTGGAAAAAGAAGTGCCTCTGACAGGTGAAAATTAGCCCTGATAGGTGAACAATTAATGAGGGGATAGACATATTAATGAGGAGGTAGGCTAAAAGTCTTCAGCTCTTCCTGAGGAGAACTTCACTTGATCATGTGACTCAGCTGCCTCCAGCAATCTGGACATAGGAATCCATCTCTATCCACACCACTTTGGTTGGTTTTCTGCTTTATAAACCACGTTATCCTAGACCACGATAGGAGGAGGTAAGGCTGCAAGGGCATAGACTTACTTCCCAAGGGCAAGAATCCACCCAGATTAGATTCTGTTCCTAAGGTTTTCTAGTTGGGCAGAATCCCACCCAAGATCACAGAGCATGTACCCAGAGGATTTGGGCAATCTCATCTATCAGTCATGTCCTTCAGAGACTGACTGACTGATCTGCAGAGATGGGTCCCTGAATGAGGAAATAGAAAGGAAAAACCTCAATCCTAATTTAATAATTGGTTATTAATATAATAGAAAAATGACCACTTCTCTCATTACATAGTTATTTGAATGTCATCTCCCTCATTTGAATGTGAACTCTTTGAGAAGAGGGACTATTTGTAGTAGATGCTTAGTAATTGCTTCTTGACTTCAACTTCCTCATTTTATTAATGTCTTCAAAGAAGTGAGAGTATAGGATCATTGATTCAGAGCTGAAAAGGATCTAAAGATCATTTCACTTACCTTCTCCCCCCTAATTTATAGATGAGGAACCTGAGGTCAGAGAGAGGTTAAGTGGTGAAGCTGGAGGTCTTCTGACTCTGTCTACCACTCTTTCTAATGCAGCCCATCTCAATTTTACAGATAAGGAATTTATCACATAGAGGTGAATTGAATTTTCCCAGATCAGATGGCAAGTCAATAGCTGAGCTGAAATTGGAACTTGGGATTTTCTGTTTTCTAATTCAGGACACTTTCCATTATCCCAAGCCACTTATTTTAATAAAGTCAACCATTGGAACAAATGATTATGACAATTTCATCCTTGATGGTAATGTTAATGGTTATTTCTACCAGGTTCTATAGCACATGAAATACAGTGGTGGATGGAACTGCTCCTCACAGCTACTAACTAGCCTTCCTAGAGTAAAAGGACCTTGAGGGCAGGGACAAAAAGTTTTTGCATCTCCAGCACCCAGGACAGCTTTAAGAAATACCTGTCCAATTGAACTGAATTGAATTGAAAGTGGTCCCAGAGTGGATATTCATGTTATTAAGAGATAACAAGTTTTTCTTAAGTCTTTACTGAACCCTCAGTTTAGGTCACAGGATTCAGTTATAGAAGGACAAGCTGACTTATAGACACTTTGGCATGTCTCAAATCATATACTAGTTAGAGGCAAAAGTGTATCCAATGACCAAGTCTTTTGATTTCTCTTCCAGCTTTTTTTCAAACAACTAATCAACCAATTAATCAACACACATTTATTATGTGCCTGTTCTGGGAATTCAGAATCAAACTAAAAACAAGCCTTGACATCAAGGATATTACTTTTTGTTTTTTAGACCTGTGGAATATAAATGATACTGGGGAAACTCTCTCACTGTAGGCCAGCATTTAGAGAGTTGCCTAGAGAGTGTTGTGAGTGACTTGACTGGGGTCACATAGACAGGAGAAGTCAGAAACAGGATTTAAATCCATTTAAGATCCAAGGCTGGATCTCCATCCATTACACCACAGCTGCCTTGAAAGATCTTATGTTTTATTGAGGGAAGTACTATATATGCATATGAGAGTATATAAAAAGCACATGTTAATTGGAGGGAGCATAAAAATTTATTGAGGATGGGGGGAGTTAGACCAGAAAAGTGCTCATGTGGGAGGTTGTATTCTTTCTTCCTACTGGGGAGAAAAAAAAACATTCTGCTTGGTGAAAAATGCTATATAAATAAACATCTCTCAAAAAATCAGAATATTCCATATCTCCAAGAAGACATTGCTGTTGTCCAGTTAGTTATCTTCATTAAAGAAACAAAATATTTCCAGGCTGACTCAAATGACTTCTCTCAGAGGATCTCAGCAATTCTCTAGTCAGGAACCAATGTGCCATTCTGACAGGACTAATGCAAATAGGTGATGAGTGTTCCTTAAATGTTTAGCTCTACATGAATAACATAGTGATGCGATTTCCTGTCTAGATAGAGCAGATATATTTGCTCTCATCAACACAGAGTTGCCAATAGAGATTACATACAATGGGGTAAATTTGCTCTGCAGCTTGTCTGGGAATAGGGTTGCATCTCCGAACACAACACCCCCTTTCCCAAGCCTGGAGTTCATGCTTGCAGTGACTACCTTCCCTATACATAAATTCTTTGGTTCTCAAAGTAAAAGAAAGGGCAGCTTTTAAGTAACAACTCCCTAAAGGCTGTGGATGTGATGGGGACTCTGTGGTTCACCAACTTAAATTTCCCCATCTCTTAAAGGTTCCAGAGAAATATGAGGGCCCCAGAGTACTGCCCAAGGGAATGGTGATTACCAAGAGTGGGTTACTAATCAGAAAGGAAGAGGGATGACAGTGAATGTGAAGGATGTTTCTGTGTTATTTACCCACAGACATTTACCCGTGGGGCAGAGGGTTGAATAGCTAAAGATGAGAGACTAAGTGCCTTAGTGTGTGGATAATTCTCCTTCCCTGACAACTGTCAAAGGTGCTTTGTTATTGATATTTTAAAAGCAAGCCATCAGAGTTGTACACTTAAGCCTTTAGGATGGTGATCTGTAGTTTACCCTGTTTGCTATTGCTGCCAACTGCATTTACCATGGTTCTATCTTTTCTTAAGTACAGCTCTCATTGAAACAGTGCTTTAGGCAGTCAGACAAATATTTATTAAACACCTACTATATGCCAGATACTCTGCTAGATGCTGAAGACAGAAAGGGTAAAAAAAAAATTGTTCCCTGCTCTCAAGTAGCTCAAAGCGTAATGCGAAGACAATGTGGGAACAACTATTAGAAACAAACGATAGACAGGATAAATTGGAAATTATCTACAGAAGAAAGGCACTAGAGTTAAGCAAGCTCAGGAGAGGTTTCCTGTAGAAGGTGGGATATTAACCAGAGCCTGAAGGAAGCCAGGAAAGCCAGAAGGTAAAAATGAAAACTCTACAAAGTTCTTTCACATGTATAGTAACATTAAATTTGCAGCCAGAAGACACCAGTTTAATTCTTATGATACATGACTTGAGTGACTGTGGACAAGGCACTTTCTCTTGTTAGTTAACAAGCATTTATTAAGCACCTACTATGTGCCAGGTATTGTGTTAAGTACTGAGAATCAACAATAACTACTACTCCTACTGCTATTATTACTACTACTGTTATAACCACTACGACTAGTACTTTTACTAATTATCACCATTTATATATCACTTTAAGATTTGTAAAGCATTTTATAAATAATACAATAAAAACAGTCCCTGATGTCAAAGAGCTTACATTCTAATTAAGGGGACAACATGTAAATAACTAAGAATGTACAAGATATATATGGACTAGAGAGCCTCAATTTCCTTATTTGTGATGAGGGGTTAGATGAGGTGATTTTTAAGGTCTACTCCCCCTCTGCATATCTGATATCATGATCCTTGATCGTATGAGCTTATCTTATTTCATCCTCTCTACAACCCTTTGAGACACATAGAGCAGATCAGGCACAATTATTCCATTAAGTAGGTAACGGAGACTGAGAGAATCCACCACGTTGTCCTTGGCTGGTCCAAATAGGTTTCTTGGGGCAGTTAGGTGGTGCAGTAAGTAGAGCACCAGCCCTGGAGTCAGGAGGACCTGAGTTTAAATTTGAACTCAGACACTTGATGCACTTTCTAGCTGTGTGACCTCAGGCAAGTCACTTAACCCCAATTGCCCTGCCCTCCCCACTCCAAAAAAAAAAAATGTGTTTCTTGCCATAGTATAGGCATATTTTTTTTAAAATATATGTTCTTCTGTGAAATTTCTAAGTGTTTATTTCTCCACAGATTCAAACTTGCATTCAGATACAATAATAAAGCACAAAAATCAATATTTTGAAAATTGGCTGAGCAATGATTATTGATCCAGAAAGAGGAACCACAAGGTATTTTTTTTTCCTTTTTGTAATATCAACGAGGGGGTTGTTGGTGGAATCTGAAAGTCTGTGAGGCCTTGCCTTCTAATAGAGGAATCAAGAGAACAAAAAACAAGGTGGGGTGGACATTCTGGAACAATATTTCTCAAGCTAGGAGTAAGAGTACCCCAGAAGGCTATAGGAAAATTGTGAGAGAATCTGGGAGATCAGATATATAGCCATATAAATGACTGTTCTGTGACAGTGGCAGTAGTCATAGGGTGCTTGCTTGGAGTAACTCAGTTACTCCAAACTGCAAGACTCCAAGTCTTCTACTTCCTATATGCCTGCTTGAAATCTCTCTCTCTCTGTCTCTCTCTGTCTCTCTCTGTCTCTCTCTGTCTCTCTCTCTCTCTTTCTCTCTTCCTCTCTCTCTCTCTCTCTCTCTCTCTCTCTCTCTCTCTCTCTCTCTCTCTCTCCTTCCTCTCCCTCATCTATTACAGTATTACAATTTATAAGGAAGTATGTGTGGAGGAAAATATGATTAACAGAAACTCTAGAGCCCTCAGGGTTATAGAAAATAGAGCTCAAGAATAAATTAGATTCTGGTTCTCTTGTTAAAACATTCTAATATGCACACAGGCATAACTTAGAATTTAATAGCTGTTGATTAGTCAAGTATTTATTAAGTGTATTCTATTGCCAGGCACTGGGGATTCCAATATAATAGTAATAAAGAGCTCCTACCCTCAAGGAACTTATAGTTTACTGAGGAGATGAAACAGGTCCAGGGGTAAAAAAAAAATAGAGGATGTATCAAAAAATGTGTATAGAAGCTGTGTGGAATAATAGAGAGAGTAATGGGGTTGGGGCCAAAAAGATCTGTGTTCAGTTCTTGTCACTAACACTGGCTGTGTGCCCCTGTATAAAATCTATGTACCTCAGGCAACTCTCCTGATTCTTCTGTAAGTCAGAAGTGGGTTTTGATCTCTGCTGGTAGAAGTTTCCAGGCTGAGATCTGACAAAAGCATGAATCCTTCGGTATTTGCATAATTAGCATGCCTAGGTCTTGTTCACAGCTCATGTACCTTCTGAAATATAGCAAGCACAGAATCCTACAAATACACAATTGCTAATGATTCATGAAGATGGTTTCATGCAGTTTCTTGGGTTTTCCACTGAAGTGACATCTAAGTCTGAGGGGAAAAGAATGTGATAAAAAGAATAAATAAAAAGTTGGCAAGAAGGTCCATTCCAGTAAATCTATCAGTCTCTAGACTGTGGGAACCTCTTCCCATATCTCAACAAGCTTCTTCTTTAACTCAGATTCTCATGTAAAGAAAGTATTAGAATGGTCCAGGATAAAACTACAAAATGCAAAGAAGGCCCTGAAATATCTCTTAAGTGCTTTTCATCTGCAACTCTGGTGAAAACAGCATCCCCTGGGACCTCTGAAAAAGCTGAAGTTTGCTGAACTAAAATCAAACTTGCTGACTCTTATCTCATAGCTTTGTGGTGGTGAGGTGTCAAACATGCAGCGTGTCAGTCATTTTTCACTTTTTCACTTGATTTGGTGTCAGGCCTTCTTAAGTCTATCGAAAAGCATTTATTATGTGCTTTCTATGTGCCAGTTGCCATGCTTAGCTCTAGGGATAAAAAGATAAAAACAGTGTCTGCTCCTCAGGAGCTCTCATTTTAGTGGGGGTGACAATATAGGAATAGCTAGTTATACACAAAATGTATAGAGTATATTGGAGGTAATCTCATCAATACAAAGGAATGGGGAAGGCTTCCTACAGAAGATAGTATTTGAGTTGGGTCTTGAAGGAATCCAGAGCAATTAGGAGGAGGACATGAAGGGGGAGAGTGTTCCAGACATGGGGAACAGTAAGGCAAAGACATGGAGACACGAGATAACCTGTTGTGTTCAAGAAACAGCCAATAGGTCAGTTAGCTGAGTCATAGAGCCCACTGAGGGGAAGAAGGTGTAAGAAGATTGGTAAGGTAGGAAAGGCCGAATTAGTCCCCTTCTGGGCCTGATGTTATTCATAGTATTAGAAATAGCCAGATCAGCTGCTTTGCCTCTTAGTTTAAGGTTCTCAGCTCATAGCATGAAGGAATCTCATCAGTGTATATTGCACATCTAGATGACATGTAGGGATTATCGTTTGCAATTTGGTATCACCCAGAAATTTGAACCACTTTTAGCAGAATGAGAAATAACTCATATGAACATCTGCTCAGTTGCATGTCAGTCACCTGAGGTCCCCACCTTCGAGATGGCAGGGTGGAGGATTGGCATGGAGGCAGTAACCTCTCTGTGTGCCAATCATCTTCAGCTGTCAAAAAGAAAGTGCCACTTGTTACCGTTTCTGTCAGAGCTGACACTGAAAATCAACAAATAGGTGGCACTGATCTCTACAGCCATCTTTCTGGTTGTAGGATCATATTCCACCCATGCTTTTAAAAAGCTTCTCAAGTACACTCTGAAAAAAAAGCTCTAAGCAAATGTTGATTACACAGAATTCACCTTCAGTGACAATGAATGCTAACTACAGGAGGATAATTGGGTAATAAAACAATCTTCATCCCTTATACAGTGGATTTTGATTATGAGCATCACCTTGGGAAAGGCTGATTTGATCCTGTCATCCAATGAATATCCATTTTCACAGAATCTCCACTAGAAGGAATATCAGTGGCTGCCTAGCCCACTAATAAGAATGAACCTGGAAAACAATCCCCTTACAATACACCTGAAAAGTGATGGTGTTGTTTTTGTTTGGATACCTCCATTGAGGTAGAACAACTCACCACCTCCATTCTACTTTTCAATATCTATTGTTGTTGTGAAGTTTGTTTGTCTCCTTTTGCATCTTTTTGGAGCTTGTGGTGGGTGTCAGGAATAGAATAGGTCATGGCCCTGGAAGACCAAAAGTAGACTAACCAGAAGTCTAACCATTTGGGTCTAATGAGCCTTCAAGGCCCATATTTCTAGAGGTCATTGTTCATAAAGATCAGATTGAATGGAGCCTTCGGCAGGCTGAAGAGGTGGTCAAAATAAGTGACCAATAGGATTCTGGAGCTGTAAGTTGTCCAAAACAGTCACTCATTATACTACTTTAGAAGAGCAGTTACTTACCTGTTACTAGGCCATAGTTGCTGCTGAACAATAGTAGCAATGGTTGATACAGGGCCATAAAATCACCCTTTGTCTAGAGTCGCATGTTAGAATTTGGATGATGCAACACAGTCCTTCTAATAAGATGAATGGAACACAGGAGGCTACTATTGCTAAATGCAAAAAATGTCACCTTTCTCTGGATTCTTCAGGTGTTAGTGCCTTTCACAAATAAGTGGTAACAGTTCTAGTTACTGAAAGCTCAAGTCCCAGCCCTGCAACCTTGCCCTTCCGCTGGCTCAGTGACACCCCAACTAGAAGAAAGAGTCAGAATCCTGAGGAATACATTTTTTTCCTGGTTTGTTGATGGTCCCATTCACTACAAGAAGGGTATATGCAACAGGATTTCAGCAGCCAAGAGAATGGGAGTCCTGCAAAGTTAAGGTTGACATTTAGGCAATCCCTGTGCTGAACATTGTAAGAGAAACCAAGAGATGACAGTGCATAGCCCAGATAAATACTGAACTCAAGCCCCAGCTTTAAGTCTCCCCCATAGAACCAGAAGATAGCATCCCTCACTGCTCTACCCAAGTAAGACTTAAAGCCATGGGTCATCATTATTTGAGTTTACAGTGAACTGCTGCCATACATTAATAAATAATGTTTATGATTGTTCCATATGTGCAAAAGAAACCTGTAGATTAAAGTTCAGCAGGCAGGCTTTGACTCAACAACACACTGAGATTTAAGTATGATGCTGATGAACGTTCTTTTTTATTGAAGATTTATTGGTTGAGTGTAGCTACTGGGTAGGTGGGGGAGAAGTGCTGTGTCCAGTTTCTAAGATGTTGTTTTGGAAATATATCAATTCAGCTTCAAGAAGAAAATGACTTTTGCTTTATTCTGTCAATTATCTAACACTCATGGATTCTCTGTTATTTTGCCAGCGTGGGAAACACCACTCTTCTCTATTCCAGCAGATTACAACCCATCTATGACTCAGTAGCTAAGTCACAGGGATTTGCTTGATATGGAATGTAAGCACTATGAGGGCAAGGACTGCTTTATTTTTGTCTTTGTATCTCTCCATCACAGTTCCTGGCAGACAGTAGGTGCTTAATAAATGCTTACTGATTGATTTATGGATCATGGGCCCATTAAGATTAAGTGATTTCCTCAGATCACATAACTGTTAAATGTCAAAGACAGCATTTAAAGCCAGTTATTCCTAACTTAAGACCCAGCAATCATATTCTCTCTGTGTAATTGATCATAGTTCTAAAAAACAAAAACAACAAACAAACAAAAAAACCCAACCTTTTGCTTCCTATCTACTGCTCCTTTTATACTCCAGTTGGGGGAAAATGGAGTGATTACTAAAAGTTTCATGTTGAGAGAGATAATAGGTTCATATCATATAGGCAGAAAGAGATCACTTGGCCAGACATTTGCTTTAGCTAGACATATACCTCAACCACATTTTAAAAATAGCAAATCATTTCCCAATACCATCCCTCCTCAAGTTCTACCATAATGCATTCCATTGTACATGCATACATACACACACACATACACATATACACATATATATTTAATACAACAAAATCATTTCCATGCAATAGAAACTGACGGGATAAGTAACAGTCTTCAGGTGCAGTTCACAACCTCTCTACCAGGAAAAAGGGAGTGTGCTTGATAATTGAGCCTTTTGAGCTGACATTGGTCATCATATCTGATCTAATTCTGTTGTCTTCTGATGCTGTTTTCCTTTATTTTATTGTAGTCATATATATTGTTTTTCTGATTCTGTTTCCTTCTACTCTGCATCAAATTCTAAAAGTCTTTCCAGATTTCTCTGAATCTTCACATTTATTGTTTCTTCTAACTACAATAATTTTTACAGAGGAGTTCTTTGTGTCTAACTGAATTCACTCTTATTATAATTTTAATCCATTTTTTCTTGTTCTATGTCTTTTGGAATAGAGGATAAGTATTGACCATCTTCCTCAAGAGCTCTTATTTTCCAAATAATATTTCCCCTGAATTATATGCAAAAAAACAATTTGTAAGTTTTTTTTTTTAAATTTGTGTTCCAAATTCTATTCTCCCCACCACCACCATGATGGTAAGCAATCTGATATAGGTTATACATGGGCAATTGTTGAAAACATTTCCACATTAGTCATTTTGTGCAGGAAGACTCAAACAAAAAAGAAAGAATGAATAAAAAAATGAATGAAAGGCAAGAGAGAGATTGTATGCTTCAGTCTGTATTTAGACATTAGTTTTTTCTCTGGAGGTGGATAGCATTTTTTCATCGTGAGTCTTTTGGGATTGTCTTGGATCAATGTCTTCATCAGAGAGTGGAATCTTTCCTAGTTCTTCATTGTATAATATTGCTGTTGAGGAGGGAGTACATTCCAAGTATTTGGATAGCCAGTGCAAGGCATGGGAAGAAGAAATTGAGAGTCAAATATTGGGAATTAGGACAATTTAGTTAATTTGGCAAATCAGAAAAATGGAATAATATACAAAGAAAAAATAAGATTTGGTCCAAGTTGTGAAAGATTTTCATATTTTATTTTATTCTAGAGGAAATAGAGAGTGACTGGGATTTATTAAGTAGGGGGGTTACATGGTCAGATCTGTATTGAAGAAAAACACTTTCACAGCAATGTGTAGGATAGCTTGTGAGATACATGAGGCAAGAAGACTGGTTAGGAGGTCATTGTAATAATCTAGGTGAGAAGTTATAAGGGTGCAAACTAAGGTGAGTGAAGAGAAGGGGTTGAATGCAAGAGATATTGTGGAGAAAAAAATGACAAAATTTTGCAACTGATTAGAAATGTTTGGTGAGGAGTCAAGGATAACCCTGAGGTTTCCTAATCTAGGAAACTGGAAGGATGGGGGTACCTTCTATAGAAATGAGTAGGTTTGGAGAAAGGGTTGGGTTTTGGGGAAAGATAATGAGTTCTGTTTTGGATATGTTGGAGTTGTCTCAGGACAACCAATTTAAAACATTTCAATTTGTGATGTGAGATTGAAACTCAGAGGAGATATTAGGGCTAAGTATATACCAGATCTTTGAGTTATCTGTATAGAGATAATAATTAAGTTCTTGGGAGCTGAATAGCTCATTAAGTGATAGAGTATAGAGATAGAAGAGAACCTATTGTAGGGCATTGACATATACCCATTGTAAAGGAAAGTGATACAGATAAGAAGAGGGCAAAGGAAACTAAGAAGTGGTTAGGCAGGTAAGAATATGGCAAGAGAGTTGTGTCATGTAAACCTAGGGAGGAGGAAATATCAGAGAGGAGAGAAGATGGTTATAAGTATAAAATGCAGGAGATAAAAAGACAAGGGTCCAGAAAAGATTGGGAAGACATGCAAGGCAAGCTGAGGCAAGAGAGAAAGGTAAGAAAGGGCCACAGTAACTTCCAGGTTTTTAAGATAGTGGCAGCCAGTAGCAGCGAGATGACAAGGTCTTGGAGGGAGTGAACAGAGAGCTAAGGCAGCAGACTTGAATCAGAGCAATAGGGCTATGTGGAGTGCAACAGGACATCAGAGGAAGAAAGAGCCTGGTACAGCTGGAAATCACATGAATGAAAACTGGAGGAGAGGCCAGCCAAAGAGCAATGAGGCACAGAATCCCAGTGGAAAAGAGCAAAGCTGAAATGCGTCCCTGGCTTAATGCCTCATCTGAATCAGTCCAGTAAGTCATGTTGGACGTGCATGTTGGGAGTGATTGACACTCTAGTGAATACTGAGTTCTTTCTCCATATGAGAGGGAAAATAAATCAAGAGTACTCTGAAGGACCCCACAGAAGGCAGAACTTCTCTGAGAATCCTTTCTTCTTTGCCCTCACTAGAGATCTGGGTATTCTAACCTGGGCAATACTCTAAGTTTAGAGAACTGTCAATGTCCCTAGGGAAGACTGCCGCTGCAGGGTTCCTTGAGGGCCTAATAACATAAAGGAAACCTAAAAATCACACCAGGTCCTCTAAATCTAAGCCCAGTATTTATTACCATATACCACAGTGCTTTATAACAATAAAGCTGTTGTAGGGGTCCTAGCAAAGTGATCGTGAACAAGTTGCTTAACTTCTCTCAGGCTCAGTTTCCTCATCTATAAAGTGGGCATAACAATACCAGTAGTGGAACCTCATAGGGTTGCTATGAGGATAAAATTAGAAAATGTCTCTAAATCACTCTGCAAGCATTAAAGCTCTATGTAGTCAGTTATTATTATTTTATGTCCATTTAAGAATATTTCCTAGATGAAATCTTAGCTAATGGTGTTATGTAGGGTAGAATCACAAGCCCATATGCTAAGCCTCCATATATATGTTGCTTTAATTAATTTAAATGGCATCTTCTCTGTATTTGAATATAGTACTACATTATTTCTGAGTGGACTTAAATTTTTTCCCCAAAGGAAACCAATAGGGCTTGAAGATTTTTCTCAAGGTTGCCTTTTTTCCGCTTAAAGGAAATTTTAAAGCTTCAAATTGTATATTTATTTAAGACTTTACTTAGAAGTACATGCTGGCTTCCATGGCAGCAGTATATTCTGAAATGTATCTTAAAAATATTAATAACAAGGGTAATGTCAAACTGTAGTACACCTATTTCTTTTAAGAAATAAATAAAACATATTTTAAAATGTGCATTTAAAATAATGTGTTAAAAATCTATTATGTTTATTGCCTTATTTTAAAAGCTGTAAAAACACCTATTACATCTGTTATCTACCTCTTATTTACATAGTTTTGTATTCTATCAAAATTAATTTGGAATTTATTTGTTCTTCTTAAGGCTATTATGATTCTATGATAAAAATGTAATGTAATATTCCCGTCTGGACTTTCCAAGGTACAGCCAGAAGCAAGATCAGCCAGGGGTTCTATCTAAAAGCCCTCCATGGAATGGGCCATGAAATTGCCATGGCAACCTCATGAGTGACTGAATGAATGAAATGGCATTTATTAAGTGCTTGCTATGTGCAAAGCACTGCGCTAAGCAGTAGGGATAAAAATAGTCAGTCAGTTAGTAAATATTTATTAAGCATCTACTACTATTAAGCATCTATATTAAAGCAGATGGTAATGTATCTTCTTCAGTGTTATTTCTACAAACAAAATTGTATTTTTTCTTGTTGAATCATTTGATAGTTGCAAGGACTTTGCCAGTGAGAACATTCTTCTCTAGGTCTTCAGTAGCTGTGGTTGCTGAAGAGGAAGGGCTGCAGCACCTGCAGAAGCAGCTAGAATCTCCACCAGAGTTGCTAACTTCGATCATGGCTGCAGGGGCTGGAGTGGAAGGAGAAGCAGTGGTCTGGGTTTGGGTGCTGACAATCTGCTTTACATAGATGGGACCATCTGTAGGGGTAATAATCTGTATGAGGAGTTTCAAGAAGGAAATGGAAAATCTAATGAAACAGAAGGATCTGGTATTACCAGGTAGCAATGAAAGGGGAGCTGAATGAAAAGGGGTAGAAACCATGTCCAAGTTCCAGAAATACAGAAAGGGCAGCAAAGCAATGGCAGATACCAGAAATCCAAAGGAAAAAAAAGAGAGCAAATATAGTCTAAGGAAGCAGACATCCTAACAGACTTTAGCGCATAGAATTGCAGGACTAGGAATTAAAGGCTTGAGTGGACTTCAGAGGCCCTCTAGGTCAAACTCTTCAGTTTACAGTTGAGGAAACTGAGGCCTTAGGAAAGATCACTTGGTCAAAGTGGCCCAAGTAGTAGCAGAATAGAGAAGAAAAAGGTGTATTTCTAGTATGTCTCTTCTCTCAGGGAACATGGTGACACCTTTTTGAGACTAAGCATTTGGGGCTCCAGCCCATGAGTTTCAACTCCCTGCCTTCAATAGTTTTGTTCATGTGGGGAGCAGTAAGTTCATAAAGAAGAAGATATGTGACTAGTTGTTTCTCAGTACATAAACTATTAGACCAAATAATCCTGTTAGACTTTTAGAATGTTTTATTATATTGGAATTTCCTTCAAGACAGAGGCTGTCTCACTTTACATTTTATAGTAAGGAACTAGTGTAGTGAAGGAAGTAGGATACGGCTAAATAAGAAAATAATGTGGCAGGGGAGTATGGTAGCTTTCTTCAAATATCTGTAGGACTTCCACTTAGGTTTTTCACGTTTATCCCTAGAGCAGGGATTTCTAGCCTTCCTTTTTGTTGTCATGGACCTCTTTGGGAGTCTGGTGAAATCTGTACAGCCCTTCTCAAGATAATGTTGTTAAAATGCATAAAATACAACATATAAGATAACAAAGGAAATCTATTATGTTGATATACAATTATCATTGTTTTTAAAGATTTATGGACCCTAGGTTAAAAACCCCTGCTCTAGATGGAAGAACTAGGGGCAATGAGTAGAAATTAGAAAGACACAAATTTAGATTTTTGCTGAAGAAAACAACTGCTTAACAATTAGTACTATCAAACTGTTGGATAGACTGTATTAGGAGGTAAAGGATTCTCCCCAACTGGAATTCTTCAAGCAGACTGGATGCTTACTTGGCAAGGTTATCATAGAAGAGATTCTTGTATCATGTACAGTTTGACCTAGGTAACTTTGAGGGCCTTTTCATAACACTGTGATCCAGTAGAATTCACAAGCATCCCTGTACTTCATTCAGTCTCAGAATCACCATGTCCCAAAATGTTAGAGCTGGAAAAGAACTCAGATGCCATCTTGTCCAACTCATACTTGAACAGGAATCTCTTTTATAACATAATCGATAAGTGCCCCTTCATTACCTCCAGTGTACAAATCAATATTCTCAGTTCTGTTGGCATGAAGATCTGTGATAGTTTTTCATGTTATTTTCCTCCTCAGATTATATTAAATTTGTACAGACATGCAGCTATTGGCCAACATGGCTAGAATGCACTCCCTCTGTGTCTCTGCTTCTTAATCCCTATTTCCCCTAATGCTTGATTTAAACATTATCTTTTAAGTGAAGCCTTATCGGATCACTCCAGCTGCTAATGCCCTCCCCCTAAAATTACTTTGTATTTATCATATGTCTATTTTGTGTGTACTTGTTGATGTACATGCAGTCTCCTTCAGTAGAATGTAAACACCCTGAGGACAAGGCCTTTTTTTTTGTATCCCCAGCACAATATCTGGTATATAGCTAATTGATTATCCATTTATGTGTATTGTCCCATAGCTTTGTGGAGGTCATGTTCAAAGGCGATTTTTTCAGAGGACAGAGATGCATTTGAGATTTCACAGGGATTTTTAAAAAATCATTTCTCTAGATCATTTTCAGTTTTGTGGCCCTTTGACATTAGGAGTTATTATTAGAACAAATGGATACATGCTGTGATTTCCTCTTTGGGTCCTTTCCTCATCCTAAAATTGTACCCACATAAAAAACTCAGTCACATTGTTCCACTGAACTCTTCAAATCCTGACATTACATTTTATTTAATAAAATGAATTACAGTATCAGTGAAACCTTTGCTGGTAACAGCTTCGCAATCAGCAAATTCCCTCCCAAGAATCTTCCAGGGGTGTCTCTGAGTTGTTCCAGCAACCAGTATTCTAAGGATCTCTTCTCCAGTTTAAAGAAATCCCATGATTACAATCATTCTTCCCAGCCTCGTGGTCCATAAAACATAATGTGATTACCATACAATCCCTAAATCATGTCCCAAAACTAAACAATAAAAGTCTCATTAACACAGAGGTTATTTCACCCAGCAGTTCACAGACCATTTTTCATTGGCAGTCTCCAGCTATCTGTCATAGTACCTAAGTTGTAGAAACTAGTCTGGAAAAAGAAGTTAATCATCTGGCTTCCCCACAGAAGATTCCCATGTCCCTTTCAGCTGTGATATGTACAAATCAAGTTCTCTACTTCAGACAACTGTAGTCTCTTTTCAAGTCTGTTCACCAATACGGTTCACAAAATGTGAAGCAGTTCCTTTGCTTAGATATAGTTAAGCATCCCAGTAACATGCAACTTTCTAATGACCACTTCCTTCCCTCCTGCATATCCCAGTCCCATATCCTTTAGCCAGTTGCCTTATTCCTTATGGAACCTTCTTGGGAATAGGGTATAGTGTCTTGCCTAGAAGTAGAGTCCCTAATTTTCGTGCCTCCAATATACCAGTGAGACACATATACACACACACATACACACATCTACACATATACATATACATGCATACATACCTACAGATATGCATGCATGTATGTATACATATATATGCATATATGTGTGTGTATATATATGTATATATATGCACATATATACACACACACACACACACATATGTATATATACACACATACATATATAATATGTATGTGTGTATACACAAACACATCAGTCAGGAAAAATCCCTTTACAGTCATGGTAGAGTGCTCCCTTAAACTTACATGAAACTTGAACTTTTTGCCAAGACTTATCCTATTAATCCATTTCCTTGTTTTGTAATCCTCCTCACAACACCCATGCCCTCAGAATATTATGTTAGGACTGGCAAGCCAGATTCTAGTATGTCTTGAAAGTAGCCTGTAAAATTATCCAATTGGCCCTTGAAAATAAAATGTCCATAAATGTTATTTGAGATCCTTTCCTGTCCCTCCAAATTTGCTTCTCACCACCAATACCTTGGATGACCATTCCCTCAGCATATCCCATAGCATGATGTATGTGAGTGTCAAAGTTATCCACATTGCCTGGTGCCTGATTCCCCAGCTTGATGGACCATCATGGATGTGTTGGGAAACCAACAAGAGAGATTATGAAATTGAATGAAGACCACTTTTAAGTGAGACCACCTTTACTCACTAGTCCATCCAATATACCACTGATATTTCATTTAATATCCAAATGATGAAATAGATCCAATTAGAATCATATCAAAACCCAATAATTATCCCATAATAATTTCCAACCTGTTAAATCTATATGGAATGAAACTCTAAGGCATATAAATAATTCCAACTACTAAATCCAAAATGTAAAATATAGAAACAATATCCTTGGTAATTGGTCATTCAGCCTCAATTAAAAAAAAAACAATAGTTTTCGAAGAAACTCATCATATTTTTGGATAATTTTGATAATTAAAAAGTTTCTAATTACTTTGATACATGAGCTGCCTTTTTGCCATATGTAAAATTATATAATCATTTCATGGCAATTACTTTAGTACTTGAAATAGGGTGTCTTCTATCCACTGAGACAGATGACAATCTCTCTATGTCCAAGCAGTCATTTTGGGTATTTCTGCAGTCATATATACTGAATACTTTAATTCAATAAGCTTTTGAAAGTACTTTATTTTCCCCCAATTACATGTCAAATATTTTTAAACATTTCATTTACAAAAAAGTTTGAGTTCCAAATCTTCTACTCCCTCCCTCCCCATCTTTCTCCCTGAAATGGTAAGCAATCTGATATAGGTTACACATGGGCAATAATGTAAGACATATTTCCATATTGGTCATTTTGTGGGAGAAAATTGAAACTGAAAGAAAGCTAAAGGAACAAAAAAAGAAAATGAAAAAATAGTAAGTTTCATTCTGCATTCAACTCCATCAATTCTTGTTCTGGAGGCAGAGATCATCTTTCATTAAGACTCTTTTGAGATTGTCTTAGACCATCATATTGCTGAGAAGAGCTAGGTCTTTCACAGTTGTTGATAGGACAATATTGCTATTACCATGAACAATATTCTCCTCATTGTTCTCACTTCACTCTGTATCAGTTAGTGCATGTCTTTCCAGGTTTTTCTGAATTCATCTTGCTCGTTATTTCTTATAGCACAATAATATTCCATTACAATCATATACCACAACTTGTTTAGCCATACCCCAATTTATAGCCATCCCCTAAGTTTCCAATTCTTTGCCACCACAAAAAGAGCTGCTATAAATACCCTTGTACAAATAAGTCCTCCCTTCCTTTAAAAAAATCTCTTTGGGATACAGACCTAGTAGTGATATTGCTGGACCAAAGCATATACAAACTTTCATGGGCATAGTTCCACATTGCTTTCTAGAATAGTTGGATCAGTTTACGATGTCACCAACAGTGCACTGGCACTGCAATGATCCCATATCCCCTCCAACATTTAACATTTTTTTTGTCATATTAGTCAATCTTAAAGGTGTGAGGTGGTACTTCAGAGTTGTTTTAATTTGCTTTTCTCGAATCCATAGTGATTTTTAGAGCATTTTTCATATGATTATAGAGTTTTGAATCTTCATCAGAAAACTGTTCACATCCTCTGGCCATTTGTCAATTGGTGAATGACTTATTCTAATAAATTTGACTCAGTTCTCTGCATACCCAAGAGGTACTTGATGCAAAATTCTACCCACCGCCCCCCACCTGCTCAGCTTTCTGCTTTCCTTTCAATTTTGGTTGCATTGGTTTTGTTTGTGCAAAACCTTTCTTAATTTAATATAATCAAAATTATCCAGTTTATATTTCATAATGTTTTATATGTTTTCTTTGGTCCTAAGTTCTTCCCTTGTCTACAGATCTAACAGGTAAACTATTCCATGCTCCCTTATTTTGCTCATGGTATCACCCTTTATGTCTAAATCATTGTAATATTAATTAAGGTGAGACTTTTTGCTTTTCTTCCCTTAAGTTCCTTTAATGATTCTGGCCTTTGTTTGAATGGGGAAGATAAAGTGGGGTCTTTTGTCTTGGTTACTTCTTAGCACAGAGACAATTGGGAGTCATTGATTGGTATATGATAAGATACTGGAGGTGGGGAGCTATCCCACACCCAGCCTGGGTGAGGTCAGAGCCCTCAGGACTCTGAACAAGATATGATTGAGGACAACTTGTCATTTGACTTTTGGGGGCACACTCATAGAAGAAGTGTTGAGACTCCAGGTAAACTGCAACTGCCCCCCCCCCCCCCCCCCCGCCTCCAGCTTTACAACTGAGATGTTGGTTCTTCTCTGGTAACTATGTGTTGTGATTTGAATCAGACAAGTCTGTCTATTGATGTCTGTAATTCGTTTGTGTTTGCTTTGAAGTTCAGGGTGCTGGATTTTTCCCATGAACTAAGTGAATGATATTTGTATGTTTGATTAAACTGAGATTGTTAACACCTTAAAGTTGTTTGCCTTAGAAAAGCAGATCAAAGAATCTGGGCTTGCAGCATTCTGTGAGCTGGTTGTTGTTGGTTTTTCACCCCCACAGCAGCTGCTAGCCAGATTGTTGAAACAATCATGCATCCATTTTGATCTTATCTTGGCATGATGTGAGTGTGAGATGTTACTCTATACCTAGTTTTGGCTATACTGTTTTCCTAGTTGTTGTATTTGTCTTTCTTTTTCAAAGAGGGCTATGGCATCAGGGAAATGACGACATGCCTTCCAGTTGACTTTGATTTGAATGACTGTAAAAACAATTTGGCTAGCAGCTGTTGTTGAGGTATAAGACCCAACCAGACTAGCAACAAGAGCTGCCAGCACAGGTTCTTTTGATCTGCTTTACCAAGGAAAGTAACTTTAAGGGGTTACCAATCCCACTTTAATCCAACATACAAATATAATTCACATAGTTTGGGAGGAAAAGCCAGCAACCTGAACTTCTGAGCAAATACAAACAAATCACAAACATACATTATGAACAGACAAAATACAAACCAACATCTGGGTTAACAAAGTCAGGGGTGAGGGGGCAGTTACAACAGCTTGCCCAGAGTCATGCTCTACTCTTCCAGTGATTAAGAGCCCCAAAAGTCAAACGCCAACGTTGGATCTTATATACCCCTCTCAGGGAGCCTGGGGCACTTGATTACCTCAGTCCTGAGAAGCATTCAAACAAAGAACAGTGAATAATCCCATTTTGCTGACCATTGCATTTGAAAGGCAAGACTCATCAAAGGTACTTAACTACCTCAGCATTCCAAAGGAGAAGACAACCAAAAGTCCTTTCCTGATTACCATTACATTGTTTTAGTGCTGAGAAACACTCCAAGACAAAAAGATCCCATTTTACTTGCCCCATTCAAACAAAGGCCAGAATCATTAAAGGCAATTAAGGGAAGAACAGCAAAAAGTCCCATCTTAGTTACTGATACAGAGATAGAGGGCTGTGCAAGGTCACCAGCCTCACAGTCTTCTCCAGAGCCATCTGGATCCAGTGACTAGATATTCATCAGGATTACTGGAGATGACCCAGGATGCAATTGGAGACCTTGGCCCTTTTAGGTTAAGATCTTTTCATGTGCTCACTTAGAGTGAAGTAATGCCCATGCAGTGAATAAGCCTATTTAAGAAGTGAGTCAAAGGATGGCCCCTTTAATTAGAAAAAAGAAAAAAAAGTCAAACTGGGAGGGGAAGACCCTCAGGGCTGCAGTTCCAAAGAGAAATAGTTACCACTGACATTCACTCTAAGCCAGGAGGGTCAAAAATACAGCCACTAAGTGGAGCTTGGGCAGGGACCTATTGGGGTCCAAACTATGAGCTTCAGGGTAAAATGGGCTTAAGGTTTTGTGAAAAAAGAAAGAAAGCAAGAAAGAAATCTAGCCAGTAAAAAGTTAAATGGGCAGCTTCTGGCCATCAAAATTTACCTGTCTTTGGAGAGGAGAAGGAGAGGGAGAGGATGAAGATGAGGACAAGGCTGAGCTGAGTCATTCCACTAGCTGGGTCCCCATTCAGGTAACTTGGTCTACTCACAGATTGTGTTTATCCTTTGTTTTCCTAGTGGTCTTTTGTCAAATAGTGAGTTCTTGTCCCCAAAGCTTGGATCTTTGGAATTTTCAAACACTAAATCACTATGGTCATTTATTACTTTGTGTTGTGTACCTAATCTATTCCACTGATTCACTACTGTATTTCTTAGTCAGCACCAAATTGTTCTGATGATTACGCTTGGTAAAACAGTTTGAGATGTGGTAAAGCTAGGCCACCTTCCATCACATTTCCCCCCCATGATTTTCTTGATATTCTTGACCTTTTTTTCTTCCAGATGAATTTTGTTCTTATTTTTTCTAACTCTATAAAACATTTTTTGGTAGTTTGATTGTTATGGCACTGAATACATAGAATAATTTAGGTAGAATTGATGAGGTTTAAGAAAAATGGTGAGGTGGACAGCCATACGTTTCTAGGGGTGCTCGAGACCCTAAAGTGCTGACATGCTGGGTCCTGCCAAATGAATTTGACTTAAGCCTTCTCAGCCAAGGAAAAAGACAACATTTATTAAGGATTTGCCATATTGGGTTGTCTTAAGAAATCTCACCATTTGTGACACTTGTTTCTGAGCTGGATTGAATCTGACCGCCTTCATGGAGGCAAGATGAGACTTCTATACAGAAAGGTTGTGGGAGGGATTGAGGGGTGGTCTTGAGTCATCTGGGATGACTAGAGGAGGGGTTTAGAGTGGCTAGGGTAACTGGGGTGAGGTCAGACTCCAGGGTGGGAAATAGCTGAAGGCTATGTGGAGCTGAAAGACAACAGAAGGCTAGGGTAACAGAGCTAGGGTATAGATATTTTGATCAGGATCAAGGGTGGGAAGCAGCTGGACAATAGAGGGCTAGGTTAGGTAAAGATTTGGGCCTAGATAACGAAAGGCTTATGGCCTTAGGCAAAGGCCAGATCTAGTGGGAAGATTAAAGGGGTTCCTAGAGACTGCACTCTAGAGTCAAGGGGGTTCCCAGAGACTGTATTCTCTTCATTTGCCCCTCAAACAAATGGCACCCAAATTCTTTTGGGGCCCAAGGGCATTCCCAGTCTAAATTCCATCAGAATTGTCATTTTTACTATATTAGCTCAGCCTACCCATGAGCAATTGAACTTCCAATTATTTACATTTGACTCTATTTGTGTGAAAAATGTTTTGTAATTATGTTCATATAGTTCCTTGGTTGTCTTGGTAGGTAGATTCTGAAGTATTTTACATTGTCTACAATTATTTTTAAATAAGATTTATCTTTCTATCTCTCACTGTTGTGCTTTGTTGGCAATACATAGAAATATTGTTGATTTATATGAGTTTATTTTATATCCTGCTACATTGCTAAATTTGTTAATTATTTCAAATAACTTTTTAGTTGATTCTCTAGGATACTCTAAATACACAATTGTATCATCTGCAAATAATAATAGTTTTGTTTCCTCCCTGCTTATTCTAATTCCTTTAATTTCTTTTTCTTCTCTTATTGCTATAGCTAGAATTTCTAATGCAATTTTGAGTAATAGTAGTGAAAATGAGCATCCTTGCTTCACTCTTGATGTTATAGGGAAGGCTTCTAGCTTATTCCCATGACAGATAATGCTTGCTGATGGTTTTAGAGAAATACTACTTATCATTTTAAAGAAAATTCCATTTATTTCTGTGCTCTCTAGTATTTTTAGTAGGAATATGTTGTAGTTTGTCAAAAACTTTTTCTACATCTATTGAGATAATCACATGATTTCTATTGATTTTACTATTGATGTAGTCAATTATGTTGATAGTTTTCCCAATACTGAGTCAGCTCTGTATACCTGGTATAAATTCCATCTGGTCATAGTATATGATCCTTGTGATATATTGCTGTAATTTCCTTGCTAGTATTTTATTTTAAAATTTTGCATCAATATTCATTAGGGAAATTTGTCTATAGTTTTCTTTCTCTCTTTTTGCTCTTCTTGGTTTAGGTATCAGCACCATATTTATATCTTTAAAGGAATTTGATAGGATGCCTTCACAAATTTTCCAAATAGTTTATGTGGAATTGGGATTAATTCTTTAAATGTTTGGTAGAATTCACTTGTGAATCCATCTGGTCTTATGGAATTTTTTTAGGGAGTTCATTGATGGTGTTAAATTTCTTTTTCTAAGATGGAGCTATTTAAGTATTCTATTTTGTTAATCTAAGCAATTTATAGTTTTATAATCAACAGGCTTTTATTAAGAATCTATCATGTTACAGATGACACTGTGCTAAGTGCTGAGGATAAAGCATAAAAATGAAACTATTTCTTGCCTTCAAAGTGCTTTAGTTCTATGCAATGATCTTCTTTATCTGATAGCCAGTGTTCTGGTGATGAGCCTTTTAGACTTAGGACGATTCTTGGATGATAGACATTTATGCTTTCACTAAGACCAAATCCATGGTTACAGCAGTTTGTTTTGTTATATCACGTTATGTTACATTAACATTATATAATGTCATGTCATATTATGTTAACTTTTTAGAATGTGTGTTCCATTGGCATAGTTTTTAGGAACCAAAGGTCAAGTAATGGATATTAATGCAGTAGCTCACCCAGAATTCTATTTTGTCTTAAAAAGGAAACTTTCTAGTCAAATATACCTAAAAGAAATTAGTTAGACACTATGTTAGGGAAGACCGTTTATCCAGGGTATATAGATTATCATTTTGCTTACAAAATAAATCAGTAATGACTCTGGAAACAAAGTGACCTACACAACAGATTCACCCATATTATGTGAGTAATACTTAGCCTTTGAAAGTTCAAGATGGTTGATACATTTATTCTGGCCCTCTGGAGGGAAAGGACCACTTTAGGCTATGGACATCAGTGAAGACTCTAACAAGAAATGCATTCATTTGGGACAATATCAATTTGATAGGGGAAGGGACAATGTCAGGACAGGGGACAATACAAACGTGAGTCAGTCATTCTGGGAGAGTAGACTTGATATCTCTGCAGTTGTTTGGTGGAAGGTGGGTCTTTATGAGGGGCTCCCATGGGATACTATTATGATAGCATAATAGCCTTGCAGTCACGAGGAAAACATTGGGTTTATTGTTATGAGCAGGATTTGTTTCCTCTACCCCCAACCCTACTCTGATTTTGGCATCTTGAGCAAAGTTCTATTCACTCTATATTCTTGACATCTTTGCCAATGACCTTGAATTCCACTTTTGGATTTGAAAATGGGTCATTGTTCAATTTTGAAAGACTCAATTTTTTTTTTGGCAGAACTCATGTTTGTATATAAATGACATGCAATTTTCAGAGCTTACTTTTCATGCATTTGTTCTTCCAAGTTCAGAGGACACACAAGGAAATGTGCATTGGTGGTAATAAAACACCTGGTGCCAGACCAACGTCTGCTTCTCATAGTTGCATAGAATAGAGTGGGTCTGACTGTATTCCTTTTATGTCTTTTTCGTTGTTTATGAATTGTTATGTTCAGGTTGACTGCAATCCCAATATCCTGTGGACTGGCAGTAAAGAGTCATTTAATCAGAGTTGGTATTGTCAATTTTCATTCTCATAGAAAAATAGGTTCTTGGCTTTTTGAATTTGAGTTCCCCTCCAAAATCTTCATTACTGTTTCAAAGAAAATCAAATGAAAGCTTCATTTTTCTCATTTGTCCATGTATATGTGATATATTGTAAGAAATGTTAATGTTTTGATGGATTGAAGGCAAGGAACACAATGAGGAAAAAACCAGTCTGCTTGAGAAGATTTTGGTGAATTCTGTTTACAAAAATGGACACTTCATCTTTTGGGATTCTAATTTTAATTCTAAACAAAAAGATGGCTTCCTATTTCAAGCTAAGACATATCTTACAATTAAAGAGAACAATCAAATAATTTCTGAAAACAAGAGTATGTTGATATTATTAAATGTATGCAAGTCCCACATACACCTACAACCTCACTATAACAGGACTAAGAATAGACTGGAATTTAAGTTGTTTTTCTCTTTGCCTGAATACAAGCAGATTTTAGTTACTAGAATTCCAATCACCTTATAAGGTAGAACATGAAAAATACCAAATCCCAGGTAAGTCATCATGATCCCAGATCAGCTACTACTACAAGTACTGCTACTAATTTATAGCTAACATTTATATAGTGCTTACAGTCCAGGTACTATGCTAAGTGCTTTGCAATCATTATCTTATTTGATCTTCACAACAACTCAGGGAGGTAGGTGCTATTATAACTCATCTTATAGATGAGGAAACTGAGGGAAATGGAGGTTTGATTGAATTGACCAGGGGCCACCCAGGTAGTAAGGGTCTGAGGCCAGATGCGAATTCAGGTCTTGACTCTAGGCCTGGTGTTCTAGCCATAATACCACCTAGTTGCCCCAATATTAACTGTAGATCCTTAGACTAGTCACTTAAGCTCTCAGAGGCTTAATTTCCTCACCTGTAAATTAGAGATAATGTTATTTGTGCTGTTTATCTTATTGTGGCATTATAAGGATCGAATGAGATAATATATGTGAAAGATCTTTGTAATCATATATTTACCAGTCTGGCAAAGTATTGGTGTTGTTCACAAATCACAAGCACCTTGTTTATGATAACTAAGTTTATGATATACTGAGTATGAGGGAGCCGACAGAGGCACAGAGCCATTTGGTGTGTGAAATGAAGAAAGGAACTCAACTCTTCTTAACTCCAAATCTACACATCTATTCACAAGACCATGTGGAAAAGTGGAACGAGTCTTGAACTTGGAGTTAGAAAGACCTGGGCTCAAATCCCACGTCAGACACTTAGTAGCTACTTAATTTTCTTCTCTGAGCTTCAGTTTCCTCTTCTGTAAAATGGGGGTAATAATACCTATCAGATCAAACTTATAGAGTAGTTGTGGAGATCAAATGAGATAATGGATGGAAACTCTTTGCCACTCTGTAAATGTTTATTTAAATGTCACATAATATTAGTATTTTTATTATTCTGTGTTAGTCTGCCTCTTGTAATCATATAATATAATATAAACATCAGTTCTTCTGCTTTTGATGTTATTATTGTTTCACTCTCTAGTGACCAAAAACCAATTCACACCAAGATATTAATGACCTAAAGTGTTAATTATTTTTTATTTTCATCCCCCTAGTTGACCAAAAACTAATTTTCACTGAGGTCTTAGTAACTCAATGTGTTATTTTCCCAGGGTTGTTTGGATTGTCAAAAAGGGTCCAGTGTGGAGGGGTTGCTTAATTCCAAAGGTTGGATTTTCAATGGTGGAATTTTAGGCACTGTGAACCCTAGGTGGGAAAGAAAGTGTTGTCTAGTGGAACCTTAATGATATTCCTCAAATTATACTGTGGATGTAATATAAGGAACAACTACCTATTGTTGAGCCAGAAGAATTAATGTAGCAGACATAGGAGACATTAGGAAAGATCTGTTGAGAACACAATGACCAGGCAGAATTCCAAAGGACTCATGATGAAATATGTTATTCACTTCCTAATGGACTCAGAATGCAGTTTGAAACTTATTTTCTTTTCCTTCCTCTCCCCTCCTCTCTCATCCCACTCCTTCCCTCTCCTGTCCTCTCCTTGCCTCCCCTCTCCTCTCTTACCCCACTCCTTTCCTTCCTATGGCTAATGGAAGTATTTGTTTTGTATCACTATATGTGTTGGTACTGAGTTTTGTTTTTCTTGCCTTCTCAATGGGTAGGGGAAGGGAAGGGAAGGAGGGAGAGAGACAATTTGGAACTGAAAATAAATTAAAATTAAAAAAAAGTGAATTTCAATATTTAATAAAACCCATTTTTTCCAACAAAAATCTGTTGAGAAGACAAGCAAATAATGTTAATTAGTTATAGTCTAGGTATGTCAAAATTAGAATATGTTTTCTGGGTAAAGGATAAAGGTGTTAGTTATGGGAAAGGCTATAGCTAGATAATGGACAGAAACTCCTTAGACCCTTGCAAATCAAGACCTACTTTGAAACTTTTGCTCTTAGAGAGTTGTTGTGGGTGGTGAGAAATTAAATGTCTTGCCCATGGTCACACAGCCGGTATGTGTCAGAAATAAGACTTGAATCCAGGTCTTCTGGCTATAAGGTCACCCCTTTATCCACTAAGCCCTGATGCCTGTCTACTTTCAAGTACTAAAGAATTATTTACTTTGGCACAACAAAATTAACACCTCCTTCCCTAGGGACCATTCCTCATTCCAAAAAAAGATAAACTCAGTTCTCTGGCAGTCTTCAGCCCTACCGATGAATAACTCATATGATTACACAGATAGTAATGAATAAATGAACAAATGAATGAATGAATGAGAAACTTGAGAGAGTTGAACAACATCAAGGGATCTGGAATGGGAAATTTGATCATATTTGCTAGATTTGCCCAGAGTTACCAGTTGGCTTTAGGCCATTACCAAGAACAAGTTATGATTAACTGAAAATAACACACACAAACTACAACAGGCATGCTCAAAGGATTCATGATGAAAGAGTCCAGGATTCAGCCCTTCGGATACGCTCATGCATAAGATGAAAGAAAAGCCCTTTGGTGGATGAGCATAAAAATTCTAGCTATAGGATCTTTTTGGAAAGAAGGAGTGATGAGGGAAGGAGGGGTTTCCTAGTTAACTTATGGATTAGTAACTGAGAGGACAATGTGAATATGCTACTGGGGGATGGGGGGAGATTCACGGGCTATGTTAAGTGAGCCATGACACTCAAGAATTGCCATTCAGAATGCTGCTGAACTAGAATTGAGAGCTGAAAAATGTGAGGCATCTCTATTTATAACTATTGGAGTGAGAGGAGGGAGCTGAGGCTCCTGGGGGGGAGGGGAGGAGTAGGTGGATGGAATGAAGGGCCACTGATCTTCAAAGAAATCCTCAACTCCAACCAACTACTAAGACTTCACCTATGACTACTGTGAGTTTTGGGGAGGACTGTGATGGTCCCTTTATGGTAAGGGAGGAAGGAATTACAGTCACTAGAAGATGGGCTATAACTTTCATCTTTCTAATTAGGACGAGATGAAATTCTCTTTAAAGAAACCTGTGCTCTCTCTTCCTCCATTGCAGAAAAGGGAAATTCTGGATGTGAAATGTTGCTTAGCCTCTCTTTTCTGGTTAGTGTGCTAGTTGGCTTGGGAGGATTACTATTTTTCTTTTTTACTATTTACTTTTGTAACAAAGGAAAAGGGAGTTGGGGGAGGGAAATAATAAGAAGTAAATAAATAATAAGTAAGTAATAGGAAGTAAAAGAGATATAAAGATCAAAGTTAAGGATAAAAATTAAAATAAAAAAAATATAAAACCTGGCTTATACTCTATGTATTAGTCACCTGAAATGTATGTGAGAGGACAGAATACAGCTCTAATCCAATCAAATCAGGATTTATTAAGTACCTTTTGTCAGAAGCTCTCATTATATGAAGAAATCAGGCACATGGGAGAATTTTCTCACTTTTCTTGGCTCATGTACCTAGGACCCTACAAAAATCTCCTGGTCTCCTCTTGTAATACTCATAGACTCTCAATTTGTAAGAATACAATTCACACATTACAGACAAAAAGCTTATTTCAAAAGCAGAAAAAAAGAGGTCCTTAAACAACCAGCAATATCAAAGATGTATATAAATCCCCAGAGTCAATTATATCTGAAATTTAAGGCTTCTCTTGATGGAATGTACAAATTTTGTCTTTGTCCACTGCTGTTTACTAGTCAAAGAGAATGTAATAAAGGTAGTTAAGAGACCCTTCTTTTCTTCAGCTTCCTGACAACTCTCATGAACTCTCTAGTTCCACAATAGGGATGTCCCCATAGTTTAATAGTCAAGATGAGGATGAATCTCTATGGTCCTTTCTCTTTTAATATCTTCTGTCCCAATACAGTATAATGACAAAATCTACAAAGTGTTCTTGCTCTTTCTGATGTCACTGCTCATCTCTTCTTGGCCTCTCTCTTTTACCCTTTTCTACTCCTCCCTCCACCAATTTCCAGCCCCACTCAGTCCAAATCAGCATGCAATTATTAAAGTTCCACGGTGTGCAAGAACTATGCTAAACACTAAGAATACAAAAGACCAAAAGCGTTTCTGCTCTTAAGAGGCTTAAATTCTAGTGAGAGGGTCCAAAATGTGCACAGGTAAATGAATGGAAGGTAATTTAAAGAGCACTGATAGCTGGATATTGGTAGGGTAGAATGAGGAAAGACTTCAGGGAAGAGGCAATATCTGAATTGAAAAAGAACATAGACTTTGAGAAATAGAGATAAAGAGGAAACACATTCCAGGCATGGGTGACACTACAGGTTTAATTCCTGTGGCCATGACCATCTTCTCTCCAGTTGCCTTACCATCAGAACCAGAGGCCTTTCAGTTCATAAACCCCAACTGTGACACTCTGATGTCTTGATTAGTCAACAATCTACATAGGTTCCATTGTGCTTCATTTTACTCTTTGGCAGTCTTTTTGCTGGCTGCCTTGCTACCAAATGCATACTTTCTGCCCTACTTCCCCTTTCACTTTTGAAATTGCAACCAAGTCATTGCCAGCACTATCTGAACAGGTGAGCCAATCTCCTTTAATATATATTTTGATTGCTTATACTTTGCAAGTTATCTTGGGGTTTATGGGCTAATTTTTTTTCCCTTCCCTACTTATTTATTCTATCGTTATTTTATTCCTTTTGTTTTTGAAAAAGTAGGACAATTAACTCTTTTGTCTCATGTAGTTTTTACTTATGATTTCTTGAAATAGAGCTCTGGAAAACCAGGCTTTGATAAAGCCTATTGGAATTCAAATGGATCTACTTGACTTTGCCTTTAAACTCAAATCATTCTGACTCTCACAATTGGCCAATAATAGGTCCCAGCCCAAGCCTCACTTGCTCATTATTTGGGTTTTGATGGTTCAAAGTGAGTGTAAATAGCAATTGTTTCTGTTCTAGCTAGAAATTCCGAGGGGTCTTCCCTTCCCAGATTGAATCGTTTTGAAGGCACACTAGGCCATCTTTTGCCTCAATTCTTACCTAGCTTTAATTGCTGAATGGGTGTTGCCTCAGACAAACTGAGACCTGGGAAAGACCTTAGCTTAAAAAGGCCAAAGTCCCCTACTGTCTCCTGGGCCATCACCAGTCATTCTGATCTATGTCTTGCTCCTGGACTCTTATGATTCCAGAGGAGAGATTGAGGCTGACAACTTTGCCCAGCTTTGCCTCACTCAAATCCAATTCACTTTCAAGTCAAGACATCACCCTCCTGATGTCATTGGTCCTCTTAGAGAATGAAGAATCAACAACAACAATCTCCTTTTCTGTGGATTCACTTATATCTATAAACTTCCAAACCAAAAGATACCACCTTAGTCACCACTTCCTTAAAATTTTTTTTTTCTTACTAACAGAATGTAAACTACTTGAGGGTAGGTATTGTCTTAATAAATATTCCTATCCCTAGCTCAGGCAGTGTTTGATATATAGCAAATGCTTAATAAATATTTTCACTCATTCCTTCACGCATATATGCATGAATACACACCCACACATACATGTCAAATTAAGAAAAACATTCATTAAATGATTGTGCCAGGAACTGTGCTAAGCTCTGGGAACACAAAAATAAGCAGAAAGGTAGGCCCTGCCCTCAAGGTCAAAGAAAGCCAAGAGGGTAAGGGGAAAGTGCCAGTGCAGAGATGTATGGGACAGAATTTTTAAATAATAGGAGAAGACATCCTTAGGAGGAACAAAGTAAATTTATTTCACAAACCTTGCAAGATTTGGGCATACCTCCATAATGGAGGAGGCGAGGTAAAAGGGAACCTGCCTTAATTTATAGTCTTAATGAAAAGATTCCCACCCACCTCTATCCCTTCTCACCATTGTCTGGGAGGTGGGCTTACAGTTTAGGTGCAAAAACTACACAGAGGACCAAGGTTGATCCTGTCCATTCAGGTTTTTCTCTATCAGAACTCAACT
>CM053622.1:684709498-684728816 GCA_028646595.1 Phalanger gymnotis | reverse complement strand
CACCATTTTTAAAGGGTGGAGGGAGGGAGTTCCTAGGAGAAACCATTCAATCAGAGGAGCCATCCATGGGACTGGAGACTATTTCCACTGTGAGAAATCCAGGGGTGAGGTGAACTTCTAGGTTGAAGAGGTTGTTATGGCATGGTAGAGAAAGACAAGAGAGCCTGGAGTACAAAGCCTGAAGACAAATATAATAATAATAATAATAACTTTTATAACATTCATATGGTGCTTGCTATGTGCCAGGGACTGTGATAAGTACCTTACAGTTATGATCTCATTTGGTCTTCACAAAACCCTGGGAGGTAGGTGCTATTATTATCCTCATTCTATAGGTGAGAAGGCAAATAATCTGAGTGACTTGCTCAGGGTCACACAGCTAGTAAGTATCAGGGGTTGAACTTGAACTTAGATCTTCCTGCCTTCATGCCTACTCTATGCTATGCCTCCTTGCTGCCAGGTTATTACTATTTTTTTTTGGAGGGGGGGAAAGCAGGGCAATTAGGGTTAAGTGACTTGCCCAAGGTCTAGTAAGTGTGCCAAGTGTCTGAGGCTGGATTTGAACTCAGTTCCTCCTGACTCCAGGGCTGGTGCTCTACTCACTGTGCCACCTAGCTGCTGCTATTACTATATTCTTAAAATATCATAGGGAAACCATAAAGGAAGTTCCTAAAAGGACCATATTAGTAAAATAGTGAGATTAGATCAAACTACTGGTCAATGCCCTTATTATTCTTCCTCGGCCCTTTGTTGCATCATGTATTATAGTGCTGAATTTCAATTTCATATATTAATTTTTTGACTGTTAACGAAAGACAATGCTGAGCAAAAAGGAGACATTAAATAATTACATAATGATGGATTGATTGATTGCAAAGGCAGTCCAGCTCAAATTGATCTTGCCTTCTCCTGATTTTTTTTAACCTGTACCCACAATTTAGTACTTAATGATACCTTGTATGGTAGTGTTTTCTAATTGCTTCAGGAGAAGAGAATAATATAAAAAATAAAATAATGTTGCTTAGAAGGAGACTTAGAAGTCGTCTTGTCTAATCAACTTATTTTTCTGATTAAGAAACTACACATCCCATGGATGTAGCTTGTGCAAGGTCATAGCTTGCCTCACCCAGAGGCAAACAGTGGGCTAGAACCCAAATGTTCTCATTTTGGTTCTATTTATACCATACCACAGGCAGCTAGGTTGCGAAGTGGATAGAGTACTTGGCCTGGAGTGAGGAAGATTCACCTTCCTGAGTTCAAATCTAGCCTCAGACACTTACTAGCTGTGTGACCTTGGGCAAGTCACCTATTCCTGTTTGCCTTAGTTTCCTCACTTGTAAAGTGAGCTGGAAAAGGAACTGACAAACTATTCCAGTATCTTTGCCAAGAAAATCCCAAATACGTTGACAAAGAGTCAGACATGACTAAAAATGACTGAACAAATGTTACACCACACAACCTGCCCCAAATGTCCGCTACCCAATTCAACTGAATTCAATTAGTATTTACAGATTGCCAACTATGGACAAGGCATTGTGGTAGGCCCTGGGACAATAAAGACAAAAACAAAGCAATCTCTGGCCTAAAGGAGTTTAAATTCTAATGGAAAAACATACCCCCCCGCCCCCCCCCTCCCACATACACATATACATATGTAACAGTGATGGGGAGGACTTTTGATTTATTAGGTTTGGGGTATTTTCCATACTACTCAAATTACTTGCTTGGCCTCTGGTTGAAGAACATGCACTTTTCTGGAATTTTCCAGAATTTCCTGAGTGGTTCATACAACTGGGGTGGTTATGTCAAAGACTGTGGTATATTGCAAAGAGTGCTAGATTTGAAACAGAAAGACCTGCATCTGAACTTTGCCACTAACACTTACTAACTGTGTGAACAGTTGGTGAATCACTCAATATCTCTGAACTTTGAATTCCTCATCTGGAAAATGAGGTGGGTTGGATAAGGTGGCTTCCAAAGTCCCTTCCAGATTTACATCTATGATCCGATGACCCCATAATTGGCCCCTAAGTGTCACAAGGAACAGATTTTTCTGGAGGAAACTTTCCTCTTTATAGTCTGTAAAAAGTCAGGGAGAAGCACCTCTGGCTATTTTGGGGGTCCTTTTTTGTTGGGACTCTTTGCCAGCACTCTCTTTGTCTTGGACATCCAGCAAAAAGGAAAAGAAATTTCTTTCTTCCTCTTCCCCTCTCCCACCATGGTGACTTAAATTCTAAGTTCATGGGAAACAGAATATGTGCTTGTCTAGGAGAGCCTGAACAACTGGCATCTTTGTGTTTCCTTCCATGGGCACAGGTCATCAAACAGCGATCCTGAGAAACAGGTGGTTCAAGCCTTTGTGGTAACCTGGAGGGTCGCCCCAAGTCAGGTGCTGGCTGTCCATTGGAAGGTAACTACCGTAACAGCAACACTTCTCAGAGAAGAGCAACACTCCAGTGGTGATCCTGTAGCTAAACAAACAAACAAAAACCAGTTGTGCTTTGGTAAGAAATGGATCTGGACCTTGTGAGGTCCAGGTACTTGGACAATTCAGGTTTGAGGTGAAGGAAAATGTGAAATTATCCATCTCAGCCTTCTCAAAAAGGGCCTCTACATAGCCATTCATCCATTCAATAAATATTTGTTAAGCACCTACTGTGTGCCAGGCACTTTACTAAGCACTGGGGATACAAAAAGAGGCAAAAGATAGTCCCTATCCTCAAGAGGCTTAATGGAAGAGACAACATGAAAACAAATAGATACAAAGCAAGCTGTATGCAGGATAAATAGGAAATATCTAAGAACAGTAGGGCACTAGAATTAAGAGGGGTTGGAGAAGATTTCCTGTAGAAAGTGGAATTTTACTTGGGACTTAAAGGGAGATGGGTGAATTCAGTAATCACAGTGAAGGAGGTAGATTCCAGGCATGGGGCACAGCCAGAGAAAATGCCTGGAGCTGAGAGATGGAATGTCTTATTTGTGGACCATCCAGGAAACCAGTGTCACTGGATTGAAGAGTACCCACTGGAGAGTAAAATTTAAGAAGATTGGAGATGCAGGAGGGTCTTATGAAGGGCTTTAATGCTAAACAGAGCATTTTATAATTATACCTGGAGGCAATGAGGATAGTGGGTGCAATAGGCTATTTGAATTATTTTATGTATAGTGAATTATAATCAGAGGTTCCTCATCAGTTCTTGCTAGATTATATGCCATGGATCCTCCTTGGACCTGTGGCCCTTCTTGTTGACACATTTGTCCAGGTCTTTTTTTTTTTTTGACGGGGGAGGGCCAGGCAATTAGGATTTAGTGACTTGCCCAAGGTCACACAGCTGGTGCATGTCAAGTATCTAAGGTCAGATTTGAACTCTGGTCCTCCTAACTCCAGGGCTAGTGCTCTATTCACTTGTCCAGATCTTTATCAGTGGGCCATGTGTACTGTCTCAGCTCGGAGATGATTCAATAAACTCTGGGTGGTAATGTGTTACCCCTGTCCTCCCCAGCTCCCCAGGATAACTGTAGGAGTGGAAGGAGGCTATTGCAAAGCTGAATTAGAGAAGATCATTATTGTACCAGGAACAGCTGCCCACTCAGTGGAATGATTCAAGCTTCTGGCTCTCTGTTTTCCTCCTCCTCTCCTGAAAGTGTTATGGCAAGTGTCTCTATATGTCTCTGTGCCTCTGTCTATCTCTGTCTCTCTTCCTGGCATTTCCTGAAACTGGTGGGAGAAGAGCTACTCACATCTGGCAGCTAAAGTAAGAGATTCAGCCTAGACTATAGTATTTAACAGATTGATAACTTTGAAAAGAGCTTTCAGCTTGGTTTGTGCATAAAGATGGTTCACACACAAAACTTATACATTCTAGCAAAATGTTTTGGGGAATATTTGGAGCCCAAAATGATTAGGCCATCAAAAAGCTATAGAATCAATTAATGGATCTTTAAGTGCTTCGTTGTATGAAAGATGTTCTTATCCAGCCTGTAGGCTTCAAAGTTCCTTATCCTTCAGTGTCCCAGCCTCTTGGAAGCATAATAACCTAGATCATAAATAGGTCAGTAAAATGGCTTCCAAGGTTACCCTTTATATATAGCAAAGACTTAACTTTGGATGGTTGGTATCACTTCATCAATATCTTACATCCATGAGATTCTAAGGTAATGACTGGTAGGATGACAGTGTTGTTTATCATCTCCATTCACAAATATAAAATTTGGAATCTTGAATATTAACATTGATTGAGGGGTTGCTTGATAGAAAGCAAACCTAGGTATAATGGGTAGTAATTCTAGTTTACCCTATGGATAACCTTGCAAATTTATTACTCAGTACATAGATATTTTGGGCTCTGAGTCAAGTTCTATGACACTTTTTATCTGTACAATGCTATAGAAGTTAGCGAATAGCAAGTATAAGGGTGAAGATTGAGTAAATCAGTCAAATCATTTAAAGTATCAAGACGTTAAGCCTGAATATATTCAGAGGATATTAATACATCTTGATTGTTAAGTCTGAACAAAGGCAGGACATACTCCTAAATGCTACAGGAAGTCTATTTGGATTGGCTAAGGGACTGAGTCATATTTTCTGGGACCAGAATCAGAAATTCAGCTGTCTGATAGAGGAGAGGTTAGAGAGCTGACCCTGAAAAGGAATAGCTTGAGGGTAGGAAAGGAAGGAGGGGATGGGTTTTTTTTTTAACCTCAGCTTTGGCCTGGGTCTTCTTTGGTCATACGAAGACCTTATGAGCTTTGAAGGATCTGTCCAAAGGAATTTTGGACTTCTCATCTTCCCATCAGCATACCAGTAGCATCTTGAGAACAGCTGACAGGCATATATGTAGCTGGGACCAGTGAAAACTTCCTATAGAATCAAAGCTCCACAAAATACCTAAGGATAGCATCTTGATGACTCCAACAAAAAGTCTCCTAGGGGCTGTTACCTGCCTTTGCCCCACATGCCCTAAGCTTGAGCCCACTTTCCCTTGGACTCTGAATTTACTGGTAAGATAATGTGTCACAAAATTGGAGGAGGTGTTTTGCTCCAACTGTTCTTACTCCATTAATAAACAACTTCTATTTTTTTTAACAACTTCTATTTTGAATAGCTAATTATCTGGCTGACTAATTGAGGTCAAATGATTATCATTGCAAGAAGCAGATGGCTAGAGGCTTATAAGCTATGGAATTAGAAAGGCAAATCATTCTTCCCTCCAATTCCTTAGGTTTAATCCTAGTGCCTTGAAAGGCTATTATATATAGCTGCTCTCTAGGGATCTAACCTGATGGTATGAGTAGGCAAAGCAGCTCCAGAGCATGTGCAACATAATAAAGCAAAGAACAAAAAAGACAACATTAAATTTGTCCATAGGTTGTATTATTTAACTCTAAAATTATAGATTTTCTGAGCTAGTTTTTAAGAGTTAAAACAGGCTATCTCCATAGATACAACGAACAGGTTAATATTTATTCAAAATTTTTGTTCAATATTTTATATGTCAATTGGGATATCTTGAATGGGCAATATGGGTCATTAGGCAAGTATAGTAGACTATAAATTCTTCAAGTGGCCTTTTTTGGTTCTAGTTCACATAGGAAAGACTTTATTTATGCCTTTGTATCCTCAGCACCTATCACAATTACTGATGCATATTAGGTACTCAATGAATGCCTTTTGAATTTAATCTAATTGAACATAGGGAACTAAAAATGGCTTTAAGAAGAGAAGGTAATAGCCCTGTAATGCTCTGCTTGCTCAGCTCATGTCTGTACTATTGTGTTAAATTCTGAACAATGTATTTTAGGAAAGACTGACAAGTTGGAAAGTGTGCAAAAGAAGGTAATCAGTGAGGTGAAAGGACTGGAGGGGTTGAGGGGACAGGATAGCTATCTTCAAGTATTTGAAGAGATGCCATGTAGAAAAAGGAGCCAACTTTTTCTGCTTAGCTCTAGAAAGCAAACCTAGGTACAATGGGTAGATGCTTTAGGCCAGTAGAGTTAAATTCCATGGAAGGAAAAATTTCCTACAATCTGAGCAATCCAGAAGTGGAGTGAGATATATGAGGAAGTAATAGGTTCCCTTTCACTTGACATCTTCAAATGAAGATGAGATGACCACTGAATGCCCATGTGTTAAAGAGATCTTGGTTAGGAAGGCCAAATTAGATGGCCTCTGAGACTTTCTTGTGATCAGATTCTGTGTTTCTTTGCTTGATAGGAGATGGTCCCTCTCCTTATGGTGCTTAAAGTTGAATTATCTGTATGCAAGGCACCCCAAAAATCTTAGTGCCATTTTAAATTTTGAGAGGTTAAATATGTAAGCTATTAAAACAAGCTACTATCAAATAAATAAACAAGGTATTAAAGATGTAAATTGCCCTAAGACTTTTGGGGCATCCTGTATAATTCGAATGTACTTATAAAATAAGATAAAGATGGCAGAAAAAAATGGTATCAAGCAAAGGTATGTGGCTAGAAAAGATCTTGTGATAAGATTGAGTGATTGCCATACAGCTCTATTGGTACCTATGTAATATCAAGTGAACTAGAGAAAGGCCTCATCACATTTGGATTTATTTGAGAAGAATTACCCAGGATGGTGTCACCAGCAAAGAGTGAATCAGAGAGGTTTAGAAGACCTTAGCCAATGTGATATCTGCCCTAAATGTGCATAGAAAATCACACTGGTGTCTTAGGAACAAATTAACCATCTCTAATAGCCTATGCTCAGTTGGTCTCATTATCAGCAAAGGGGAAAGAAGCAATCTGTTCTATCCTTTTGCCCCTGGACTTCTGCCACATGGGCTGAAGGGTAGAATTCTTTAGAACTGCTGTGTATGTGGTGGATTTCTTCTCCATACTCCCTTGTGCTTTCCTTTTGCTAATGTTACTGATCAGCAGTCATCCATTGATGAGAAGTAAAGTGCAGTATCTTGGGAGACCTTAAATGAAATCTTCCCCAAGAGGCCTATATACCAAGAGCATAATTACACATTGATCCACTCACAAGTCCTCATGTTAATCTTCATTTTCATTTCAGAGGCTTCCTGAGCCCAAGAGAAAATTTCCAAATTATGAGCAATATGGTTGAAGAATGTTAGAGGTTTCCTAATTATTAGCAATATGGCAAAAGAACATAACATCCCTGAAGATCACAGGATCACATAGAGTTGGAGGGATCTTAGGTAACACTTACTCACATATCTTCATTTTACAGATGAAAAACTGAAACCCATAGGAACAGGGTTCAATTTAATTCAAGTCCAATTTAATTCTATTAAATTCAAAAGCATTTATTAAACTCCTAATATGGACAAAGCATTATGTAGACCCTGGTGGCACAAAGTCTAGATAAAGAAATTATTGCTTCTCCAAAGCACCTTACTTTCCACTGGAGGTGGTGGTAGTGATGGTGGGGGAAAGCTGACATCTGCGTAGTTTTTTTTAAGGATTGTAAAGAACTTTAGATAACAATATTTCATTTAAGCCTCACAACAATCCTATGAGGAAGACAATACAGGCATTATTTTCATATTTTACATATGAAGAAACTGAGGCTGTGAGAGGTTAAGTTACTTGCCCATTGTCACTTAGCTAGTAAATATCTGGGGTAGAATTTTAACCCAGGGCTTCACCCAAATCTGAAGTTCTTTCCATTTGAAACACTCGAGAAGTTTTATTTTTCCTTCATTGTTATTCTTCTTTTAGCAATCTCATTCCTTCTAAATTCACTTGTCCTATTATTTCACCAATGTGCCATATTATGGTAGGATTCTTACTTAGCTTCTTAAGAGGCTAGAGATACCTAGACTTGTCCCCTCTAGTAAACAGAGAGACATGCTTTTAGCTTTTGTGCCTCGTTAGGAAACAGAGCTGGAGTAAATGTGCCAATGTCCTCTCCTTTAATTTGGGAAATGTTCATTCTTTTCCTTAGTTTTTGAGTACTATGGGACAGAAATTTAAAAAAAAAGAGGCATAAAATATTTGAGAAAAATTATAGAGTTTAAAGCACCAGGTGTCTACAAAATATTGAACCCCCCAAAATAGAAATAGCCCAACTCTCTAAAAGGGAAACATTAGGAAGTCTTTTAATGAAGCTTACCTCCTTAGTATGAAGTACTACAAAGCTGCTTAAGATTATGTTAATGTCTTCAGTTAGAAAAAGATGAAAGCATTTGAAAGCAATTGCTAAAAAATGTAGAGTTCTTAATAGGAGTTCTAAGAAGCTAGAGGTTCCTGGGTACTATGGTAATTACATAGAAAGCCTTTGGCAAATAAATATTTATTGATTTGATTTGATTTCTGGCAGATTCTTTTAATGCTATATCTGCTTGACCTAAGGTAAGAAAGCAAACAGAGTTCAGAACTGGTTAGGGAAGATAAATCACTTTCTATACCCTCCTTTTATTTCTACTACAGCTGTTTTTTGTCTTTATTTAGTAATGTTACATATAAATACCTGAAATAATACCCTGGTAGAGATAGGCAGGACTTTGAACACAATAAATTTTGTTTTCAGACTGTCTGCCACAATATTCTTGAAAAGCAGTAACCCCTGTGGAAATACAGACTGTCATCTAATTGTGCTACAGCTATTATAGCCACCAATGGTCCTCATCAATTAAAGACCCAGAAAAGAAAGGCTTTTTTGCCACCAAAAGTCCTTGGCACTTTCAAATAGTTAGACATCAGAAAATAATATGGTTTTATTTGTGAAAAAGACTTTAAAGAAGAGGCATTATCTGCTTTGATGCTGCTCCTGAAGGACCATGGATGCTCTCCATCAGGCCTGTAGCTAAAACTTTCAGTTTGTGTTGTCTTCTATCCTCCACTATAATATGGGCTCCCGGACAGCAGAGACTGTATTACTTTACTCTTGGTATCCCTAGAACTTAGCATACTGCTTTGCTCCCAGTCACTGCTTAATAAAAGCTCCATTCATTCCTGGAAGCCAACAAGAGCAGCTTTAAACTGTTATAAGAAACATTTGAATCTCATGAGGTCAGCCTTTTTCTCCCACCTACATATAGCATGTAACTAGGAGCTATATATATGCTATGTCAAATGTGATTAATTTGGTAAAGTATTTAACAAGACTAGATCCTTTATTGATGTCATGACCTACTTGGATTTTAAACAGTTTATCTTAAACTCTTTATTTCATATTTCACTAATATGTTTGTAGAGTTAAACATGTTTACTGTTAATTTCCTATCTATAACAATAGGTACATAACATTTATTGATGGTTGTGGTTGGCAGAGCCTTAAGACTTAAATCATAATTCTTATTTCAGAGAGAAAAAATGTCGATATAGACGAATGATAAAGTCAGTAGAATAGAAGAGAGAAGGTCCTTGAGTTCATGAGTCCTAGGATTTAGAAAGGGATAGGAAAACATGGGCAGGGCTACAAGAGAAGGAGATAGAAGAGGAGAAACAGAAGCATGAATAGAAGGATTCAAGTTGAAGAAGGGGGAGAAGGACTCAAAGAGAAGAAAGTAAGATCAAGGTTAGTGAGAGAAAATAAAATTGAGAAGGGCAAAGCCAAGATGGCAGCTGGAAAGTAGGGATTTGCTTAAGCTCTCCCCCAAATCCCTCCAAACACATGTAAAAGATGGCTCTGAACAAACTCTAGAGCGGCAGACCCCATGAAATAACAGAAGGAAGCAGGTCCCCAGCCCAGGACAGCCTGGATGGTCACTGGGAAGGGTCTATCACACCATGCTGGAAGCGGAGCACAGCCCAGTGTGGGCTGCGCCAGGACAGGACAGACTAGGAGTGGGCCAGAGCAGGTCTTATGGCCATGAATCATTGAGCTATGGAAGTTATCAGACTTCTCAATCCACAAATTCCAAAGACCATGGAGCAGGTTAGTGGGAAAACTGCTGAATCAGTATGAGAGTGGTCTGACCCAGTCCTGGGGGTGGTGGAGGTAGCATGGTGGTGGTAGCAGGAGCAGCAGAAAGCTCCAGCACCTGCTTCAAGAACTCCAGCTGTGGCTGCTTCTAAAGTCCCTGACTCACACAGTGGGAAGAATCAAGCAGCAGATCAGAGCGAGAGTACAAGGAGTGCCTCCTGCAGAGGCAGCTTTGTCCTGCTTGAATCTGGGTTGTAATCCTGGTTGGTGGTTCTTGGGGGAGGAGGAGCACTGTTGTGGCAGAGTTTGCAGTGAAAGTGGAGTAGAAATAGCTCTGAAAACAGCACCACAGCCCCTAAAGTTTGGGACAAAGCATTCTCTACTCAACGAGCAGTCATACCCTGACAAAAAGTTCAAGGGTCAAGTAGTTGGCTGGGAACATGAACAGGCATCTTTTTTTGGTGACCAAGAAGATCAAAACATACAGCCAGAAGAAGTCAACAAAGTCAAAGAGGCTACATCAAAAGCCTCCAAGAAAAAATATGAATTGGTTTCAGGCCATGGAAGAGCTCAAAAAGGAGTTGGAAAAGTAAATAAGAGAAGTAGAGGAAAAATTGGGAAGAGAAATGAGAGCGATGCAAGAAAATCATGAAAAACAAGTCAATGACTTACTAGAGGAGACCCAAAAAATGCTGAAGAAAACAACACCTTAAAACATAGACTAACTCAAATGAAAAAAGAGCTTCAAAAAGCCAATGATGAGAATGCCTTGAAAGGCAGAATTAGCCAAATGGATAAGGAGGTCCAAAAGACCACCGAAGAAAATATTACCTTAAAAATCAGATTGGAGCACGTGGAAGCTGACTTTATGAGAAATCAAGATACTATAAAACAGAACCAAAGGAATGAAAAAATGGAAGACAATGTGAAATACCTCATTGGAAAAACCACTGACATGGAGAATAGATCCAGGAGAGATAATTTAAAAATTATCGGACTACCTGAAAGCCATGATCAAAACAAACAAACAAACAAACAAACAAACAAACAAACAAACCTAGACATCATCTTTCAATAAATTATCAAGGAAAACTGCCCTGGTATTCTAGAGCCAGAGGGTAAAATAGAAATTGAAAGAATCCACCTATTGCCTCCTCAAAAAGATCCCAAAAAGAAAACTCCTAGGAATATCATCACCAAATTCCAGAGTTTCCAGGTCAGTGAGAAAATACTGCAAGTGGCCAGAAAGAAACAATTTGAGTATTGCAGAAATACAATCAGGATAACACAAGATCTAGCAGCTTATACATAAAGGAATTGAAGGGCTTGGAGTATGGTATTCCAGAGGTCAAAGGAGCTAGGATTAAAACCAAGAATCACCTTCCCAGCAAAACTGAGCATAATGCTCCCAGGCAAAATATGGATTTTCAATAAAATAGAGGACTTTCAAGTTTTCTCAATGAAAAGACCAGAGCTGAGTAGAAAATTTGACTTTCAAACACAAGAATCAAGAGAAGCATGAAAAGGTAAACAAGAAAGAGAAATCATAAGGGATTTAATAAAGTTGAACTGTTTTTACAATCCTACACAGAAAGGTGATGTGTGAATTTGTGAGAATTTTCCCAGTATTAGGGTAGTTGAAGAGAATATACATATATGTGGACAGAGGGTACAGAATGAGTTGAATATGAAGGGATGATATCTAAAAAAAAATAAAATAAAAATTAAAGGATGAGAGAGGAATATATTGAGAGAGGGAGAAAGGGAGAGATAGAATGGGGTAAATTATCTCATTTAAAAGTGGCAAGAAAAAGCAGTTCCGTAGAAAGGGAAGAGGGGGAATGAGTGAATCTTGCTCTGATTGGATTTGACTTGAGGAGGGAATAATATACACACTCAATTGGGTATTTTACCCCACAGGAAAGAAGGGGGAAGGGGATAAAAAGAGGGAATATAGAAGGGAGGGCAAATAGGGGGAGGAGGTAATCAAAAGCAAATGCTTTTAAAAAGAGAAAGGATCAAGGGAGAAAATTGAATGAAGGGGGACAGGATAGGAGGGAGGGAAATATTAGTCTTTCACAACATGAGTACTGTGGAAGGGTTTTGAATAATGATACACATGTGGCCTATGTTGAATTGCTTTCCTTTTTAGGGAGGGTGGGTAGGAAGGGAAGAGGGGAGAGAATTTGGAACTCAAAGTTTTAAAAGCAGATGCTCAAAAAAAGGTTGTTTTTGTATGCAACTGAGAAATAAGATATATAGGGAATGTGGCATAGAAATCTATCCTGCCCTACAATAAAATAAGGGGAAAGGGATCGGGGGAGGGAGTGGGGTGACAGAGGCTGACTGGGGAACGGGGCAATCAGAATATATGTCATCTCAGAATGGGGGGGGAGGTAGAAATGGGGAGAAAATTTGTAACTCAAAATCTTGTGGAAATCAATGTTGAAAAGTAAAATAATAAATAATAAAATAATTGTTAAGAAAAAAAAAACCTAAATTTTTTTCTGTTATTTTTTCCATAAGAAATGATGAGCAGGTGAACTTCAGAAAAACCTGGAAAAACTTGCATGAACTGATGCTGAGTGAAGTGAGCAGAACCAAGACAACACTGTACATAGAAACAGAAACATTGTTCAATGACTAACTTTGATAGACTTAGCAATTCTCGGCAATGCAAGGATCTAAGACAACTCCAAAGGAGTCATGATGGAAAATCTATCCTCATCTAGAAAAAGAACTGTGGAGTCTGAATGCAGATCATAGTATATTATTTGCTCTTGCTCTCTTTTTTTTTGTTTGTTTCTTCTTTCTCATGGTCTCTCCCATTGGTTCTAATTCTTCTTTACAACATGACTAATGTGAAAATATGTTTCATATAAATGTATATGTATAGCCTAAATCAGACTGCACGCTGTCTTCAGGAGGGGAGAAGGGAAGGAAGGGGAGAAAACTTAGAATTAAAATCTTATGGAAATGAAAACTAACAATAAATAACACTTTCCAATGACATTTGCACATTGCCAACCCTAGCCAAATTTATTTATTTATTCATTTATCATTATATTGAAAATATGTTTCATATGAATATATGCAGATCACTTACAAATTCTTCCTTGTCTCCATACTTGCTAGTTGTGAGATCTTTAGTCTTTTGTCATGTTTGCTTGTAGTTAACCTGAAGAACTACTGCGAGCTACGGACCCCTACATGCAATTTGCCACAGTAGTTCTTCTGAAAAGGGTGTATGATATTTGTATTTTTGTCAAGGTCAAATGATTGACTGACACTTAAAATGCAGTTTGGTCTCTCCCTCTTTGAGGAATAGCACTAGAGCTACAGGACTGACTTTCAGCTCTCTAGATTTTAGGGAGGAAAAAAAAATTCCTTTAAAACAAAACATTAACACAGAATAACTTCAGTGTGAATAAAGAAGCATTATTCCAATTCAACTATGGCAAGAGGTTCAAGATAGAACAATGTGACAAAGGAGGAAGGGTGGAAGGGTTTATGGGTGTGCTGGAGCCGGCTTGAAAAAGCCAACTTTAAAATTTTCAGTGTGAGGACCTATACCTTAGAAACACTAGAAAGCAGATTTGTTTGATTGATTTGTTAATTATCAATACTTAAGAAAATTATGACAAAATGTTAATAATTCAGATTAAATGAAAAAGTTTTAGATGTACTTTTTTCTTTCTTTCTGGAAGTCAGTTGCTAGACATTAACCCGCATACCACTGGAAGGCCTCTTTTTTTGCTAAGCAAAAGATATGAGGTTACTTCCAAAAGTGAGGGAAGACAGGTAACGGGTCATCAAATAGCACTATTAGTTCAGCTCAACAGGGAAGAAACATCCACCATTGTTTATATCTTCTTCCTCTGACTTTCATAGAATAATGTTTTGCCAGATGGCAGCCATGAACCCACATAGTCATTACTTGTGGGAAAGTTAGTTGCTTTTGTCCAATTATCTTCTCTTTGGTATGATGCTTAGCTTTGATGTGTTCTATGGACTTCTATCTCTTTCTTGTCTTTTAATTTCTTCAACCTCCACCTTTCTGACACAGATCAGAATTCCTCTCTGCCTCTTCAGATGTTTTTCCCTTCTTTGTTTGCACAATGATATTCTTCATCCTCCTCCCTTAATGCATAATTTCCCCCATTAATATGAGAGTTGAAGTATTCCTTGAGCCCCTTACATTCTCCTATGGCTGGGAGGCTAAGCAGTGCCATGAGCAATAATACAAATCATTTGACCATGGAGGATATAAAAATGTTGCAAACTCAGTGTAAGTTACTGCAAAATGCACCCTACCTCCATACTTGGCTGGAAGGGAGAATGTGATTCCTTCTGGCTAGGAATTCCTCTTAAGTACTGCTTAATGGAATTGCTAGTAGGAGTCTCCAACTCTGGAGCTATATACTTTACTGAATTTTTGTTTGAGTCTAGAACTGTGGTTTTACTGATATAGGGAACTACTAATATGAAATCCATCCATCGGTCAATCAATCAATGAATATTCATTAAGCGTCTGCTATGTGCCAGGCATGATATATTTGGCTGCAAAGATGATACAAATGCAAATAATGAAGCAATCTCCATACGCCACAGAGCTTACAGTCTAATGAGAAGGTATATTTATATATGGCATAAATACAAAGGGAATAAATACCAACATCTACAATGTAGTAAATAGGAGGTAGTTTGGGAGGGAGAGCAGATATCAATTGAGGAAATCAGGAAAGGCTTCCTGTGAAACTCAGTGGTGAATCTTAAAATAAGAGAGGTATTCAGGGGGGTAGGAACAAGGAAGGAGAACATTTCAGGCACATGAGTGCTAGTGCAAAGATATAGCAATGGTAGATGGATCAGCATGAATGATGAACAAAGGAAAGGCAAGATTTGACAACTGAATATGAGGGGTGGGGGATAGATAGTAAGGAGTTGAGGTTAATGGTGAGAGTAAACACTTGAAACATTGGAAGGATGGTGGTACCTTCAATTTAAGTAGGGAAATTTGGAAAAGCAAAAGGTTTGGGAAAAATTTGAGCTCAATTTTAGAAATGAGTTGACATACAGTTTGAAATATCCATCAGGCAATTTATGATACGGGGCTGAAGGGAGGACTATGTGATTGGTTGGTTGATTGGTTGTTGTCCTTCATTTTTGAAGACAACCAAAATGACATCATTATGCTAGAGTCAAGTTTCAGTGTGTCTGACTGTGGCTGATCAGATCAATCTGAGCTTAGAATGCTCTACCACATGATATGTAGAGGTAGGATTCATCTGCACAGAGATAGTAGTGAAACCCATGGAAGCTGATGGCTTTCTGACGAGGAGAGTAAAGAGAGAGAAGAGAAGAGGGCTCAGAAGAGAACCTTCAGGAATTCCCACAGTTAGAAGGTGTGAGGTGGACAATCTTCTACTAAAGCAGGTTGAAGGGGATTAGATAGATAAGAGGCAAACAATGGGTGCACAGTATCACAAAAACCCAGAAAGGAAAGAATATCTAGGAAGAGCTGGTGATCAACAGTGTCAAATAGAGCAGTTAGCTAGAAGGATTCGGGCTGAGAAAGGGCCATTAGATTTGTCATTTAAGTGATCACTGGTAACTTTGGAGACAGTAGTTTCTGTTGAGTGATGAGATTTCAAATCAAATTGCAAAGGGTTGAGGAGTAAGTGAGAGAAGAAGTGAAGTCAACAAGTGTTGACAACTTACTCAAGGAGTTTGGCTGAGAAAGAGAGGTGATAAATGAGAAAATAGCTTGATGGAATGGGAAAGTGTAGTAAAGGGGTTCAAGGATAAGTGAGTGTTTGGAAGATATTTGAATATAGTAAGAAAGGATTCAGTTGATAGGGAATAGTTGAAGATTTGAGAGAGATGGAGGGATGGTTGAGGCTGTAGTCTATAGGAGAGACAGAGGTGGGGAGAAGTAGGAAAAGAATAAGCATTTCTATAGCTCCTACTATGTCCCAGGCACCACTTTTACAAATATTACATCATTTGAATTTCATAACAGCCATGTAAAGTGGGTGCTGTCATTAGTCCCATTTACAGTTGTAGAAACTGAGGCAAACGGGTCAAATGACTTTCCTATGATCACACAGCTAGTAGGTGTCTGAGGCTATATTTGAACTCAGATTTTCCTTAGTCTCAAGGCTTTATTCCCTGTGCCACCAGCTGCCTCAAGGGAGGAAGGGATAGATAGGGTAATGTTGTTACGTAGAGAGGTTGGTCTTAGAAAGAAGAAGAACCCACTATTTGCCAGAGATTGGGGAAAGGAGGAGAGAGACAATATCAAAGGATTTTGAGTTGAAGAGAAGGGGAGAATGGAATAGTCACTTCAAATGACCCCATTAAAAAATAAAGAGGAAACTTCCTTTTATGAAAAGGAGAGGGATGAGGAGAGATATGTGTATATGCATGTGCATATGCAGACATCGGTTGGAGTGGGCACTTTAGGAGGAATAGGGAATCAATTAAGGAGTAGTAAAAGGGCTATAGAAACAGTAGGATTTCTTCTAGCTTTGTTCAGCAGCTTGTGAGTAGGAATGGGGGAAGCAGATAGTGAGAATAATCCAGGACTGAGTTTTAGCGAGAGAGGAGAGACAATAGGGTGAGGTATTGAAGAGCATAAGACATTGCAGAGTTGAAATGACTGAAGACTGAGTTGAGGTTACAGAGAGAGGAGAGTGATGTGAAAGCGGGAGTAATGCCTCAAGAAAGTAACGAGGGGTGGAAGAAATGGAGTTCTTGATGAAGGAGAAGAGCAAATGTAAGAAGAATGAATCATAGGAAGGGGTAGAATTATAGGAGATTTTGGTTAGATATGGGAATATCAGAATTTCTAATTATAGAAACAGAATGCTTGTGGGTAATTCCAAGATCTAATTTGTCACCATTTCTATGTGTGTCTGAGGTGGAGTGAAAGAATAGGTTTTAAGGAAGTTGACCAAATGGGAAGGGAGGGTATTTGAAGAGATACCCTGCTACACTGTGCTCTTTTCTGATTACGTCTGAAGTAATATGCCTACTTCTGGGCTCCACAATTTGTAATGTGAAAACAGCATCCAAAGGAGGAATACTAGTGAATGTCATGTTGCATAAGGCTGGGTTTTAGCAATCAGGAATGTTTAGCTTTGAGAAATGCAGATTTGATGGGAGCAGGACATAATAACTATATTTAAATATTTGAAAGGAAGTTAAATGGAAGAGAGTCCATTGATCAATTAGTCAGTTCCAGAGGGCAGAACTAGGAACGTTAAATAGAGTTTTCAAGGAGGCAAATTTTGACTTGATACAAGGAAAATATTTCTTAATCCTAAAATGGAGAAAATCTGTTAGGACCCAGTGGGTTCTTCCTCAGTGGAGAACTTCACATAAAGGTAAGATGATCAATTGTAGGTTATGTTGAAAAGGGGCTTATTGTTCAGGTACAGATTGGAATAGATGACCTGTGTTCCCTTCCAGTTATAAGATCCTGTGATTATGGCAGCCTCTTGGGCCACACTGCCATACCAAATGATATCTTTCCATATTCTGAAAACTCAGACAAACTTGCCAGATAAATGTGATCTATCTGGTTTTACAGACTTTGAAAAAGAAATAGGTTTTAGAGGTGACCTTTTCCAAGAAGTTTGCATTTATGACATAAGAGGCTTGTAATGAAGTGAGAAGACATATTAACATTGCAATTGTATCTGTCTTTCTTATTTTCTGATTTAGATAATTTTGCCTGCTATCCACAAGCACTCTTGGAACAAATGCTTGATGCATAAAACATCTCATGAATAATTAATGTTATAAGTAGTCTAATATCTATGCTACCTGTGGGGTCAAAATAATTTAGTTATTTTTGAAAGGTTGATGAAGATTAAATCTCAATGAAAAAAATTTTACATAGGAATGAGGAGGAATTGCAATCTGTGTTAAAGGAGGAAGCTTCCACACTAACAAAATCTTGAGTCTTTTGCAAGTATCTTCATCATTGCAATGTTATAGATGCTTACCCATGTACTTATCCATAGCTGTTGTTGTAAATATAAATTAGCCCCCCTGTCTGCTACACAAAAAATGGTTTTAGCAACTATATTTGCATTTGGGTCCTGTGGGTACCAATTATTATCTTATCTGTAAATTACAGGGAGGTCAATGCTTGATCATCTGTCTCACATGATCATATATGAAATTCTTCATTTACTTGGATTCTGTGTGGTGTCAGGGATGTGAAATTGAAAGGGAAGCAGATCTAAGAGCAGAGGAGGCAATGGGCTGAGCACCTTTGTATTTCATAGCTCTCTGGGCAGTGTAATATGAAGATGCAGTGCAACACAGAAAACAGATGCTTAGATCCAGGCTTTATTCCCAGTTCTGACAGTTACTATCTACTGTATTACCCTGGGTAAAGTAATTTTGTCTCCTCAAAGTTTAGTTTGTTCACCCGTGATTAGTAATACCTGCACTTTTCAGCTCACAAATGGTGTTATAAAGTAAGTGTTGTTAAACTCCTCCATAAAATGAAGATTATGAGATTATGATATACTATCCAGGTCATTCTTCCTAGTGATTAGCAAGAATAAGGGCTGACTGCATCATTGTATTCATGGGAACTGTAATCAAATCAGGAATTTGGATTATTTTTGTTTTACCAACAACATTTTGATTTAGTACAGTTTTAGTTTTGTATATAGTTTCTAAAATAGAGGAGGAAAATTAACAATCTTATTGTGATTCAATGCTTAAGCAGACTCTTTACAACTCTGAGTAATCAATGTGGTCTATTTTATTTTTTGTAATTACCTCCAATTCATGTTTGGTTAAGAAGACATCTCCTGTACATGACCCTGAATGGCATATGATCTGCTTCTCCTTTAATTTTTTATGGTATAATATTTAATACTATGTCTATATATTAGTTTTTAATATAGTTTGAATACTAAACCTGTGTCAGAGAAATTTGATAGAAAGTTTTTGTTTTCCAATTAACTTCTCCCTTTGTGGCTCTAGATGCATTAGTTTTGTTTAGCTATAAATGGTGTATGATCTGCTTTTCTTTTAATCAATATTAGATTGTTTTGATGAATGCTGTTTTATAATCTAATCCTTGGGACTCTATAGTATTTTTGAGGTCAGGAAGTGCTATTTCTCCTTTGCCCCTACCTCTTTAATTATATCACTTGATATTTTAGATCTTATATTTTTCAAATGAATTTTGTCATTAATTTATTGAATTATATATAAAGTATTCCCTTGGAAAAATTGGTATAACTTTTAAGTATAAATTGACTTTGACAGTATTATCATTTAAAAAAAATTTCCAGGGGGCGGAGCCAAGATGGCGGCTGGGAAGCAGTGACTGGCGTGAGCTCCCCACCAAGTCCCTCCAAAAACCTATAAAAAAATGGCTCTGAACCAATTCTAGAGCTGCAGAACCTACAAAGTGGCAGAGGGAAGCAGGGCCCC
>CM053622.1:684676625-684708998 GCA_028646595.1 Phalanger gymnotis | reverse complement strand
GCCTGTGAAAATCAATGCTGAAAACCAAACATGTCAAAAATAAATTAAAATAAAAAAAAAAGAAAAAAAAATTTCCATGGCCTACCCCTGAGCACTGAATATTTCTCCAGCCACTTAAATTGTCTTTTGTTTCTTGAAAGAACACTTTTTAATTGAATCTACTTAAGTATTTTGAGTACTTTAGTATATTGATCTGGAAATATTTTATGTATTTTGTAGTTATTTGCAATGGAATTTCCCTTGCTCTCATGGCATCTTGGATATTTTTTTTTTATTACATAGAAAGGCTATTGATTCTTGATGCTTTATTTTGTAGCCCGAAACAGTAATTTTGTCCCCAAAAGACATTGATTCACCTACATGAGAAGTGCTGTGAGGTTTACCACATGAAATTTCAGGTCTGTCTCTCTAATGTCACCCTAATCTCCTCATGTTCAAAGAAATCTCTGACCACTCTGTTGCCATCTTGTAGTTTTTTATCTTTGGTTGTTATATTTATTTACCGTTCTTGTTTATCTGTTTTCTGGAATATTTGAAAAGCAAATCATTTCTAGCTTTCTTTCTAGATGTGATTCAAGTAAGTCTTTTTATTGAATATCCCTTTTTAAATTTAATGGTTAGACTCAGATTTGTAAGGTATGTCACCTTGGGATAAATCTTGTTATAAGCCTATGTAGTGGCTTCTGTAACCCTGACAGTGAGTGGTGAGTGATGTAGAAGAGAATGGTGAATGAATGCAGTAAAGTTAAGAATTAGCCATCTTTGCTGGTAATTCATTGGGTTTTTACCTTGTTAGAGTTCTTGGTGTCCTTGGCCATGAAAACAGATGAAATTGATTCATCTTTTGCACTTAATTCCCATTTTGGAGAGTTTTGAGAGGTAAGGGTTACGATTAGAGGAAGAATCTAGCCAGCCATCTGGTTGTACAAGGAAAGCAGTTTCTTTGCCAATTCCCCTTTCTTAAATGTGTACCTATGCCAAAAATATCTTTGAGACCATTGAAATTGAGTTGTAGTCTCGCTTGTTCACTCACTAATTGTGTGACCTTTTGCCCAGATTTCAGTTTCATCATCTATAAAAGGAAGGAGTTAAGACTCTAACTGCTCTAGTGGACTTGTCATTTCTTTTGTTCTCAGTCCTTCTGCCCATAGGAGGCATTCAATAAATCCTTGTTGGTGGAGACCTGCCTGAGGAGAATATGTTAGAAAGTCCCATCAGTGTGCATTTGTGGAGCCTGAAGCCCTCCTCATGGGCCCCTTTACTTGTAATTTCTTCTCTGTGTCAAGAATCATAGCCTCTTAGTTTTTTAAGGGATCTCAAAATCAACTACTCTAACCAGTGCAAGGGAACATTATGTTTGACAAGTATTCATCTAGCTTTTGTTTGAAGATCTTTATTGAGGGGGAACATGCTACCCCCTGAGGCAATTATTGCATTCTTGTATAGCTGTAACCATTAGAAAACTTTTAAAAACATTTCTTTAAAGTTAATTTTTATTCAGAACAAATATCAAATAAAATTGTCATTTCCCTATATGAAGTAGAATAGAAAAAGAGGATTGTACATGAAATGGAATTATTATGCTTTTCCTTCAAAGTATATAAAAAATTCAACATGTAACATTCACAGCTATCTTGTTTGTGTTTCTTTCTGACTTCCTTTCTGTTCTAGACATTTAAAAATGAATAAATAACTTTTTTCCCCTTTTTTTTCTTTCTTGGAAAACATTTATATCACTACTATATTCCTTCCATTTATATCACTACTATTCCTTCTTCTTCTTCCTACCCCCCTTTCCCCCAAAGCACCTAGCAACATATATGGAAAATAAAGCAAAGGAAACTTCCACATTGGTTGTATCTGAAAATGTATGTACATTGATTCCTTCACTTCTCTGTCAGGAGGTATAATCATGTGATTTTTATTTACTTTGCTATTAATATGGTCTATTTTGTTTATAATTTTCCTTACATCAAACCACCCCAATAGTCAATTCTATAATTGAAATTCCCAAAGTATATAATATTTAAAATATGTTATTACAGCTACCATACTACTATTTCCATACTACTTTCCACACTACTATTCGATTTACATGTTGATATTCACTCAGACACTCTAGACTCACAATTCCTCAACTTACTAATTTCCCATGACCTAGTCCTCTATCCCACCACAGCTATGTATAGAGATCATCATATACTTGACCTTGCCATCATCCCCAAAGTCACTAATACCAAGTTCATGAGCTCTAAAATTCCTTTATATGATCACAGTGTGTTGTCTTCCCGCATCTCCCTCTTCCTTGCAGCCTCAAAACCTATTCTTCATTCTCATTGTAACTTCTAGTCTCTTCATTCCTCAGTTTCACAATCTCAAACTGAGAAATGGTGCTGTCCCTTCCTTTGGCTTTGACAAACCCATAGCAGATGTTATCCATTGTGCTATTGGTAGGCCACCTGCAAAACCAGAGGTGTTTTGCTTCCAATGTGTTGACCTGGCCTTTTATTCTGCTTTGTCGGTATGTGGTCTTCTTGGGTACAGGACTACCCAGGTGCTATTCCGACCCTCTCTGCTGCTGTGGGTAAGGTGCCTGCTGAGTGCTTTGTTGCCTGGATGGTCATCTGACCTTGTCTCCTGCTGTGTCTTGGGTAGGGCTGCTTGGGCCCCTTGCTTCTTACACATTTATATCAGCCTGACTTTTGCAGTGAGTTTAGGCTGCTGATATATATTGTGCTTTTTCCCTACTGTAACTAATCTCTGCTCTGTCTCTCCAGTCATTTCTTGTAGTTTTCTTGTGCAGTTCTAGACTGGATGAAGGATCTTTTAGCTACTTTTTTTTGTTCTCTTTATAATTTTTTCTAACATTGTTTTATAATATTATTGGACTATTTTGAGGGGATCTAGTCTCCTCTAGATAGTAACATACAATCAACTTCCCACGATTTCTTCCAATGAATGAGCCCAAGCAAAATGCTAACCTCAGAGTATATATACCCTTTTTCAGGGCCTGAGGGCTTTGCCCCTCTGGAGGGCTTCACACCTCTCCTGTGACCTAATTAGCAAAAAGGTGTGTCAAGACTGAATCAAAGGTACTTGATTGCTTTAGTGCTGAGAAGCACTCCAAAACAAAAGACAACAAAAAGTCCCACTTTGCTTGCCATTATAATTACAAATTGCTATTTCTTGCCCTCTCTCAAGATGGCTACAATTAATTGCAGATACACACACACACACACACACACACACTCTTTCTCTCTCTCTCTCTCTCAACACACACATATATACATACACACATATACTATATATACACACACATACACACATATGTCTATGTATGTATACATCTATATACAGCTATACATACATCTATATCTATATCATCATCTATATCATCTATATCTGTATATGATATAGATATATCACCTATATCTATATCATATACATACATCTATATCTATATACATCTAGACATACACACATGTATATGTATGTATGTATGTCTATATATGCACACATATACATATTTACACATATATAGACATATACACCAACACATATAAATACATATACATACACTTACATACATGTACATATACATAGATATCTATAATCATACACATATGTACACGTATACATTTATACTCATCTATATAAGACTGTGCTGCACTTTGTTGTCTTCTGTTTCTCTGAGGTGGATAACATCTTCCTACATGAATCCAAGACTTTCTGTATTTTTCTAAGTCCACCAATTCATCATTTTCTATACCAGAGCAATATTCCAACTTTATACTGTCTAGTCATTTCAAATAATCTAAAATAATATTGATTAACATGGCTGACTTATAGTGTAGTTTCTCCATTTTTCTCTTTTGATTAAATCTATTTTAGCTTTAACTTTGTCTGAGATCATTACTACCCCTGCTTTTTTTTTTTTAACCTGCTATGTTCTACTCCTGATCTTTATTTTATGTTTGCCTGTATCTCATTTCCTACCCTTCCTACTTATTACCTTGCCCTCCTATCACTTAACCTACCCCCTCCCAGGATTCCTCCGTTATCCTCCCCCCCCCCCTTTCCCCTTGGACCAAAGATCCCTCTCTTATTCTCTCCCCCCACCCTAAAATCTTTCCCTTATCCTCTGCCCCCTCCCTCTCCTCTTAAACTTTTATTTCTTTCTGAATTTAGAAGACTTTTATGCCCTTCTAGATTTATACACACACACACACACACGCATATACATATAGATATGTACACACACACAAAAATATGTATATACACACATATGTGTATATGTGTGTATATATACATTACACACACACACACACACACACACACATATAATATGTATGTGTATTGTTCCTTCTTTAACTTCTTCCTGATGAGAGTAGGGTTCCAGAATTATCAGCCTTCCTCTCCCACCTAATTCCTCTCTGTCAATTCTTCCTCTTGTACCTCATTTGAATAGAATAAGTACTCTTTTTACCTTTTCGTAGACAGTTCACTTTTTAGTATCACATACTCAGCTCTACCCCGATCTCTCTTTCAAACTACCCAATTACTAATAACAATCTTAGACATGCAATTTATATTTCCTTGTATAAAAAGTAAACACGCTATCCTTATTGAGTCCCTTGTAATTAGTCTTTGAGGTGTACATTATATTTCTCTTGGATCTTGTATGTCAAATTTAATTTTTTTTTTTTTACTGATTTCAAGTCTTTTTGTAACAAAATCCTGACAGTCTGGCAATTCATTGAATATCTTTTTTGTTGTTGTTCAGGATTATCCTTTTCAGCTACAACATCAGACCTTTTTCTATTTGATACATAGTGTTCTAAGATTTGTGGTCTTTTAGTGTAGCTGCTGCAGCACCATATCTGAATTGTTTTTTCTTGTTGCTTGTAATATTTTCTCCTTGAGCTGAGGGTTTCAGAATCTCGCTGTAGTATTCCTGTAGGTTTTTCTCCTAGGTTCTCTTTCAAGTGGTAATTAGTGTATTTTTCCTATTTCTATTTTCTACTCTTGTTCTAACACTTCAGGACAATTTTCTTTTTGATCATAGCTTTCAGGTGTTATTCTTATTATTCTTAGGATTATTCTTATGTTTTCACTTCTTGATCTATTCTCCAGATTCATTGTTTTCTTATGAAATGTTTCACTTTCTCTTCTATATTTTCATTGTTTATATTTTGTTTTGTTATTTCTTGGTCTCATAACTTTGCTGGCATCCCCTTACTAAATTCTAATTTTCAGGGAGTCATTTTCTTCCTTAAGATTTTGGATCTCTTTTTTCATTTGTTTGACTTTCTTTTCATAATCTTGTTTTTCTTGGATTATTCTTATTTTTTTAATAAAAATTCTGCAATGTCTCTCATTTGATTTTTAAGGTCTTTTTAAAGTTCTTCTATAAATTCTTTTTAGGCAGGTGACCAATTGACATTATTCTTTGGGCTAGGCGAGTTTTTTTTTTTTTGTTTTTTGCTTCAATTTTCTCCTCTGGAGATGAACCCCTATCTTCTCTATTCACTCAGTAACTTTCTATGGTTGGGTTCTTTCTCCTTTGCCTGCTCATTTTTTTTTTTTTAAATTTGTAGCAGTTTATGTTTTGTAATGGCCTCTAGTCCTTCAGGTATGAGGGATGGTACCTCAGATCCTCTTTCAGTTCTTCCTCTGGTCTGGAACAGAAACCAAGAACTCTGACATTCTCTAGATGCCCACAACCAGTGTTGTCCCACCCCCCTGCTTCTGCATTCACAAGGTGTGTGCTGCTTCCTTCTTGCCCAGGGCTGAGTCTTGGCAGCATAGCTGGGCTTGGTGTCCCTAATCAGCAGAGATTCCTTCAATCTTCCCCTGCTCAGAGGCTGGACTCCTCACAGCCAGGGAGGTGAAAATTTCTATGGTTGATGCCAAGGTTACCTCTCAACCCAGCTAGCCCCAGGGCTCACCACTTGCTGTTTCGGGGGAACTAGCTTGGAAGTGCTTACATTTCACAGGGACCAAACCATGAATCTTTTCTCTTTGTCCCAGGAAGACCACTGTTCTGCCCTAACTCTTGTTTCTTTTTACTGCTCCATGTTCATCCTGAAGTCCTATTTTATCTTGTTTGTGAGGGAAATCTGTGGAGCTTGGAATTTTCTCCCCTATTCCATCATCTTCCCAGAATCCTCTCTCATAATCTTTCATATTGACAAATTATATTGCCTTCTTCTTTTTTGAATTTGTCTTTAAGTATAATCTTCAATATTTTTGTACCTTTCTCTTCTTTTTATGCACCTAGCTCATCACCAGTAGGTTAGCTCTTAATTACCCTCTTGGTAGGACTGCTGTGATAAAACATGACTCCATACTTCCATTTTGTCCTTCTGTATGATTTATCCTACACATTTTAGTCACAGAAATCTTTTATGTACAGCCCTGATCATTTCACTCCTTTGCTCAAAACCTTTTAATGGTTCCCACTATTGGAAATAGAATTTTATGTGTTTTTATTTATGTATGCTGTATTTAGTAAAATCCTACACACACACACACACACACACGCACACATACTTCATGTGCATGTACACCATGTTCTGTGTGCAAAGAAGGTCTTTAATAAATGCTGAATTAAATTTTCCAGTGTCTAAAGAACAATTTGGGCTAATGACTATAAAAAGCCCCTGTTGGTAGTAATAATAAAAGTAATAACAATTCATTAATATAGCCTTTTAAGATGTAGAAAGTGCTTTCTATACATGAGTCATGATCATGTATTTGGCTTAAACATGACTTGCTTTTGGAGAACTATTATTCTGTGAAAACATGGATGGAGGTTAGATGCTTCAAAAAATCAAGATGTGCAATTGCGAAATTGAAACACATTATCTTTTATGAATAGAAAGTCATGACTCTAATAAACTAAGGATACCCTAATTTAAACAAACAGATGTTTTAAATTGACAATAGCAGTATGCCCTGACCTTCTAATTATTGAATTGGCTGAATGTTTAATCCAAGTTTCAGCCTTAGCCGAAACATATAAACTCTAGTACTCTTTTATAATTGCCCCTCAGATGTCAAAAAGTGACTAATCTTCAGTGTGTAGGGATGAAAAACCAACACAAAATATTATGTAAAAATTGTATTTTTCTAAACCATCTGTGAACCATTTAAAACAGATCCAAATTATACATAAGCAAATATTGGACTAGTATCTGGATAACATTTTTTTTTCCACTTTAGAGTCTTTGTTGGAGTTGCCTATCATTTTAGCATCCCTTGGGAAAAGCTATAAGTTAAATAGATTGTATTTTCTATTATAGTTTAAAATAAATAGACAGTTTAAAGGTCAGGGCCAGTAAACACATGTGTATGTACTTATGCCTATCCCTTCTCCCAATTTCTAAGCTCTCAAACAATCAGTAATGGTGGGCAGTTAAAAGGTTGTGTAGGGTCAGAGTCTAAGGCCACTTTCCTTTGCTAAAATTTCTCCTAAAATAGGGTAACATGAATGTCAAACACTCCTGCCTCTGCCTCTTGACTGCAATTTGGGAAGCTGAGTGTGCATACACAGCTGTAATACTATTCTACTTTTTTCTCTGTTATAATTTTTCAGTTGTTCAGGGAAATGCCCCATTAAACTTCCCAAACAGAGGCGTTACCAAACTCCAAAATTCTCTCTCCTTTCTCACCTTATCCATCCGGAAGCCTCTTATTCCCCTTATGGCTCGTTCCATGTTATTTGACTTTGTCAAGAAGTTGAAAAATTAAAATTAAAATATTAGTTAAATAAAACTGAATATAGTATCTATGCAGGGCATCAAAGCAAAGAGAAAGGGGACCTATATTTTCCCTCTTTCAACATGAATAGCTCCATCTTAGAACTAGCTTCTATCTCAGGGTAAGTAGTGGCAATAATAGTGATAATAATAATAATAATAATAATAATAATAATAATAATAATAATAGATATTTGATGTTAAAATGTAAAAAGTGCTTTACACATGTTATCTCATTTGGCCTTCACAACAGCCCTGGGAAGTACGTGCTGTTATTAACTACATTTTATAGATGGGGAAACTGAAGCTGAGAGATATTGAATTACTTGCTCAGAGTTACATAGCTAGTAAATGTCTGAGGTATGATTTGAACTAAGGTCTTCCTTACTCCAAGTCCAGCACTCTATTAACTATTCATGTTTATTATTTTGTATTTGATTTATCTTGGCAGCTGCATTTACAGTAGATTGAATGTTGGGCTTAGAATCAGGAAGACTTATCTTCTGATTTCAAATCTAGCCTCAGACACTTACTATCTGTGTGACCCTGGGCAAGTTACTTAACCCTGTTTGACTCAGTTTCATTATCTGTAAAATGAGCCAGAGAAGGAAGGGAAGAACCACTCCAGTATCATTGCCAAGAAAACCCTAAAAGGGTTCTCCAAGAGTTGGATGTGACTGAAGAACAACTGAATAGCAATAAAATTTGATTTATCCTCAATCCAGTCTGCTTGGAAGGCTAAAGGTTACTGTTAGAAGTTATACTTACTAGATATTTGGGCAAGTCACTTAATCACTCTTTGCTTCAGTTTCCTCAACTGTAAAATGAAGACAATAATTGTACCTACTTCTCAGTGTTGTTATGAGGATTAAATAAGATGGTATTTGTAAAGTATTTTGCACTGTGCTAGGAACGTAATAGGCACTATATAAATACTATTATAGGGACATAATTTGAAGAAAGGTTATATTATGTCCCCTGAAAATCTAAACCAGCAGGGTGACTTAAAATTTTCTTATCATCACTCATGTCTTTGACAATGACGAGATGAGGCTGTAAGATATTGCCAGCCTGTATCTGAGAAATATGTGCCATGCTTATTTTTCCTTGTATGAAATATATTTACCTGGAACTAAGCAATAATTTGTAAGCATAATTGCCTTAGGAAGTTTTTCTTCACTTTATTCTATATAAAATGGCTGGAAAATTTTGTAGGAAAAGCCTACTTATCTTCAAAGATTTTTTCTCTCTGAGGCTGCTGGTATCTAACATAGCTTGTACTATCAATAAAGCTTTTTGTTTGTTTGTTTTGATATGTACCACACATCTTGAGCTGTGGGCCCTTAAAAAATACAAGAGATATTTCCATCTTAAAAGATAATACCTGGAGGTGGAAATGTGTTAACAGCAAAATGTCTAATGGAAGAATTTCAGGGATTTATTACTTGTACATACGGGATTGGGAATTTTAGGCAAAGCTTCCTCAAATTACATTGTAGAGATGACATTACATTCTACACCCGTCCCCCACTGCTGTGTGAGGCCGGCACTGAGTAAGTCTGTAATAAACAAAGTGAATATTTATCCCTATTCCCCTATTTTGACGTCACCCTTTTTGCCAAATAGTTTTCTTACTTCTCCAGACAGCTATCACTTTTATAAAAAATAAAAAAAAATAGTTAAAAAAAATTTCAGCCAAACTAATGAGCATACAAACTAATCTGAAAGTATATGTAATCTAATCCCATGCCTCATAAAATAAAGGAAGGGCTTACTTTTCCTCATCTCTTCTTTGGGGCAAACGTGATCAATTTAATTATAGTGTTAAAATTCATTGTTGTGGGCATAGTTCTTTAATGCTGTTGCAGTTATTGAGGATCCTGTTTCCCTTGTTCTGCTTATTTCATTTTCCTTCAGTGTATGTTGACAAGCTTCTCTGCATTCTTCATAGTGAAAACTTCTAATGGAGAATTAATATTCTGTTACATTCATCCACCACCGCTTATTTAGCTATAGATGTTCTTTGGTTTCCAGGTTTTTACAACTGTGATTTTTTCTTTCAAAATCCGTTTTGAGGATTTAGGATTTTGAGTGAGTGTGTGTGTGTGTGTGTGTGTGTGTGTGTGTGTGTGTGTGTGTGTGTGTGTTTTGCAAATGTGATGCTATAAATATGTTTGTGAATGTGGGACCTTCTTTCTTACTTTGACCCCCTTGGTGTATATATGCGTAGCAGAGGATCTCTGGGGCAAAGGCAATGGGCATTCTTTTCTCTTTCTTTCCTATAAATCTTTTGAAGTCCACACCTAACTGTTTTCTCTTTCTTCTCCTCTGGTCATTTCAGTGATATTACTCAACCATTCCTTTTTTATCTCTCATGTATGTTCATTTTTTCTTTCTCTATTGGCTCTTTCCTTGCTGCTTACAAACACGATCAAATATTACCTGCCTTTACACAAATTTTTCTTTGGTGTTGATAACTTCTTAGCCACTGTCACAGTCTCCCTATATCTTATTCTCCATCCTCCCCCCACCCGCCACTTCTCTCCTATATGTTCTGTGATCCATTGACACTGGCCTCTTCGTTGTCCCTTACCATCTAGACTCTGAACATTTTCTCTGACTTTCTTCCATGCTTGGAATGCTTCCCCTCCTCACCTATAAACATAGCTTTCCTGACTACCTTCAATTCTAAGCTAAATCCTCATCTTCTTTAGGAAGCCTCTTTCAGTCTTCCTTAATCTTGGTGCCTTCTCTCTGCAACTAATCTCCCTCAATTTACACTGTACATTTCTTCTTTGTACATAGTTATGTGCATATTGTCTCCCTTATTAGACTCTTTGAAGGCAGGGACTCTTTTCTTTAGTCTTTCTTTGTATCCTTCATTCTTAGCATAGTGACTGGGACATAGTAGGTGCTTAATAAATATTAGTTGAATTCTGTTCTGTTACTATTCTCCCTTTTACTGCCAAACTCCTAAGAAAAATAGTCCAATATTCACCACTTCTATTCTTCACCACATGCTGGTTCCTCACCCCCTTGTCATCTGACTTCTGTGCTTACTACTCCACTGAACAAGTTTTCTCTGAGGTCATGAATGACCTCCTTGTTGGTAAGAACAATGGGATTGTTTCTATTTTCATCCTCCATGACCTCTCCGTAACATTTGAAACTGGTCATCATCTCTTTCTTGATAACCTCTACACTAGCATCTTCTACAACACTGTACTATCAGTGTTGCATGTGAGGAAAAGTGAGTTGGCAAATGTAGCTGGATTGGAGAATGTACAGAGGTGAGTAATGTGTAAGAAAACTGGAAAGGTGGGAAAGGGATGCATTTTGAAAGGCTTTAAATGCCATATAGAATCAGTTTGTATTTTATCTGAGAGGTATGGGAAACCACTGAAATTCATTGAGTTAAGGTGGATAATATGGTCAAATCTATTATGAAAATCATTTTGGTGGAAATGATTGATTGTAGAAGAAAGTGATAAGGTAGTGAAGTGATAAGGATAAGATAAAAATGATAAGGAAGCCAAAGAAGAGACTGTTATGATAGTCCAAGTGAGAGCTAATGAGGAGTTAAACCAGGGTATGTGAGTGGAGTATAAATTTGAGAGATGGTATGGAGGTAGAAATGATAAGATTTGGCAACTAATTGGATATGTAGGATGAGTGAGAGTGGGTAGGCTAGGATGACACTGAGGTTGTGAACCTGGGTGACTGAAAGTACCCTCAATACTGACAGGAAAGTTTGGGAGTAGTAGGTTTTGAGGAAAAGCTAATGAGCCTTGTCTTGGAGATGTTGAGTCTGAGGTACCGATGGGAAATCTCATTCAAAATGTCCAGTGGGTTGTTCATGATGTGGGACTGGAGATCAGGAGAAAGATTATATTGACTACATAGATATGAGAATTATCTGTTTAGAGATGATAATTGAACTCAGGGATGCTGATGAATTTACCAAGTGCAAGATTGTAGAGGGAAAAGAGAACAGGGTTCAGGAGAGAACCTTAAAGATGGACTTCTGTGGCATACTGGATGAAGAATATCATTAAGACCTCTGAATAACATTTTACAATATACTTCAGTAGGAAAGCCCGGCAGGGAATGCTAAGATCTTCGTGATCTTCCAGGAAAGTCTTCTTATTTTTCAGAGGTGCACCAAAAACATTATGCTAGCTTCTTCATCTTCTCTGATTGTATATGAGAACTTATAAAAAAATAATCTGTATAGAGTACATTCATTTCCTTTTCTGGGGGACTTTCAAATATAAATAGGAAAAAAAAATTACCAAGATATCCCAAACATCCAGTGTAAAAACATGCTTCTAGCCTGGCATTTAAAGCTTTCCACATTTTGGCTCACATCTATCGGTCCACTACCCATTAACAAACTCTTCATTTTATTCTCCATCACTGCGATTTTTTGTCTACAAGCTGTTCCCCATGCCCGGAATGGACACTCTCCTCATTTCTGCTCCTTAAAATACTTGATTTTCTTTAAGATTCATCTTGGATGTTACTCTTTAAGTGAAACCTTTCCTCATCTAGTCCCCTGCTTCCCCCAATTCATTAGTGCTCAGGCCCTCCTCAAATTAACTTGTTTTTACTTACCTGTATACACCCATATTGTATTCTTCAGCAGAGTACAAGCTTATTCCGGATTAGAACTCTTTCTGTTTTTGTCTTTGTATTCCTAGCACCCAGTACAGTGCCTTGCATGCAACAAGTGCTTAATTAATGAATGTATTGCATTTTAAGCCCTCATTTCCCTCCCCACACAGGTGCAATTTAATATTATTCCACCGAATTTAGTCTCCCTCAGAAGTCCTGCTCCAATGCCAAGTGGCAGATCCTTTCATGCTCTGCTAGCAGAATACAAAAATCAGGGAAGGTTTACCAAGCTGGAAAAGCTTAGAATGGCAGCCTAGGAATAAACCATTGTCTGAGGATCAGCATAGTTAAATCCAGCAAGGTTCATCTCCATGCCAGCCTCAGGATGATGAATGTATCTACACTGCTAAGCCTACTAAAATATGATCACGGGAAAAGTCCTGAGTAATAAAGTCACAGATCTTTGAAATATTTCAGTTGGCAGAGAAAGTTGTGTGGGGGACATCTCTAATAATAGCTTCAGTTCTAACAATTTCAGGGTCCCATTGGATTTGGAATCATGAGACTTGGGTTCAAGATTACCAACAATGCCGATTAATTTCAGAACCTCCATTGCCTCATTAGTAAAGAATAGAAAAGAATATTTGTACTCCCTACCCTAGTGTTTTTCATACAATAACATGAGATAATCTCCATAAATGTATTCTGTACATATAGCCTAGGGAAAATTAAACTATTAGATTATTCAAAATGTCAACAATAGCAGCAATAGATTAGAGAAACTGTTTTGCTGAGGAAGTAGGAAACAATGAGTTCTATTGTGTTATAAATGGCATTTTATCTCAGTATTCATCAATTTGAATCTTTTAAATACCTTCTAAGGGTTATTGCAACAAACTTTAATATTTTTTTTAATCATCAAGGTTACAACAAAGGTCATTGACCATTTGGCCCTGATTTTCTTTCTCTTCTCAATTCCCCTTAGAGTCTGTATCCTTTATTTAGGGACTTAATGAGAGGTTGTCTTGTACCCAGACTTAAATGGTTTGAGTGGGCAATATTTCCATGGATAATGTGCATTCTCCTATTTCAACTGTAATTTCCTTGAGGGCAGGAAGCATGTGTTATATATATCATTTTATTCCTGGTAGAACAGATCAAAGTATTGTATACATTAGAGGCACCAGCACATCTTTATTGAGTGGATAGAAGGCTATTTACTATTGTGAGTTCAAATTTAAAGCCTGAAAGATGTTTTCCCAAAGTGGCTTTTAAATAAAGATGTAAATTCACAATTAAGAGGGTAAGAGAGCTGTTTATTAATAAAGAGGGACCCAATTGATTACAAGGAAGCTATTATTAACTCTGAATACCTAAACTAAAAGGAGAAAGGTTGCACTCAATTAACAAATACTACCCAATAAAGCTAAAAGAGGATAATGAAGCAAATTCAGTAATAGCCAGAAACTATCAAACAATTAAGCCACATAGTGAACAAGATCCATTGAGTATTTTAGGTAGAAGTCAGGGTAAGTCACAGATTGTTCACACCAAGAACTAGGGGGTTTTGAGAAGGCTTTATCCATGAATGCCATAACAAAATGGTAATGGGAGAAAAACAAAAAGAGAGTAAAAATTAAACGGAAGAAAAGAGATAGAAATACAATCCAATTGAAAACAAGAAAAGTCGATAAGTTTGTATGTCTTTCCCTTGGAAGTAAATTGACATAGACCATGCTTTGGGAATCTTAGTTTTGCAAGGAATGTGGAAGATGGATCAAAGAGTGGAGAAACTGGAGGCAGATGGTTTAAAGGCAATTAGTAAGTGAAAAGATCTTCTCTTCCCCCCCCCCCCCCATTAGAATAGGTTTCAGGTGGGGCTTCAGGTGGGGCCAACAAAGGGAGGTCTGATTAGATCTTTGGGCAATGTGGGTGTGAAGCCCTCAGGGCCCTAACGGGAGTTGCTAAGACCAGAGCCAATGGTATGTGCCTAAATTCTGGTCAATCAGATGACGTTATAAGGACTGCATAAAAAGAGAGAACAAAGCTTGGAGAGATAGGTATGGCAGAAGCAGGAGAAGGAGGAGCAGTTGAAGTAGAACCAGCAGAAGTCTGAGCAGTAGAAGCTGGAGGAATGGAAGCCGAGGAACAGAAGAAGCTGAAGCAGCAGTCACTGAAGAAGCCAAGAAGCTGAAGGAGAAGCAGAGGCTGGAGAAACAGGGTTAGGAGGAGCAGAAACTGAGGACTGAGAGCTGGACAGAGAGCTGAGAGCCAGCTTCCTGAGCATACAGACCTCAGAGTGATGAGCAGGGGCTTGGGACCTATGAGTAATTTCTTACAGGAGGGCCCTACCATTGCGGGGGAACACAAGTGTGGTTTGGCTTACTGCCGTAGAATTTTTCTGTAACCTCCTGGTTACCATTGTGAGGTGGGCTTACTGGTTCTGGAAGGTTTTTGCCACAATAACGAATTGAGGGCATTGGTCCTTGGGTCTGGTCCTTTGGAGCTTGAATAAATGCTTTAATTCCTCTGCCTTCTACATAGAGAATTCCTTATATGCTGTGATTCCAAACCATTCAGGCATGCTCATGGTCTTCTTCGAGGTCATGAATTTTGCCTTAATGATATAGACGGCCTATTGCAACAGCCCAAATGAGAGGCAATAAGGGCTTAGCTAAGGGGGCTACAATCTAAATAGAGAGAAGGGATATATAATACATATATGAGAAAGGTAAAATTGATAAAACTTGCCAATTAGTTGGGTATAAAAGTTGACAGAGAAGGAAGAGACAACATTGCAAACTAGGGTGATTAGATGGATGGCAGTGCTTTCGAAAGAAACAGGAAAGTTAGGAAGAAGGGAGGGTTTGAGACATGAGAGGAAGGTAATGAATTCTTTTTTTCAGGTGTTGAGTTTGAAATGCCTATAGAACATCCAGCCAGAGATGCTCATTTGGCAGTTGATGATGTTTAGGAGAGAGTTTGGGAGTTTTGGAGAGAGACCCAGACTGAACACATAAATCTGGCAGTTGTCTAGAGGTCATAGAGGTGAATCTATGGAAGCAAATGTGATTAGAGGAGTAAAGGGAAAGACAGAAAAGGAAGCTTAGACTAAATGATGCAGAGAGGGGGATGAAGAATCAATCAGGAAATAATAAAAAAGATTTTCAGCATCAGTGAGGGCACAGTTGAGATTACATAACATAACATTTTGGTCGATTGAAACAGTATGGAACAGCTAGGTGTAACTTAGTGGATAGAACTTAGAACTTGAGCCAGAAAAGACCTGAGTCCTGTCTCAGTCACTTACTGGCTAGATTACCCTGGGCCTAACCTATCTTGGTTTAATTTTCCTTATCTGTAAAACAAGAATAATAAAAGCTCCTACTTTCTAGAGTTGTTTTGAGAATTAGATCAGCCAATATATGTAAAAGCTCTTTTTTTAGTCCTTAGAGTATTGTATATTAATGCTGCTACCATTATTATTTGTAATTATTAAACTTCATCTTCTTTCTGCAGCATGTGTACAGCTACAAAAAAGGCAGAGGGGATTAATCTAGTGCTTATCTTTAGAAAAGTAGGAGTGGTAATAGCAGCAAGGATAGGGGACAAGGTAAACTGGCTAACTGTAAGATTAATAGTTTGAAGAGATAAAAATAAGGTAAGATCAGGGGAGATAACTTGGGACAGAAGGTAGAGGAGGAATAATTGGAGGTAGTGGGAAAGTTGGAGAATAGGTTTAGGAGGAGCAAGGCCCAGGGAAAGGTAGAAGGATAAGAGGTCATGATCAGACAGAGGAATATCAGAAATACTGATATGGAAAGTGAAACAGTCTTAGCCGAGGACAAGCTCAGGGGTATGGCCATTCCTGTCTATGGCTGTGGTGGAGTGAAGGTGGAGATCTTGGGTGCTGAGGAGTCTGATGGATTACAAAACAAGGGTACATGAGGAGACATCAATAAGGAAATTGAAGTTGACAAATAAAACAGCAGGAGGGACAGAGGGATTCTATGTGGAAGAAGAGGGAGAACATTTCAGAAATGGGGATAGTCAGTTCAAAGCAGATAGATGGGAGGAAGAATTCTGCCTGTAGGCCAGTTTGATGTAAATAGAGGGAAATAATAGGAAATGAAACTTTAAAGGTAAGTGGGAGGTAGATTGTAGAAGGATTAAAATGCCACAGTCACAGTCTTATATCCCAGAGGCAATAAAGAACCTTCAGAGATTTTTAAGTGAGAGAACAATATAATCACATCCAAATTTTAGGCATAATAATTTGGCATTTATATGAAGTGTGGATTGGAGAAATAAGAGACTGGGAGCAGAGACTAAATAGGAGTCGTTTTAGCATCCAAGATAAGAAGTTTTGGGGCTTGAACTAGGGTGGTGGCCTTCTGAGTAGAAAGAAGGAAACATACAAAAATATTGTGGAGGTAGAATCTATGAGATGTCAAAACTGATTGGCTTGGGTGGGGTGAGGGAGAGGCTAGAGTTGAGGATGGTGAAGAAAGAAAATAATTAGAACAGAAAAAGGGGTGTGGTGGAATAAAATGAAATCAACAAATGACACAGAAACCACTAAGTGGCATCTGAGTGTAAGCCCTAATGGATGGTTTTGCTTTAAGGAAGGAGAAAGGACAAAAATGGTTTCTCAAACCTAATAAGTGGTTGGACTGATGAGCTTCTGTAAACTTTGCAGACTGTGGCTATGAATCTGAGAAAAGAATTATGCGGTAGTCCCTAAGGTTTGACCTTTACAGTGTAATAATAATAATAATAACTGACATTTATATAGAGCTTTAAGGTTTGCAAAGTGCTTTACAAACATTACCTTATTCCTTCCTCACAACAGAGCTCTGAAGGGAACTACTATCCCCATTTTACAGATGAGGAAACTGAGGCTGAAAGAGATTGAATGGTTTTATTATAATCACAGAACAAATAGGGATCAAAAGGATGAGCTGAAGAGTCATTTCTATCCTGGCTCTTGCTCCTGCCCTTTTGCCATAACATGCTGTCTCAGATATGAAGGAACTCTGGCATAACATGGTCAGTGCTTTTCAGGTTGTCAGGTAAAGGGTTTTGGGTTGGAGGAAGGTTAAAACAGCATTAATCTAGCATCTGCTTTTTTTGCTTACTAAGCAACTAAAGAAAGGTGTTTAACTGTTCCCAGTTTAAACCATGGCTCCCAGAAGAAATCTCCCTATTAGGGAAAAAAGTGCACATTTTTTGTGGCAAAAATCCATGGACTCGTTGGTGCAAGAGAACATTGTGAGTTGTGTATGCTACAGAGCTGTTATGGTCACAAACATCGCTATCTGCCTGGATGTGGAGAAGGAGCTGAAGGATGGCTCATTCCTGAGGGAATTCAAGATTTTTGCAAAGCTTTGGAAGACTTGAGGCTTTGAAATCAAGGATACCTCCCTTGGAGCTTCTAAAGGGGAAAACTCTTGACAAACTCTGAATTGGCTTTGACAAAGGATTGTAAATATAGGAAGAAGGGACTAATTAACACATTTAGATAAGGTAGCATAAAAATTATACCCAGGGTGTAAAGAGAAGTGATGGAATGAAATGCTGAGAACACAGGCAGTGAACAGCTAAAGCAAGGAGATTTTTTTTTTTAAAGTTTCTCAAGTTTAATTTCTAGGCAACTGGAGCTTCTTGCCTCATATTAGAAATTTTCAATTGTCTCTTCTCACCTTTTTTGGAATCCCTAACCTTCTGGTTTGTGGCATTGCACTGCATTGCATCATATGGTGGCACCAATGCCGGGTGCATTTTTTTTGGGGGGGCATCAGATATTCCACAAGTTTCTAATGTTTCCCCATAGCATGAAGGGAATCTGAGTCCTCAAGGTCATGCCTGGTAAGCATGTGTTCAGACAGAGTGGAACAAGCTGGAAAGGATTTGAGTGCAGGACTGATAACAGAATATATATTTCTCATAGAAAGTCAAACATAGGTGAGATCAGAAAGGCTTGCCATCTAGAGGCTGTAGCATTCAATCACAGGTCTGGAGCTGGGACAGACCTTAGGGGTCATCTAGTTCAGACCCATTATTTTTTTGTTATAACCTCATTTATTTAAATTATATGCATAATAATCATGTGAAGTGCCAGGCTAGATGGATTAAGAGCTAGGAAAAATATCAAGAATCTTGGATGGGGGGGAGTGGGGCATGTGCAGCTAGATGGCACAGTGAGTAGAGCAATGGCCCTGGAGTTAGGAAGACCTGAGTTCAAATCCAGCCTCAGACACTTGACACATTTATCAGCTGTGTGACCTTGGGCAAGTCACTTAACCCCAATTGCCCTGCCTTCCCTCCTCCAAAAAAAAAAAAAGAATCTTGGATAGGTAGATGATACCACTCTGATGGCAGAGGAATCAAGAAGCCTCTTGATGAGGTGAAAGGGAATAGTGTAAAAGATGACTTGAAGCTTAACATCAAAAAAAAAAAAACAACAAACTGAGATCTTGGCAATTGGTTCCATCACTCGTAGCCCACCGAGGCAGAAGAAATGGAGGCAGCATCAGAATTTATATTCTTGGGTTCAAAGATCACTGTTAGCAGTGTCTGAAACTATGAAATTAAAATATACTTACTCCTTGGAGGAATGCTACAAATCTGGACAGCATACTAAAAAAAAAAATAGAGACATTAACTTGCCAACAAAGGTCTACGGAAACTGTTTTTCAATCTTTATTTTAGATTTTTTTATTTTTAGTTTACAACACCCAGTTCCACAAGTTTTTGAGTTCCAAATTTTCTTCCCTTCCCTTCCTTCCCCCCTCCCCCAAGACAGCATGGAAGCTGATATATCTTCTACATATACCTTTGCATTAAACTTATTTACACAATAGTCAAGTTGTAAAGAAGAATCATGACCAATGGAATGAATCATGAGAAAGAAGAAACAAAACCAAAAAAGAAGAGAAAAAAAAGAGCAAATAGTTTGCCTTGTTCTACATTCAGACTCCACAATTTTTTCTCTGGATATAGATAGGTCTTTCCACCATGAGTCCTTTGGAGTTGGCTTTGAACCTTGTGTTGCTGAGAAGAGCCAAGTCTATCAAAGTTAGTCATCACAGAAACAATATTTCTGTTCTCCTGGCTCTGCTCCCCTCACTCAGTTTCATATCATGTAGGTCTTTCCAGGTTATTATCAAGTCCGTATGTTCCCCATTTCTTATAGCACAATAGTATTCCATCACATTCATATACACAACTTGTTTAGCCATTCCCCAATTGATGGGCATCCCCTTGATTTTCAATTCTTTGCTACCACAAAAATAAGCCCATAATTTTAAAGATAAAATAACTAGTGTCCAGGAAGGAGATGTAAATTGTCCTAGGTCACCTAAGTGGCAAAGCTAAAATTCAGTCTAAGGCCCTCTTACTCCAAAGTCAACCAATCAATCAACATTTATTAAGTGCCTACAGTGTACCAGACACTGCTAAACATTGAAGAAACAAAAAGGCAAAAGCTATTCCCTGCCCTCAAGGAGCTTATTCTCCAATGAGGGAAACAACATATCTAGAAACATACAAACATATACAACCATGCTATATAGAGATTATGTAGGAAATAATTAAGAGAAGGAATGTATTAGAATTAATAGGGATTGGCAAAAAAAGGAAGGCAAGCAAGCCAGTAGGCAGAGATGAGGAGGGAGAACATTCTGGTCATAGGAGACAATCAGAGAAAATGCCTAAAGCAAAGAGATGCGAAGTCTTGTTTATGTAAAGGCTGGGAGGCAAGTGTCACTAGATCAAATAATATGTTTTGAGGAGTAAGATAGAAGAAAATTGGACAATTAGGATGAGTCCGGGTTATGAAGGGTTTTGAGTGTCAAAGAGAGGCTTTTGCATTTGATATTTTGTATTTGATACTTTATTTGATATTACTTGGTATTGTATTTGATCCTAGATGTGATAGGGAACCACAGGGAGTTTACTGAGTATAACAACAATGTTACTTGCAGCTACTGTGGAGATGTAAGGCCAATAACACTAGCACACAGGAGGGCTACTAGCATACGAAAGCAACTTTAAGGGGTTAACAATCTTTAATTAAACACACGTATATCATTCCATTAGTTCAGTGGAAAAAGTTAGCACCCTGAACTTTGGAGCAAATACAAACAGAAAAAATAATACAAATCAACAGACAGGCTTCTGTCTAACCATAGCAATACATACATAGTTACCAGAGAGAGCAGCACCAACATTTGAGTTTTCAAAGCCAGGGGGTTCCTTAACAGCTACCCAGAGTTTCATCTGTCCAAATCACAGGAACACTCTTCCAATGAGTGAACCCCAAAGCAAAATGCTAACCTCAGAGTATATACATTGTTTCCAATCAAGGACTCTTGATTCAATCAAAGACTCCTGATTCAAACAAAGGCAAGACTCAATAAAAGGCACTCGATTGCCTTAGTGCTAAGAAGTACTCCCAAAGAAATAAAAACAGCAAAAAGTCCCACTTTGCTTGCCATTACACTGAGTAAGGGAGTATCATGGTCAGTTGCTTTGAGAAAATCACTGGTGGCTGAATGGAGGATGGATTGGAGTGGGGCAGATTTGAGGCAGGAAGACTCACCACCAGACTATTGCAATAATCCAGGTGTGAGGTTATGAGGAGCTGCACTAGAGGGGTGGCAACGTCATAAGAGACAAGGGTGCCTGTTCAAGAGATGTTACAAAGGTGAATTCAAAAGGCCTTGTCAGTATATTGAATATGGAGAGTGAGAGAGAATGAGGAGTCAAAGATAATGCCTAGTTTCTAAGTCTGAGGGGCTTGGGGGAATGGCATTGCCTTCTGTTCTTTCTAATGCCCCATGTGGCCTCCAGGGTAGCATCTGTTCAGAAGACCTGAGCTAAATCCTGAATCTGTGGTCTGTGTAAACCTGGGCAAGTCATGTCACCTCTAGGCCTCGGTTTGGCCCTTGATCAGACTCTCCCTTAGTGGAAAATCATTTCCAGTTTGCTGTTGCTGTATAAGGTTCCTGCACTGAAACTGGAGGAGTTCCAGATTTCAGAGCCAGGTGAAGCATATGAAAATGGCAGGGAAGTATCTGCCAAGTCACTAAACATGAGTGCTTCTAATGAAGAACTAAACTACAATGTTTAGTTTTTATACTACTATTTATTGCAAACTAAACCATTGTAGTAAACTACAATACCACCACATGATACAAAATTCTCTTGAAGGAGAGAGAAGAATAATTCTCTGCCATGTTGGCATCTTCATACCTACTGTGAGGTGACTAGTTTGTGTGAAAATAGATTTTAGGAAGAAAATGATTATGGTTGGCATTAAATTTTTTTGGTACATTTGAACAGTTGGCAAATGTCTTTATAGAGGTATTTTACTAGAAGAATGACAAAAATAAAGCTGCTATTATGCATTTACCTACAAATGTTATTTTTGAAAACGGGGAAAAGGTCAATAGGAGAAGGCTGCAAGTGAAATTATTATTATTCAGACAAATAAGTTGAACTAGAGGTTAACTTGAGAGCATCAGGAAGGCCTAGTAATACCCTCATGCTAATGAAATCTCATAATGAAGTAGTTTATGTAGTAGGTTATTGAAAATTAGGAAAATTAATTTAGTCAACCATAGGACTCCTATATTTAGTCAGCAATTCCACAGAAATGGAGCAGATAGGTGGTTTACAGACCTGGAGTCAGGAAGACTTCATGAGTTCAAATCTGGCCTCAGACACTTACTGGCCATGGGCAAGACCTTGGGCAAGACACTTAACTTTTTGCCTCAGTTCCTCATCTGTAAAATGAGCTACAGAAGGAAATGGCAAACCAGTGCAGAATCTTTGCCAAGAAAACCCTAAATGGGGTCATGAAGAGTTGAGCATGACTGAAAAATGACTAAGCAACAACTGAGCTAAAGCAATATATAGGTGTAATATAGGACCATAGAAAGTAGTCCATAAGGATGCCAAAGCAAAACCAAATTTCATTTGCAGATTAATCTTCACCCCTGCCACCCATGTCTAGACAAGTGGTTTCCAATGAGAAATCACTTGAAAAAAATCATGGAGCTTCAGGAGATAATAGTACTTTTTTTTTATTAGCTCTTGAGAAAATATATGATAGAAAGCTATTCCAGGCTTTGCATATAACGTTGAATTTGGTTGATGTGTTTGTTAGTTTTGCTGAACTGTTCCCCCCCCCCACTTTTTTTTGGTTATTTGTTATAAAAGATGACTGTTTAAGTGCAGGATGTAAATATAGGTGATGTTAAAAAAAAAGAGAGAACAGTAACACACGTTTTTTTTTAAGCTATTACAAAATCAGTAATGCTTTAAAATGAATTTTGTATTTTATTCATCACAGCAGAATCAATGTTCATTTAGAAAAATGGTAACACCTACCTGGAAGAGAGAGATCATGCACTGAGTTTACAGATGGCATGTGTCCCTTACTGAAATGCCAGTTGACTGATGCTGCCACGCTTAGGTTATATGCATCACAACTGAAGAGCATACAAACAGGAAACTAAATCAGACACACCAGCAAGCGCCTTTTGGAAGGGAAGATCTTGATTAGGACAGTTAAATGGAATCTTTAAGTGCATGTAGTACAGAACCTCCTCCCTCCAGTTCAAAGGCATCACTATAAAGGAGAGGGCTGCAGCCTACTAGCAAAATCAATGACTCAACCAAGGGCACTTCCCTCCTTTCCCAAATCCCCTGGCTGACAGCCTTTATAAGACTTGAGAAAAAATAAAGTAGCTTCAAATAACACATTAGTTAACAAAAGCTAGCATATATACAGTACTTTAAGGTCTGCAAAGTGTTTCATATGTTATCTCATCTGATTCCATCAGGAGCTCATTAGCAACTCTGTGGTCACTTGGGGTCTTAGAGTCTATTCCAACCTTTTCATTTTACTGATGAGGAAACAGAGGCCCAGAAAAAGGAAGTAATTGTTTCAGGTCACATAGATAATGAATGACTGAGTTAGACCTTGGACCCAGGTCTTCTGACTTAAACTCCATAACCAGATCCAGTGACCTTTTTTATTGGGTATGTTAGCTGCCTCACTTATTTGGACAACTATTTTGGAGAGCACTTTTGGTCATAAATTATACTTTTTATATCTACTGACTCCAAATAGAAAATACCATCATCAGTAGGATTTGGATAATAACAACTGACCTCATATTCATGCTGTGTATATATATATAATTTCATTTGAATCTCATAATAACTTTGTGAGGTAAATACAAGGAGCATTACTGTAATCAATTTTAGTAAGCAACTAAGTGGAGTAGTGGATGGAGTGCTGGCTTTGTAGTCTGAAAATCCTGAGTTCAAATCCTGCTATAGTCATATTTGCTGTGTGACCCTGGACAAGTCACTTAATGTTACTAAACCTCAGTTTTCTCATATGTAAAATAAGAATGGTGATAGACCTTATATATGTAAACCACAAAGTGCTATAAATATTAGCTGTCCTTACAGATCAGGAAACAGCATCTCAGAGAGGTAAATTGACTTGCCTGTTGTTATATGGCTAAAAGGTCTAAAAAGAGGGTTTTAAATCCAAAGTTCTCCTAATTCTGGGACCAGAACATTATTCTACCCTCTAGGTAACACTTCCTTTTTGTCTTTTTGTACATTGCTCGGAGCCTTAGTTTTTATGTTGGAAAATTCAGAAACTTTCAAAGAACCGAATTAGTTTGTATCTCCTTAGAAGAGGAGGCCAGCATCAACCTTACAGACTTGTGAACTCTTTCCTAAATATTTGATTGACATTTTCCTGGATGACAGATCTAATTGCAAATATCATCATTTTCTTTGTGTTACTTAATACGATGTATGGTGAAACGCACAAATACCATGCACTGATTTTTCTGCTTACAAGCTATGATGTTACATATACAGTTCAGGTTTTTCTAAATATATTCTGAGTGTTGTCAGGACTCTATATTAAGAAGTTAATGGCCTGCTTTAATAAATAGGATTTTTCTTTTTTTCCTTTTTTTTTTTTAAAGATATGGACTAGTAACTAACCTAAGTATTGATGGATGAGTTGCCCTCCTCTTTTAGGGTACGTTACTTCTCATTTTACCTGAAAACTAAACCATTAAAAATGTTTCCAAGCCATGTGATTACTGGTATTATCTAACTTGAGAGTCCCTATGGAATTTTCCAAGGCAATTATGAATAACTTCCATAGACATTGGAGGTATAATTTGAGAAAAGTGTGTGGGAAGTATTATACGCACAGATATTCAGTTAATAAGGAACAGTGTTTGTGTGTCTCTCTCCCCCTTTGGCACCCCCTCCCCTCCTGCCTGCCTTGCTTTGAAGTTCACTCTGTACTTTCTTTGTCCTTCTTTCTGTACAATTATTCTCACACTTCTGAACACGGGAAATCTCTGGAGAATAAGTAAATCACATTTGATTAGTCAATACCAATTTCGCATTATTATTGTTCCATTTCTCCCGTGGGTAAATTAGCTTGGCAAATCACCCTCTTGGTTGTGTAAGTACTGAGTGGGAGTCCCAATAGACCTTTGGTCCAACTAGGTTCAGATTTATATATAATTCTGTAATCTCCATGAACTCAAACCAGTTACACAAATCAGGGAACCAAAAAGCAAGCTAATTTTTTTTTAACCGCTTTAGAGTAAGTTATAAATACATGTTTTTAAAGGGACGCTATTTGCATGACAGAAAAACGTATTTGGCAGTGAAACTAGAATTCAATTTGGATTACAATGGCATCATGTTTATGACACTATATTTAAAAGTAAAAACATGCATTTGAAACAGAAAGTTGATATATTCTTCCTCATCCTCGAGAGATTTTCATTTTTAATTTGATTGAAAATGAAAGAACGGTTTTATTTTTTGGTCTGGGTGAATAAAAATATTTTGGAGTGGTTTCCTGCTTTTCCATTCTGGGAAGAAAAGATCAATTTTCAAACCCCAAATTCTTCTAGCAATTAGCCATGCATAACAACATTTTTTACATATTCTGGACTGCTAAAGGATGGTTTTAAAATCAGCAACTAAGTATCTGCAAAAACCATTTATTTACCTTCAGAATTATCCAAAGCATATGGATTGGGGGGGAGGGGAGAATGGCAGTTCATCTCTTTTTTGAACTCCTTTAGGGAAGAAGAATGAAGACAGGATTCCCTTATTGTGGGGTCCATTCCCCACTTTCCAATGGGAACTTTATTAGAAGAAAAGATGTTTTAAGATATTCTTCCTTAGGTAACCCAAGTTGCTTAATGCTTAGAAATGATGCTGACATTGTTCCGGTGAGTTAATAGCATTCTAATTTCCGAATCAGGACTGGTCCCAAATATTTGAAAACATCCCCCATGCAGGTGATGTTTGATTATCTATCATTCTATGCATCTGAGATTCCAGGCTTTTAACCTGCTCTTTGGAGTAGGTGGAAAAGACTATGCAAAGCTTGCCAAAGCTGATAATCAGATAATCACAGAGAGTGTTTCTCTGCCTTTTCTTGGACAGTTCTCCACCTACCAGAAGAGCAGATGTCAAGTAGCCCTTTCATAACCCTGATGTTGGACTTTTGCCTTTTTATGCTAGGGGCATGAGGGTGGGGTATTCCAGTTAAGCTATCATCCTCAGAAGACCACTTCACAAGATTATGCCCTCTACCTCATCCAGCTCCCAGGGGAAATGTCCCTGAATGTGACGTGTACTGTGCCTAAAAAGATTCTAGAGGTGAGTATAGATGCACACAAAAGATCATTGCTCAAACAACTATCTATACCCTCTTCAGTTGGAGAGAATGTTAGCAGACAATAAGAAATGTAAAACAGATAGAAGTACATGAGACAGAAGCTTTTTTGGTCTTCGTATTTGGATTTTTTTGTTTGTTTCTGGATGCTGTGGAAAGGTTGAAATGTGAAGAGCTACAGGTATTCACCCTCAGGTCAATCCCTTCTGCTGCCATTTATGTGGAAGGAGAGACTCTGCTTCTCACTCTTCTCTGAACTGCATGATCCTGGTTCTCTAGTGGAAACCCCCACTTGAAACTCTCCTTGCTGCACAGACACCTTTTATCTGTTACTGCCTCATTCTAGCAGGTGACTTCTTGACTGCATCATAACACACCACGCTATTGCGTGCTCCCAATATAAATTGGAGGGTGAGTTTTCCTGGATATGACAAGTTAAGACTCACTTGGTAGAATTTCTGGGCTAAATCTGTAAGACCATATTTTATCTGAATACCGTGTATTCAGTTAAAGGACAATAAAATTAGCTTTCAGTAACTCTACATCAGCCTGTACAGAGACTTGGGATGAAAAGAGACCATGTAGCTCCTTCCCTGCCCTTACCCTTTTTTACTCAGAACCTAGACTATGCCATTGCACAGAATATTTTCTCTTCTCTCATCCTACCTAATACTGATGATTTCACTAGTCCCTCCACTAAGGCAGGCTAGCATTTCCTCTGCAAGTTAGAGTTGTAGTCAATTTCCTGGGGCTCTTGACAACTTAAGTAATTTGTCCACAGTCATATGGCTAGTATGTTCTAGAGTCGGAGGTCTTAAAGTGGCAGGGGACTGGGTATAAATTAAAAAGAAAAAAATCATAATCATAATTCAATATAGCTGGTTTCTTCTGTAATTCTAGTTATTTTATTATAGGCATTAAAAACATTATTCTAAGATCGGTTCCATAGGTTTCAATGAACTACCCAAAGGGTCTACGATTAAAAAAAATAAAAAAAGAAGAACCTTTGTACAAGGAGTTGGATCTCCTGGATTTTAAGGCTGTTCTGATAACCCTGATGACCTACTGCCTCTCAAAGAATAGTCTAATAGTCTATTCTGTACTGTTATAAAAGTACAAAAAATTCCACATTTTGTTTCTGCTCCTTCATTCTCTCTGTCTCTGTCTTTCTCCTCCTCCCTCCCTAATCCTTTCCTTTTCATTGGCCTTGTTTAAAATATGTCCTGGGAAAAAGATGGCATGCTCTACTATGTGCCATGTTTTAGTGGAAAAAGTTCTAGGTTTGGAATGAAGACCTGGGTTTTTATCCTTTTTGTGTGAATTTTTATTTGCTATTTGTGTGAATATTTATTGTGTGACTTGGAAAATCATTTGCTCTTTCTAGGCCTCAGTCTCTTCATCTATACAATGAAAAGATTGGAAGAGATGACCTCTAAGGGTCCCTTCTAGCTCTATATCTACAATCCAATGAATGAATATTTGCACTTGATGGTTCCCTCATTCTCATGTAGAAATAGTGATGTCTTGGGGTTGAAGCCACAGTATCCACAGCCCCTTTTTCTAGTCTATCTTTGAACTTATGAATATTTTTTTACTTTAAATCAAATTGTATATGAAATTTCAGGAATCCATCTTCCTTGATATTAATTCATTAATTAGAAACACAAGCACTTGCTATCATCCTCCTCCTCCTCCTCCTCCAACAATAGCTAATATTTATGTGGCACCTACTACATGCTGGGCACTGTATTAAGCACTTTACAATTATTATGTCATTTGATCCTCATAACAACCCTGGAGTTAGGTGATATTACTATTAACATTTTTACAGATGAGGAAACTGAAGCAAATAGAGGGGAAGAGGAAGGGAAGGAAATAAATACTTACATAGCAAGTACTATGTGCCAACCACCATGCTAAGTGCTTTACAAATACTGTCTCATTTGATTCTCCTTGAAACCCTGGGTGTTGTTATTATACATATTTTATAGATGAGGAAATTGGGGCAAACAGAGGTTAAGTGATTTGCCCAGGGTCACACAAATAGTAAGTTTCTGAGGCTGGTTTTGAACTCAGGCCTTCTTGACTTCAGGCCCATTGCTCTATCCCCTGTGTCACTTAGCTGCCCCATCTTGAAAAAAGGATTTATAGCTGTGCCTTATAAACTTAATAATATTAATTTGTTCAATAGACATATATATATGTATACATATATATGTGTATATAAATATATGTGTGTATATATGTATGTGCGTATGTTTGGGGTTTAAGGTACTGTAAAAAATCTAAAATTTAGATAAAACATGATCTTTTCCCTCATGGAATTTATAGTGAAGTAGGAGTATAAATCCCCAAACACAGATAATTGAAATAAACACATTTCATGTTAATAGTGCTCCTAATCCTGCTACTGACTAGATATGTTACTTTGGCGAAGTTATCTGACCTCCCTTATCCTAGGTTTCCTCATTTGTAAGATGAAAGATTTAGAGTAAATAAAGGATTGCAAACTTGAGCTATATATTCCCAAGAAGTATGGGAAGCTTGTCAAGGGGGTTATAGAAAATATTTGCTAAATAATTTTATTATCCTCTCGAAATGAATATCTTTATTTCGTTTCTTATCTGCATATGTACTGATATACTCCAGAATTTGTTTCCTTTCATATTCAGTAGGGAGTATGAGAAGGCCTACTGAAAACCAATGTATGTGAGAACTGGAAAAAAAAATGGTGGAAACTCCTGGACCAGATGGTGTCTAAGGTCCCTAGTGGATTTAAGTTCTATGATACAGTGATCCTATTATATTGTGAGGCAGTTGCAGCTGTGCGAGAGCTGAAATGGAGGACTACATGGAAAAGAGAAAAGCTTGGAGATTGGTTTCAAATAACCTCTAATCTAATGCATTTGACCAAAAGAAGCCCCCTTCAGCACCCATGACAAATGGTCATCTGGCTTTTGCTTGAAATCCTCCAATGGTGGGGGATTTACTCTCTCCTACAAAGACTTTTTACTATCTCTAATTGTTATCAAGTTTTTTTCCTGATATCAAGCCTAAATTTGTCTTTTTGAAATTCCTACCTACTAACCAGTCCTTCTATGGACAATCAGAACAAGTTCAGTCCCTTTTCCACATGCTGGCTTTTCAAAAACATGAAGACAACGGTAATGTCCCCACTCTTGTCTTCACTTCTTCACGTTAAATAACTTTAGTTCTTTCGACTGATTCTCATACGGTATGAATTCCACCAATCTGCTTGCCCCTCTTCTGTATCCATTTTGGAAACTATCAGTAGGAAGACTGTAGAAATCTAAGCCATTAAGTGGTCTGAGAGTTTGGATGATAGAGCTGAATGAAGAGATGAGGTCCATGTGTGACCATTGCAAAGAAAAAGTGAAAGATCCAACCAAACATGGACGTGAGGTGAAACAAAACAAAACAAAACAATGACCATATCAGAAAAATGGAGTGAATTTAAGTCAAATAAGCAATTAGGACCTGGGAGAACTAGAAAGGTCATGGGAAAGTGGTGGGTCAGAGGATGGACCAGTGATTAAAAATCAGGAAAACCATAGGAATCAAAGGGTAGGATGAGACAGGAGGGATCAGGAATCCAGGGAAGTAACCCAGGTTCCAGACACATTCACATCCTGGCAACTGTAAAGGTGGCAACTTTGAAATGGAGGTCCCAATAAATCTGTTTCATATGTATGTATGGCTAAGGCAGTTACCAATTTCAGAGTGTGGCCAACTTACGTAGAACAAGAAGATTCTTGAGGCATACACTTAATGCCTTTCCAGTTTGTAGGATTTAAATTACAAATATGGACTTTGGGACCCTAGGGTTGCCTTCATTCCATGACGAAGAATTCAGTAGAGAATGACCGTAGATGGTATGACCGAAATTGTTAATTCTCATATAGTATTGGTTTTAGGAAGAGTGCTGTGTTGAAAATATTACTGTATACCCTCCACTACTTTGGGCATGCTTTCTTAAAAAATATCTCTTTCAGTTCACCCATGGCTTGTTGTGGCTCCTGACAAAACTTCACACTACCTTCTACCCTCTTTAGCTCAAGCAGAAAACTTCTTGTTTTAGCACAGGGCAGGGGACCAAAGACCTGCCTTGTTTCATGACTTTCTTTTCAGCTTTTCAGTGCATCCTAGATTTAACAGCACCAGTAGCTTCCTCTGATTTTAATTTATGGCTAGCTTACTTTTTCCATCACCTAATCTGGAAATGACAATATGGATTTTTTCCTTTCCTGAATTTGTGTACATTTCATTCCACAGGCTGTACATTTGGGTTAACTGTCTATTTCTGGTATCACCTATGACTAGGAATTCCCATGAAAATATAAATATGTATTTTTAAAAAATGGAAGTAATGGAAAGAACAAGCATTTGGTCCAATGCTTGGTTCAAAATTGACTTAACTACTAAAGTTTCTGGCTTAAAAAAGAAATGTAATCACTCTCCCAAAGGCACAAAGTAACATCTATAATATTTACAGAGAAGAATTTTTATCCTTGTGATTCCCTCAAACAAGAGTGGTGATCATGTTTTGTCTCAAAGTTCTGGAATTCCTCCCTAAGCTCCAAGTGACATGTTTTGTTTGAGAGCACTCTCTAGGATCCTGGCCTATTGACAGCTTTTTTTCTTCTTTTTTAAGCTACATTTTGCCTTTAAGCTTGCTCTGTCTTTTTCACTGGCTTCAAGTATGCTTTCTTCTTGGGTGGTTTCAACTCTCTATTGTAGCCCAGGTGAAAGCTGAAGCAGGAACCTTGCTTGAGTTGGAACAAACACTCATTGTTAAGGATGGTGTTTATTGGGAAAGTAGGCCCTTTAATTAGTTAACTTATGGCTAATTTCAGGTTCACAGGAAGTGGGGAACTCTCAAGAAGAGTCTAATTTTTTAAAAGCTCAGTGTGTTCAGTGGAACATCTTAACAGCACAGGGGGATATTTTGTTCTCATATGGGGAGAAATCTAAGCAGCCGAATGTTTCAGCAAACCCTTAAGGGAAAAACAAAAACAAACAAAGAAACAAAAATAAAAACAACATCAAAATGTGATCTTGCTTTAGAGAAAATGAATATATTACAGCTGTTAAGAACAAGGAACATATCACTAGGGATAAACCAATATGCAATGCATAGCTCTTATTGCGAGATGATGACTTTTACCCTTTGGTATAAAGGTCAGTATTTTATAGAGGTTTTATCTTCAGCATCATGGTATAGTGGTATGTGTGCTGGATTTGTAGTTTGGGAAACAGAGAGTTTGGTACTTAATAGCCAAATTTAATGTCTTTCCCCCCTAAGCCTGATCCTTCTACACTTCTTTGTAGCATATTACAATGCTCCTCCTTGATAACTCTATTCTCTAGGCTTTTGTGATGGTGCTATCTCCTTTTTTTCTTACTTCTTTGGTTGCTCGCCTCTTTGCAAGATATTCATCCATGTCATTCCCACTAACAGTAGTTATCTCACAAGACTCTATCTTGGGCAGTCTTCTCTTTTGCCATGATACTATTTCACTTGGTGATCTCATCAGCCCTGTACCATGGCACAGTTAATAATCACTGAATAGTTTAATAACTTAGCTCCTGGTAAGTACTTAATAAATGCTTCTGGGTTATGTGAGGTTTGAAAAGTTTGAGAGACATAGTTTCTGGGTATGTGATAATTTTACTAATACTATGAACAGTTTATTAATAAAATGAATGGTCATTCAGCCATTTCTCTTGGACCAAAGATGACACATGGTGGTGGGCTCACAGTTTATAATGCCCTTGGAAAAGAGGGTGCATCTAAACTTAGAATTTCTTTACTGTCTTTGATTAGATCTTGGCTTTCCTGTCTGAGTAAGTCTTTGCCCTCATTGGTTGATTTCTGGATGAGGAAATATAAAAGGGGAAAACTTTGGTCCTAATTCAATAATTAGTTGTTAATATGTGGGGGAAAATCATTTCTCTCAAATGACTGATTGACAACTAGAGCATCATAGAACTAGTGTCTTCTTCAATTTGGACAGTATTCTCTTATCAATTCAGCCAATGATAGCAAAAGTATTTTTCTTTTAGTTTTTCAACTTTCATGCAACACTGTTGATTCATTCTGAGCTTGCAGCACATTAAAATCTAAATATTTTTATTGTAATTGTTCTTAAGAATGTTGTCTCCCTTTTATTTTTAGAAGTTGATTTTTTTTGAGTCAAGGTATAGACATCTACTTTTGTCTCTATTTTTTTT
>CM053622.1:684643450-684676125 GCA_028646595.1 Phalanger gymnotis | reverse complement strand
CTTTCTTTCTTTCTTTCTTTCTTTCTTTCTTTCTTTCTTTCTTTCTTTCTTTCTTTCTTTCTTTCTTTCTTTCTTTCTTCCTTCCTTCCTTCCTTCCTTCTTTTCTTCCTTCCTTCCTTCCTTCTTCCATTTCCAGACAGATAATACAGATGGATAATTCAAGGATGAAAGGTTGTAATGAGGCCTTCCAAATGATGGTTAGAATAGAAGGATGGGAATCAATTTGCAAGTTTGTTTGTTTCACATACCAGACAGAACCCCATAATGTCTCTCTGTTTTTCCTTTTTCCCACAGATTGGACATATCTCCTTAATGTCTCAGCCGTTGTTATGGTTGTTGCTATTCTACATTAAAATGAGGCTCATGATATGCTTATAGTCTTTTTGGAGAGTTTTAAGGATTGGCAACATGATATTGATATGAACTGATTAGACCTGACCCCTCTCCCCAGATGGTTGAAGGGAGAAGCAGCCTGAATGACTGGTGAATCCTTAGGTACAGGCTCTGACACCAAAGAATTTCTATCAACTCATGCTTACATCTCTCTCCTCTCTTCTCTTCTCTTCTCTCTCTCTCTCTCTCTCTCTCTCTCTCTCTCTCTCTCTCTCTCCCCCAACTCTTGATTTGTATGTCAAAAGGTGGCTATGGGCCTGCTCATCCTGTTATTGGCACCCTTGCTAAAGTCTCTAGTTCTAGTTCTCTTTGTCTTTCAGAATAATCCCCCAGTTGAATATAAACAAGCTGCTTGAGGAAAAGAACCATCTTATTTTTGTCCTTAGAGTCCTAGTATCTAGCAAAAAGTAAGTACTTAATAAATACTTGTTGAATTAAACAAGTCCCTACTTTGTGCCATGCAATGACTTTTATTAGTATGGGCACTCTGTCCATCAATGCAAATCACAATGCTTTCATGCCTTCCTATTTTATGTAATTTGTATCCTTGTCTTTTCATAACCTTTCATAGAGTATCCGTCAATAGCTTTCAATATAGCTTCTGTTATTTTTCCCTTTCACATTAAAGTCTCTGAATATGCAGGTATATTGACTTAGTTTGTAAGATTTCGTGAAGTGCTTAAGAGAGTTTCTCTATTCCTTTATCCTTTGTAATTGAGGTTGGTGTTCTCTTTTATTCAGTCCCAAAAAACATTCATAAATGGTTACGATGACATTTTCTTATGTGGTTGCCAGTGCCTTTAGGAAATTCAGGGTTTTCTTGGAGTTACACTCAACTTAGTTACTTAGCAATATGCATTTTAATAGCTTGGTCACTAAAATATTTAGGTGATCTTTAAGTACACACCATATGTTATAAACCAACAGTATTACTCTCTTAAACTACATGTTGCAGAATAGTTGCCAATCTGCTCTGGTAGAGAGAAAAGTTTCCTTACTGAGAATCCTTTCAGCAATGAAATCACTTTGGCAATGTATGTTTCTATTCACGTATGTGTACACACACATATATACACACATATAAGCTTACATATATGTTAGTATTGTTTGTTCTTTGTTTTCAAAGAGTACCAACAATGTCACAGGGTGATACCTTGACTTGTACATGAGTTGAATTTAAGTGAGGCAGAGTTGCATAAAGTCATCAGCCTCCATCTCTCTTACAGTCATTGAAGTCCAGTGACAATACAAAAGTCTGGAGGACTGGCAAATGCCTGGGTTTCAGTAGATGATCTTGGTGTCTTCAATGACTGACCAAGTTTGAAATGTTTCACAACACTTACTTCAGCTGCCTTCATGGCCGTTGAAATAAATTGTTCTCATCTGCCCATTCTGCATATTGAAGTTTTCACATGCCTGGGGTAGACATCCCCCTACCTCACTGGTCGGTTTGAGGCCTGTCTGTTACCCTCAACCTTGGCCTGTTTGCCAAGGTAGTTTTACCAGGTTGTGGCCATTGTGCATTCTACACGACTTCTTGGAGCTATAAATGAGAGTTGGGTTACATAAAGGGGATAAGCAGCCCTGAAAAGGGCTTGGCAAGCCTTCATATCAGAGATACCAGTCCTCCCTGACCACCGCATATACCTTTTCCATGTGTGTATAGTATGTACATACATATCTGTACCATATAATATATGTTGATAGTGTTCATATGTACTATTTGTGCCCAACCTGTGGTAGAGCCTTCTGAGCTTTTATTGGTCTGATCAACCATAGTAAGACACATTGTTCCTTGACCAATTCCTTGATGTTTTGGTCCACTTTGAATATAGAGGACAACAACCAATACAGTCTATTGTATGATATAATGTATATAGTAGTATATAATATAGACACATATATGTATATACACATAATTTGTATATCTGTGTCTTTGTCTAAATTGTATCTATGTCTAAATTGTTACCTTTTTCTCCATGTCTCCATCTATACAGTATATCTCCATTTGCCATAGATCAATAGTGAATGCTGTACTGATTTGGATTTATTTTGACACTCAAGAATTAGACAGTGTGGCAAGGAAGAAGATAGAAAGAACCCTTTAAGCAGAAACAAATACCTTCAACAAGATTCTTTTCTATACCAACAAGAGATTTCAGTTCCTCAGCAATAGTTTTGAGTAAATGTGCTGATAAGTGATATTTAGTTTTCCAAATTAGTTCCAAAGGAAGCAGAGACTTCTTTTCTACTTCCAGGACACTTTTGTCCCATCAGTTTGAATTATCTTCCCTCCCTACAATATGCAGAGCAAGTTCCACCTGGCCAAAGGATTGTGAAGTCTGTCATCTCAGTAAGACCATCTTGCCATATTATTAGCAAATTCCAACTTGCTGCTCCTCTAATCTCTGTATTTCGGAACCATTGTTACCCTCAAAGAAAATCTTTCCCTCCCTACCTTTTAATTTAACCTAATCTCCTTTCTCTTCAGCCTTACAGTTCCTCATTTCCTACCCTACTTCCCACTTCTTCTACTGTCCCTTTGGAATCTTTAGATTTTATGGTGGATCGTGCACTAGACTCAGGAAGAACTGAATTGGAATTGTGCCTCAGACACTTACTAGCTGTATAACCTTGGGTAAGTCACTTAACCTCCCTCATCCTCAGTTTTTTCCTCTACAATATGGATGTAATAACAGCACCTACCTCATAGAGTTGTTGTGAACATCAAATGAATAATATTTGCAAAGTGCTCATCAAAGTACCTGGCACACAGTAACTGCTATACAGATTTATCTTATCATTTTTATTAACTGGTATTACTTTTATTGCATGTGGCATTCATCTGTCTCTTGAATTATACCTTTCCTATACATATAATTCTCCTCCACTGCCATTACTGAGTAGCCTTTCTTCCTTCGAGGTTTGTGCAAACTTCATCTCCACTTGTGAGGATTTTCCTTCAAGGCTCAACTCAGTTCCTACCTCCTCCATGAAGAGGAGAGTTCCAAGACTTCTTTTGCTTCCCCTTCTCCCTTTCTGGACAGTTTCTAACTCTTCATATCTCATAGTCTCTTTGTCTGGTTTTCTCTTTTTTCTTTATCATGTTATAATCACTTTCCACTCATTTGAGTACAATATTGAACCCCCACTATTCAATTAGAAAATTGAAGACAGGGCAAAATAAGATTTTTTTCATAATAGATCACAGAAAATAAGATTGCTGATTTGGGAGAGACTTGAGAGATGTTCACAGATACCACAAAAATGAGGGTCAGAAACATAAATTACCTTCCTAGTACTTATGTAATATATGTGTATATATGTATGTATACAGGCATATGTGTATTTTATATGTATGTATACATTTATGTATTATCTATTATCTCTCTGTAGACCTGTGTTTCTTCAAAGTATTTTTCATTTTCAAATTTTTGTTTCCGTCTTTAAGTCCAATGCAATCTAGGTTTTATATGTTATTTATCCAATTATAAAGAACCATCTAGTCATATTGGGGTTCATTTCTCTAGGTCTTATCTTTAGATCAGTAAACATTGTAGAATACTACCCATCTAGCTTTCCAAAACTTTAACTCATTAAAATACAAAAGACTGTCCTTATTAGCTTAATTGATTTTTAATTTGTTTTGTACTTAACAACAAGAAATAAATCTCTGAATCAAGTTTTCTCAACTTTCCCTTTGCCATTTTGCAAATGAGCTGCTGCCATTGCAGACAGGTTTGTTTTGTCATATGAAATTTGACATGTGCAATGTCATCCTGAGAAATGATCGTGTACCACTAGTTGAGAAAATTTAATTATTGAGAAATGCCCTAAAGCCTTAAGACTAATTTTTTTCCTTGAAGATTTCATTGACTGTTGTCAGGTATATGGCATTTTTTTTCTTGGAGATATTTGGTAATTCTGTAGTTCAAAAGGTGTATTTCCTGCTACTAATGAGCTTATATTTTAAAGAAGACCAAATAGACACATATAATAAACTTTTAAAAACTATTACTGGGATTTCAGATCAATTTACCATTAAAATTCTGATGATATGCCAAGGAGGAAGAATATTTTGTGGGGGATGATTGAGGAGTTGATAATTCTAATGGTTACAAAAAAAATCTTTTAATATAAAAGACTGGAAAATTAATACTACTTCTCCAGAGAATTAACCTTTTAAATTTTCTGTTGGATTCACATAGAAATCTTTGGGCTTAAGCTATGTCTCTATTCTTTAAATGAAGTAGAACACTAGAGTAATTATCCTAATAATTAAAGGACAACAACACAACAACCCTACTTTTGTATCTAATTATCTGGCTCTTTCTAGTGATGATTTTTTTTTTGTCCTGAAATGTTTGGATAATTGCTTCAATCTTTCTTTTCACTTAGTGTGTTGACATAGCCCAAAAGGTTAATAGAGTCTTTCAGTGTCCAAAATATCTCCATTTTGAAGAGGAAAAAAAATTTTTAGCAGCCACTGTGTTGCTTCCCCCTCCCCCAATTCTGAAGTATTTAAACAATCAAATATGAGTCTAAGGATGGGTAGGCTTCCTTTAACAGCTGTTTAATCCACTATTTGAAAGTGTTCTCCTTTTCCTGGGAATTATAAATTCTCTTTACAAGCTTCCATTAAAAATGCTATTTCCTTCCAAAACTTTCTATGTCTAAGAAAACCTTTCTTGTATGCCTTTATGAAGCTATTGAATTAGATTAAAAATTGATTTTCACAGGTTAGATATATAATGTCCAGGTCAACTAAAGGCAAAGTTATAAGGAAAGTAAAGTTTGGTGTTAAATACCTTCTTGTTTGTCCTTCAGGTTCCCTTAACTCCTGACTAGAACTTTATCCCATCTTTCACATGTTTTCTTCTTGTTTGTTTTTGCAGTCAGCTTACTGCCACAGAGTTGGAAAGAGACTTATTCAACAAATATTAGTAAATTAATTCTTGATAAGACATTAGCTGGTTACATCTTTGAGTCTTAAATGAGATAGCTGAGTGACACAGTGGAGAAAATGCTGGCCTTGCCATCAGAAGATCAGAGTTTAAATCTGGCCTCTGACACTTACCAAGTCTGTGGCTCCAGGAAAGTCACTTAAGCTCTCTCCCTCTCAGTTTCATCATTTGTAAAATGAAGATAATAATAGCATCTGTTTCATAAAGTTGTGAGACTAAAATGTAAATATATATACATATATTCTGTAAACTGAAGTATAAATATTAGCTATTATTAATAATTGAATATATTAAAATTTATGTAATAGGAGACTCTTGAAAATCGTAAGTATTCAAGATCAATGCGCCTGAATCTCTGTTTATGAAATTTTAGACACAATATCAGGAGGGTGAGTGGGGCTTTCACAGATCAAAGATTATCAGAGTTGGAAGAGGATAGAGAATATCTCATCTGTTTCATGTATGAAGAACATAAAAAAGTGGTAATTGAACCTTTGGATGGAGACTTGAAATGAAGGGGAAAACTCCTGCCTTCTAAGGAAGCCCATATTTTGGGATTTACTGGTTAGATTTCTTTCTTAAAGACCAATCCTTATACCTGACTCACTCTCTCTTTGATTGACCAACAATAGGCCCCTGGCTAAGCACCACTTAATGGTTTTTTGAGGTCTTTGATGGCTCAGAGTGAATGCAAATAGCAATTGTTTCTCCTTCTGCCAGCAACCCAGTGGGTCTTCCCCTTCCAATTTGATTTTTTATTTTAAATTAAAGGGGCCATCCTTTGACTCACTTCTTAAACAAGCTTAATCACTAAATGAGCATTGCCTCAGGCAAAGTGAGAACTCTGAATGACCTTAACTTAAAAATGCCAAGGTCTCCCATCACATCCGGGGCCATCTCTAGTTGTCAGGATCTATATCTCGCCACTGGAGCCAGATAACTCTGGAGGAGAAAGCAAGGCTGGTAACTTTGTACAGCCCTACCTCACTCAAATCCAATTCAGTTGCAAGTCATGACATCATCTTCCTGATGTCATGGTCCTCTTGGATAATGAAGGACAAAGCACAAAATTCCACCCTGAGACAGATCTGATATTTAAGATCCTTTTTCTTACATCCAGCCTTAATCTGCATCTTTCAATTTTCCATCCATTACTCCTAGTTCTACCCTCTAGAGCCAAACCAATCAATTTCAATCCTTCTTTTACATTATCGTCCTTTAAACACTTGAAAACAATCATTTTCTATGTTCACCTATTTCTCCTCTTCTCTGTGCAAGAAATATATAGTTCCTTCAACTGATCCTTTTGAAATCTCTCTTTCTGTGGTTGGGAAAGAGAGAAGGGGAGAGAGAGAAGCAGAGGGAGAGGGAGAGAGAGGAAAAGGGAGGGAGGGAGGGAAGGAGGAAGAGACACAGAGACACAGAGACAAAGACCGAGAGACAGAAAAAAGAGGGAGACATACACTGAAACAAAGACAGACAAAGACACAGAAAGAGACAGAGACAGAGAAGTCTAGAGTTATTTCTTGTATAGTTCCCCTTTGTCTTCATAGCAAAAAAATCACTCAGCATGCATCTTTATATGGAGATGAAATCCATTATAAAAATACAAATAACTGATAAGCAACATTTAAAGGTAAGCAATACCAATAACAGAGATGAACCAGGGGAGAGGCAAGAGAAAATTTATTCAATCCCATTGTGGCAACAAATTCTGGCCAGGCAAATCACCAGGGAAGGTCCTAGCTTCTCATGATTATATTCAATTTGTGGTAGCAATGCTTGTCCTTTGCTATCAGCCAGTCCCCTCCTTTTTATTCTATTCTTGGGGCTCCAAAGTGACTAGACCTTAGGCTTCTACATCCTGGGAACATTCAGGCCTTCCTTAAAAGTTTGCTTTCCATTAGCCTCTTTATCAGTAAAAGGCTACATTTTTGTTGCATGAATTTGATACCTTCCATCATTCTGATTCCTCTCTCCTTCCTATTAACATCCCTCTGTAACAACAATGTTACTTATAGCTACTGTGACTGTGTAAGGCCAATAATACCAGCACACAGAGGGGCTGCCAGCACAGGTCCTTTGATCTGCTTCTCTAAAGAAAGCAACTTTAAGGGGTTTATGATCTCATTTTAATTAGACATACATATATCATTCACTTGGTTCAGCAGGAAAAGTCAGCACCCTGAACTTCAGAGAAAACACAAACAGAAATTACAAGCAGAAATTATATAAACAGAGCAAATAATACAAATCAGCAGACAAGGCTTCTAACTGTCTGTCCATAGCAATACATACATAGTTACCAGAGAGAGAGAAGCACCAATGTCTGGGTTTTCAAAACCGGGGGGCTCCTTGACGGCTACCCAGAGTGTCGTCTGGCCAAATCACAGGAATGTTCTTCCAATGGGTGAGCCCCCAAAGCAAAATGCCAACCTCAGAGTATATATACACTTCTTCAGGGTCAGAGGGTGTCACAACCATGTGACTCAAACTGTTGTGACTTAGGCTTTCTTGTGACTTAAGCAGGTCGTCAAAGACTCTGATTCAATCAAAAACTCTTGATTGAAACAAAAGCAAGACTCATTCAAAGGCACTTGATTGCCTGAGTGCTGAGAAAGATTCTAAAGAAAAAAATAGCGGCAAGTCCCACTCTGCTTGCCACCACACCTTCCCAAAATGGGGAACCCAGAACTTAGCAAATGTGGAAGATGTGGTTAGAAGACAGGTGATCTATTACCTGCTTAGTCCTGGATATTATTTCTCTCTTTACATATGCTATGGTTACATTATCTTTCTTGTCTGCAGTGTCAAGTGTTATTCCACATTGAACTCTTGATCTACTGAAGTCCTCAGATTTCTTTTAGACAAACTCCTAACTACTCATTCCTACCCCATTTTGTATTTATAAAAGTGTATTTGCAGTCCCAAGATGAACATGTTGTATTTGTCCTTAAAAATCAATGTTCTAGCTTGTTGGAAATTTTTTGATCCTTGATTCTGTCATCCAGGATATTAGCTATCCCTTTCAGCATTATGTCATTGGAATGTTTTATGAAGTCTATGAGTATTTTTATTCTGATAAAACCTCTCAATTTTCTTGGGGGCATGGTGTTTGAATATTTCCTAAAATAATTTCTCTACATGTTTCTTCAAGTCCAGCATCATCTGAATCTTCTACTCCTGAAAGCTTTCAGGCCAGAAACTTTCATCTTACATATAACCTTGCCAATTAGTGCCTCTGTCTGTGGCATTGGGATTGGGAAATCAACTAGACTTGCCTGAGAGGGATACCATTCTTCCCACAGGACCCACTAGATCTATTGACCCCACTCCTGCTGCCTTCATTCAAGGAAATACAATGAACTCTAAATACCCACCCACTGAATCTGAAAGCTATGAAAGTGTAATGGAACAATGGTCCAAGTCCAGGGAATAGCTTCTTAAAGGATTATGATGGATTTCCTCCTTGTATGTCTTAATGACATTGAACCCAAATATATGGAAATTTCCTTACTTATATTACTTAGCTTTCCCCATCCAATTTGGTGGATGTGGGCTTCTACCCTAGTTTGGAGGGTGAGTGCTATCCTTGCACCTTTTCCTCATTGTATCTGCCTTTCTCTCCATACTCTGACCCTCAGACCCTCAGGTGCCTCAAGCAATGGGCCTTTCTCTCATATAAGTTAAAATGCTCCAGATAAAATCCTATTACTTTCACATTAGACTGGCTTATTTAAGTGTTCTGCAAAGCCACCTTTAAATTTTTAAACCGTTGTATCATACTAGGATAGGCTTTATCAAATTTATGACTAAAAGGCCAAACATAGATCCTTGGGACTTTCCATTTATGTGCTTCTTAATTCATAGATCGCTGCCTGTGCTATCTCTTGACTTGTCTCCCTGAGAAGGACTAGCAAAATCCTAAACAAATGAGATAACCTATGCAAAGCACTTTGCACACTTTAAAGTGCTGTATATCATTAGCAGCAACAGCATCATCATCATCATCATCATCACCATCATCATCCAGGAAAGGAAATTTGGTCCCTACAATGTTAACAGGCCTATGGGCATAGAGCCAGATTTCTTCAGGTACTCTACTGTAGCATCCACAAAATTAGCATGCAGTTGAGATCATTGGAAATTATTATCAATGCTCACATCTCCTTAATGAAACCTTAGTCCCATTTCTTTCATAATGCCTTTCCTGGCTTATGGCCAGTATTCTACTGGTTAATGTTTAACAATTGGCTTTAGAAAAAAAAATGAAGGTACAACACACTTTTAAATTTAATCAGCATTGTTAACATTTTCTCCATTATTTTCTCAAATCTAGGCATTGAAAGAACAATAAATGAGTTCCTGATTTGTAGGATTTGCTGGTTTCTGAAGCGTAAATATTTATACTGAAAATTTAACAATAGGTCCTCAGGCTGGATCCCATGTACCACCACTAACAGCCCACTCCACAGTAATGTCTTTCCCTTCCAAACATCTATAGTATTTATGGGGGGATTATAGGATTTAAAACTGGCAGGGACCTTACAGATCACCTAGCCTATCCTTTCATTTTATTGATGGGGAAAATGAGGCCTAGAGAGAAGTGACTTTTCCAAGGAATGAAAATCCTCAGGCAACAAAGTATAATTCAAACTTGTATTGGGATTTAGAAGATGAGGAGTCAAATTCTGGTTCTGCCACTTACTACACTGATGACCCTTGGAAAACTACCCCCAAGGCAATTTTTTTTCTCTAGGTATAGGATTCTACTTATCTTCTGACTGCAGGTGCAGCACTCTGTCTACTGAGCCATGTGGCTTAGAACATAGGATTGTCATGTGTTCCTATCAGTTTGTATCACAGGGTCTTGGGAAGCCTTGCTATTGAGAGGGCCTTTCTTTCTGATCATGAAACTCAAAAAGCATTTCTGAGTGCAGGAATGGTTTTTCCTGAATAACCTAAAGGCACTGGCATGATTATCTGGCATAAATATTTTTCCTCATCTCTTTTGACAGTTTTTCTTTGGTTGAAAAACCTAAATTATTGCTCATTCAGAGTGGGTAGACCTGACCTATCAGCTTTTTAATATTTTTGTCTCCTATCTCAGACCAGCAACTTGATACTCCATCATATAACCCCATTAGACTATGAGGTCCTTGAGGGCAAGGACTAGTTTTGCTGTTCTTTGTGTTCAGCATAGTGCCTGGCACATAACAAGTGTTTAATAAATGTTTATTTACTTAATGGTATAGTGCAGGCTGGCAGACAACCATGAGAGATGAGACACAAGGAAAGAACTCTGTCCTTTGAAGAGGAAGTGCTGTCTTCTCCCCTATGCCTCTACTCTGAGAACAAAACCCTGGATTCCCCTTCCTAATTATGGAGGGGGGCTAATGGCACAGGCATTGTAGTGTGCTAGCAACCTGGCTCAAGAATATTCATGCCTATATTGGTAACAGTGATATTTGGGAGCAGGGGTATATCAAATCCCTCAAAGGAAATAACTATCTCTACTCAGAGTCCCACCTGTCCTTATACCCAACCTTATTATTAGTTTTTATTATTTATAGATATTGTTTATAGATATAGATTATAGTTATTATTTATAGATCATAATTATTTGCGAGAGAGGATAGGGTTGAATCAAAATTGTCATGTGCCATTACTAGTTACAAATCAATTAGAAAATAATATGATGTACCTCTGGAAATCATAATGTGCCAGTGGAAAATATTATTTGACAAATCTGATGAACGTGAAGCTTTTCAATAACACAACTTCAGTGTTAGGTGTTATATTATACCTATCTAATACTTACCTTCCCACAGGTGGTAGTGCTTACCTTCCTCTCACAATGTCCCACAAAAATAAAAATGATCCTCAAAGTATTGAAGACATAATCTCTTTAAAGAGATATACCTTAATTGGCTGGGCTTCATTCTCATCTGTCATAGGAAGGGGCAACACTAGAGCCTCTGTAAAATCCTTTCCAGTTGGAAAACTCCTGAAAAGTGGAAAAAAGGAATATCCTTGTCTTTCTAAAGTGGTTTAGATGGAGTCTTGCTTGATGGCTAGGAATGTACATGAACATCCAAAGTAGTTTAATGACCATCAAATCTATGAAAATGCCTGACAAAACACATATGAGTTCTAACAACGTAACAGCTGCTAGTACTTTCAAATAATATTGCAAATACAAGGATGATTCTTTTAAATTGGACAAGGAAATTTCAGTGCACTGAATGATGCAAGAAGAGAAAAATGCCCAAACAGACAAACAGAAAACTTACCTTGTATGATATATGAACAGAATTGCGGGCCATTTTTATTTTCCTTTGTTTTTCTGTGTTTTGGTAGAAAGAGCACAGGAAACCAGAGACCCTGGTAAGCCACATCACTATTATAAGCCTCACTTCCCTCATCTCTAAAAAGAAAGGCTTGTATAAGATGATTTCTAAGGGACCTTCTAGCACCAATTTGATTGTGTAATAAGAATATATGCTATTCAAATTTCTATATTGGGTTATCAAACAGTTTACCTCTCATTTGTTTATCTTGTCTTATAATTAAGGCTACTCCAATGCTAAATGTTAAGTAGATGATATGCTTTCAGCAATCCAATTTACTACTTTTTAATCACCAAAGCTGCCATTGTCCTCACCTATAAACACCTGACTGCTAAAGCCTCTTCTTTGTCTTCCCATTATTGCTTGTTTCACAGGTTGGACTCATGTGTCTGAACTTCCTTTCTTTTCTTTGGTATTCACTTGACCTATTTCTCCATTCCTCAAGCTTTTTCTTTCTCTTTGTAAACATGTTAAACTAACTTTTTCTGGATATTAATGCCTGAAGATGGATTAATGTGGACTAGGTAAAATTGTATCATACTATGTAAATGTAGTAATTTTAGTCAATTTTATCATACTGGTGAAGGTAATATTTTCTAACTCTACTATATGCCTTCTATTTACTCCTAATCTCCATTTCAACTTTCAACATTTTGTTCATGTTCACACCACATCTTTGCTTACTCTGTTAAAATATTTTCTATTTTCCTTGTCTTCTGCCCTTCCCTTCATGTTCAGCTCATATATCTCTGCCAGATTAATTTTCCTAAAACATAGTTTTGACCATGTCATCTCCTTGTTTAAAAACAAACAAAACTTCACTTCTTACCCCACCAACACACACACATCATAGCTTGTCAAATAGCGTCTAGAGTCCTTATACTAGCATTCAAATTTCTGAATGATTTGACTCCAACTTACTTTCCAGCCATATCTTCACAATTCTCTTTCACTAAGTTTATGCTCTACTGAAAAAGTTTGTCAATCAGACCCCCCCCCACTTCCTACATTGCTGTATTCGCTAACTCTGCCTAAATTGTCCTTCTTTCCCAATTCTACTTGTCTCATTCTTAAAGGATAGCCAAATAAATACTACTTCTTCCATGATGTCTTCCATTACCCTACCCTCAACATGAAATTATTTCTTCCTTCCCTAAGTTTACATGTTACCTTCTTCATATGGCTCTCTTCGCATCTTCTAATATCTCTCTTAGCTTTTATATTTTATATTTTTCTTTAATTCAGCAAACATTTATTAGAAGACCAAAAACGAGAAGGCAGGCACTCTACTAAGTGAAAATAATATAAAGAGAGATACAGCATAGACCCTTCTCTCTAGGAGCTTACAATACAATAGGAGGTAAATAGCATATATAGGAGTATAATTGCAAAGAAGTCCAAGCAATATGATCTTAAAAATTTGAAGAAATGTAGACTGTTTTCAAGTGTCAAGGTTGTAAAAATCTGTGTGGAAGATTTGAAAGAATAGAGGGACCTCAATAGGTAGATTCAGGGGAGAACTAACTTATGAGTAGAGATAAGGAGGTGAGAGACAAGTGGACAGGAACTGAAGGGTAGTCCAGTTTGAATATACTGTTGAGCAGATTGAGGGGTTGTAATACCAATGCTGCTTGCAGCTGTTGTGGCTGTGTAAGGCTAATAACATCAGCGCACAGGAGGGCTACCAGTACAGGTTCTTTGATCTGCTTTTCCAAGGAAAGCAACTGTAAGGGGTTTACCATCTCACTTTAATTAAACATACATATACCATTCACTTAGTTCAGGGGGAAAAGTCAGCACCTTGGACTTCAGAGAAAACACAAACAGAAATTACAAGCAGAAATTATATAAACAGAGCAAATAATACAAATCAGCAGACAAGGCTTCTAACTGTCTGTCCATAGCAATACATACATAGTAACCAGAGAGAGAAGCACCAACATCTGGGTTTTCAAAGCTAGGGAGCTCCTTAATGGCTACCCTGAGTCTCATCTGGCCAAATCACGGGAATGCTCTTCCAATGAGTGAGCCCCCAAAGCGAAATGCTAACCTCAGAGTATACATATTGTTTCCAATCAAAGACTCTTGATTCAAAGGCAAGGCTCAATCAAAGGCACTTGGTTGCCTTAGTGCTGAGAAGCACTCCAAAAGAAAAAAAAACAGCAAAAAGTCTCACTTTGCTTGTCATTACAGGAGAGTAGCATGAAATAAGTATGGATGAAGGAACTAGAGACAGATTTTTCAAGGCCTAAAATATGTCACAATCATAAATATACTCTACAAAATGGGGAACTACTTAAGGATTTTGAGTGGAGAATTGACTTGATCAGAATGATGCATGAAGAAGATTACAAGATAATAGGAATGTAGAATATTAAAATTGATGTCAATGATGGGTAGATGTTCCAATTTTTTTAAAAGAGAAGACAGTAACATTAGACTGTAGACTGGTAAGATTTTGATTCATAGAAAATTCTAAAACACATTCTTAAAGGAATGGGTTCTAAAGAAAAGGAAGTAGTGATCACTTGAAGACAGCATGAGTTTTCCCAAACCAGACCATGTCAAATTTGCCTCATTTTCTTTTGGAAAGGGTTTCTGGTGAATGTTATAGACATAGGATACCTGGGTTTCAAAAATGTATTTGAAAAAGTCATGCTATGAACAAGTTTAAAAGATATTATTTGGATGATAGTGAAATTAGGCAGATTCTGTAGTAGTAAAATGTTTGGATTAAAAGTATAGTGATAAATGGATTGGGTCATCAGGACTGAGGTTTTCAATTATTGTAAACTGTGATCTGTCTTTAGCCTCGTTCTGTTCAACATTATTATCAGAGACTTAGAGGGAATTATATTTCACAATTTTTAGGTGAAACAAACCTGGAGGAACAACTATGACACTGAATGACAGAATCAGTACATTAAAAGTTCTTGAGAAGCTAGAATTATGGGCTGAAACTAAAGAAATGAAATTTAGTAAGGGGAAATGTAAAATTGTCATGGGTTTAAATAAAGAAAAAAATCACAAGTATAAGGTAAAGATTTGGTTAAATGGCAGTATGTGAAAAAAAGATATGGACACTTAAATGAACTATAAGCTAAATAGAATTCAACAGTTTGAAATGACAACTCAAAAATGAATATCAACTTTAATTTCACTAAATAATCATACTACCTAGAACCAGAAAGGTCACAGTCCTGCCGTATCCATAAAATAATAAAATTTCAGGGCAGGGATCTCAAAATTCACCTAATCTCATCCCTGAACAAAATGAGAGAGAGAGAGAGAGAGAGAGAGAGAGAGAGAGAGAGAGAGAGAGAGAGAGGAGAGAGATGTAAACATGAGTTGATAGAAATTCTTTGGTGTCAGAGCCTGTACCTAAGGATTCACCAGTCATTCAGGCTGCTTCTCTCTTCAACCATCTGGGGAGAGGGGTTGGGTCTAACCAGTTCATATCAATATCATGTTGCCAATCTTTAAAACTCCCCAAAAAGATTGTAACTCCCAAATGAAGCAATGAGTTCAAGGACAAGAAACTCTGTTATTTTCCTACCACCAATCCGACAATTTGGCTATCTCTACCACTTGCACATGGGGCCAACTCTGTCTTGTCATTAAAGTGTATATAAAATCTCCGATGGTCATTTTATTCCCTTTTGTTTTCTGTGCCATTCTGAGCTAGAAAGTGAGTGGTGAATGGAATAAAGGAATAATGTTGGCTATTCTGTACACAGGGCCCTCTTTTTTTGTGGAGCCCTTACTGTTCCCATAGGTCTCCGTGGCGGCAGCCAAGACCAGTCAGCACCTGTAATTGCTAAATGTTTTCTACTACTGCCTCAGGGTCACATAGTGTTGGTCATTCCCATATGTGAGTTATACATCTCAGCTCTGGGTTTACAAAAGGCAATTACTTCTGATTTCTGTAACCCACAATAAACCACAATCTAGACTGAGCATGACACTTGGGCCCTGGAAATGAATCCATAGAAGTCTAGAATTCAGTCAGCAACAGCAGTTACTGGTTGTTTTGCATGATTTCTTTTTGAAGTAAAATAAAATAAACGAGGTACACAGAAATAACAAATAGAATTCATACTCCAGAAAGATTCGGCAATGAGCTGAATAATATTCAAACTCCTGGTAAGTTTGGGGATAGGGAAGCCAATGTGTAACCCAATAAATAAAACATTAATCAGTTTTGCAGTGAGCTTTCAATAATATTGTTCCTTGGCTATGGAAGAGTGTACAACATCATAAACAGAGTGCTTTTTGAATATTAAATGCCAGAAGCTCCTGTAAAAAGATGTCTCTTCCTCCTCTCTATCCTCTCTTCTTATTTCTACCCCCTTCCCTCTCATTCTTTTCCCACCTGTAAGGAAATAGAAATCTACTTCCATTAAAAATATATTTTTGCAGTCAAAGAGATCGAGAGATAAATAGAAAAAGAAAGAAGTAGGGAGAGATGGAGCATGTACTGGGCTATGGCTGACTACTCCTACTGTATCATGACATTACTTGACTCGCAAAACTAAAGAAAAAGTTTGCATATTTAACTTTTGACTTACATTGGCATAAAGGAAAATGTTAGCTTTGGAATCAACTTATTTTAACCATGATGTTTATTTAAAAAATAAAGGTGTTTATATGTAGATTGTGAATTTGGCTCAAATACAATTTACTTTTTTTCCCCCTGGGATTCATTAATGGCACCATTGGGCATTTCCATTCTTAAATCTCAGGCAGCACATGGAGAAACCAATAGTAAGAGAAAACTCACACTGTGTTAATTTGGAAGCATTGTAGCACCAGCAATTGGCATCCATGGATGGGAGTCAAAGAGCTAGGACTGTGGAGCAGCTAACCTTAAGTCGAATGGAGGCCATCACAATTGATTAATAACAACCCTGTATAAAAAATGGTACCATCAGAAGCAGCTGCAGTATTATTTGTGACATAGGAATTAATGAAGTGGAGTGAATGACTTGGATTGGCTGGATAAAGCAAATTCTTTAGGGAAATGTATATAACATTCAATGAAAATGGGAAAAAAAGATTATATTGGGATGACATCTGGTTCCTCTATGTAAATTGCTAGGGTCCCTCCTCCCTCTTAAGGTGATTTAGATGCCAAGTGCATTGGAATGAGTGGATTTCGTTGGCAACATTGGATAAGACTGGGTCAGCCATGTTAGGAACAGGCAATGTAAATGGAGGAATTACTTTGAGTAATGTGACTGCCAAAAAAAAAAAAAACCAGAAAGAAAAGGAAAGAAAAGGAAAAAAATCAATAGGTCAGTGAAAATCTTCTCTTTCAGTAAATACTAGCATGTGTTTTTCTCAGGACTAAGTAAGGATATGGAGACCTAGTAAGCAACTATAAGACCTTCTATGACTTTATTTTTGAAAATTCTGGTTTTATAGTATGTCACCAAGGTTATATAAATAGTTAATATTTTTTCTCTGATGGTCATCCTGTAGGTTGAGATTACAGTTGTGTTTGTGTGTGTGCATTTATGTATGCATGTATATGTGTATGCATATACACATATTGTAAAGAAAATATAATTTTTTATCTCTAATAAGAAAGACCTTATAGAAAAACAAAGCCATAGTTACCCCAAATGGTGACCAGGAAAGTAATATTGGAGGCCATTAGAGCAAAGGCTAGGTGGCACTTTATAGCCAGAGCTCCATCTAGTGTTCTCATCCATTTCCTTTCCAGCCCATTGTATACTATATAATAGGGAGATTAAAAAAAAAATAAAGGAAATTCTTATATATAGCAGCAAAGCCACTGTGATTAACTATGACTTTTTATTATGATGACCAAGGCTTGCTGAAGATCTGGCAGTCTTGATTTGGGCAAGAACTGCTTCATGTCAAAGGAAATGCAGTTTGATAATATATCTGGTGGTTTCCGGGATGTTGTAATATTTATTCTTCATTTCCTTTCCTAATGCGTATTTGGTAGGAGATGTATCTTCATTCCATGATTGATCACAGAGTCTCTGGGTTGGACTAAAGAAGGATCAGAGAAGACAGAATCATAATAGATTTTAGAGTTAGAAGAGAACTCTTTTGCTGTTGTTGATTCATTTCAGTCATGTCCAACTCTTCATGAGCCAATTTGGGGGTTTTCTTGGCAAAGATACTGGAATGGTTTGCCATTTCCTTCTCCAGCTAATTTTACAGGTTAGGAAACTGATGCAAACAGGATTAAGTGATTTGCCCAGGGTCACATAACTAGTAAGTGTCTGACGGCAGATTTGAATTTAGGAAAGATGGGACTCTTCCTAATTCCAAGCTCAGTGCTCAAGTCCAACTTCTTCATTGAACATTTAGAAGAGTGATGAAAGAGCAAATAAGTTAAATAATTTGCCTGGGATTACCCAACTAGTAAGTGTCTGAAGTAAAATTTGAACACAGGTCCTACCTACCACCAAGTCTAGAATTCCTGACTCCAGGCCCAGCAGTCTATCCACTGAATCACCTAGCTGTCTCCATGTGCCAAAGCTGCCTTTCTTTGAGTTACTACATGACAAAAAATGGAGGGGTGTGTATGCCGTGTGTATGTTTGGGAGGCTTCAGTTGAAATGTAATATTTTGTATGTCTAATAAAGTCAGACTAGTTAAATTGAAAAATCATTTGGTGATTACACAATTAAATTAATACAACAAACATTTGGGTAAAGAGCTCTTTCCTAGGCACTAGGGATCTCCCCTTTTAGTTCCAATAGATAGTTTAGATAAAGTATAGGTAGAGTATTAAAAGATGAGGAAGAGGGAAGAATTAAAAGTAATAGGAGTGCACTATATGACATAGGGAAATTTGTTGATGTGATCTTACAAACACTGAGAGGCATCACATAGGGCAAGAAAGGTGGTATTCCACCACACTATGGGTTGGTCAGAGAAAGAAAAGAGAAAAGTGATTTCTTATGTCCTTGGCTTCTTCTCTAGGAATTTTGGAGTATCGTATACATGTGAGGGTATGGCATTTGACTACTCCAAAAATCTTTATTAGCATACATTCCTCAAATAAAATATAGATCTGTTTTTCTCCTCCTTTTTTGTAGGTGCACAGTTATATATAGCTAAAATACTAGGGGATTTTTAAAAGGCCATTTTGATGGTAACCTTCCATAGAAAAGTAAGGTTAAAGTGATTTTCAGTTTCATTTATGAGTATTTCTTTTTCATGAATATCCAAACAGAACTTTACCTCAGATTGAACGCTGGACTGAACATGGCTTCCATTTAGAATATTTTGGGAAAGTTTTAAGTACTTGAAAAGAAAATCTTAAGATGTCAAAAATAACACTTGAATAAAAAGATATATGCCTATCATCTCTGTTGCTGGATAGGCTGAGGCTAGAGGAGTGCTTTGAGCTCAGGAGTTCTGAGCTCTTGACTAACTCACTGACTGAGTAAGCCAGAGTAGGGCCAGGGGCCTTCACTTAAGTCTGTCACTGAATATAATTTGTCTATGTGGGGAATGAGGATGCCTAGGGAGGAGCAAAGTATCTCAGGTTGGAAACAGAACTGGTGGAAACTTCCATGGTGTGAGGGTGGAAATGGATCCATGTGGGGCCAGTACATTTCCAGCCTGGGTTATAGAGGGAGATCCATTCTCAAAAAACAACACAACAATAGCAAAAACAAAACAAAACCAAAGCAAAATTTGACATTTTTGTTTCTCAGATTTTTTATTTGTAGAATAGCCCCAAGAATATTTCTCATATGTCTGTGGAAGATATGTATAGATGATCAGAAGTAAGGTGGTGCAATGAGCAGTGTTGAATTTGTAGTAAGAGATTCACATTGTACTTCTGCCACTTAATGGTGTGGCCTTGGGTAAGTCACTTAACCTATTTGGGCCTCAGTTTCTTTATTGTAAAATGAAGTAATTGGACTAGATATCTTTATCACTTTCAGCCACAAATCCATGATCCAATGATGTTATAACAATGATGCCAATTACAGTAGAATAAATTAGCTATTTATTCACACAAAATGGGAAAGGATTCAAAGAACAGACATTGATAAAACTATCATGATTTCCTAAAGAAGTGTAACCAATATAAATCTATATAATGAGGAAGATAAAAAAAACCCTAGAAGCTATCTCAGTCAGCAAATATAATTACATGATCTAAGTGGAGAAATATAGCAACTAAGAAAAGACACCTCTGGTTTATTTGGAGAATATAAACTCATTTGTACAGTCTTATGGAGGAAGATGGTAAAAGATTGAGTAGTATCAAGTAATTTTAAAAGTAGATAGCAGTAGTGGTAAAAATATGGTTATAGAAAGTTGGTAAAAAAAATCTAAGTGAAGTTAATCTCAAGAGCATTTAAGGCTGAAACTATCCTGAAAATAATACACAAAAGAAAAGTGGAGAAAACCTGGGCAAAGATTTTTGTGAGGGTCCTTTTCACTATCAAGGACACGGGAGCTACCAAATTTGCATCTTCACATCACAGCCCTCAATACACTGTTTGAAGAAGAGAAAATGCTACTACCACTACCACGATCAGCACCACCAACACCACCACAACCACTACTACTACTGAATAATTCATTTTAAGCTTCATGAATGGAAATGTTATGGGTGATACTGTAAAAATGAGTTATTGCTATTATCTCAATAACATACTGCCTTAATAATATACTGAATAGTATACTGCAATACTGCCTTCTGATGGCAATAGCCTCTGGAATGACTTGTATCAGATATTGTTTTCCTTGACACATCTTAAGAGAACCGAATAATCATCAAAGTTGAAGTTTCTTCTTTGTGTGCCATGTAATCACCCTTTTTTATATCTTAAGAACACTGACTTTAGACACTTTTGAGGTGAATAATTGAGCAGTAGAGAGGAGAAAAGAAAGGGCCATTTTAGGTCTTACTTTAACCTCAGGGATCCTACTCAAATGGATCCAATGATGTAAACCCTCAATGGACACTTTGATTTTTTTTTACTGTATTTGTTTTTGCCAACCTGAGAGTTCCACCCAGATTGGCCCTTTGCATCACCATTGGATTTTCTCTGAATTTACCTCTGACAGAAACATAAGCTGGTCCTGAGCAAGCATTTAACATAACTTTTTAAACTTCATGCACAAAAAGTGGGAATAAAAACCACCCATCTTTCAGACAAGCCATCCCTGTTCATCACCTAGCTTGTCAACAGTCCAAGGATAGCAGTCATGTAGCTCTAAGAGCACCCCATTAAAATACTTCCCTATAAAAAGGCATTCCTCCTTGTAGGAGATACATACGTATTTATGAACTAAACATTAAGCAGACGTCCTCCACACCTTCAGCTCACGCTGATGTCATGTCCCCATAGTGGTGAATGTGTCAAAGGATTTTTTCCATGCTGTCTCTGCTAAAGGAGTTCACACTTCCTCTGGCACCTTGGCTGAATCTTAGCTAGTAAAAACTTGTCAAGGTGTCAGGCTTTAGATATGCATTTACCCTAAAGAGAACAGACAGGCTGGAGCAATTGAATTCCTTGATGAAGCCAGATTGACCACTCTTAATTATTAATAATGTTATAATATGCATGGGCATATGCATTACATATGTATATACATACACATATGCATACATCTATTTTGCATATGCATAATTTGTATATCTTTACTAAATATATGTGTTATTTATGTTTGTGTACATTTGTTGTTCATTAGTTTCAGTTGTGTTTTACTCTTTGTGAGCCCATTTTGGGTTTTCATGGCAAAAATACTGGAGTATTTTGTCATTTCCTTCTCTAGCTCATTTTACAGATGAGGAAACTGAGGCAAACAGGGTAAGTGACTTGGCCAGGGTCACACAACTAGTAAGTATCTGAGGCCAGATATGAATTCATGAAGAAGAGTCTTCCTGACTCCAGGCTTGGTGGTCTATCCACTGAGCCATTTAGCTACCCTGTCAACGTACATAGCTCTCTCTTTACCTATCTATCTTTCAATAATGTCACATTCCCTCTGGGCTATTTTCCTAGTTCTTATTTGCATTGCTTGATTTTGTCACCAAAGCGATTACTTCTTCCATCTAGAGCAACCCAGAAAGTTTGGGGTTTCTAGTCCTGATGCTCATAAATCCCTATCTATTGTGTTACTCCAATATTAATTTAAAAAGTTAATATCAAGTAGTTTTTATAAAGGAATATTAACTGATAAGGTATACTGAGTACAGAAGTTACAAATTATCCCCCAAACTGGAGGCATAATCTCCCCCCTGCACCCACTTAAGCCCCGTGGAAGGCAGGGACAAGCTTAAAGTAGGTGAGAGAGGGCACGTTTTTTATCATCCACACATCAAGTATGAGGCCATTGCCCACAGAAACCCTGTGTATGCGTATGTGTAAATGTACACATGCATAAAGGGAAGACATGATCCTATTTTTGCATGTACACACATACACACAGAGAGTTTTTATGGACAACAGCTTCAAACTTGGTGTACAAAAGTGCTGATGTGTTCATGAAGAGTGCTTCTTGGCCTTGGGTGTCCTTTTCTCTATTCTCAGCTTCCCCACTAAACTCACTTTTGGGTCTGTCTTAGCTAATGAATGAATCACTCTCTTCCTCAGGGTGGCGATTTCCTGGAAGGATGTGGTATCTTGACTGCTTGACTGGCTTGCTGGGCTAACCATTGAATTATTTCCCTTTTTTTGTATAAGTAAGTAGTTTAGTGTGAATAAGTAGCTTATTTATTCTATTTTGTGAATAACAAGGATTTAATCAATGTCTGTTGAATTTAAAGATTAAATAAATAAAATGAGATTGGACTCTCTCTCTCAGGTTCCTTCTGGATTTAAATTTCTATTTTTTTGTTTTGTTTTATTTTTTACTTTATTTTTCCCCAGTTATGTGTAAAAAACAATTTTTAACATTCATTTTTTAAAACTTTGAGTTTCAAATTCTTTCTCTTCCTACCTCCCCACCTCCATCATTGAGAAGGCAAGCAATTTGATATAGGTTATACCTGTGTAGTCATGCAAAACATTTCCATAATAGTAATGTGAAAGAGAACATAGACAAAAAAACCCCTCAAGAAAAATAAAATTAAAAAAAGTATGTTTCAATGTATTCAGACACCTTCAGTTGTCTCTTTGGGGATGGATAACATTTTTTATCATAAGTCCTTTAGAGTTGTCTTGGATCATTGTATTTCTGAGAATAGCTAAGTCATTCATGGCTGATTATCACACAGTATTGCAGTTCCTTAAATTTCTATTATTTTATGAATATTAAAACCAACTTCCTATAATCATGCTTTTTCTACTACAGCTACTCATTTTTAATTACTTGATACTACTCAATTTTCTACCAGCCTCCTCCATAAGACTTTACAAATGATTTTATATTCTTCAAATAAACCAAAGTTGACTTTTCTTAGTTGCTGTATCTCTACCCTTAGATAGGAGATCAGGTATTATATTTGCTGACTGAGATGGTTTCTAGCTTTTTTGTTCTCATTATGTAGATTTGTATTGGTTAAATTTCTTCAGGAAATAATAGTTTGTATCAATGCCTTATGTAGATTGTGCATGCATGCATGCATATATGTACATGTGTTTTGGAGCATTATGTACACTCAGACATAGGCACACATACACATATCACACATACAGTACACATATGTATGCAAAAACAGAGACCCAGGTACCAACAAAGACATATAAACAAGTCCTACTCCTGACTTGTTCACAGTCAGTGTGTCCTAGAGGTGAGACTTGATCTCTTCTTCCTGAAAAATAAATAAATAGGCAAACAGATAGTAACAGCATGGTCTAACAGATAGATGGCCTTCCAGTCAGGAAATTTGGATTTATTATTTTTCTGGGCTTGCATTGCTTTAGCTAAACTGCACAGAGAAGAGTCTTCCTGTGCATACATGATACAAAGTATAAATCTTTCCTCCTGAGCATCTGAGCACAGGAAATTATGTTCCTCATGTAACATTCCAATATACAGTGTAGTGGAGTAGAATGAGAGCTGGCCTCAGAGCTAGGAAGACTTGGTTCAAATCCTTCCTCTGATACCTACTGGCTATATGAAACTGGACAAATCGCTCAACAACCTCTTGGCACCCTGGGCAACAATTCAATACTATAAAATTACAAATAAAAACTGTCAATCATCACTGAGAGAGACGTTTCTCATCGGGAGCTCCTCATACCTATGAAATTACAGAGATTGCAAGTGTGTATATATATAGCTTTCAGTGCTCCAAGCATTGCTCAATCAATGACTCTGTGTTCCAGATGACTCGTTGACTTATAACAAAACCCTAAAATTGACAGGAAAATTTATGGTTTTAATATTCATAAAATAATAGAAATTTAGACCCAGAAGGAACCTGAAAGAACATCTAGTCCAATCTCATTTTACTTATTTTTACATTGAACAAACAGTGATTAAATCCTTGCTATTTACAAAAATATAAATGAAACAGCTTTTGAATCCAAGGAGCATACTGTCTAAAGGAAATTTATTTCAATTTCTATTTAATATTGGGGTTTAAATTTATTTTACATTTTTCATAGACTCAAACTTCTAAATCCTTTGTATATATTTGTTTGAATGCTGTCTCCCCCATTAGATTGTAAGCTTGTTAAGGGAAGGGACTGACTTTTGCCTCTTTTTACAACCCATGGGCTCGGCACAGTGCCTGCCACATAGTAGTTGCTTAATAAATGTTTATTGATTGATGAATTAATACAGCATAAACATTGATCCCAATGGCTCTGGGTACAGCTTACTTTATTACTAGTTTTCATTTTCTTTTTGTGAAGTTTTTTCTATTTTTTCTGAACATGAGAAATTCAAAAAGTGAGCATTTCTGTGGAGAAGAAACAGAAAAAAAAGATTGTCTATGAAACTGTAATTCTATATTATGTAAGCTGTTTTAGTTGTCTGTTTTGCTTTGATCCTCTCATTCTCTTCTGTTCTCTTTTAAAATTCCTCATTTATATTCTAATCAATATTTTTTCTCTGCCCCACTGTTATTACACTCCTTCATGATCAATAAACATAATCATCCAAACCAAATCTACCCCTTGGCTATGTCTGAAAATATATTTCTCATTCTTCACCTCTAGTCCATAATCTGTCTGTCAAGAGAAAGGAAGTTTGTTTTATCTTTGACCTTTTGGAATCATAGTTAGCCATTGTATTGATTAGTGCACTTAAGTCTTTCAGGGATGCTTTTCTTTACAATGGAGTAGTTATTGTAAACATTTCTCCCCTCTAGTTCTGCTCCCTTCACTCTATATCAGTTCATATAAGTCTTCCCAGGTTCCTCTGAAACTGTATCTATCATTATTTCTTAAGGTGTAATAATATTCCATTATGATAATATAATTTGTTTAAACATTCCCAAATTAATGTATACTCCACTTTCCAGTTTTTTTATTACAGCAATTCATATATGCATATTTTGTACCATCTAAACTTTCTCTCTTTTAATTCTTTGTGATAAAGGTAGTAGTAGCTAGTAGTAGTAGTAGTATCACTTAGTCAAGGAGTATGCACACTACAGTGATTTGGTGGGAGGTGGTTCCAAATGGTTCCCCCAGAATTATTGTACACATTCATATCTTCACTATCACTTTACAGATTAATTAATAATGGGTTAGAAGATTGTTTACTTGTCCTCCTGGAAGTACCAGCACTAGACCCAAGTCCTCACTCTCTATCCATTAGCTTTTCTTTGAAACTAATGAATCTGAGTATTAAAGAGATTAATTTTCTTGCTATTCTACTTAACACATATATTTATTTTTATCTCAGTAGACAATAGTTTTACATGACCAGGCAAGAGATTTTATTGAACATTTGTTGTACTTTGTTGTACTTTGATTCAGACTACCTCTGGCCTTAGATCTGGCTATCAGAGACCAATTAAAAGTCCATTGCGGTAATCCAAGCAAGATATGATGAGGAACTGAACTAAGGTGGTAACTCTGTGATTAGTGACAAAGCGGCAGATGGGAGAGATGTTGTGGATGTAGAAATGACAAAATTTGGTAATTGTTGGATATTCTGGGTGAAGGAGAGTGAGTAGCCAAAGATAACACTGAGGTTATAAACCTAAGAGACTGGCAGAATGCAGTGCCATTCTTATAGAAATAGGGAGGCTGGGGAAAGGGAGGGATTGAAAGACAACGAGGTCTGTTTTGTACATGTTGAGTTTGTGATACATCTAGTCTATTCAGTTTGAAATATCCACATTAGTGATGTTGGATCTAAAGCTCTGGAGAAAGCCTCTGGACAGATACATGAGACGATAAGTAAACCCTTTCAAGGAGTCCTACTGACATTCTTATGGAAATAATCTTTTCTAGGTTCACGTACACAATATTTTGCACAAAGTAACAATGGGGAAGTAACGCGGCCCAGTAGAAAGATGCTTTGGAGACAGAACATCTAGGTTCAAATTGCATTTCTGATGTTTCCTACTTGTGTGACCTTGGGCAAGTCATTCTTTGACCTCAGATTTCATACCTGTAAAATCAAGGTTGAGAGGGAGTGTGATGGACCAGATGGTCTCTGAGGTCCCTTCCAGTTTCACAGTCATGATTCTGTTATCTAGCTGGTATTAATAGTAGATAATGGGAGTACTTGGTTATAATGACCCTTGAGTCTTTATACAATGCAGAGTGCTGAATTTGGAATCAGAGGATCTTAGCTTGAATCTCAGAGCTGCTCTCTCCTGCCTGTTTGACCTTGGGCAAAGGGATGCCACTAAATTACCGCTATGGTCCCTTCCAGCTCTAAATCTGCTATCCCATCATTTTTCACAGTGTCATAGTCAAAGTATACCTTTGTCTTCATGCATTGTTTATACCCATTCACAGGATTTCTTTTCAAAATTATTGAACCCATGGGACCTTTCCCCATTGAAATGCAGGCTGAAGCTGCACCTGAGCTGTGCATTATAATGTGATATCCTCTTTTCTCATTCCCTTCTCCACCCAGACTTATACTCAGTAGAGTTTCTTTAGGGAGATGAAATAAGCCCTCCAAATCAGGGTTGGCATCTTGCTACAGTAATAGGAAATTTTATTTGTTTGTTTATGTTTAACTTCTTTTTCTCCTTTAAATTCACTCCTTCCATAGTACAGAATTGTCATTCTTTTCAAGTACACCACATTCCCCTCTCTCCCTAGATTCCATTGTGTCTGCCTCATCAGATGTGGTCATGAGCCATGTACCTTTCAAATTGAAAACTGCCTTTGAGCTCTTGGTTTTCATTTATTTGATGTGTTCTCTTAGCATACAATCGAGTATTTAGGGCACCAGACAGAGGGTCACCAGTAGAGAGTTACATTCCTGGCTGGACAGTTGACTTGTGATGTGACCTCAGTCAAGTTATAAGCCATAGCCTGGCCTAGTTTCCCTTCTGAAAAATGAGGACACTGAGAATCTTAGAATTTTAGAATTTTAGAGTTGGGAAAGGATCATCTAGTCCAATACTTTTATTTAATGGGTTATAAAACTGAGGCCAAGCAGAGTTTTGTACCCAAAGACAAACAAGGATATTTGGAACTAGAATCCATATTTCTGCATACGGTGTTATTTCTACAATGCTATGCTGCTTTCCAGAGATATTATAATAATTCATATCTGGTGTTAGGATGGAGAATTTTTAATGATGGATATTGTATGTCAATCCCTGGCTGGTGGAATAGAAGACATTTTTCATTAGGCAAAAAGGCCAAGTAAATGTCTTAGTAAGTAGTAAGAGGGGCCTAGAATCTGGAATGAGGAAGATGGTAGTTTTGTGTGCTGTGTTCTGGTCACACCACATCTTGAATATTGTGTTTTATTCTGGGAGCCACATTTTAGGAATGATATTTAGAAGCTTTCAAGCAATCAGAGGAAAAACAGGATAGTGAAGGTTTCAGTGATGCCATGTGAAGATTATTTGAAGGTATTAAGGAAATTTACTTTGAGAAGAGAAGACTTATGCCAAAACAAGATAAATGTCTTTAATTATTATTAGGGCCATCACATGGAAGAAAATTCACAACCTGGGAATCATCTCTCACCTGTCATATCTAATTATTTACCAAGTCTTGCTGGTTTCCTAGTCATCATTTCACATATTCATCCTGCTTCTTTCTGCTGACATGGCTACCACCCTAGCTTAGGCTGTAGTCATCCAAGCCTCTCCTCTCTCCAATCCATCCTTTATACAGCTGTCAAAATAATATTGCTAAAGCATATCTGGCCACATCTCTTCCCTTCTCAGTAGATTCCAGTGTTCTCTTTTGACTCTCTCACATACCAATTCCTCTGGCTTTTAGAGTTCTTTACCTACATGGCTTTAGCCCACCTTTCCATGTTTACAACACATTAACTGCCTTCACTCATTCCAAGGTCCAGACAACTAGTTCTCACAGAAAATACTCTCTCCCTCCTACTCCTTGCTTTTGTATAGGCTGCTTTCCATGCTTGGGATGATCCATCCCATTGTCACTTCTACCTCTTATATTCACTAGCTTCCCTGAAAGCCCTCTCCATGAGGTCAAATTCCCCCAGCTTTTACTATAGATGGAAAGAGTAGTTCCTACTCTCTACTACCCTTCTACTCTCCCCTGTCTTCCTATAGGGCTACAGCCAAAGGAACTTTCTTCTAGATACACCTGGTTACATGGTTGATATTGCTATCTGCTGGTAGACATTCCCATTACTAGCCTGAGGATGACTAACTTTCTGTGAATAAATGTGTGCATGGCCCTTCCCCATGTAGAAGGAATACCAGGAAATCATGGAACAACCCTGGGAGAATTTCATAGGAGTATCTTCTGTCACTGGGCTCTGCTCCTCCACCCATTCTTGGTTGTGATCTCAGAGGTGGAAAATTCCTAGAAGCAATACCCTATAGGGCATCCTGCCCATTTTACACTTCTACAAATGATCCCACGATTCCTGGAATCTCTGCCTGGTGCCATTGTTGGAATTACTATTGCCTGCTTTGTGGAGGTCATTTAAACCAGCCTGCCACTTCTTTCAAGACATAGTCTAGAATGTGATCATAGATTTAGAACTTAAAGGAGCCATAGAGATGATCTGGTTCAACTTTCTCATTTTACTGGCTAAGGAACCATCAGAGCATTATAGATTTAGAGTTTGAAGTGACTCTCGCCATTTGGATCATCTGTTCCAACCCTCTCATCTTAGAGATGAGGAAACTGAGGCCTAGAAAGTTGTGATTCACCCAAAGACATGCAGGTAGTAAGTGATAAAATTGAGATTTGAGACCAAGTTTTCTGACTCAAAAGCCAGCACTCTTGGCTCTGAATAAGTAGTTTGCCAAGTGTAGCTGTCCTGCTTACAATGGGAGAGGATGAATGTTATTCTTCCTTTGCATCATCTCACCCTAGGCATTTGAGCCTTACCAGGGAAAGGCTGATATTTGAAAATGTCACTTTAAATCACCTCTTCACTTGCTGTATTTTGCTCCTCCAGAGCTTTCTTTAAATAGGGTCTCCTTGAAATTCTCCTACAACCTTTGTTTTGTATTCTACTCAAAGGACTTCTTAGAATTACACCTTTCTTCTTCTCCTCATCCATCATCATTTCCCCTTTCACAGAAAAGAATTGTTGTCTTCTGCAGTTTGTGAAAATAGCTAAGTTCTCCCTTTCAGCAGCCACTTGCCAGATGCTGGTCCCAACAGGGCCTTGGTTTACCAACTAGAAGTATTCATTCTAACTTCAAAGACTGTTACTATGTCAAAGAAAATAAAAGAACCATATTAAAAATGTTTTCTAAGCTGCATACACATATCCTCGCAAACACGCAGAGAGAGTTTATGGCTTTCTTTGTGGGCCTGACTAGCTCTTGTGGCACCGTAGTAATTAACTTCTATTATTAAATCACGGATTATTGATTACCAGGTTTAATGCTATTTATATTCTCAGTCCTGTTCTACTCATGTTGGAAGGGAAGATGCCTACTGACAATGACATAGAATCGCTAGGAGATTGTATTTATAAAGGTGATTGATTGCCTTTAAGAATCCATTCACCATAGTAGACATACTTTCATCTCTGGTATTACATAATGAATAGTCATTTCATGTCCCAGAAACACTGGTTCTATCACAGTGAACCTAAACAAAGATTTTCTAAATACTCACAAAGTGAGCATTTCCATTTCCCTCCATTCAGACAATAAGAAATGGGAGTTCTAGGCTAACATCACTTATCTGTAGTGTGGTACAGTGGAAAGTGTGCTGGATTTGGAGTCTGACCATATGGGTTCAAATCCCACCTTGGCTACTTTATAGTCACATGCTGTATGAAAGTCTCTTGGCCTCCATTCCTAAGATGCAGAATGAAGATATTGAACTACATGGCCTCAGATGTCCTTTGAAGTTTCAAATCCATAATCTCTGATCACCACCAAAGCAATTCAGACCATTTGCCTTAAAGTATATTCTACAACATCAGTCACCTCCCGGTGCTAATCTCTTGATGCTGCCTGAATGGATTTCATACATGGAGAAAAGAATAACAGACAGATTCTGATTTACATTAACAGGCAATAAGCAAAGACAGATGGTTCTGTATTCAATCTGATTTGGTCTATTTTCACCTGAGGAAGAAAAGGGTATGGAACTAGGAGATTGTAGGATATGAGTAGGGGCAATAGTCTCCTTCACAATAGAAAAGAAAACAAATATTTTGATGATTCGATAATTCATTTTTTATATCCTATCTAAAATTAAAGCAAAATGAAGACGTCTTATAAGCATTCAACACTTAATATTGATCATCGGTGTCATGTAAAATGAACTACATGCCCTGGGAAAATTGGACTTGTGAATATATTTATACAAGCATTTCAGATAGATGCTATGATTTATTCTATGCTTCCTTTTCCAGATGTTATGTGGTATTGGTGTGTGCTTGTTAATCACCTATTAAATCCCTCCAGACTCTTTGGGAGCCATGTGGAGACCATTCCAAGTCCTCTGATGATGGGTATGGAGAGCAAGTGTTGTACTCTGTCAGCAATCTCCTCTGTCAACAGACAATGAATCTGATCTTACTGAAAAACTGAAAATAAGCAGCTCTTTTAAAGCCTGCAAGATAACCACTGAGTTCCCTGGAAGAAGAAATTTCTTAATATTTGTCAATTAATACACCTCCAAAATAGAATTTTTGTTGTTTTTCTTGTGCATTGATTTGTTAAATTCATTGAAAACTTCAAACAAAAGGTTTAATAGAGGGGCCAACAGTAATATATCTGCATCATCACACACATAGAATACATCTTTATACACATGTAATCATGCAGATTATATAAATATACCATACACATACTTATACATGTATTTATATGCACATTGATATGAGTGTACACAGAAATACACACATATATTCATATTGACAGACGTCTGTATGCGTGTATATGCGTATGTGCATATATGTATGAGTTCATTTAAATAGGAAAATCCCAGTTAAGAAATTCCTTCTACCAAGATATCCGTAACTCTTCTGTATCTTACAGTCTTAAAAAGTTTCCTGGGGAGTTGAGAAAGTAGACTTTTTCAGAAACATGCAGCTAGTGGGTATCAGAAGCAGTACTGGAACTTAGGCCTTCATAACTCTTAGGCCAATTCTCTATCCACTCTCCATGCTGTTCTCTCATAGGTATAGATATGCACAGAGTCTGTATCTATTTTATACAATTTTATGCATATATTCATCCAATTTTAGAAGAATAGTCTTCTCTTTTATCTTTCTCTTTACTTTACTCATCCAATGAAACAAGTCTTTGTTCAGAACCTACTCTATGAAAAGCTTTGAATTAGGTCTTGGGGATATACAGATTGAAATAAAAGTCATTGACCACAGGTAACATATACTTTATTGAGCTGATATACATTTTAACTAGACTCATGTCATTGAAGCTTAGGATCAACCAAACACAATGGAAAGCTAAGAATATCACTTTTTTTTTGAGGGCCGGGTAAGGAGTAGAGCCTTTTGGTTTCATCAGCACAGGGAAGTCCTGGTGTGGAAATTTCCTCCACCGATGTAAGTCACAAACTTGTCTGCAAATTATTATGAAGAGTTGCCTCAAGGACTAACAACTATAGTAATATCCATGGTTATACAGGTAATACACATCAGAGATAAAATTTGACCCCAAAACTTCCTGATTCCAAGATCAGTTTTCTGCCAGCTGCCAGCAAAATTCTCACAAAACTTCCAAAGTAAGACCCAACCTGACAAAAAAGCAAATAAAATATAAAAAGCAAATGAAAATACAACATAGATAATGTTAATTTGTATATTTTCCTAAGTCATGGTCAAGACCTGTTGGCATCTATTTCTATTTGAGTTTGACACCATTGCTTTTTCTACTATGCAATACCGATTCTCTAGAAATATGTTAAACAATTAACTAACAAGCATTTGTTAAAAATTTGCTATGAGCTAAGTTCTTTACTAAGCTGTGGGGATTATAAATGATGAATTATATATAAACAGTATTATGATGTTATTAAACAAATATGTGATTACTATATAGGATACCCTAGTCACATAGTAAGACAAAGTAGAAACCAGTGGGACACTTACATGCTTCTTTGTTGTGTTTCTGATGTTTAAAAAATACAAGAAAGGAAGCTCCCTCCACTCCCCCCTACTTGTTTGGTAGAGTCTCTGTGATGGGAGGAAATGGACAAGGATTACACAGAATGGGCAGGAATGGATGGGCTGTTATCTGCATTATTGAAGGGAATACTATGTTGATGGGATCACTGATCCATTAGATGATTGGAGTAATACAAGATGTTCCAAAAGTCTTGATATACTTTTAATCTTTAATAGTTTAAAACCACACTAAGACTTTGAGAATCCTCTGTATTATTATTTTTTTAATTTTAATTTATTTTTGACATGTTTGGTTGTCAGCATTGATTTTCACAGG